>CM062819.1:1627432479-1628632479 GCA_031772625.1 Pinus tabuliformis | reverse complement strand
TCTATTTAAAGAGCATGGAGGGTCATTTGTAGGGAAACCATTCATGAGAGAAGCTTATGTAAATTTCCATTCTTTTATTAATAAATTGCCTAAAGTGGCCACGTTGGCTCAAGTTGTGGATTGTTTTCCTCTTTGAGGGTTTTAACCACGTCAAGAATACTGGTGTATTGATCTGTGATCTATTTTTGAGTGGTGTCCTTTGGTGTTCTGTCTGAGGAACTTACCCTATAAATTCCTACATGGTATCAGAGCTATTTGAGGGCCGCATCCATTGGTGATCCAAATCTAAAGTCGGTACAACTTCATTTGAATGTCGTTTCCTAGATCTACCGTTTCCAACTGCTTTCGGGCCGAGAGGACTACTCTATTGTGTTAGGAGCATATGTTCCAGTGAGGATGTAACAACCCAAAATAAATATCTAATTAACATTAAATTTAAATCAAAGTGGCACTTACCTAGCCAAATAAACATGTAATTAATAAACTAAATTCAAACTATGATTAGTGCTTACCTGTGGTAGAAGTAGGCTTACCGCAACAATGTTTTGGGGATGACTCTCCACCCAACCATAGGCTTAATTGCACAAAGATTTGTTACAACTAGCCACCCCTAAGCCCCCAATCAACGTACTATTGCCAGTGACTCCTATGTCTTAGAACACCATTCTCCCAAGAAAATGAAAGATAGAACCTTGGAATGATGGAATAGCTCCCATCCTCCTCACCATATAATAAATAGAACAAATATTGGATGGGAAACCACATGTACACACTCCATGTGTTTACATGCAACTTTCTTTTGATTTTTAGCTTTCTTGTTTTATTTCTTTACTTTTCTTTTGAATTTTAGCTTTCTTGTTTTATTTTCTTCTTTTTGATAGTTTTCTTGTTTTATTTCTATTTATTCTTATTTAGAGCTTTAGTATGGTTATTACTATTTTTATTTTTTATTATTTTTATTTATTTTCTTGTATATATTTTTAATATCATTTATTATTTATTATTTATTATTATTTATTATTAAGTGATTTATTTATTATTATTTATTATTTATTATTAATTATTAAGGTGAGCGATATTACATACTCTCCCACTTTAAGGAACTTCGTCCTGAAGTTAAGTTGAATTATTTATTTTTTATTATTTTATTTTCTTCATGTTACCAACACTCTCTATTGAACTAGTATAACCAGCAAGCATCGAAAGTCCCCAACACCTCGGGAAATCTCAAGGAATCTTTGTCCTTTTTCCCACTTTCAGCACCAGGCATAAGCCTGACCCGATCTGTATTCTAGTCCAAGGCTGGCCCCAAGGATCATGGCTGACTCAAACCTCATCTGACCCAAGGGAGGCATCTGGTCCGGTACTCAATGACCCCAGGCATCTCGCAAGGTTGCCCCACTCCCTCCACAACTACTAAGGCGCACAGCCCCAAGCATCAAAGTCCTTTACATCCCTTCTAGTCTTTGGCATCCCAATCCAATAACAGGCTCCTAGCCTAGAACATCAGGCACTTGGCATCCTCAAGAGGGTCCCATAGCTCTTCAAGAGCTATCCATCAAGAGTTATACACAAGACAAAGGAACCACTGGCATATGTAGTGTTGATTGAGTTTTGTCCCCAACCCATATGGTGTTACTTATTCTTCCTCGTGCGTATGGGATCGCATGAGATCATCAAATAAATCGGCCCTCTCGGCCCATTTGTGGAGTCCTGCGAATCATCACACCCCAACATGTAACCAATGCATTAACCATACCATCATAGTATCATAGGAAATAATCCACATGCCAATTCTTGCATGTCATCATGAGAACATTCATCAATGTTAATGGCAACATTATGACTAATAATGAACTGCATGCTCATGCATGTCATAAATTTGTACGCAACTATCACATGCTTCACCTCATGAAATACCATTATAAGTTAGATCATCAATGTATTTGTGTCAAAGACATATCATAACTTCACATAAATGAATCACATGTCAATAAACCTCATATTACAACATCATAACTCTTATGCCACATTATGCATATCATATCCATCATGAGTATTCAACATTAAATACTTATCATCACGTAGTAAATGAATATGTCAATATACCTTGACTTATGCATATCGCTATCATCATATGGATACATTAACACTATAAGAACCATATGTGCATCATTATCCTCCTACCATGATATCATGAAACATCGTCAATATGTTTTCATCAAGTTGTCAATTACTTTTCAATAATCATTTCCACTTCTTTCTACTAGGTAGTTGATCATTTACACCAACAGTATAATCATCTAAGTACATCGTTAAATTTCACATGAGCCTCATCATCTTGGGTCTTAATCTCTCGTTATATATTCTTCCTTCCCCAAGGAAATTCTGGTGAAATTCATTGTTTAAGATATTTACTAGTTATTCCATCATCATCTATTTCAAAATTAAAATTCCTTGATTTACATCCATTTACCCTTTGGTTTACTGATTCCAATACCACTATATGCAATTGCATATAAACATTATTTCATCATGATTTAATTTTATATCATGCTTAATTTACTTGCACAAGGATTTGTTGATCCATGTTGACTTATTTAACAATTAGCACTTCATCCATAGAAATATTTTCTTATCTCCTCAACTTTGTCAAGTTCGTATCTCAATACCATTTGATTTCTTTATCATAAAAGACTCTTTCTTATTAAATAGTATCATTATTTTAGATTTTCAAACAGTTGGAAACACTACTACCCTCATTGTCCATGAAAAATTTAAATGTGAGGTGTTATGTGGAAACAACCTCTTTTAACTTTATGGGAAGTCCTACTCATGAAACAATGAGTGAAAATTAGTCAAGTACAACCTCTATTAATTGACTTTCACTTCTTTTGTCACTATGTACACAATCCTTCTCAAGGTATCCTTATAAAATTTCTAGCAACATTCCTTCCTATATCTTCCTCGTTTATTATCACTTGGTCATCATGCAACTTCACACCTTCACATTTTTAAAATATGTAGATCATCATTATGACCATTACCAATCATGTTTCTCGCTCCACTCATCAATACCTTTAAAAGAACTTTCTTCTTGATAGAACATCCCTTCATTTCCTCCTACCAGATATTCTTATATATTTTTCTCCTAGTCTTAATTTCCCAATATTCCATGTCTACTAGCTTAAAAATGGAAATTTCTTTACTTTATTCTATTTGACTTTAATTTCTCACCTCCAGTCATTGTGGTTTATTTTCCTTCTCTCTTAAACATAGCACTGATATACCTTGGAAATGTTGTTACTATTTCCCAACTTGGGTAATAATTGATACATAAATTCATTAAGATGGCTACCAAATGTAATCCGCTTATCATTTCCTGTTTTAAGATATCAACATAATAAAATTGCCTGATCCTTCATCTTGTTATCCATAATTCATTCATATAGTTAGTCACCTATGGAAAACTTTACAATGCGTCTCTCCCATTGTTATAGATGTTGTTATGCAGACAACTTATCTTCTCCAATCATTCTATTTTATCATACATTCTAGGTTCCTTAAAATGACCCTCATTATTACCATGATTTTTCAAGATCAATTCAAGATCACTAGCGATATGCAATGTTCTCCTTCTCAGTAGTTGTAGGCCTTTTTTCTCCTAGAAAGGGATGAGTCCTTCCTCCAACTGTAGGGATTCTTTAGGGAGATAGTTTGCATGTTGGTTCCACTGCCTCAAAATATGTGGGAAGACAATATTTTGAAAGATACCTTTTAGGAAAAAAATATGGTCCATCTAGTACTTTAGAGAAGGACCCTCAGATGACCCTTCCCCAACAACCATTTCGGCACACACTTGGAGTCTCCATAGACATGAAGAAAGGTAATATTCAGTGAAGCTACAAAATACAAAATAACCAATGCAACAAACACCTCTACTTTGATGTTTGACCCAACAATAGAATTCAAACAAATGTGGTAACACACATTTCCACAAAGGAAAAAAATGGCACCCCCTTCAGAAACCCCTAATTGATATGCTCCATAAAAGAAGCCAACATTTGAAAATAGTGGATTAGGAGGAAAGTGAAAGGATCAACTTCATGGCTCCTTCCAAGGCTTGACATAATATGATAAGAAACCCATGATCTGGGCTAGGATATCGTTGACTTCTATATGTTTTCCCTCAAAGAGGGAATTTATTTATTCCTTTCCAGATTACCCATGCAATGAAGATGGGTAAATATTTATAAATTCCCAGGTTTTGCTCCCACCAAAGAAGGCATTGATTAAGAGGTGACAATGGACCCGAGGGCTGCTGATCAGAGAGTCCTAAAAAATTCACACATAAAAAATAAATGATTAACTATTGCAAAGTCCTACGAGAAAAGGACATAAACATTTGGCCATGAAAATATTTTTTTCACTAGAAGGTCCCAAGTTTTAATTTGATTTTCTACAACCAACCAAATAAAACACTTCAATTTTATTGTTGTAGGCCAATCCCGTATTTTTTGGTGCCACCAATTTACCATTTACAGAGGAGAGTGATCAGATCACGATGATATGGCATTGTAGGAACGACGGGCATTAATTTGTCCAAATGAGGAATTCCAAGCCCAAAAAAAAGAATCATCCTCTTCATATAGAGCAAGACCACTAAGAAGAATATTTTTTGTGAATTAATCCCATTCTTGAATAATCAAATCTCAAGCACTTTTTCATCTTTACTCTAGATCTATAAGGGCCGAGAGAGATCAAATATTTTTTCACTCTATGCAAGCTTTCATATCAAGATATTTGATCCGCTTAGTAGATCTAGAGTAAAGATAGATTTATGATGGTTTAATTCCCCCTTTAAATAGGCTACATTCCACGAGAATACCATGGGTCAATACCATGTGCCATCTCTATTTTTATTAATATTAATATTAGGGTTAATAATGTTTTTTTTATAATAACATCTTTCGGTAAAAATCACATAAGAGATATTTTCGTGGACACATTTCGAACCAGAAATTGTGGTTCATCTTCATGACAAGATGAGGAATTGAGATAAATAGATGTAGAGAGCTGCTAACTAGCTATTAGGGGTAGCAACTAGTTTTGACCAAAAAGGTTAAGGGAATAGAATTTAAAAATAATTTTTTATTTTTAAATTCTATTCCCTTAACCTTTTTGGTCAAAACCTCTTCTAATTCCTACCCTTAGTCAAACTAGTTGTTACCCTTAACGGCTAGTTAGCAGCTCTCTACATCTATTTATCTCAATGCTTGGATCTGGTTCCTCATCTTGTCATGAAGATGAACCACACTGGACATCTATTTATCTCAATGCCTAGATATCGTTCCTCATGTTGTCCTAAAATCAACTGGCTGGTTCCAAATGCCTCTACTAGAATATCTCTTATTTGATTTTTACCAAAATATGTTATTATAATTATTATGGATCACAAAAGTCTAAGATCAAATATGTTTTTTTTCATGGTATTAATAATAATTTGGTCCATAGGCTTCATTTAAATAAAACCTCTTTTCTGAGTGTTCATAAATATAAAGTGAATTATGGAGTAAATATAAAAAAATGTTTTATCTATTTACCATACCTCTGGTTTATTTATATTTTTATTAATTTACCATATCTCTGTTATAAATATGGTATTTGGCCCATGGTATTTAGTCCATGGTATTATAATGATATTTGGCTTATAGGCTTCAGCTAAATAAAACCTCAAAAGAAGTTTTATTTATTTACCATACCTCTCGTTTATTGATATTTTTATTAATTTACCATGCCTCTTTTATAAATATGGTATTTGGCCCATGGTATTTAGCCCATGGCATTAAAATAGTATTTGGCCCATAGGATTCACCTAAATAAAACCTCTTTTTTAAGTCTTTCTAAATATAAAGAGGTTTATGGACTAAATATAAAAAGAGATTTTATTTATTTACCATACCTATTTTTTGAGTCATCATAAACCTCTTTATATTTTAAATTTATATTGTGTTTATACATAATAATAATAATTAGATTGAATTCTAAAGAGAATCAACATTAGATTAAAAATGTTAAACGTTAAACATTACATGTTAAATGTTTACATTTACATGTTACATGTTAAATGTTTACATTTATATTTACATTTACGTTTACGTTTACATTTACATGTTTATGTGAGATGTACCCCATTCTGGGCTATAAAGCGCCTCCCAGCTAAAAAACTTGGAATATAGACAAAAATGCAAAGAATTCCACACCTTGTATTCTAATACAGTAAAACCATGAATATATATAATTAAAATGGTGCAGACCAAAATATATATTGTTTGTATGCTAACGGTAAGGAAAAAATTCATGAATTATCAAGAAAAGTGTGCCAATTGGGTCACTTGAAGATCACTAGCGATATGGAATGTTCTCCTTCTCAGTATTTGTAGGCCTTTTTGCTCCTAAGAAGGGATGAGTCCTTCCTCCAACTGTAGGGATTTTTTAGGGAGATAGTTTACATGCTGGTTCCACTGCAAAATATGGTCCGTCTAGTACTTTAGAGGAAGGACCCTTAGATGACCCCTCCCCAACAACCATTCCAACACACAATTGGAGTGCCCATAAACATGAAGAGAGGTAATATTCAATGAAGATGCAAAATATAAAAGGACCCATGCAACAAACACCTCTACTTTGATGTTTAACCCTATAGTAGAATTCAAACAAATATGGTAAGACACATTGCCAAGAAGGAAAAAAATGGCACCCCCTTCACAAACCCCTGATTGATATGCTCCATCAAAGAAGCCAACATTTTAAAATAGTGGACTAGGAGGAAAGTGAAAGGATAAAATTCATGGATCCTTTCAAGGCTTGACATAATATGAGAAGAAACCCATGATCTGGGCTAGGATGCCATTGATTTCTATATGTTTTCCCTCAAAGATGAATTTATTTATTCCTTTCCAGATTACCCATGCAATGAAGATGGGTAAATATTTATAAATGCCCATATTTTGCTCCCACCAAAGAAGGCATTGATTAAGTGGTGACAATGGGCCATTATCCAAGATGTTTAATAACCCAAGGGCTTCTGACCAGAAAGTCCTGGAAAATTCACATATAAAAAATAAATGATTAACTATTTCAAAGTCCTCTAAGAAAAGGACATAAAAATTTGGCCATGAAAGTTATTTTTTCACTAGAAGGTCCAAAGTTTTAATTTGATTTTCTAATGCCAACCAAGTAAAACACTTAAATTTTAGTGCTTTAGGCCAATTCCATATTTTCTGTTGCCACCAATTTACCATTTATAGAGGAGAGTGATCAGATATGGCATTGTAGAAATGACGAGCATTAATTTGTCCAAATGAGGAATTCCATGCCCAAAAAATAGAATCATCCTCCTCATATAGATAAAGACCACTAACAAGAATATTTTTTTTGAATAAATCCCATTCCTCAACAAGAGGACCCTGAGGACCCAAATCTAGAGCACTTTTCCACCTACCAGCAAGGGGTTGCTATGAAGAAGACATAAGATCATGGAATAATCTAAAAAAAGTCTGAGAGTTGAGATAACTAATGAACTCATAAGATAAAAGGAAGAAATAAGATCCCTTTATAATATGAAATGACCCTAGTTTGACTTGATTCCCATTACCTACTTTCCACATCATCCATTTATTGATCCACATTATAATGGCCATCATTCCCTTACAAATGTTCAATCCCACAATGTGTTTCGGTGGTCTAAATGACCAAAGCCAGTACTGAATAGGTTGGGTGTCAAATTATTTATCCAAAAGTATTTTGCTCTAAATATTGTCCCCTTTAATTGTCTTCCATGCACATTTCATAACCAATGCAAGACTGAACTAGTGGAGGTTCTTAAATGCCCAACCACCCTGGTACTTTGGTTGGGAAGGAATTTCCCACTTGACCAAATGACGATATGTGTAACTGCTTTTGTCATTCCATGAGAAATTACTCATACATTGTTGAATATTGTGAATGGTAGACTTTGCAATCTTAGGAAGAGAAAACCAATACATGGGGATGTTTTTCCAAAATTGATTTAATCAGAGTCATTCTGCCATAAACTAAAATCCATCTGTAGCACCAGTTGTTAACCTATCCTTCATTCTGCTTTATTAACCAGTTCCAATCCTCCCCATGATAGTATTATGGCTTGAGAAAAATGTCCAAGTATAAAATACCATGATCATAGGGAGTAATCTTATATGGTAGCATTGATTCAATATTCTCAATGGTCTACTTAGGGACATTATTATAAAATAAAATAGACTTATGTTGACTAATCAACATGACCGAGGATGAACAATAGACTAAGAAAATGCTTCTAAATATTTTCCATTAGGGATTTTGAGATTTCAGATAAGCCAAAACCCTTAAATTTCCCATTTTTGCATGAATTTGGTATTCTCAACATATTGTTTCGAGGAAGTTGTCCTAGAAATTTGAATTCAACGACAGTTAGGATATCTTCCTGATTTTATCAAAAAAATTCTCTAAGGGGTTAACATTCAATGAGGCTATGGAATGGGAAGAAGGGTTCTCAGTTGAAAAGAGAACTTGAAAATCACTCCCAATGCTTTATATCTATGGAAACACTACTATGTTAGAGTTTTGTAAGTTATTGTTCTAAAATGTGGTATCTTTAATATATAACTATAGAGGTGAGTACATATATTCATAGGGATTGGAAATAGTATATGAAAAACACTTCTTTCCTATGAAACCAACAAACTACATTAAGTGATATGAGTTGCCTCTTAGATTGTAGGAAGGCTTAGTTAGAATCAAACAATTCAAGATAAGGATAATAGATGGATAAAACAATGTCAAACCATATCTAAGTCAAAACATCTTTCAAGTCCCAAGTTTTAGGCTAGTTGATAACCAATCAGTCCCTTGCTGTCATTGCCATTCATAAAATATTAAAATAGGGTTAACTAGTGGTTTTCTTACATCTCAAACAAAGGAAATAATGAAACATGTATTTTACAATTATAGAGTTCGTTGAGTGTTGTAGGCATGGACCACTTTAGAATAAAAAAACTTCATGCTTGGTCAACTCAGTTATAATGTGACAATTTCAAGGGTTTTCTTACATTTAAAATAGAGGAAATAGTGAAAAATATGTTTTAGAGTCATAGAGTTGTTGAGTGTTGTAGGTATGGACCACTTTAGAATAATAAAACTTCATGGTTGGTCATATTGGCTAGAAAACGACAATTTCAAGAGATTTATGGATTGTTAAATAACATGGTAAGGAAATATAAAGCACTATTTTTCTCATAGGTATCACTTTTCTATGGAAAAGGTAATGTATGAAAGACTTCAATGTTGCATCAGCCAATCTTTTCCTTGTAGAGTTGAAAGAGTCTAAATTTTATCTAGCTACAAAAGTTTCAACCAAAATGATTTTGTATAGAAACAATATGAATTCTATGGAGTTTGGTACAAAGGTGGATATGTTGGCCATGCTTACCTATCACGGGAGAGAGAGAAAATTGTAATATCCCCTTGCTAATTAATGATTTCATTAGTGTAATTATATTTTTTCTTTATTATAAGAAAAAATTTACTAGTATCATAATTCTTAGAGTTGATCAGTTTAGTTTGAACCCACCATTTCAAAAGAAATCCATTTTGGCAAAAAAAATGTCCTGAATCAGCTATCTAAACTTGTTGGTTGTATACAACCTCTAACCTATGTGCTAATTTTTCTACCAAGAATCGGACTAGACCCTAAACCCTAGCCTTATTCTATTTAAAGACACCATCCATCCCTCCTCCTAACCTACCTCTCTATTATAATTAAGCATTTATTAGCATATGAAGAATTTGGAATTGTAGCAAAGAAAATGATTTTGAGCAATGTTGGCCTTGATTAGTGATGATTTTGGTGGATAAACTTGTCTACTTTAACAATCTACATTTTTTATACATTCTTGGAGGATATTTGACAGTGGATTCTTCTTCCCATTTAAATATATCTAAAAAAAATTCTAACCCTAATCTCTTAGACTATATATTTGCCAGGTTCTTTGTAACCACCCTTGGCATCTCACAACATATGCATATATTTTGGTAATCACATTTGTTGGGCTGGAATATGGATGTTGACATAGTCAGGGTATAAGCATGTATATAATGTAAATAACACCTTACACTATGTGGTAAATATAAATATTTATTTCAGTAATTTGATATGTGTGTTGATATATGTACCTTAGGAATTGCATACATTAATGGTATACATATTTAATTGCAATAGTAGGAATTCATAAATTTCTCTCGATTGATAGAACTTGTGAGTGACTCGACCACAACACATATATATGCACCTTTAGAAATGTATTATGGTACCTTGAAGTTCATTTCATTTATGGTTACAAAATATTGAACAACCACCCTTTTCATCAAAGTTTATCATTCGCAACCTCAACAATAATAATTATTTTGTTTGAATCCAATGTCAACACCCAACATCACTTCAATCATTCTCAACAAAATCGCATCAACTTTTGTTTAGTATGGTTCAAGGCTCATAGGTTTCAAATCCATTCTCTCATGAGTACCAATCTTAGTTCTCGCTAAGCCAAATGGTAGTAAAAAGGAAATTAGAAGTTATTTAACTGAAGGTATGGAAAATCATAATTAAAATGATGATAATCTAGTTTCCTATGTTTTTGTTTGGATTACTGACATCATACCTAGAGATCACTACCCACTATCCCTCTGAACAAGAGGGGGATAAGCGATTCAAGAGGGGATGCCTTGGAATGAAGATGAGGGGTAGTGGACTAGATAATCTAAAATAGGAAGGACCTAGAGAGAGACTTTGAGAGAGGGATATTTTCAAGAATTAGAGCACATGGAGAAAGGGAGAAGGGACACGCCTAGTAGGATCGAGAAGGAGACATGTAAAGGTTAAAGATAACAAACAAACACCAATGATGGAGAAGGGCTAGATGGTAGAAAAATCGAGACAAGGAAAGGGCCTAACTAACTGGAGGTGAGGGGTGACAATAGAAAAGGGAAGTAGGTGAGGATGAGGGGGACAGGGAAGAGAAGGAAGTAATAATAAGAGCACAAATAGGAATACATAGAGGATTTGAATGGTTGTTAGCAACCGAGGTACATATCTAGAAGACTAGTCACGCAAGAATAGGGTGTGGCTTGGATGAAAAGGATTTGAAAAGGGTATAACCAAATTAGTAGCATCACATGTTAGTACTATAAAAATCAAGATGATTTATTTTGCATCAATAAATCCTTAAATTCTTTATTGTTGTGTTTGATACTAAATGGAAGGATTTATCATCACCACGTCTTTTTGTTGTGATAAATTCTTGTTGACTGTGTGCCTATAGGCATTTCATGTGCCTACAATTATTTTCTATGTTTGAATTTAGATTTTTTACTATGATTTTTCACAGATGGTCAGCCCATAATACCCTTATTGTTTACAAATGTGTTAGCATGTCAAATCTAGGGTCACATCTATAGATTTAAGCCAGAGAAAAAAATCAAGATAGACCCATTCCAGTCCAAGTTCACTGCACCTTTTCTCAACTTCATCACTATGTCTCTGGGAATACTCTTTGATAAGCCTGTAAGAAATATTTTACAAAATCATTTTATAGTGATCCATTTAAAGAAGTTAATGAAGTAAGCTCAGGGTGGGGGCAAGCCTCTGGAATCTCATAATAGAGTTATGGTGGAGAGCCATGATCTGTGGAACCCCCTTCTAATCAAAGTGTGGAGACATTGACCTCTGGGGTCCCTTGATGTAAATTAGTTTAAGATATAAATACCTGGAATCCATTACCAACTATGGGAGGGGATATGCCTAAAGGGTGAAGGCATTGATCTTTGAAGCCCCTTTCTGATGAAAGAGTGGAGACATTGACCTCTCGAGTCCCTGGCTATACATTGGGTGGTGTACATCCCCGAAATCCCTTACCAACTTTGGGTGGATATATATATATATATATATATATATATATATATATATATATATATATATATCTATATATATATATATATATATAGATATATATATATATATATATATATATATATATATATATATATATATATCTGTGTGTGTGTGTGTGTGTGTGTGTGTGTGTGTGTGTGTGTGTGTTTATACACACACACACACACATATACCTAGAGTCCCACAAATTTCTCTGAAAATTATGGTGTCTACCAAGGTGGAGGTGGGACAACAACTCAAATTACTGGCCTAAAGATTGGGACTGGTTTCATGCTGGGGGGTGACACTTGTGAATAACCATATGTCAATGGTTGGGATGTGATTAGGAAACCTATCCCTATGCCTATTTTGAGGTGTTGGAAATTATGTACAAGGTGGCAGAACAACATGACAAACCTTGTGGTGTGTGTAACCACAATCCTTACTATTGCCCATAATGAGGAACCATGTTGCCTACCTACCGAACTATTTTCTAACCAAGAATACTATGGTATGCCATGACCACAGACAAAATTCTTAGATAGTAAGATAAATCATAATCACAACGAGATAATTTTGATCATACCTAAATGTGTAACTATACCTAGATAGTTGTTATGTTATTCTTATATGCTTATGCATGGACCCTAGGTGAAGCAGGGGCAATCCTTAATGGATACAAACCAAGAGTTTTTTCCCTTGTAATTGTAATTCATACACGTTATGTTTATTAATTGTACATATCGTTGACACCTCATGAGGTTTGCTAGCAAAAGGTATCCTATGCCTAATTTCCCACTATGGATTCTTGATGCACTTTCTGAGGAAAAGAGTGATAGACATTGCTCATCATAACTTGGTTCTTCCCAAATTTCCATCCTCCAACCCAGATGGGTGCCTCTGCCTCCTAAAGTGTTGTATAAAATGGTGCTACAGATTAATTAACTAAGAGACCTTATAGGGAGAAAATAATCAAATTATTAGGAAATTAACCATCATTTGCAGTAAGAAGTGTAGGGTTCCATTTTGTGGCTCCCTTTTGTATTTGGATCTGAATGGGGGCATGAATTCCTAAGTAGATTAACAACTATCTCACCAATTCCTTAATATATGAGACTTGAATACATGTAGTTTTCAAGTGTTGTAGGCATACAGATGTGGCATTTCAGATTTTGATTTTACTTCCAAACTGTACTTTGATACTGATAATGCCTCAATATAAACAGATGTAAAATGGTATGAAATTGACACAACAAAATATGTGAATGGCATTGTTCACTATTGCATGGTTTCTAGCATTGATATCTTTACAAAATTCATTTTACTATTGGTAAATTCAGGTTGCAATTTTACAATTGGCCCATTGATATATAACTCATTTCAAGTTGTTGATTCTTCCCTGTAACAGTTACTCATTATTGATTTTTAAAATGTCTCAAGGAAAAAATGATACAGAACACAATATATTAAGTCAATGACATGGTGGAATTGTTGATTTCTGTATGATTCATAGTTAAAATACCTCAACAGAGTTCACTATAACCTGTTGATGCATATCTTACAATCATTCTTAAGAAATTTGGGTTTTTGATCATCTAATGGATGTATAATTGAATGTATTGAAATTAATGTTCTCATGATTACCTCTTAAGGATGCATAATAATTATCATTGAAAGTAGCATGATATCCTCACTAGTTATACCTTAGTGTAAATTTATTTTTCTATTTGTTGGCAGTGCTGGACCCGCCAACATATGAGGGGTTCTCCCAGGTAAGAAGTCCCAATTAGACCTCAAACCGTTTGGTGTAGGAGTCTGAGTAGTGGGTCGTATGGTATCGCCTCCACCATGGTTTCGCATAGAGGCAAGCACGATGTCCTTGTTGGTAGCAAGGATGTGACATCTGCAACTAGACAAGGAAGGTGCATGAATGGTTCTCACACGGAGAATGGGGTGAGTGCGCCCCTTGGAAACTTGTGATAGCATGCTGCTTGGAAGGGAACACACGAGCGAAGATGCATCACAAATTGGAAAGAAATTTAGCTAAAAATCGAAAGTGATGGTTAAAACAATCAACACATTTGCGCAAGATTCATACATACTTATACATAATTGTCCATACATGCATGCGTGAGAAAACAGATGCATATACCATTTATATTAAACAAGGTAGCTAGAATACAATATGACATATGCATGAAACATGATGGTTTTGTTATATTAAGAAGTGTAAGTTCCAGTCATACAATACATCCATGTCCAACCACTATTTCCGACAGCGGAACATTATAGCCACAACCGCCTGCTTGTCCAAAGAGATATACTAGCTATGCGTAGTAGAAAAGTGCAGGCTCGTTACAATACTGTCCAATATTTCTCTAAGATAATCTTATTGGAAGCTTGGCTGACCAAAATCTTATACAATGAGTTATGAGGGACTATTTATAGCAAAGGGTGGGGTGGCCCTTGACATTCCCCTTTGTGACAATTCATCTACCATCATGACTCTTCATCCACTTTATGACCATTACATCCAACTATCGACACTTGAACTTCCACTCGACAAGACGTTACATACAATCTGCACATGTACCCATGTGAGACAAAATGGCTTGAGCAAGCCATGCAAGAAATCAATAGCATCGACCGTTGTGGTGAGACCAATTCTTTGATATCATTGTGATGGTCAATGGTGGCAAACAGATGCCAAGCTTGGTCGTCCATGCACCCAATGGTGACATCTTTCCAAAGTGAACTCTTTCCTCTGTTGCATCTGGGTGCACTGCTATGGCTCCTCTGTCCCACTTGTCTGACAATATGCACATCACTGTCTTGAGTGCAGTTGGACCAAAAACACACTGATGCATGGTGTCTGTGTTGATCTCCAAGTGTGTGCTGGTGACCATGCACATAAACTTCTCAATATACATGTTCAGCTCCAGTCACACTTTCTTCTTGTCTTTGCCTCGGCGAGTGTTCCAAATGGGTAGGATCGCATGCATTCATACAAGGACATGCATGCTGCTGAATTCCATTACATGCGATCAACAACACTGCTCACCTTGTCTACTCTGTGCCAGCTGCTGGGATGGATCTATAAATTGTATAGTTGTAGTTTCATCCATCTATGCATATTTCACCCCCTGTTGTACCTGTTTCTAATGCAACTCATTCTCTCATCTATGCAGCTCATGTTCTTCCTTGAGTTGCTGCTTCAACACATGAAACTCCTTCTCTATTCCATTCTCTTCCTTCAAATGATCTTCCTATCGTGCCTTCACCTCATAGCCTGAGTCTCTATAGTTTCTTTCATCACAAGTGGATCTGCTTGAGCTTGCAACTTTGTTCTGCCTCTATGTTGTAAACAACCTTCCTCTTACATTCATTGCGTGCATATGTACTGTGTTCTGCTACTACTGATGGTGTTTCTTGCTATAATGATGCTTCCATATTATCTTGATGTCCTTGTCTACGAACAAGTTGATGTCTTCATAGGTAGGTGAGCTCATAGACACTTGCTAGGCTGCAAACCCCATTGGGCTCTCAATAGTGTCTTTTGACTCTGCGCTCCTGAAGGCAATTGTACATGTGCTGCTAAGAGATAGACAAACATTCATGATGCCTTGAGACATAGAAACACTCATGGAAAGAAATTTGTCAGTCGAAAACCAAAAAAAACTTGAGGACTAACTTGCAACATACCTATGTGATTGATCGTTAAGGTTTCACAATTTCCGCCAGGAGGTCAGGAGACTGAATGTCAAAACTGCACAAGGCACATTCCAGGCTATTAGGAGGTTGATTGACTACTGGAATTTTGCAATGCAAAATCCATCTTGGCCTGCTGAGGACTGAAACTACGCAATGTGCAATTTCATTCAGTACTGACATCCAACCAGCAAACTGCATTGCGTAGTTTCTGGGGCCAATAGGACACTACCTCCAAGAATTTCACAATGCAAGCCTAGAGGTCAATGTTGGGCCAAAATTGAATAATTTATGGAGTTAAGGCAAAGCTTTTCCTTCCAGAAATGACTAGTGCTAGCCGGGCAGGGCATGATCCTGGCCAAGGTAGCCCAGACCAGCCGATGGGCGACTCAAAACATGAGAAGTTTGGATGCATGGTGAGATGAGTGCAAACAAGAGTGAATGATCATTCATGCAAATAGCAAGTGCGGGATTCAGAAAATGGGAAAGCATGGATGTGTGTGAAGTGAGTCGTGGCGACGGTGACTGTCCGTGAAAAACAGTGTCATGCATGCGACAACAGTGAGATGCGAACAGAAATTGAAACATTGCTTCTACAAGCTAACATACATCAAAATGACAGCAAGCACCCACTAAAATCAAGCAGACAACACTTACACAAAGAAAAACACAAAAAATGAAAGAAACGCAATGCAAGAGATGAAAGGTGGGCTTACCCCAAAACAACTGAGTTGAATGTGTCGAAGACTGCTAGATGCAATGTGGGATGTCAAAGGTGCAAGGTCGATGTGAGGAATGAACTCTGCATCATTTGGTTGATGAGTTTTGATAAAATTGAGGTTGTGATGCACATGCCATAAATCTAGGAAAAGCGACACTTAGCAGGAGGTTTCTGAAATGATCCTTGCATGTAGCCTCCAACTGCTAAAAATAGATCCCTGAATCAAGGGATGCCTTTCATGCTACCTTGGGAGAAGCATTCCATGCATGAAAATCATTTTTTCTCAGTCCCGGGTGGAACCACTCAACCTAATGGCACATGCAATAGCCTAATTAGCTGAGGGGGAAACTTTGTGCATTTCTGGGAGGGAGTTGGGTTGGCTACCCAAAAGGATTGTGCAATTTCTGGGTAGAGCAGCTAACTGCTGTTGAGAATTGTGCAATTTATGGGCTGAGTAGTCATGCTGGGAGGAATTGCACAATTTATGGGCTGAGCAGTCATGCTAGGAGGAATTGCGAAATTTTTCCAATGAACAGTGACAGGCAGATTTTCATAATTCTAGATCCCAGCAGGCTACCAGATAGAATTGTGCAATTTTTGGAGGGAAGGCTAGTTCCTATTGACACCTAATCCGAAACGGATGGGTGAACTGGGCAGTCATCAAGAAGATGAACTGATCCATTGTATTCATGTACATATATGTGAGTTAGCTAATGAATAAAGATATCTCAGTTTTCTCTCCCGCTCATTCTAGAGTTACCCTGGCCTGACATGGTATCAGAGCACAGGTCCCAGAAATAGTTGTAACTCCTGCCTCTGCCAGGTTTCTGCTGCCTCATGAAACCTCTGTCCTGAGAGGCTGCGTATCTGTTTTATCTTCGCATCCGTGCCTCTGTCCTGGAGTCTGCGCATTGTTTTTTTTATAAATGTTCACCTGAATTCGCTCATTCATTGTTTTTTATAAACGTTTGCCTGAATATGCTGCCCCTCTCTGTGCTGCCCCTCTCTGCGCATCAATACCTGAATGTATCTGTTCATTGAGTGCTCCACTAGTTATCTAGCTTGCTTCCAGCAATATCCACCACAAATCTGTAACGGACATCGTTCTTCTCCAACCCTTCCATGGTCGTGTTGATGTAGTCCAGGCCCACAACCTCAATCATCGATGATACCTTCTTCGAATCAACAATGCTGCCCTCAACGATGAGCTATTTTTTGATGTTGTTAACCATCACCTGAAAGTCGTGGAAGTGGACGTAGTGTACACAAAGCCATTTGAGACGAAATCAATTGTAATTGCTTCGGGCCAGACCACAAATGCCTTACTCCACGCCAACAAAGGAAGGGGTAGTTATTTCATGGCTTCTCGCTCATTCATGGATGCTCGCTCATTCATGGTTGCTGTAGAAAATAAAACCGCCACAACCATTTTGCAGTACGTCAATTCCAATTCCAGTACAGATTTCGTTATGATGCCCAGCATTGGTTAACTCCAGGTCCAAAACAGGCCTCAGTTGTATTGTAAGAATGACTGTGTTTTATTGAAGAATGTCTGCGTTTTATTTGTTTTGATCAGTTAATGGTGCGGCCTCCACGGAATTTCCTTGGCGAATTTTCTTAAAATTATCTTCAATGTTGGGATTTTGTTCAGTCTTTTAAAGACATTCAATTTTTCAATAGATTCTGTTGCACAGTTCTCTAGTCTGTTCATTGCAATGTTGATGTTGTAGTCACCCGACCTTTGATCTGCCATTGATGTTGTAGGAAGTTGCAAAGTTTTTATAATGCTGTCTTAAAGCATAAAGTGATATTATTGCAACAGCAAATGGGAATGAAGTTCGAGATTTTTATTATTTGAAATGTTTGAAGTCAAAGTGATATTATTGCAGCAGTAAATGAAGTTCGATTTTTTTTCATAAGTCAGCATTATGATATTTAGGGACAAGAAAGAGGATTGCTTGAGATTTTATAAGGCAAAATGATGATATTTCTGGTTTGTGATTCATATCACGATATCATTTCACCAACAAATAACAACTGTACATTTTGGTTTTACCTCCACTAACCTAGAAGTCTTTTATCAACAGAAGATTTTTTAGCAGAGATATTTTTTTACAGAATGCATTCAATCATTTCTATGGTAGGAATAGTTCTCACTGGAAAGGAGAACTATTTAGAATGGTCTCGGATGGTAAAACACGCCCTCATCTACAATGAGTTGTGGAAAGGAGTGTGTGTCGGAGAAGAAGACAAAGACCCTGTGCAGCCTACATCAGATAAAGAACTTTCCATTTGGGAAAACAAGAACAACAAAGCCTATGCATTGATTGCAACATCTGTAAATGAAGAAGTAAGTCGTCATATTTCATCCTATTCCACTGCCTTTGAAGCTTTACAAAAGCTGAAAGAACTCTATGATACACATTATGCACTTGAAGTTGTTCAGCTCATGATTAAACTCTTCACTCTTGAACTGAAAAATAATGATCCTCTTGCTCTTGCATCTGAAATAAAGTCTATAATGCATGATATTAAATCCACTAAGTTTGAGCTGGATATCTCTCTTATTTCCTTTCTCAAAGCACTCTATCCTACCTACTCCAATTATCTTGAGTCTTTACAAGCAAATGGAAATCTTAAAGATATAACCTTTGACTCTCTTGTGAAAAAGTTTGCTGAAAGAGAGAAAACCTTTGGAAAGAAAACAGTCCCTGAATCTTCTGAAGAGACTGTTTACCTTGCTCATAAAGAAAACATCCTGCTCAATATTCTACAAGAGGAAGAGGTGGACGAAGATGAAGAGGAAGATACTTCAGAGGCAGGGGGCGCAGACATCCTCAAGCAGAAAAGGCAGATCTGCATTGCATTCGCTGCAAACGAAATGGATCACATGATGCTTCTACATGCAAGCTACCATGGGGCAAAGTTGAGCAGAGAAGAAATCAGCAGAAAGGTAAAACTGATGACATAGACAAAGGTAAAGCACCTGAATCCGCTCACTATATTTAGGCACAATGTAACATTGGAGTAAATGAAGATTTGTTTAATGCTTCACTTGCTTCTTCGAAAAATGACTGGTTGCTTGATTCAGGAGCAACCTGTCATATGACTCATAGGAAAGATTTTTTTGAAGATTTCACTGACAATGTTGATGGAGCAGTATACTTTGCAGATCAGTCAAAAATCAAGCCATCAGGGCTTGGCACAATCAGGCTTAAACTGCCTGGTCTTCCAGACTTTCTTCTGGACCATGTTTTATATCTCCCATAGCTCAAGAGAAACTCATTGCCCCTGTTCCACATCCGCCAGCAAGGTCAATCCATTCATATGTTTGATGGCAAGCTTGAGGTAAGAAAGGCATATGACCACTCACTTGTCATGAGGGGTATAGAAGAAGAAAGACTTCTTAAACTGCAAGGAACTTCTGCTTATGCACAACATTTCTCATATATTTCTCATCATGAAGAAGGTACACTTCCATCAAGTTTATTATGGCATGCTAGATTTGGACATTTAAACTATGATAGTCTCCGCTTGTTGAAGAAAAATGGTGTTGCTGGTTTGCCTACAATTCCTAGAAAACATAAGCATTGTGATGCTTGAATTCTAGGAAAGCATAGGAAACAGTCTTTTCATGATTCACATTCAAGAGCACATAGGAAGCTTGAACTCATTCATTCAGATTTATGTGGTCCAATGCCTGTTTCTTCTGCAAATGGAAATAAATATATCATGACATTTATTGATGATTACACCAGAATGTGTTGGGTTTATTTATTGAAGAACAAATCTGATGCTTTTCAAACATTCAAGAATTTTCATAAATGGATTGAAAATGATGCACAATCTCATATTGGGTCTATTCGCACTGATAATGGAAAACAATATACATCAAATGAATTTGAACACTATCTTCGCCAACATGGGATTAAACATCAAACAAATGTGCCTTATAATCCTCAACAGAATGGTGTAGCTGAAAGAATGAATAGAACAATTTTGAATATGGTACGATCCATGCTTTTCTTCAAAAATGTAAAGACAATGTTTTGGGCTGATGTTGTTCTATGTGCTGCATATATAAAGAATAGATGTCCATCTAGTGCTATAAGAAACAAGACTCCTTATGAATTGTGGTATGGACATGTTCCTTCGGTAAAACATCTCAGGATTTTTGGTTCCACCTATTATGCTTTAATACCAAAGGTACATAGAAACAAACTTGGTGCTAGAAGTCGTAAGTGTATCTTCCTAGGGTATTCAAACACATCTAAAGCATACCGCCTCTATGATGAAGTAAATAAAAAGTTTGTTTTATCTAGAGATGTCATTTTTCTTGAATCATCCAAATCTGACAGTGTTGTTGAGCGGCAACTTGATCGCTTGGATAGATTCACAAAACCAAAATCATTTCAAGAGTTTGATAATCAGATTCCACATCTTGAAGGGGGGATTCCTATACTAGATCAACATGTGGAATCTCCTTCTGAAGAACAATCTCCCCTGCATGACACTCCAACAACGGATGATGCTTTAAGTGATGTAATTGATAGAATTGGGAGACTCAATCTTGATTCAGACCCAAATCGATCAACAGAGCAGCCTGGACCATCTCAGAAAGGTCCCCCAAAGTGGCTGACAAAGACACTTGAAAGTGTTCATCCTGATGAAATTGGAAAGACAGGAACCAGAAATACAAACCGACAAGATGGAGGTGATGTAGATAACTCTAATTCACCTGTTGATATGGATGTTACTTATGAGTGTGAATTGAACTTGTCTACAGATTTTGAACCAACTTCCTTCAAAGAAGCTGCTTCTCATGATGAATGGAAAGAAGCGATGAAGAAGGAGTATGATGCCCTCATAAAGAATGGCACTTGGAAGCTGGTTGATCCTCCATTTGGAACCAAACCAATTGGCTGCAAGTGGGTCTACAAGAACAAGTACAAAGCTGATGGCTCACTTGACAAGCACAAAGCTAGGCTTGTGGCAAAAGGTTTTGCACAGAAGGAAGGGGCCGATTATGAGGAAACTTTTGCCCCCACAACAAAATGGGCAACCATCCGGACACTCTTTGAACTAGCTGCTCAGAACGGTTGGAAAGTCCATAAAATGGATGTAAAAAGTGCATTCTTGAATGGAGACCTAAAAGAGAATGTTTTTATGTCCCAGCCTGAAGGATTTTCTGTGAAAGGACATGAACACAAAGTATGCAAAATTGTGAAGTCCTTGTATGGCCTCAAACAAGCACCACGAGCCTGGTATGAAAAACTAACTTAGCATCTTCTGAAACTCAACTTCAACCATTTTGATCTTGATGATGCAACTTTATTTGTCAAGAAAGTTGGAAAAACAGTTGTATATCTTGTGGTATATGTAGATGATGTTTTAATGACAGGGAACAATGAAAGCTATATTGCATCCATAAAGAAATAATTAGGAATTTTTTTTGAAATGACTGATTTGGGCTATGTTCATTACTATCTTGGCATTGAAGTAACCCAACATCCAAAGTCCATATTTCTTTCTCAAAAGAAATACATTGGAGATTTGTTAAACAGATTTGGCATGACAGAGTGCAATCCCCTTTGTACTCCAATGGAACAAAACTTGAAGCTCACATCTATTGAAGGAAAGGAATTTGAGGATGCAAAAAAGTATAGACAGCTTGTAGGAAGTCTCATCTACCTCACTACTATCAGACCAGACATTTCATTTTTTGTTGGAATCCTCTCCAGGTTTATGCAAAAGCCTTGTGAGGGACATTGGTCTGCTGCAAAAAGAGTTCTAAGGTACTTGAAGGGAACTCAAGACCTTGGAATCAAGTATACACAGGTGGACGACTTCAACTTGATTGGATACTCTGATTCAGACTTCGATGGAGACAAACAAACTGGGGTATCTACTTCAGGATATGCTATGAGTCTTGGATCAGGAGCTGTCTCCTGGAGATCATGCAAACAATCAGTACCAGCAGATTCCACAACAGAAGCAGAATATGTGGCAGCAGCTGAAGCAACGAAAGAAATTGTGTGGCTCAGGAAAATTCTTGAAGATTTGCGGGTAAAACAAATACAATCAACTGCACTCATGATTGATAACACATCTGCAATAAAGTTGGCCAAGAACCCAAAGTTCCATGATCGTACTAAGCACATCAATACTAAATATCATCTGATTCGACATCATGTTGAGGCCAAAACAATCCATCTTCGTCATTGTTCCACAAACGAGCAAATTGTAGACATCTTCACCAAAGTGCTTGGAAGAGAAAATCTTGAAAGATTCGGAATGATGCTTGGACTCACCAACATTCCTTCAGATTAAGGGGAGGAATGTTGACACCTAATCCGAAACGGATGGGTGAACTGGACAATCATCAAGAAGATGAACTGATCCACTGTATTCATGTATATAAATGTGAGTTAGCTAATGAATAAAGATATCTCAGTTTTCTCTCCCGCTCATTCTAGAGTTACCCTAGCCTGACAGTTCCCCTCCTGAATTGCACAATTTCTTGAGGGAGTTGTTCAGCTTGCAGTTGGACCAAGTCTAGAGAAACAACCTGTGAGGGGGCTGCAACAAGCTCTGATGCTTAGGCTGGAAATCTACTAGAAAATCATTGAAGCTTGTGTACTTCACATGGCAAGACATTCTGCTGATGAAGGTTGGTAGGGAGGCTCTGAAACGAAGCCAAGGAAAATTTTGTAGGGTGGTTGTAGCTGCTACAACATTTGATGACACACTGGTTGAACTCCAACTCTTTGAATGGACCTTGTTCGTGAAAAGAAAGTATAACACTTCTAGAAGTATTTTTCAGTTCTCAGTTCATCTTGGTTTCCACACTTTCTTGATTGTAATATGTAGTGTCGCCAAGCTCTTGGTCGATTGACACACATTCCAAGCCAAGGCAACACAATTGTTTCAATTGGGGTTGAGGGGTATATTGGTGGACAAGCAGTATAGTCGTCAGAGTCTTAGTTTCATCTCTAGTGTTGCTCCACTGCCAGCAGGCCTGGACAGTTCCCTGGTAGAGTCACGTAGGAACACAAGTATCACTCCACTGCCAGCAAGCCTGGTCACTACTTGGGCGGACTTTCTTGCATCACCCCTCTTCACAGGAAGCCTTTCTATTTTTTCACCTTATTCATTTTTTTTTCATTTTCATAAGTGTGCATAAGAATTATTCATTTCAGACGCGAAAGAAGGATCCCAACTTATTGAGAGTAGAAGAGGTTGTTCCTTTAGAGAAGTAGTTTATTATATACCCCTGACGTGCCTATTAAGGTTACCCCCCTCACCTTACTCTACTTGACTGAGCTGACAAGGGTTAACCCAAAAACAACCGACTAGAGTAGGTGACACTAGTTAGCGTGGAAGCATTTTGTGGAAGCATTTTGTTTTCACCAAGGTTCACATTGAACAATACGTATTTTCCATCGATGTATCATGGACCAAAAGTAACAAGTTCTTCACACAGAGGCAGGATGACATATAACGAAGTAGTGATAGCTGCCCAAGGCCTGTTGTACTTTATCCAGCTTGTTTAAAGAGTCATGCATGGTTTCATGCAAAAATAACCTATGAACGAAAACAAGCAAACAAACAACAAAGCAAATCAGAAGCATAAGTAAATGAAAATTGAGTAAGAAAACAAGCAAGCGAACAAACAAACAAGAAAAGAAATTAAGAAAAAAAACTGAAAGAAAACATTACTCCTAATCCTAATCTAACGATGAATGGGCCTGATGAAGTGAAGTGATATTTCCAATGCAACGATCAGTGCATTGGTTGACCCATATTTTTGAAGGCTTGGTCCATGAGAAACCCAGTTGTGTGAACCAACAAACAAGAAAGCTATAACAATGAAGACAAACACACTTCATGTTTGAAAGTTTCCACAGGAAATAGGTGAGTTCAAGTAGATGACATGTGGTCCATGGAATTATCACGGTGCTGTGTGACACTACATGTAGCTTTGAAGCATATGCATACTGTTGACTATGACATGCAAGAAAATGAAAGAAACAAAGACAACTTGCGTCGTGCGTGCATTCTTGCAATGTAGGATTCCTCCAATGCATGAGTGATGGGATTGTGTAGTTCGAGTGGAGGAAGCATGATCTGTGTGTGAGATTGATCTTCAATGCATACATATGAGTGATGAGGAGCCTCAGGTGATTGAACAATTTGTTGATTAGATGTGAAACCAACCTCAAGACAATGAGGGCCTGACATAACCATCAGCTCGGGCTGAAGTGCCTTAACAATTTGGGGTGTTTCGACTTCGTCATTAGATAAATAATCATAAAAATATGGCTTCAAAAAATCAACTTTGATAGAATCACCATCATAATTTAATATGGGAGCAAATGGATCATGATAGGCACGATCATAAAAATCAATGATTTCATTAGCATCCTCATGATCTTATAAATCAAACAAAGGGGTAGATGAGAAGCGGACAAATTCATCCTTTATGTTTCCAGAAAAGGCAGATGAAAGGTCAAGTGGATTTTCAATGAATAATTTATCCTCCATTGTGAGATGATGGACTGACATCCTGTGTGTCTTGTGAGTGATCGACAATGGGTGCATCCATAGATGAAGATACACATGCAAAATTATGGATGGAAGGTTCAACAAATATATCAGGAAAAAATGGAGGGAGCTTAGACATAAGGGAGTCATCCTTCGCCAAGTGTTGATGCTCAAGCTCCTAGTCATATTATTCATAAATGACAACACATGCTAGTTGTGAAACACCAACTCTGTCAGTGGCTTGCTCCTCGTTCACAACAAGTGTAGAGTCTGGAGTGGAATAACACAAGACAGTATCATCCAGAGGAACAACTGATTACAAAGACAAAGCTTGTGGTACAAAATGCATATGAAAACTCGATGGACTCACAACCAAATTTGTGCAAAAATTAAGCGAAGTGATGTTGCGAGGATGTGACAGCGCAACAGATGTGTGAGCATGATCTCCCACATCACTCTGCAATGATGGAGCTATTTCATGAGGGGACGATGGACAGTGACTTATGACAGTGACTGTCTCTGTCTGTGATTACACAACTCCATCACCGAAGAATGTTGAGTGTGCCCCTTGGAAACCTGTGATAGCACGCGGCTTGGAAGGGAACACACGAGCGAAGATGAATCACAAACTGGAAAGCAAGTTAGCTAACAATCCAAAGTGATGGTTAAACTAATCAACATATTTCAGTAAGATTCATACATACTTATACAGAATAGTCCATACATGTTGTGGGGAAAAATGCCTATGCAGGACGATCCTATCCACCTAAGGTGTGACAGTGCCTTAGCAACAAACAAAGACAGCTATTCTAGTATTCTTCCTTTATGAATTAAGAATGAAGAGAGATAGATGGACTAACCGGTGTCTTCCGTTTGTCCCTCGGTCCAGTTTCCCTTCTCTTTGAGAGTTCCCAGCTACTTGCCTTCTCGCTCGCCCAGCTTCAACAGGTCTCTGCAAGATCACAAGAAGAGAACATTATACAAAGACATAGATTCATATTCATAACTAGTTCAAGATTAGAAATAAACTAAACATACTAATGCAATCATACATCAAAGATACATCAGTATATAGGAGAAACCAAGATAGCTCTATTGATGAATAACAAGGTTCAGGAAGAGATACAACCCAGAGGGCTCCAATCTAGCATCTCCTTCCCAACAAATGGAATTCATATCTTCACCCCTTTCAAAGCATTAAGCACCCAATGATTCCAATCTCAAACCAACAACAATTCTTTGCAATAACAAAATTCCAGCCTCTAGATCTCATGGAGGCGAGATCCATATATAGATGTTTGGAGAGAGGATGAGTCAGCTTGAGATCTGACTAGTGTCCTCTCCCTCTGTCAGTTCTTGATTCCACTTGGAGGTTCTTGCTTCCACTTGGAGATTGGGAACCTCTTACTCATCACTAGTCGAATTCACTGAGGCAAGTGTCATTGAGGAAGATTCTCGAAGCTTCCTGGGTCTTGACACCTCTTGGAATGAACTTGCCATTTGTCAACTCTCGCTCAGCGCACCCTGGTAGTGCTTCTACCTGCGTTGCAGTGCAGGTAGCCAGTGTTGACTTTTGCATTTCAGCGCAGACAGCTAGTGGAGCCACTGAATTGATCCTGAATTGACTTGTTTTTGAGCAGTTTCTGGTGGAGAACTTCTAAGAATTGTTGTGGTTTGTTAGCCTTGTTCCTCTAGGGGTAGGAACAACATGTTTAGGGACTTTGGATCCCTTAGATTATGGACATTTCATGCTTATAGCTGTAAGGCACAAAAATGTCTATAACAACACATGCATGCATGAAAAAATAGATACATATACCATTTAGAGTAAACAAGATAGCTGGTATACAATATGACATATGCATGAAACATGTTGGGTTTGTTATATTAAGAAGTGTAAGTTCCAGTCATACAATACATCCATGTCCAACCACTAGTTCTGACAGCAGAACGTTACAACCACAACCGCCTGCTCATCCAAAGAGATATACTAGCTCTGCGTAGTGGAGAAGTCAGGGATCGTTACAATACTGTCCAAGCTTTCTCTAAGATACTCCTATCGGAAGCTTGGCTGACCAAAAGCCTCTACAATGAGTTATGAGGGACTATTTATAGCAAAGGGTGGGGTGGCCCTTGAAATTCCCCTTTGTGACAGTTCATCTACCCTCATGACTCTTCATCTACTCTATGACTGTTACATCCAACTATTGACACTTGAACTTCCACTTGAAAAGACGTAACATACAATCTACACATGTACCCATGTGAGACAAAATGGCTTGAGCAAACCATGCAAGACATCTAACACTTGGAATGTTGTGGTGAGACCAACTCTTTAACATCATTTTGATGGTCGATGGTGGCGAACTGATGTCAATCTTGGTTGTCCATGATGGTGTCTGTGCGCTCAATGATGACATCTTACCGAAGCAAACTCTTTCCTTCATTGCATCCAGTTACACTGCTATTTCTTATTTGTCCCACTCATCTGAAAATATGTGCATCACTGTGTTGACGGCAGCTGGAGTAGCAACACACTGATGCATGGTCTTTGTGCTGATCTTCGAGTGTGTGTTGGTGAGCATGCGCATCAACTTGTCAAGATACATGTTCAACTCCGGTCGGACTTGCTTCTTCTCTTTGCCTTGGTGAGTGTGCCAAATGCATGGGATCACATGCATTCGCACAAGGACATGCATGCTGCTGAATTCCCTTGCATGCGATCAACAACACTGCTCACCTTGTCTACTTCATGCTAGCTGTTGGGATGTATCTATAAATTGTACAGGCGCAGATTCATCCATAAATGCATGTTGCGCCCCCTGCTATACATGTTCCTACTGCAACGCATTCTCTCACCTATGCAGCTCTTGTTCTTACTTTAGTTGCTACTTTAACACATGCAACTCCTTCTCTGTTCCATTCTCTACGTTCACATCATATTCCTGTCACGCCGTCACCTCATAGCCTGAGTCTCCAAAGTTGCTTTCATCACAAGTGGATCTGCTTGAGATTGCAATTTTGTTCTGCCTCTGTTTTTTGAACAACATTCCTCTTACATTCATTGCATACATGTGTGCTACCTTCTACTGTTGCTGGTGGTGCTGCTTACTGTAAGGCTACTGCCATATTATCTTGATTTCCTTGTCTATGAACAACTTGATGTCTTCATAGCTAAGTGAGTTCATAGACACTTGCAAGGTTGCAAACCCCGTTAGGCTCTCAATGGTGTCTTTTGACTCTGCTCTTCTGTAGGCCATTGTACTTATACTGTTGAGAGACAGACGAACACTTGTGATGCCTGGAGACATAGCACACCTCATGATCCAAAATGGATCTTAAACAACCCTTTTAAATGTCTTCAAATATGTTAAAACCACAGAAAACAACATCGGGGTTAAATTGCTGCAGTAAAGCATTGATATTGCATCAGAGAAATCCAAGAAGTGTTAACGGGCCTTAGCCTTAAGAAAAATGTGATAGTGATACAGGCGAAACAACGTGAACCGTTGACTGAGTGCACAGATCAACGGTCCAGATCAACTACTAATATTGCATCGCATGGAACCAAAGGAAGGACTTAACACATGATGGCAGGCTTAAGCGATATGCAATGGCCGCTTTATCGCATCGCAATGAACCAAGGGAGAAGAATCGGGACCCATAACTTAAAGACTCATGACAAGCGCTTCCATCGTAGCTGTCAGATGGGTGAAAGAGATCAACAGTGGAGATCACAGTATCGCATCGTAGATTACAAAGGAGAAGGGACCAAACTGCGTACCCAAAGGAGTTATGAAATAAAACAATGAAGGATTGAGTTTCATCGTAAGCGGTAATTCGGGTGGGCTTCAAGTGGTAAGCAGTATTGGAGAGGCTCCGCTCGATTCCATATACTGGCCGACACGTAGCACGCCGCAGGAGAGAGAAAACCGCTTTTTTGGGCGGGTAATCTCCATGCAAGTAGGCCACCCGAAATGGTTGTCAACCATTGGATTGAGAGATCGTGGATAAACGGTGGAGATTGAGCGGAGTAGTTGATGTTTCAGGTTGGATGCGAACCGATGGATTGAAGGCAGATCAATGGTGGACTTGTGATCATGATCAAGGTAGACCCGAGAGGATTATAGATGCAGCACTATAAAATTTGAAATCCGGCTTTGGTGTTTTGTCGGATTTTCTATGTTTTCTATGTATTTCCTTTGGGAACTAAAATTACGTTGTTTTTAGGATTTGTGCCAGGGGAAGGCCAAAAGGTTGGTTCCACCCATGCCCGCCAGTCTTTCCACCTGTTAGCTAATTTGTGCACCAATGCCTTAAGCGTTTTACAATGATTGTTTAAATTCTTAGTAGGGAGATGAAAGGAAAGAAGAGGAAGATGGAGAACCCAAAGAGGGAAGGTGAACAAACAAGGTCAATAGGCTTAAAAATCCATCCCATAACAAAACAGAGACAAGTCAGAGTTCAGAGACAGAGGAGAGTCGGAGAGTTAAAGAAAACTCACGGCTACGAACAGTTGATCAGAGGCACTAGGAGGGAGAGTCTGTGCACTCTTTAGATGTGAGGTTTTCAATTAAAATCCCTGTGTAATATCACAGTTGTTGTGTTATGGCTCTAATTGAGCTCCCACTTGTAAACTCTGTTCTCGAAGACATAATATAGAGGTTGACACTGAAAGATGGACCAGGAGACGTAGCTAGGGGGTCTGGTGAACTCCTTTATTATTTTGATTGTGTTGATGTGTGTATATTATGTTTTATAACTGTTCATTGTCTATATTATTCGCAATCTTTTTGATCTGTTGCACTAAATAATATAGGAAATCCTGCACAGGAGTCTCGAATACCTTTTCTTCTTGATTTAGTATCCATTTTCGGATCAAGTGGTATCAAAGCATTTGGTTTTGTTAAGGTTAGACAAGCTTGTGCTGGATTTTGAATGCTAACTAGATAAAAGCTCAAACTAGGAAAATGAGAACTTGTTGAGGCTAATATAGAGATTTGAAGAGTCTATCCTTAGAGGAGAATGGTAGAAGAATCTCCATTGGGATAAGAATCTCAATTTATAGAGAGTTTTAAGACACTCAAAACCATGGTGGAAGAAATGTGTTTGGAATTTAGGAAGGGTCAAGGTGAAAGAACTTCAACACCTAAACCAGAAAAAGGAGCAGAGAAACCTTTTCTAGTTTCCCCTCCAGGAGGCAAAGGAAAAGGAGGAACGAATCCTCCACTATCTCCTCCATCATCATCCTCATCATCATCATCTTCTAACTCTTCTAAGAAGAAGAAGAAAACTTCCTTAATCAAATTAGATTTGAAGTTTGATTTGCCAATTTATGATGGAGAACTCAATGCAAAAAAGCTAGATAATTGGATAAGACAAATTGATATATATTGCAGGGTACAGAACATTGATTTAGAAAGGAAGAAGATTCAGCTGGATAGCCTTCGACTTGGAGGAACTACACTAGTATGGTGGGAAGGCAAGACACAAGTCGATCTGCAAAAACATGGTAAAATCATTTCTACCTGGAATGAATTTGTTTCTGCTATCAAAAATCAATTATGTCCTTTAGCTTACATGCAACAGGCAATGATGAGTTGGAAAACTCTTCGTCAGTTGAAGAGTCAAATTGTACAAAGTTATACTCAGGAATTCATAAAGAGAGCTTTAACTCTAGGTATATCATTGGACTCACCTGAGACTTTATTGAAGTATATAGGTGGTCTTCATAGCTATTTAAAGCATACTATTCTCATGTTTAATCCCACTAGCTTAGATGATGTATTAGTTCAAGCCACACATCTAGAAGCTAGAGGCAAGAATGTAAACCCAGAGGTTGGAGGAACATCTAAATATTCTGTAAGCAAGAGCAAGGAAAATAAGAAACTAAAATGGAAGGAGAGGAAAGAAAACACTATAAAGAAGGATAAACCTTCATGCACTCATTGCAAGAAAGAAGGACACGATGAGGCACACTGTTGGATTTTGCATCCAGAACTGAAACCTAAGAAGTTCGATGGAAAGGAGAAAAAGAATGTTGTTGCTATTCAGCAAGACTTGGGATCAGATTCAGGCGATGAAACAACAATTATAGCCACAAGTATCAAAGGTAAAGATTCTAAAGCATCCAAAAGTAACTCTGCACAATCTGTTGATAATGAAAATAATGAGATGGAAAGGAATGAACTTTTTCGTGTTAGAGTAATTTCCAAGCACAATAAGATTGATACTTTATTTGATAGTGCATCACAAGTAAATTTGATTTCTAAAACAATTGTAAAGAAGTTGGGATTGCAAAAAAAACCTCATGAGAAGCCATATCCATTAGGTTGGGTGTGTGATAAAACAAAGCTACAAGTAACGAGACAATGTAAACTTAGGTTTGCTATTGGATCAACATTTGTAGATGAGGTTGAGTTAGATATAGTTCCATTGGATATATGTGGTATTGTTTTGGGAAGTCCATACTTGTATGATAGAAAAGCTATTTTCTATAGAGCTGAGAATAAGTATCAACTCACTAAAGATGGAATAGAATATATTGTAAGAGCTCATAAACTCAAAGGTAACTATTCTCTCATAAATTCAGGATAGATGAAAAGAATTGTGAATTCAAGTAAGCAATTTTTACTAATGGTTGTAAAGGCAAAGGATCCTGAAAAACCCAATGCATTTGAAGGTTGTGATTCTAGACAGAAAGCTGATTTAGTTAAAGTTGTTTTAGAGTATGATGTTATATTTCAAGAACCCAAAGGTCTGCCACCCAAACGAGAAATAGTGCATGATATTTATTTACAACAAGATGCTCCATTACCGAACTTTGGAATGTATAGGTTGTCAGCTTTAGAGAATGCAGAGATAAAGAAGTAGGTACAGGAGTTGCTCAATAAAGGGTTTATACGACCAAGCACATCACCATGTGGATCTCCAATCATGCTGGTGAGAAATAAAGACGGTTCATGGAGAATGTGCATTGATTATAGAGCACTAAATAAAATAATGATCAAGAATCATTATCCTTTTCCTTGTATTGATGATTTATTAGATAAATTAAAAGAAGCAGTTTACTTTTCTAAGTTAGACTTGCGAAGTGGTTATCATCAGGTCAGAGTTGCAAAACAGGATGCATGGAAGACTACTTTCAAGACAAAGCAAGGATTGTATGAATGGTTGGTTATGCCTTTTGGCTTAATTAATGCTCCTGCTACATTTATGAGAGTCATGAACAATGTACTCAGACTGTTTATTGATGATTTTGTAATTTTTTATTTAGATGACATTCTTGTTTTTAGTAAGACATGGGAAGACCATGTAAAGCATGTAAAGTAGACTTTAGATGTTTTAAAAAGAGAAAATCCCTATGTAAAACTATCAAAACGTGAATTTGGCAGAACATGTTTATATTATTTTGGTTATATTGTAGGGGGTGGTCAATTGAATATACATCCCTCTAAGGTTGAAGTCATTGTGAACTGGCCTAAACCCAAATCTGCTACAGAGGTTAGGAGTTTCCTAGGAGTAGCACAATACTGGAGAAAGTTTATTGCTGACTTCTCATTGATTGCAGCTCCATTACATGCATTAACATGATTGAAATAGGTGTTTAAGTGGGGAGGCAAACAGCAGAAAGCCTTCAACACCTTAAAAGAAAAAATTAGTACAACTCCAGTACTAGCACTGCCAGATCTTCAACATCCATTTGAGATTGAGACAGATTCCAGTGACTATGCCATGGGAGCGGTGTTGATGCAACACAGAAAACCCATATGCTATCATTCTGAGACATTTACTTCTGGAGCAGTTAATTATCCTAGATATGATAAAGAATTGTATGCATTAGTACAAAGTGTGAAAAAAGTGGAAACATTACCTAATGGGTAAAGAAACAATCATACATATAGATCATCAACCACTTCAATATTTGCAATCAGAAACTAAATTGCAGCAATCAAGACATTATAGGTAGATGGGTTTTCTACAGCAATTTCGTCTTTTCATCAGATATAAGAAGGGCATACACAATAAGGTTGTAGACATGTTATCAAGACCAATCATAAATGCATCTACTATACTTAAGCATAACTCAGTAATGCATGAAAATTACATTGAACAATATGCTCAAGATGTAGATTTTAAAGATGTATATGCAACTTTAAGTCCTGGCAAGCAAGTAGAAGAATTGGATTATTATGTAAACGACCAACTCTTATATCATTTGGGAAAGTTATGCATTCCACAAACTCAAAGAGTTAACATAATTTGAGAAGCACATACTTCTCTCATATCAGGTCATTTTGGTGCAAGTAAAATAGTTTCACAATTGCAAAGGTTCTATTATTGGCCAATAATGCATGAGACAGTTTCTAGATATATCAAAGGGTGTACTATGTGCGCTACAAGCAAGCCCAATAATAGGAAATTAGGCTTGTACACTCCACTTCCAATTCCTTCTCGTCCGTGGGAAAGTGCTTCCATGGATTTTGTTGGGGGATTGCCAAAATCTAGGAAAGGTCATGATTATTTGTATGTTGTTGTGGATAGGTTTAGTAAAATGTGTATTTTGATACCATGTAACAAGCAGGTTATAGTTGAACAAACAAAAAAGTTGTTCTTTTAGAATGTATGGGTTTATTTTAGGTTACCCACTTCTATTGTATATGATCGAGATTCTCAATTTGTTGGGAATATTTGGTCAATTTTATGGGATTTGATGGACAACAGGTTGAAGAAGAGCACAACATTTCATCCACAAACAGATGGTCAGACAAGAGTGGTCAACAAGACAGTGATCTAGTTGTTCAGAGGCTATTGTAGCAAGTATCCCAAGCTTTGGGTGAGCATTTGTGTTATGTGCAACATGCTTACAACCGTGCCAAGCACTCTTCTACTCAGAGATCTCCTTTTGAGACTTGTTTTGGTTTTATACCAAAGTCTCCCTTGGATTTTGTCTTTGGTAAAGACATAGCAGTTGATGGACACAGTGATGTGGACAAAGCAACCAAGTTCATTAAACAAATCCAGGAAATTCACTAGGAAGTACAGGAACAACTGGAAAGAAGTCAAGCCAAGTACAAGGCAAGACATGACAAGCATCGAGTTGAGCATAATTTTCAAGTTGGTGATCAAGTCTGGCTATACATCAACAAAGATAGAATGCAGGGTGAAGATAAGAAGCTAAAGCCAATAAGGTATGGACCTTTCCAGATACTTGATAAAATTGGTGAAAATGCTTTTTGCCTTGATTTTCCAGCTTATATGTAGATCTATTCAGTCGTTAATGTGGAAAACTTGAGATTGTATGAACCTTCATTGATTGAGGATCCTGAAGAGAAAATTCAGTTGCCTTCTATTGAGGATTTGTTGCCTGAATATCTCAATGAGTTACAGGACGACACAGTTCTAGACAGGAAGGTAAGAACTACGCATCAAGGGGATGTTGAGTACCTAAGAGTGGGACAAAAAGGTTCAAATCCAAGCAAGGCATGATGGATAGAAATTGGACAAGTGAGGGAACTGTATCCTCACTTGATTGATGCCTAAAACCAACTTTTGGTGGTCCAAAAGATTTTTTAGTCGGAAGGCGTGATCCAAAATGGATTTTAAACAACCCTTTTAAAAGTCTTCAAATATGTTAAAACCACAAAAAACAACATCGGGGTTAAATCGCAGAAATAAAGCATTGATATCGCATTGGAGAAAGCCAAGTAGTGGTAACGGGCCTTAGCCTTAAGAAATATGTGATATTGATACAAGTGAAACAATGAAAACTATTGATCGAGCGCACAGATCAATGATCCAGATCAAATACCAATATCGCATCGCATGGAACCAAAGGGAGGACTTAACACATGATGGCAGGCTTAAGCAATATGCGATGGCCGCTTTATCGCATTGCAATGAACCAAGGGAGAAGAATCATGACTCATAACTTAAAGACTCATGACAAGTGCTTCCATCGTAGTCGTCGGATGGGTGAAAGAGATCAACAGTGGAGATCACAATATTGCATCATAGATTCCAAAGGATAATGGACCAAATCGCGGACTCGAAGGAGTTATGAAATAAAACAACGAAGGATTGAGTTCTGTGGTAAGCAGTAATTCAGGCGGGCTTCAGGTGGTAAGTAGTATTGGAGAGGCTTCGCCCAATTCCATACACTGGCCGACATGTAACATGCCGCAGGAGAGAGAAAACTATTTTTTCGGGCAGGTAATCTCCGTGCAAGTAGGAGACTCGAAATGGTTTTCAGTTGTTGGATTAAGAGATCGTGGATCAACTGTGGAGATTGAGTGGACTACTTGATGTTTTGGGTTGGATGTGAACCGTCGGATTGAATGTAGATCAACAGTGGACTTGTGATCATGATCAAGGCGGAACCGAGAGGATTATGGATGCAGCACTATAAAATTTGAAATCCAACTTTGGCGTTTTGTCAGATTTTCTATGTTTTCTGTGTATTTCCTTTGGGAACTAAAATTACGTTGTTTTGAGGATTTGTGCTGGGGGAAGGCCAAACGGTTGGTTCCACCCATGCCCGCCAGTATTTCCGCCTATTAGCTGACTTGTGCCCTAATGCCTTAAGCATTTTACAATGATTGTTTAAATGCTCAGCAGGGAGATGAAAGGACAGAAGAGGAAGACAGAGAGCCCAAAGAGGGAAGGAAAATAGACCGGGCTGATAGGCTTAAAAATCCATCCCATAACATAACAGAGACAAGTCAGAGTTAAGAGACAGAGGAGAGTCAAAGAGTCAAAGAAAACTCATAGCTACGAACAATTGATCAGAGGCACTAAGAGGGAGAGTCTGTGCACTCTTTAGACTTGAGGTTTTTGAGTAAATCCCTATGTAATATCACTGTTGTTGTGTTATGGCTCTGATTGAGCTCCCACCTATAAACTCTATTCTTGAAGACAAAATATAGAGGTCGACACTAAAAGCTAGACTAGGAGACGTAGCCAAGGGTCTGGTGAACTCCTTTATTATTTTGACTGTGTTGATGTGTGTGTATTATGTTTTATAACTGTTCATTGTCTATATTATTCGCAATATTTTCAATCCGTTGCACTAAATAATATAGGCATTCTTGCACAAGAGTCTGTAATACCTTTTCTTCTTGATTTAGTATCCATTTTCAGATCACCTCCTGGAAAGCAATTTGTTAGTCAAAAACCAAAACAAACTTGAGGACTGACTTGCAACATACACGTGTGATTGATGATGAAGTTTGCGGAATTTCTGCCAAGAGGTCGAGAGACTGACTGCCAAAACTGTGAAAGGCACAGTCCGGGCTATCAGGAGGCTGACTAACTACTGGAACTACAAAATTCATAGTCTTGCCTGGCCTGCTGAGGATTGAAACTGCACAATGTGCAATTTCAGTCAGCATTGACATGCAACCAACAAACTTCATTTTGTAGTTTCTCGAGCCAATAGGACACTGCCTCCAAGAATTGTGCAATCCAACCCTAGAGGTCAGTGCTGGGCCAGACTTGTGCAATTTCTAGAGGGAAGGTGTTATAGAAATTTTTGGGCACTGCAACCCCAATCATAAATGTCCATAAACCAAGGGCTCTTAAGTCCCTAAAAGTGTTGTTCCAACCTCTAAAAGAACAAGGTCAATTGATTACATCTTCTCCCAGAAGTTCTCCATGAAAAACTGCTTAGAACTGGTCAAAATTGGACCATCTCACCTGCTCCATGGTCAAAGTGTGTTGCATCCCACCTAAGTACACTTGGGAGGTGTGATGCATATTGAAAAGCCCTTCTATCGGGTGCGATGGGTGAGAGTGGACAAATGGTAGGGTCAATCTGCAAGGTGGAGGATCATGGAATCTTCCAGAAACTTCTCTTGTTACACTTGCCTCTCTACATTCACCCAAGGATGAGTAAGAGTTCATCAATCTCCAAGTGGAATCAAGAACTATCAGAGAGAGGACACTTGTCAAATCTCAAAAGCTGACTCACCTCCCTTGCAAACATCTATATATGGATCCCTCATCCCAGAGATCCAGAGGCTGGATTTTTGTATCTTGTAAGGAAGTGCTGCTGGTTTCTTGGTGCAATATCATAGTGTTGGGTGATCTAATCTTTTCATGGGGTGAAGAAGGGCTTTCTTGCTGAGAGGATGATGCTGGGTCAGAACAATTGGTTGTAATCCTCTTTGCTATTTCTTGATTATCAATAAAGCTATTCAAGTTTTCCTCCACATTCTTGTATGATTGATGATATATGCATTTGTGTGGTCAATATATATCTGGTCCTATCTTGTTTATGATAATAGATCTATGTTCTTGGATAGTGTTATGCTGCTTTGATTCTACAGGTTCTCTTTGAAGATGGGTAGTCGAAGAAGCGAGTGGCAGAGATCTATCAGAAGGGAGAGGAATCAAGCAAGGAACCAAGCGCAAGATAGTGGTTGGTCTCCTTTATTCCCCTCTTATCTATTTCTCATAAAGGAAAACGAAAGTAGTTTTAGTTTGTTTGTTTCTAAGGTAGCTACCAGCCTTAGTGGGACTAGCAACTCTGCATAGACACTAGATTTCCTGATAACAAAATGGCAACTCCGCTGGGGAGCGAATAGATTGTTTGTTTCTCTATATTTGTTTACTTTATAAACTTACAGATGGAGCCTGAAGTTAAGCCAGCTAGCCTTCGAACTGCATTTGCTATGCAAGTGCAAAGTAGATCAATGTTGCTTCATTCTATCTCTGGGTTTTGTTTATGAACTAAACAATTGATTTACAAGCTCTCTAATTGCCCTTGTGGTGGCTCTAGTAACCTCTTTAGATCTACCCCAGTGATTGGTTTACTGATTACCACTTGCTCGGACTAAATCCCTGAACTGAGCTGCAAACTGTGACCCGGAACCCAGTTAAAGTCTCGTCCTTGGTCCAGCGCACTGTCTCTTCTGTGAATTCTGGATGCATCACACTTCCCGAGTGTAGTAGGTGCGATGCATCTCTTTTTCATTGTGTTACAGGTGCGCTGATCAGACAAGGCCTTTCTTGCTCCTAGATTTTGGTTTCTATGTTCACTCTTTCCAACTCTATTCAATAGTTTTGCTGCCTGTAGTCAGTACACCTCTGTTGAAACCGCTTTCCTTGCCATTATTCCACCTCCATTGTGCAAAGAACTTTAAATGTTTTTATGTATTTTGAGCCATTTCCAGTTCTCTTTTACAAAGAAGTTTCGTAATTGAACTATCGTTTCTTGATTTGAAAGTGTCGCAAGTGTCGTTTTCAGTAATAGAAGAGAATCCGATTGTTATTGATAGTCGATTACACTGTTACTCTTGTATTTGATTTGAATTAGTAGTTTTTCAAGTGTCGAAAGCAAGTTTTCAATTCCAAATCGCAAAGTGTCGTCATTGTCCTCATTTTGTCTTGAAAAGAAACTTGCTAGTAATGTCGCTTTGAAAAATAATTCAAATTTGCGCTTAGCTTTCTTTTTATCACACACATTAAGAAGGCTGAAAATAAATACATGAACGTGCATTTTCATTTAGACTGTTTGATGGTTTGATTTAGGACAGTGCATATAGTGTGTGCTCTCTGCTCTATGTTGAAAGAATAGCATCTCTCTTTCCTTAGTAGCTAGGATTTTCATTGCAAAAAGAAGAGTAAACGACTGTTTATCATCTTAGATTGCATTTTAGGAATTGTACATCTAAATCACGCGATGAACCTGAAAGGAAAATTTCTTAAGCAAGATCAACTGTAAAATAAATTTAATGAATCTAAAAATGCTTTGGAACCTAATGCACAACATTTAGAAGTCTAGGCTAGAGACGTATTCCAGCGTCGTAAAGCCTGGTAACTATTGTTTTCATTGATGGTTGGGTGATTCCTCCACTTTGAGACGATAAGTGCCAGTACAGACTTGTGCTCCCACATACCGTCGAGTATATATTGGGAGACCACAATAGGCTTTATCCTTTATCCAAAGGAAGCCGTGTCTGCCGCCCTATCGATCGCAATGCACTGAACACAACATTCGGGAAGATTGACTACCGTACCGTAAAAAGTATTCTGCAATTTTGCGATTGGTTTGGTAATCCCTCTGTCTATATTTTCATAGCAGTCTCTTTCATTCCTTTTCAGACTCCTTAAAGGAAAAGGTCCATCTGAGCACTTGTCACTTCAGGCTCATTAAAAATCAAAGGCGACTAGAGTCATCTTTTTTTTTTTCGCGACTCTTAAAAATTGAAAAAGCAAGTTGTGTCAAAGCGTCTAAAATTTATTTTAATCGAAAGAAATATCACCTTTCCTACATTGGTCTTAGGTTGAGAAAAATGGAGTCCACCAACCAAGGAGTTCCCCTTAGGGGAAATCCTAGTCCTTTCTCCTCTTAGGGAGATGTTGGTGCGCCCCATATGGCCACATTGTCACTTCCAGGATTGATAATCGACTTGCCCGTATGGCTCTTCTAAACCTCTGTTATCCAGAACACCATGATTCCTAAACAATCAAGTCAACAACTAAATGATACCAAAGTTACCCCCCAACCCTCTACTTCGTCCAATTCTTCCTCTCCTCCTTCCTCTTTGCTTGATGAAGCCGGAAAAGCCAAAAATCAAGTAACTAAGAAGAAGAAGGAGAAGAAGAAGAAATAGAAGAAGAAGAAGGAGCCAAAGGCGAAAAGGGGCGACTAGGCATCGTCTAGCGAAAATCCGCACACTGCACCATCCAGGCATAAATCACCATGTGTCATTTGCAAAGGAGACCACTATCATCGAGATTGTCCTTGCATACCTCGGATCTTAAGGGAGTGGTCTCCTCATTTGCACAATCCGGTGTCATCAACATCTGATGGTCATGTTGGAAGTACACCGTCAACTAGTGAAAGTGAAGCCCCTGGACAAAAAGGAAGATGTAGATTTCCTTGTAAACTGTGTGAAGGCGATCACGCCATCCACCGTTGTCCCTTCTTAGAGGAGGCTAAAGGAGTTTTGGACGACCATCCAGTTTCTCCGTTACGGCTTCCTCCTAGATATAAGAAGCTCTTGTCGAGTCCGTCACTAGTTGAAAATCCGGCTGACACGCCCTTGTGGTCAGCCGAAGCATCTATCATTGAAGATAAACCATCTGAACCCACACCAGATGAAAGTCAAAAGGTCGAGGCGGCAGTTGACCCTATCTTTCCTTCAGAGGATCCATCTTCAAATGATACAGTCACCAAAGAGAACAGGAATGACACCGTCCAAATTCTCTTGATAAGCACAGACTCCAATGAACATGGGGGTAGTCTACCCGTTCCTTTACCACAGGAAGGAAGTTCGCCAGAGTCGTATCCAGTCGTCTATTCGGTCCCACCTCCAAGCAACCTAGTTGTTTCCTTCGATTGGAATCTATTAGGCAGACCCCGCTTACCGGCTAGTGTACCATTTCGAATCATTGCTTAAATATACAGAATGGTCATGGTCAGTACCATCATAGATGAAGGGGCTTTTGTGAGTATCCTTTCCTCAACTACTTGGAAAGCGCTTGGTTCGCCATCGCTTTTGCCTGAGATGAGAAATCTAACAGGCTTTGACAAAGGAACCAGCCGACCGTTAGGGATCCTTCACAATGTGTCGATAACATTGAGAAGGAAAACCATTCACATGAACGTAATGGTAGTCCAAGGACACCAAGATTATAATTTACTCCTTGGACGAGACTATATTTATTGCATGGGAGCCATTGTATCCTCACTCTTTAGAGTAATGTGTTTTCCGCATGAAGGGAGAGTGGTCAAGCTCATAGACCACCTTTCATTCCCCGGTTCACACATAGAAAATAGTCATACACCAACCCTGAATGGTCTTTTCATGCAAGGAATGTCTCATCAATCTCCATTCCGTCCTCCTGATGAGCGCGAGTGATTCAGAGGATATGACTCAAACCCAGGGGGCATGCACCCTGGCCTGTTTCGCCAGGAAAACCTTGGGTATAGGGTAGGTTTCTGCGGAGGATATATGACTGGCTGACACACCCGTCCATTTTGGAAAATGGGATTAGACCGGAATAAGATACCTCCATTAGAAGGTAGGCCTTTCCCGATAGATCAAATGTTTTGTCTGCAAATTGAAGGGTAACCTAAAAAGGTAGGCCTTTCCCGATAAAGCAAATGTTTTGTCTGCAAATTGAGGGGTAACCTCTAAACTCTGCTTCACTATACCTGGGGGCATGCAAACCTTTTTGCATGCAAGTGAAGAGAGACCATTTACTTTTTAAATTTATAGGTCCTCTAATCCTTTAAACTCGTAGGATTGGTCGTTTCCTAACTTGCATAAAGAAAGGATGCGGGGCAAAGCTTTGAAAAAAATGCCATTTTTATATGAGACATCCTTATTATATGACTGGATGGAGCAGTTTTAATGCAAAATTCAAGCTTGTTAAAAAATAAACATAAGAAACCAGCAAATGTTCCCCTAGAGTTTAAGCTCATTAAAAAATGAACCATTTTCCGGTAAATAACCATTGTGAATGTATTACCATCATCCTTTGAAGCCTTGGTCATGTTCTCATCATCACCTCCACTCTGTATTGGCCGATCATTCACCTCCATTTGATTGTTTACCCTTTTTGAGGAACAGCTACAAAGAGTGATCCTGTTAGCCATCCTTGTGACACTGCCGTGATTGGAAAATTCCAAACCTTACCTGGAATCAGCTGCTACCTGAATTTATCACTCGTTCCTCAAAAAACGAGTCTCCTTTAAGCTCTTTTCAACTGACTCATAAAATATGAAAAGATTGCCAAGCAATTGGCCTCTCCAGCTCGTTAAAGGGACTGGAAGTGCTATCCCTCCTTTAGATTTTAATCTTTTTGGACTTGAGGGATTATTACACAAAAATATTGAGTTCTTGTTTTGTTTGGCTCATTAAAAGTACAGAAAATTCATCCCTTTTGTATTGTTTTATAGTTTTTTGGACCCAAGGGATTATATGACGAAAAAGGATTATTAGAGTTTTATTTACGTCCCTTTTTCAGACTCTCTAAAATTGAAAAGGACCGAGTTATCCTTGTCGTTAAACTCGTTAAAACCGAATAGCGACAAACTTGTCCATACAGACAAGAACGAGTTTCACTATCGCTAGGCTCGTTAAAACATAGCGATGGGTTTGCTCGAAGGGAAAATTATAGAACAAGCATATGTTATCCTCCTCAAGCTTGACAAAAATAAAGAGGTATTGGTCAGCAATGACTGGGGAAAAATTGGGAAGAAAACTTGAAGAAACTTTATCGGTAGCAGGTCGCTCTTGAACATGACACTTTCACTCCTCATCCAAGTCGGGTTGGGTTGTTCCATTCACTGGTCACATCACCATGGTTCTGTCACACTATCCATATTTGGGGTTAATGCTACCGATCCATCATGTCAATGTCACCGATATGTTCAAGAGAAGTCGCTCAGAGAATTCGCCTGTGTCTCACCCACTGCAATACATTTACACTCCATTCTTTCATGACTGCCACCTTGAACCTTATATCACCAGATCATTTTCACCTCCATTAAAATCATTTTCTCTGTTCTGTGTCATTGATGTGGGATTCACTAAGGCCCTCCTATGACAGGTCGCTTCTTGTCGACATCAGCTCATTCCAAGAAGTGGATCTAGGAACAACCCTTTTAGTACTTTGAAGCTTGCATGCCTCAATGGCATGTTTCTCACTTCCGGCGAGAGGTTTACATCAATGGCCTTCGACCATAAGATTTTGTGTGGTGTTCGACACCAAGTCCCTTATTCACACCACGTGAATTGTACTGTAGTACCTTGAGGGTCATCATCATTATCGGTGATTCCTCTCGCGCCTGTTAATAGATTACATCATGGGCTGGTAATCAGGCGATGTCTTTCCATGTTCGACTCCAGAACATCTCTCACATGGATTGACTTGTACTTTGAGTGAAGATCGAACGAGATTGAAGACCCCGGATCTAGTTTCATCCATCCGGGCTGCAATATATACTCAGGAAAATAAAGACATCAAATGTACATCATTACTTCACAGATAATCATCCAACCTAAGGGATGATGGCTCTACCAGAATCATCAGTCTACATTCAGACGATTGTATGTCTTATGTACATGAAAATGAATTTATAAAGCTGAGCATGGGAATGCCCGCCTCAGCTAGATCATGAAAATATTATGAAGATAATGTATTGTATTGTATGTTATTACAGGTCGCCTTCCAGCTTGAAAAAGCTTTGGATCCTCATGATAAAGCAGTTCACCCGACATCAACAGATTAAAGACCTCATGCTTTAGGGGCAACTGTTATAGACATTTTTGGGCATTGCAACCCCAAACATAAATGTACATAAACCAAGGGCTCTTAAGTCCCTAAAAGTGTTGTTCCAACCTCTAAAAGAACAACGTCAATTGATTACATCTTCTCCCAGAAGTTCTCCATGAAAAACTGCTCATAACTGGTCAAACCTGGACCATCTCACCTACTCCATGGTCAAAGTGTGTTGCATCCCACCTAAGTACACTCGGGAGGTGCGATGCATCTTGAAAAGCCCTTCTATGGGGTGCGATGGGCGAGATTGGACAAATGGCAGGGTCAATCTGCAAGGTGGAGGATCGTGGAATCTTCCAGAAACTTCTCCTATGACACTTGCCTCTCTGCATTCGCCCAGGGATGAGTAAGAGATCATCAATCTCCAAGTGGAATCAAGAACTATCAGAGAGAGGACACTAGTCAAATCTCAAAAGCTGACTCACCTCCCTTGCAAACATATATATATATATGGATCCCTCATCCCAGAGATCCAGAGGCTGGAATTTTGTATCTTGTAAGGAAGTGCTGCTGGTTTCTTGGTGCAATATCATAGTGTTGGGTGATCTAACATTTTCATGAGGTGAATAAGGGATTTCTTGCTGAGAGGATGATGTTGGGTCAGAACAATTGGTTGTAATCCTCTTTGCTATTTCTTGGTTATCAATAAAGCTATTCAATTTTTCCTCCACATTCTTATATGATTGATGATATATGCATTTGTGTGGTCAATATATATCTGGTCCTACGTTGTTTATGATAATAGATCTATGTTCTTGGATAGTGTTATGCTGCTTTGATTCTACAAGTGCTCTTTGAAGCTGGGTAGACGAAGAAGCGAGTGGCAGAGATCTATCACAAGGGAGAGGAATCAAGCAAGGAACCAAGAGCAAGACAGAGGTTGGTCTCCTTTATTCCCCTCTTATCTATTTCTCATAAAGGAAAACAAAAGTAGTTTTAGTTTTTTTGTTTCTAAGTTAGCTACCAGCCTTAGTGGGACTAACAGCTCTGCATAGACACTAGATTTCCCGATAACAGAAGGCAGAGCATTCGCTTTCGGAAATGCACAGTGCTAGCTAGATAGGGCACGGTCCAGGCCAAGGTAGCCCAGACTGACCGACGGGCGACTGAAAACATGAGAATTCTAGATGCATGGTGAGATGAGTGCAAATAAGAGTGAATTATCATTCATACAAACAACAAGTGCATGATTCAGAAAAAGGGAAAGCATGCATGTGTGTGAAGCAAGTCGTTGCAATGGAAATCATCCGTGCAAAACAACATCATGCATGCAACAATAGTGAGATGCGAACGAAAACTTAAATGGTGCTTCTACAAGCTAACATACATCAAAACGACAATAAGTGCTCACTGAAATCAAGTAGACAACACTTACACAAAGCAAAACACAAAAAGCAATAGAAATACTACATAAGACATGAAAGGCGGGCTTACACCAAAACAGCTGAGATGAATGTGCCGACAACTCCTAGATGCAATGTGGGATGTCAGAGCTGCAAGGTTGATGTGAGGAATGAGCTCTATCGTGTCCAGTTGATAATTTTTGATAAAATCAAGGTTGTGACGCACATGCCACAAATCTAGGAAAACCAACACTCAGCGGTAGGTTTCTAAAGTGATCCTTGCATGTAACCTCCAACTGCTAAAAATAGATCCCTGAATCAAGGAATGACTTTTCATGGTACCTTGGGAGAAGCAGGCCATGCATTCAAATTAGTTTTTCTCAGTCTCGGGTGGAACCGGTCAAGAAAATGGCATATACAACAACGTGCTTAGCTGATGGGGAAAATTATTGCATTTCTAGGAGGGAGATAGGTTGGATGCCTAGAAGGATTGCGCAATTTCTGGGCAGAGCAGCTGAATGTTGCCTAGAATGGCATAATTTTTGGGCTGAGCAGTCCTGCTGGGAGGAATTGTGCAATTTTTCCAGTGGACAGTGACAGGAAGATTTTCACAATTCTGGAGCCCAAAAGGCTGCCAGACAAAATTATACAATTTATGGAGGGAAGGCTAGTTCCCCTGCAGAATTGCGCAATTTCTTGAGAGAGTTGTTTAGCCTGCAGCTAGACCAAGTTCAGAGAAACAACTTGTGAGGGGGGTGCAACAAGTTCTGATGCACAGGCTCACAATCTGCTAGAAAATCACTAAAGCTTGTGTACTTGACAAGGCATGACATGATGCTGATGAGGGTTTGCAGGGATGCTCCAAAACGATGGTAAGGAAAAATTTTGGAGGGTAGTTGTAGCCACTACAACACTATTCTAGACACCTTTTAATAGATTGGGATGGTACATGCCTGAGGTTTCCCTTTTCTTCTCACAAAATTTGTAGGTGGCATATAAATGGTTAACCTATGCCTAGGTTTCCCTAGAGTGATCTTTGAATGATACTACCTCGTGTTGAATGGATTACATGTTATGGGAATAACACATAGATCTAAGTGGCAGTTTAGCTCATGGCATAAGAATTGAATTCCCCACAAGCCTGGACCACCAGATGTAACATATTGTCTTGTCATACCAAAATGGCCTCATGTAGGCACTTGGATGGTTCATAATGATTCACACAGTTTGTTACTCATGCTGGTCTTACATTGATTGTTGCATGCTTTGTAGGATTACCCTTGTTGCATAAGTACTTGTTAGAAAATCAGAAAGGCAGAAAGATTTTCTTATTCTTGATAATTACTTGTGATCTTCTTGATTTATTATTATGATTCTTTATATCTTCTTTTGGTTCATCAAGCAATTACCAAAGCAATATCACATAAAGCAATGGACACCATATGTAGGTACTATTCCATGAAAAAACCCCCCTCAAGGGGAAAAGCCAGTCAAGAAAATTGTTCCTTTCAGTAGTATTATTTTGAGACTCTTCACCCTAGACAAAGACTAGACCTTCCCTCCACACCAATTCAGCCTCCCAGATCTTTGACCTCTTTCCAGTAACTTTGACTAGGCGGTAGCTTCCAGCATTAGTGAAACTTGGAAGACTTTGATCTCCCAATCTAGGGCACGAAATCGAGAGAGAGAGGCACCAACATTTCATTTTTCTTCGTCTCCTTAGACTCCACCCAACTTGAACTTCTTTTGGATTGCTGCATTTAGACTTCACACTTCCGAGCTTCCTTATAGATATCAAACTTGCCTGAGATGAAGTGTTCCAAATGAATTTGACTTGCTCCTATTTATAGGCTTCAAGGGAGGTCAAATTGATGCTCTTAGGTTGACTTTATCTCTGCTAGGTTGACTTGATGTGGAGGATACATGAATTATATTTGACTCAATACTTAACCTTTTTACATGATTCAAAAACCCAAGAAGGGTCTCTTTAAAAGTACAATGACTCTATTGACTGAGAATAAATCCTAGAAGTTCTCAATGGGGACTTTGACCTAAAACACGGCAACCCAAGCATGAAACTCATGCTTTAATAAGTCACGATGATAATAATAATAATAATTCTTTTATTTATTCTTTTGACAAGTACATTATAAGATGACTCAAATACATTAAATTAAGACCGATCTTATTTACATTTTCCATCACTCCCTCTTAACTAGGGAGGTATTCATCATATACAAGTACAATGGAAGATCCCAAAATATATGAAATATGAAGAACTTTAGGCAGTGTAATTCCATGGACGAGATTCCTAACCATGAAAATCTATCGATTGGTCTCTCAACAACTTAGGCACCAGAATGCCACAGAATAGATTCCTGACTAGGGAAATATATCCAAGTGGGAATTGTTGGGAAAAATACTGCCGAGGGGGGGGTGAATTAGTATTTGCAAACCATTAACCTTTTCAATTTCATATCCTGATTTTTGTATGTTACTTTACTGAAGGTAACTCGCATGTGTACGTGACTATTATTCATACAACTAGCATATATCCAGCCAAACATAATTTTTAGTTAATACATCTTATGTTTATCTTAAGCCAATGCATCATTACTTCATTCAACATTATATAAATAGTAACGATGTGTAGTAAGAATAAAATAAACCACCACACATGAACACCAAGATTTAACGTGGAAACCCAATGTGGGAAAAAAACTACCGTTGTTGTCATATCTATCTTCTGTTTAATATAAATAAACACTTATTACAATATTGTACTTTCGTAGACTCGTACCAGCATGTAGGCACCCACATGCATAAGGCTACAACCTTCGCTCGTTCTCCAGATCCTACTAGAAGGGAGCTCCAACCCCCTAATATGATTTACCAGCTACCATTGGAAGGAAGCTTCAACTCCCTCGTTAAAGGCTCCAACCTTCAACACCTTCGGGGACCATGTTTCAAAAATTTTCAATTTGATCCACCTACTTCAAATCATTACAATTGTATGCCACATTTCATCAAATTTTCAGACTAGAACCACTACCAACATTTAAGCCCAAAACCAATTATCAAAACTAAAATTCATCTCTGCAACAAATCACTCAATCATCATCTGAAATAACCAATCTCTGACCCAACTTCATCAACCCAATCACCAAATGAAATGAATCAACCAAAAATAAAACAACCAATTGAAACCCAAATCAATCAACTTAAATAACTAGAACAGTAAGATCACTGTAACCAGAATACTAATCAGAATACTGCACATCACAAAAACCAGATTTTGTTACTGCAAACCCTGATCAACCATATATCAGAATATATACGCTACTTTACAGAAATAAACTCGCGTGTGTACGCGCTTTTCATAAAGCATACCCGCGTATAGATCTTGAAATACTGAATCCTGAAAGTGAACCACTGTCATCCTGAACTAAACACTGTGTCATACACAAAACCACTACATCATTCGGAAATAACCACAGAAGCTTCATTGAAATTCAATCACAAACATATAGTATCTTCAACATTCTTCAATCAGTGAATTCATCTTTTAAACATTACTATTAAGCCCAGATCATTAAGAAGACTTTGTTGACATATAGCAGAGAACATAGAAAGAATGATTAAACTGATCAAACAGCCTTTTCATCAAAACCTTAGTTTATGTATGCTCTTTCCTCAAAAAATATCCATGTGTATACACAATTTTCAGTTAACGAGCCCACATATAGACCAGGGAATATATGTGACTTACCAGTATTACAACATGTGTGTACGCACCTTTCAGGCTATAACACCCGCGTATAGATCTGGAATTTCTAACTCAAACGTTCATTACAACACAAAACTTTATACATACCGAGATCTCGGCACACACATAAAAATCATGCATCAAGTCACTATCAACATAGATCAAATCTCCTCATAATCAAGACTGTCATCTTAGATCTATCGGATCTGATCCATCATCAAATTCCTGGATGCATACTTAGTTTTAGATGAAGAAAAACATCAATAACCCATTACATGTATATTTTCTTCTGATCTAATTATTCATGAAACATTCATCACTTGCACACCCTACCACTTTGATTTTCATCTCCTTATATAACTTAGCCCTTACATAATACCATAGGTCAAATCCATACTCCAGATGATGGTTTTCTTAGATGGGATCAAAACATCTGTTGTTGGGCTCAAACCACAAGGCAATATCATGGTAAGGACCCTTGGTATTTATAATCCCATCGTACAGAAACTATACGCGCATTTTCTTGTTCATACCCACGTGTGTATGTAGCCTTGATTAACAGAACCCGCGTATAGATCCTGAAATTTCAACTTTGTCTTTCCTTTTCCTCTGAACTGCTATGCCTTTGACAAATTTTTTTATCACATGTAGACACATCATGTTGACATCTTCATCAAGTAGGTTTCCATCAAGGACAACACATTAGTCATAATGCCAAAAATCTCCCGCTTTGGACTTGATGGCAACCACTTTCGTGTTTGGTCACCACCACCCATAGATACCTATAAAACACATCAATATAAGCACCAAGGTTTTTCAAACACCAAGTTACTCTCTCCCTTTGATATCAAGGGAAAATGGATGAGCAATGTTTAATGAAGGCTTCTGTATATCTGAACTGCTGAGTATGAACATTGAAGACTGACCATGCTCCCGTTGAGCACATGCTGAAATTTCTGAAGGATCTACAATCAAGTATATGAATCTATGACTTGTATGACACGTCCTATCACGAAGGAATTAAACTTACATCAATCACCCAATCACAGTGGGTTTACATATTTGACATCATTATTAAATCAACTATGCACAATGGGGTTACAAATTACATCACATGTCCAAAAGGACTTGACCACAATAGTCCATACATGACTAAATTTTATAATGATTACATCATAGGTCTTGTCAGGCTAGGCAGTAACTCCTCAAAGCAAAATTGGTTCGTATATCATATTCCTTCAGTTGGTCTTTATTATATACATGAGGGAGAGATTGTTCACTTCATCTCCCGATGATTGTTCATATTACTTATTATTATTTACATTATATTCACCCAATCCTGACGATTAGGTGTCAACATTCCCCCCCCCCTTAATCTGAAGGGATGTTGGTGAGTCCAAGCATCATTCTGAATCGTTCAAGCTTTTCTCTTCCAAGTGCTTTGGTGAAGATGTCGGCAATTTGCTCATTAGTGGAACAATGACGGAGATGGATTGTTTTGGCCTCAACATGATGTTGAATCAGATTATAGTTGGTATTGATGTGCTTTTTTCGATCATGGAACTTTGGGTTCTTGGCCAACTTTATTGCAGAGGTATTGTCAATCATGAGTGGAGTTGATTGTACTTGTTTTACCTACAAATCTTCAAGAATTTTCCTGAGCTACACAATTTCTTTTGTTGCTTCAGCTATTTCCACGTATTCTGCTTCTGTTGTGGAATCTACTGGAACTGATTGTTTGCGTGATCTCCAGGAGACAGCTCCTGATCCAAGACTCATAGAATATCCTGAAGTAGATACCCTAGTTTCTTTGTCTCCATCAAAGTCTGAATCAGAGTATCCAATCAAGCTGAAGCTGCCCACCTATGTATACTTGATTCCAAAGTCTTGAGTTCCCTTCAAGTACCTTAGAACTCTTTTTGCAGCAGACCAATGTCCCTCACAAGGCTTTTGCATAAACCTAGAGAGGATTCCAACAACAAAAAAAAATGTCTGGTCTGGTAGTAGTTACGGAGTTGAGACTTTCTACAAGCTGTCTATACTTTGTTGCATCCTCAAATTCTTTTCCTTCAATAGATGTGAGCTTTAAGTTTTGTTCCATTTGAGTAGTAAGAGGATTGCATTCTGTCATGCCAAACCTATTCAACAAATCTCCAATGTATTTCTTTTGAGAAAGAAATATGGACTTTGGATGTTGGGTTATTGCAATACCAAGATAGTAATGAACATAGCCCAAATCAGTCATTTCAAAAATTTTACCCAATTCCTTCTTTATGGATGCAATGTAGCTTTCATTGTTCCCTATCATCAAAAGATCATCTACATGTACCACAAGATATACAACTGTTTTTCCAACTTTCTTGACAAATAAAGTTGCATCATAAAGATCATAATGTTTGAAATTGAGTTTCAGAATATGCTTAGTTAGTTTTTCATACCAGGCTCGCTGTGCTTGTTTGAGGCCATACAAGGACTTCACAAGTTTGCATACTTTATGTTCATGTCCTTTCACATCAATTCCTTCAAGCTGGGACATAAAAACATTCTCTTTTAGATCTCCATTCAAGAAAGCAGTTTTTACTTCCATTTGATGGACCTTCCAACTGTTCTGAGCTGCTAGGGAAAAGAGTGTCCAGATGGTAGCCCATTTTGTTGTGGGGGCAAAAGTCTCCTCATAATTTACCCCTTCCTTCTATGCAAAACCTTTTGCCACAAGCCTAGCTTTTTGCTTGTCAAGTGAGCCATCAACTTTATACTTGTTCTTGTAGACCCACTTGCAACCAATTGGTTTGGTTCCTAATGGAGGATCAACCAGCTTCCATTGCTAGGAAGGAGGTTATTGCTAGTCGATACCCAGTCACATTGCAAGTGGGCATTCCAGCCGGTCATTCCAGAGGTTCATTGCCAGAGGGGGTCCAGTTGTCATAGTCAGAAGGTCAGCCAATAGACAAGATTTATGGTCATTCCAGAGGGTCATTGCCGATAGCCTCGGTCAGTTCCAATCATTGCCATCCAGAGATCAGAGTCAATCATTGCTAGAAGGTCAGCCGATGGCCAATCATTTGAAGTCATTGCCAAGAAGGAAGTCATAGCCACTATTTATGAGGGCATCATACTCCTTTTGCATCGCTTCTTTCCATTCATTATGAAAAGTAGCTTCTTTGAAGGAAGTTGGTTCAAAATTTGTAGACAAGTTCAATTCACAATCATAAGAAACATCCATATCAATAGGTGAATTAGAGTCATCTGCATCACCTCCATTTTTCCGGTTTGAATTTCTAGTTCCTGTCTTTCCAACCTCATCAGGATGAACACTTTCAAGTGTCTTTGTCAACCACCTTGGGGGACCTTTCTTAGATAGTCTAGGCTGCTCCATTTGATTGAGTTGGGACTGAATCAAGGTTGAGTCTCCCAATTCTATGAACGACATCACTTAAAGCATCATCCGTTGTTGGAATTTCATGCAGGGGAGAGTGTTTTTCAGAAGAAGATTCCACATGTTGATCTAGTATAGGAATCCCCCCTTCAAGATGTGGAATCTGATTATGAAATTCTTGAAATGATTTTGCTTTTGCGAATCTATGCAAGCGATCAAGTTTTCGCTCAACAACATTGTCAGTTTTGGATGATCCAAGAAACATTACATCTCTAGATACAACAAACTTTTTATTTACTTCATCATAGAGATGATATGCTTTGGAGGTGTTTGAATACCCCAGGAAGATACATTTATGACTTCTAGCACCAACTTTGTTTCTATGTACCTTTGGTATCAACGCATAACAGGTGGAACCAAAGACCCTGAGATCCTTTACTGAAGGAACATGTTCATACCACGTTTCATATGGAGTCTTGTTTCTAATAGCATTAGATGGACATCTATTCTTTATATATGCATCACATAGAACAGCATCAGCCCAAAACATTATCTTTACATTTTTGAAGAAGAGCATGGATCGTACCATATTTAAGATTGTCCTATTCATTATTTCTCTACACCATTCTGTTGGGGATTATAAGGCACAGTTGTTTGATGTTTGATCCCATGTTGGAGAAGATAGTTTTCAAATTCATTTGATGTGTATTCTTTTCCATTATCAATGCGAATAGACCCAACATGAGATTGTGCATCATTTTCAATCCATTTATGAAAGTTATTGAATGTTTGAAAAGCATCAGATTTTTTCTTCAATAAATAAACCCAACGCATTATGGTGTAGCAATCAATAAATGCCATTATATATTTGTTTCCATTTGCAGAAGGAACAGGCATTGGACCACATAAATTTGAATGAATGAGTTCAAGTTTTATGTTTTCTCTTGAATGCGAATCATGAAAATACTGTTTGTTATGCTTTCCTAGAATGCAAGCATCACATTGCTTAAGCTTCCTAGGAATTGTAGGCAAACCAACAACACCATTTTTCTTCAACAAGCGGAGGTTGTCATAGTTCAAATGTCCAAATCTAGCATGCCATAATAAACTTGATGGGAGTGTACCTTCTTCATAATGAGAATTATATGAGAAATGTTGTGCATGAGCAGAGGTTCCTTGCAGCTTGAGAAGCCTTTCTTCTTCTATTCCCCTCATCACAAGTGAGTGGTCAGATGCTTTTCTTACCTCAAGATTTCCATCAAACATATGAATGGAGTGACCTTGCTGGTGGATGTGTACCAAGGACAACAAGTTTCTCTTGAGCTGTGGGAGATATAGAACATGATGCAGAAGAAAGTCTGGAAGACGAGGCAGTTTAAGCCTGATTGTGCCAAGCCCTGATGGCTTGATTTTTGATTGGTCTGTAAAGTATACTGCTCCATCAATATTGTCAGTAAATTCTTCAAAAAAATATTTTCTATGAGTCATGTTGCAGGTTGCTCCTAAATCAAGCAACCAATAATTTTTCCAAGAAGCAAGTGAAGCATTAAATAAATCTTCATTTACTCCAATATTACATTGTGCCACAACATAGTGAGTGGATTCAGGTGCTTTACCTTTGTTTGTATCATCATTTTTACCTTTCTGTTGGTTTCTTTGCTGCTCAAATTTGTCCCATGGTAACTTGCATGTAGAGGCATCATGTGATCCATTTCTTTTGCAGCATATGCAGTGCAAATCTACCTTTTCTCCTTGAGAGTTTCTGCCCCCCCGCCTCTAAAATATCTTCCTCTTCCTCTTCGACCACCTCTTCCTCTAGAAGAATCTTGAGCATGATTATTTTCTTTATGGGAAAGGCACACAACCTCTTCAGAAGATTCAAGGGTTGTCTTCTTTCCAAAAGCTTTCTCTCTTTCAGCAAACTTTTTCACAAGAGAGTCAAAGGTGATATCTTTGAGATTTCCATTTCCTTGCAATGACTCAAGATAATTGGAGTAAGTATGATAAAGTTCCTTGAGAAAAGAAATAAGAGGAATATCCAATTCAACCTTAGTGGATTTGATATCATGCATTATAGACTTTACTTCAGATGCAAGAGCAAGAGGATCATTATTTTGTAGTTCAAGAGTGAAGAGTTTAATCATGAGTTGAACAACTTCAAGTGCAGAATGTGAGTCATAGAGTTCTTTCAACTTTTGAAAGGCTTCAAAAGCAGTTGAAAATGGTGAAATATGGCGACTCACCTCTTTATTTATAGATGTTGTGATTAATGCATAAGCTTTGTTGTTCTTGTTTTCCCAAAATACGAGCTGTTTGTTTGAGGTAGGTTGTTCTGGTTCTTTGTCTCCATCTCCAACACACACTCCTTTCCACAACTCATTGAAAATGAGCGTGTGTTTTATCATCCGGGACCACTCAGGATAGTTCTCTTTGCCAGTGAGAACTATTCCCACGATGGATATGATTGAATGCATATTGTAACAAAAAAAACTTCTGCTGCAAAACTTTTACTCTTAATGGGAAAAAATATAGTTCTGATATGACTGGACAACAAACTCAAATTGACAGCAAATGTCAATACCCCAGAGATATATATCGCACTATTCAAAATATATATCGGTTTCTTTTTACATTGATCACCCAATGCAGCCCTTCAAAAAAAATTTAAAATTACAAAGGCAAAAAAAAACAATGTATTAATGAACACTGCAACATTTCCTAGCACTCCATTATCAAAGCGGTATTCCATCAAACTTTGTGGTCTCATTACATGCAATAATCAATCCTTCAACATTTCCTGGTAAGAGGAATTTGCTCAATTGACAATCAGTGGATACCCGTTCATCAAAACACTCTCATGCCGTTGAACAACACCCATGACAGTCATTGTACTACCTTCCTTGATGTGTCTCGAGTGAAACGTAAACAATCAAACCATATGAAGTAGCAACCTATGGCTCAAACTAATTCAGATTTTGAGACTGAAACTTATCAATAATATATACATCAAATAATGTCATTACTTCAGACACCTCTGATAGCCATAGACCACATAGAAATTAACTGGAAGACATAACATTATATGAAGCTCTTCAAAAATTTTAACACACAATTGAATATCAAAATCAATTATTACGGATTGATTTTTGAAAGCACAATGGCAATGTTCTCATCGGGCTCCCCGAATAGAAGTGAATGCAACATACCCTCGTAGATCTTTGATTCACGCACCAGAGGCTTTGATTCACGCACCAGCAGCTTTGATTCATGCACCAGAGGCTTCACGTAGTGAACTTGGTCATGGAGATGATTCATGCACTCAACGCAGCAGCAATAATGCTCTCAACGCAGCAATGTGGAATGAGCAACGGTTCAGTAGTCCATCCTGACACACGACAGAGATGGCCTTCAGTCCGCTCAGAATACAATTATGCAGTGGGCGCAGAATAATTATGCAACAAAATAATTATGCATTGGGCGCACAATGGGTCAGAATCACTTATGGCAGATAGAGCACACAAGGGCAGTGGATAGAGAGCGTAGTAGGCAGAAGGGAGTTACAACTATTTTGGGAGCTGGTTGTGATACCATGTCAGGCCAGGCAGTAACTCCTCAAAGCAAAATTGATTCGTATATCATATTCCTTCAGGTGGTCTTTATTATATACATGAGGGAGAGACTGTTCACTTCATCTCCCAATGACTGTTCATATTACTTATTATTTATTTACATTATATTCACCCAATCCTAATGATTAGGTGTCAACGGGTCTTTACCTGACCTTTACATCAAATGATAGATATGGCATGTATAACCAAGGAAAAGGACCTCAAGAAGGCCATGATAGTCATAAATAACTATTATACACCACATATGATGTGCACCATAAGCATCTATCAACAACAACCCATCATCATTATGCAATATCAGACAATGTAGCTTTAATATAATCAAAATATGCCATGTTTCCAAGTATCATCAAATAGATGTAGCAGTAGCATATAAATAACCTTGTATTAGTAACATCATTCTCTTGGCCCAAATTCTTCATACAAGAAGAATGATCACACCAACACCACTTCATAAAGAAATTATTTCACCAATATACAACTCAAGCAGATATCATAATCAACTACTCATCCATGATAACAACATTATAAAAAATATCTACATGTTATTTCCACAATTGATAAGTATCAATCATGATTAGAAACTCATGCATCATCATTCAATAACTTTAACAAAATAAGCAACATCACCATTGATAAGCATCATCATGTACGAAGAAACTCTAAAGAAAACATAATGCCAAAAATGCATTATTAGAAGCAGAGAAAATGCTCCCCCTAAACATGTGACAACTATTCACTATCAAATTTGACCATATCATCTCATATAATGGTAAGAACTTCAAAGTATCTTCATCAACTAGTCATCCATCAAGGTATCAACAACTTATAAAGGCCAAAAGTCCTTCTAAATAGCATCAACAAACTGTAATCATCAAGCATAAGAATAGAAAAGCCAAACCATAATTGACTAAAGCATATCATACCCTTTTCATGAGTCTATCCCATTGTTTTTTCATCATACCAAGATATACGTGACTGTTCATTTCATAACTTGCATATACACGTGACTTTTCCTTATAGGATCCACGTACAAAAAGTGAAATACTAAAATTTCACACCTTCAGCTCCCCGTGAGTCTGTTCTATCTATACCTGTTTACTGTTACTACACTGGAGGCACTGTCAGTAATATAAGAAACATGAAAATCTAGAACAGCCATGGGAATCATCATCAATACAAAACATGTATTACTCCCCCTGAGACTATACGTCACTGATCCTGAGGACCTGATAATCATATTTTGTTCTCATGAGGTCAAATACCTCATACCACTTCTACAGTCTCTATTGGAAGTATTCTTTTAAGAAATAATGTTCTTATATGGGAACCATCTTCTTTTACTCTGAGTCTGAATCTTTCTCATATCTGTGATAATTCCTTTCTTCAAACACGTATAATTTGTTTGGGTTTCTATATCATCTTGCTATGACTTTTCCAGTTACTTCATTCATAACCTTAAATTTGGTTGACGTAAACATAATTATAGTTCCCTTATCTTCCATTTGACCTACAGTTGAATATTATGCTTTATCCCTTGAACTAATAAAGCGTCAATTACTCATCTAGTTTTATTAATTATGGCTTTACATTTTCCTCAAACGCTTTCTAAAACATTAGTTCCAAGAATAACATTACCATGTTGGTTTTTCCTGAGAGACTCAATTTTACTCTTATCTCCAATCATGTGATGAGAGCATCCACTATCTATGTACCCTTCATATTCATCCTTAAATGAGTAGAGAGAAATACCACACCTTATATGTCATTCTTTTTCCTGTTGATTATGAGAAATGTTGGTGGATCCATCTTTTTCAGGTCTTCTAACATTATTTTCTAGTTGTTTACCATGCTGTCCACTGTGGTCCATAGACGTTTTCCTGCATTCTTTTTCTACATGCCCAAACTTGTTACAAGCATAACATCTTATATGTTTCATATTACTTCTATTACAATCAACAGATTTGTGACCAAACATATTGTGAGCAAAACAATATCCCTTAAACTACCTGGAAGTTGATGATCTTTCTATGAGGCGGTTATTAGCTTGAAACATTCCACTTTTGCAGTTGTCTACAACAAGACCATAATTATGGCATATAGAACATTCGACATTATTGATTAAAGGAGAAAATTGATTAATGCTTCTATAGTTAGGAGTGAATGATTTCTTTTAAATATTTTCTTTCTTTGGTTGTTGATGAGGTTAATTTCTTATCTCTTTGTTGAGAATTTCTGGTTTTGCATAAGAATTTCTCACCTCACCTTGTGAACTAGATTCTCCTTTAACAATTTCATGAAAACCAAGACTATATTTGATGGAAAGAGACCTTTAACTACCAAGAATATTATCCAAAATATTATTACTATCTTGAAATCAAAAATGTTTATATTTTTCTTCTAATTTACCTTTTACGATGTTTACCACAACCTGATATTGATTTTCCTTTTATAGATACTCTTTCTTCATAATTTCTTCAACCTTCCCTCCTTCCTCCATTTGTTGTTTTAATTTCAGAATCTATTCTTTTAACCCACTTTCTTATTCTTCAAATGCTTGAAGTAGTTCTTCATTTCGCTTATCTGATTTTTCAAGATATCCTTTTAGAGAGATGACCTCAGCTTCAAGACCTTCACAATATTTTTTCGACACCATACCAACATGATCCTTGCTATAATAAGCCTGCAACTTATCTCTAATATTAACAATATTTTTCAAAGCAAGATCAAGTTTTGTTTTAAGATCAAAAATTTCTTCTAACATGTCTTCTTTTGAATCAGCAACTCCATCTATCATTTTGGACACGTTGTTTGATATAGGATTACCTAAGTAATTTTCCTTTGGGACTTCTTCATGTATTCCTTATAGCTTATCCCACACTTTCTTCGTAGTAGTATAATGCATAACCTTATTCAATATTGAATCAGATATGCTACAAAAGGTGTTAGTGAAAGCCTTACTGTTCTTTTGTGCTTCCTTGTCTGATGGAGGAAACTTGGTGTAACCATTACACATTACATGTCAAACATCAAGATTCATTAGATTATACTACATCTTTTCTTTCTATTGATGATAATTATCTTTGCTCAGCATAGTCACATACGTATTCTCCATTGATTCTAACTTTCCTTGATCTGCTGCTTCTAGAGGCATCATTTTTGCATTTGTTTTCTCTTTAAAGTGCTTACTTTCACTTTTACCCATAAGTGAAAGCTAAGTGGTTTTAGTATCATCATCACTATCATTATTGCAAAAGCAAGCAAATGGGTCACATTTTGAACAAAAACCTAATGATGCTTCATCTTATTCATTCTTGATCAATAGAAAAGTTGGTTGCTCCCAAACTTGAATATTTGCTAACATACGTAACTATCACTGCATCTGATATATTCCTGTCAAATTTTTCAATAAAAGTACCCTTTTATTCTAGGACATCAAACTCATTACTACTTTGTATCTTCGAATTCCATAAGTAAGTGACAATCTTGATCAGACTTGCCTTCTTTTCCATTTGAATACCATCACTATATTCATGTGTAAAAAGACTTATCTTGTTTTCAAAACCCTTCCTATTTATTTTTTCATATTCTTTTCCTTTCTCCTCATTTTCTCTATAGGGACATTTAGTAGGGTAATGACCAACTCCACAAGAAAAGCATTTGAAAGGAAGCTTACCTCTGAATCTTCCAATACCCACTGGGAGTTTCATTATGAAGTTTGCCTCTTCTTCTTCTGATAAATAACCTAGTTCTTCCTTTTCTTTCCTTTTGTAGTAGCTTTGAAGGTTGCTTCTCTCATGTCTGAAGGACCACATTTCCTTATCTCAAATGTTGTCAATATTACATGGAGTTAATCAGTGTGAAATATTTCAGATCCTACATTTCTTCAGTAGCAAAGACTTTGGAGTCAAACTTCAAAGTCAGAGATCACAAAATATATTCAACAATAGTAACATCTTTTATTTATTCACCAATATTTCTCATGGAATTAACAATTTCATGTACTCTAAGAAAAAATGTTGTAATGCTTTCATCATCATGCATTTTCAATGTCTCATATTGTATTCTGAATGTTTGAAGTTTAACACTTTTTACCTTGGTGTCTCCCTCATAACTTTGGATAATTTTATCCCACATTCCCTTTTTTGTGTTTAGTTGCATTACCTTCACAAATTCAGACTCAACCATACTTCCCAAGATGACATTTACAAGTATTGGTTTCATACTATTTCTTTCATGCAATATTTGAAGGATTAAACACTACAAATTGATAACCACTTTCAACGATTTCCCATACATCATCTCCTAGTGCCCACAAGTATGTTGTCATCCTAAATTTCCAAAAGAAAAAGTTAGTTCCATTAGATATAGGGGGTCTGATAGAAAATACTCCTTCGTCACTACTCATCTTCATGAATCTCCTTCAAGCAATCAAGCTTCTGCCAAAGGACCTGCTCTGATACAAATTGTTGGGAAAAATGATGGGAGGGTGAATCAGTGTTTTCAAACCGTTAACCTTTTCAATCTCATACCCTGATTTCTATATGTGACTTTACTGAAGGTAACCCGCATGTGTACGCGGTTGTTATTCATAAAACTAGTGTATATCCAGTAAAAGATATTTTTCAATTAATTCATCATTTTTTAATCTTAAGCTAGTGCATCAATACTTCATTCAACATTATAGAAATAGTAACCATGTGAAGTAAAAACAAAATAAACCATCACACATAAGAAACACACATCAACACCAGGATTTCAGGTGGAAATGTAATGTGGGAAAAATCTATCGTTATTTTCATCTCTGTCTTCTTTTTAATATAAATAAAATCTTCTTACAATATTACATTGCCGCAGAATAATACTAGCATGCATGCACCCACATGTATAAGGCTAAAACCTTCAAACGTTCTCCAACTCCTACTGGAAGGGAGCTCCAACATCCTGATCTCGTTTATTGGCACCCAAGGGAATGGATCTCCAACCCCCTGATCTAATTTACCAGCTACCACTAGAAGGAAGCTTCAACTCCCTCATTGAAGGCTCCAATCCTCAACACCTTCGAGGACCACGTTTCATAAATTTTCATACTCAATACACCTGCTTCAGAAAATCTCAGTTGTAGGCCATGTTTCATAAAATTTTCATACTCAACCCATTGTTATAGATCCATTTGGGAACATCACTCCCATCATTCAGATCAATACTATTAGGACTCATCAAACCCTCATTCAGTTGCTACATGCCCTAGACAAGTCATCACTTTGAATGCCTCCTTCCCTGAGAGTTTCTCGGCCAGAAGCCCTCTAGAAATGCCTCCTTGAGGGACCAATGCAACCTTGGTCAAGGGTAAGTTCACTTCAGTGCAACTAGGTCCATATCGGGGTGCTTTCCAGAGCACTTAGGCCCACTTTGACCCGTGCTAGGCAAGATTGAGCAAAATCATCATACGGTTCTGGGAATGTTCTTATCTTCTAGAACGATCTAGAAGATTCCCACACTTATCATCTCCTATGAGCTCGAAATTGGATAGGGAATGAGTTAAGTAATCTCATATCCTCTAATCCATTCCTCCATGGAAACTAACTCTAAGTTTGGAAGGCTATTCAATACCCTCATTTATGACCAGACCAACATCATTTTCCTATAAATTGAGCACTCATCTAAGTGATCAGGGGCTGGACTTTGAGAATTTGTAAGAAGAAACTATTGGTGTGAGGTTTGAGATTGTAAGAAAGTATTTTTATGCTGCAAAAGTGTTATGCTTTTGATGTGATGTTGGTTGGAACCTAAGCTGGAAGAGTGACAATGGATCAGACTTCATGGTTGTAATTCTTCCTTCTACTTAATAAAGCAGTTTACACCTTTTCCCATTTTCTTGTCTGTATGTATGATTATATATGTAAATTCTTTCGATTCCATTTTCTTATAGTAGATAGGTCTCTTGCTTTGATTGGTTTTTGTCCTCTTTTGATGATTGCAGGTACTCCTTGAGCAGATTAAGTTCGAGAAGGAGCGATGGGAGCCAAACAAAGGAGACAAAGGGAAAGTGAAAGATAACAAGTAGGTCCCTTCTCTTATTTATCTTCTATAAAAAAAGTTTAAGCTCTTTAAATCCGTTGTTCTAGGTGTAGCTATCGACCTAGGTATATTCTATTTATCTGTAGATGCAAAATTCCACATAACACCCATTACCAACATTTAAGCCCAAAATCGATTATCAAAATGGAAATTGATCTCTGCAACGAATCACTCAATCGGCATCTGAAATAACAATCTTTGACCCTGCTAAATCAACCCAATCACTGAATCAACCGAATCAACCAAAACTCAACCAATCAACTAAAACCTGAATGAAACAACTTAAATATCTAGAACGATCAAATAATTGTAACCAGAATATAAATCAACAAACTGCACATCATAGAAACAAGATTCAGTTACTGCAAACCCTGATCAACCATATATCAAAATATATATGCTACTTTACAGTAGCAAAACCACATGTGTACGTGCTTTTCATAAAGAATACCCGTGTACAAATCTTGAACTACTGAATCCTGAAAGTGAACCACTGTGATCTTGAACTAAAAATTGTGTCATACACAGAACCACTACATAATTCTGAAATAACCATAAAACCTTCACTAAACTTCAATCACAAACATCTAGTATCTTCAACATTCCTCAATTAGTCAATTCATATTTTAAACATTACTGTTAAGCCCAGATCATCAAGAAGACTTCATTGACAGACAACAGAAAACACAGTAATAATGATTAAGATGATTAGACATCCTTTTCATCAAAACCCTACTTTTTGTCTACGTTTTCATCAAAGAACATCCACGTGTATACGTTATTTTCAGGAAACAAACCCGTGTATAGATTAGGAAATATACATGCCTTGCAAATATCACACACGCATGTGTACTTTCCTTTCAAGCTATAGAAACTATGTACAGATCTGCAAACCTTTGCTACAACATAGAACTTCAAACATACCCAGATCTTAGCGTACACAAAAAAAAGAACGCACCAAGTCACTATCAACACAAATCAAATCTCCTCATAATCAAGATTGTCATCCTAGATCTATTGGATCTGATCCATCATCAAATTCCTGGGTGGATACTTTGTTTTTTATCAAGGAAAACATAAACAACCCATTACATGTATATTTCTTTAGATCTAATTATTCATGAAACATTCATAACTTTCACACCCTACCACTTTGATCTTCCTCTTCTTATATATATTAGCTCTTATCCAATACCACAAGTCAAAACTAAAATTTGGTTGATGGTTTTCTTAGACGTGATCAAAATATATGTTGTTGGGCTCAATACCACAAGGAAATACCATGGTAAGGACCCTTGGTATTTATAATACCTTGGTGCAGAAACTGTATGCACCGTTGCTTCTTCATACTCACATGTGTATGCCACTTTTCTTAACAAAATTCGTGTATAGATATTGAAATTTCAACTTTGTAATTCCTCTGCCTCCGAACTATTATGCCTTTGATCAAATTCTCTGTCACATTTATACACATCTTGTTGACATCTTCATCAAGTAGGTTTCCATCAAGGGACAACTCATCAATTAGGTTTCCATCAAGAACAACACAACAGTCATAATGCCAACAATCTCCCCCTTTGGACTTGATGGAAACCACTTTCATGTTTGGTCACCACTACCCATAGATACCTATAAAACACATCAAGATAAGCACCATTTTTTTTCAAACACAAAGTTACTCTCCCCCTTTGACATCAAGGGAAAAGGGTTGACCATGCTCCCCCTAAGCACATGCTGAAATTTTTTAAGGATGTACAATCAAGTATATAACTCTATGACTTGTATGACTTGTCCTATCACCAAAGACTCAAACTTACATTAATCACCCAATCATAACGGGTTTACATATTTGACATAATTATTACAGCAAATTCTTGAGCATGGTGGGGTTACAAATTAAATCACATGTCCAAAAGGACTTGACCACTAGTCCATACATGAATGGATTTTGCAATGAGTACATCATAGGTCTTTACCTAACCTTTACATAAAATGATAGATATGACATGTATAACCAAGGCAAAGGACCTCAATAATACCATGATAGTCATCAGAAACTATCATACACCACATATGATCTGCACCATAAGCATCTGTCAGCAACAACTCATCATCATTATGCAAGATAAGAAAATGTAGCTTAAATATCATCAAGATATGCCATGTTTCCAAGTATCATCCAACATATGTAGTAGTAGCATATCAATAACCATGTATTAGAAACATCATTCTCTTGGCCCAAATTATTTATACAAGATGAATTGTCACACCAACACCACTTCATCAAGAACTTATTTCACCAAGTTGCAACTCAAGAAGATATCATAATTAACTACTCATCCATGATAGCAACATTATCACCAAGATCTACATGTTCTTTCCATAATTGCTAAGTATCAATCATGATTAGAAACTCACCATCATCATTCAAGACCTTTAACAACATAAGCAACGTTACTATTTGATAAGCATCATTATGTATGAAGGAATTCGAAAGCAAACATAATGCCAACAATGCATTATTAGAAGCATAGAAAATGCTCTCCCTGAACTTCTGCTAAGTGTTCACTGTCAGACCTTATCATATAATCTCATATATAAATAAGAAATTCAAATCATCTTCATCAACGAGTCATCCATCAAGGTATCAACAACTTATAAAGGAAAAAAGTACTTCTACATAGCATCAAAAAATTGTAATAATCAACCATCAGAACACCAAATCCAAACAATAATTGACTGAAGCATATCAGACCCTTTTCCTGAGTCTGTCCCATTATTTCCTCATCATACCAAGATATATGCGACTGTTTAGTTCAAAACTCATGTACATATGCAACTTTTCTATTATGAAACCAACTTACAAAAAGATATAAAAGATGGATTAATGCCTTAGAATTCAGCGTCTTCGAGGGGGAAACCTCCTTTACATTACACAAATGAACAATTCTTGGATGATACAAATGACAAGACCTCCTTTATACCATAAAAATTGTTTCGGTTCTAAATAATTAGATGTAATACATATCTTTTGTAACAGTGGTACACCATGTAGATCAAAATATCTCTCCATCTGTAGTATCCAATTTATCGAATCCTTGCCATCAAACTTCCTCATCTCGCTTTTTCTTGATTTTAGGAGCTCAATCTTGAAATGATTGTAACTTTGTAATTCGAGATCTTTAAGTTATGAAATTTTGGCCTATAATATCCCTATGAGTTCTCTTTCTAACTCCGCAAGTCTAATGACAATTGGATTCTCGAAGAAAAATTTATTCCCAATCTCCTGCGATGACCTAATTATAGACTAGTTCAGTAGAGTTAAATTGTATGAAGTTCTGCGTGTCACTATTTCAACCTTAGGTTCTGAAAATTATACCCAAAAAAAATACAGTCCATCCTATTCCTGTAACTTCTTATGAAATTTCAATTTGATGCTCAGAGAGAAAGTCATGATGATTTTCCCAAGGTCACATGTTTAGGATGTAATTTGGGATTCTTCAAAAACCCTAACTTCCTTAGATAATATATCCAAAACTATAGCGATCCAAATTCTGAAACTTAGACTTGAGGTTCAGTGCGATTTTATCTCAAATGGGTTTTTTTTTCACTTCTGAAACATTGCAAAAAAATAGTTATAGTGAACATGCCACGATGACCTTTTTGGAGCAGGGAAACCCTAGAATCCAAAGCTCTGATACCAAATGGTATGAAACCAGCGCAGAAAAAGATAGAAAGGATAGATCAATGCCTTAGAATTCAACCTCTTCGAGGGGGAAACCTCCTTACATTACATAAATGAACAATTCTTGGATGATACAAATGAGAAGACCTCCTTTCTATATATAGAAGTCTAAGGGGTCAAAATATAATCAGAGCCGACATAACAATAATAATGTAATGGCACAATAATAACAATAGTGGGCTTCCATGGGGCACAATAATAACAATGTGGAGACTACATGGGCATAACAATATAATAAGGGGGTTGTACTAATAACAATAAGGGGTTAAACTAGTAGTATAGGGACCTAACATTTTCTTTATAGGATCCACGTACATAAAGTGAGATATTGAAATTTCACACCTTCAGCTCCCCATGAGTCTATTTTGTCTACACATGTTTACTGTTACTACACTAGTGGCATTGTCAGTAGTATAAGAAACATGAAAATCAAGAATAACCATGGGAATCATCATTAAGGCAAAACATTTATTACTCCCCTTGAGAGTACACATGATTGATATCTAGGACCTGATAATCATCTTCTATTCTCATGAGGTCAAGTACATGATACCACTTCTACAATCACTGTTGTAAGCATTCTTTTAAGAAATAATGGATTGCAATGGGCACCATCTTCTTTTGCTCTAAGTCTGAATATTTCTCATATTTGCGATAATTTCTTTCTTCAAACACATATAATTTTTCTAGGTTTCTGTATTATTTTGCTATGAATTTTTCATTTACTTCATTCATAACCTTACATTTGATTGATGTAAACACAATTATATTTCCCTTATCTTCCATTTGAACTACACTTATAATATTCTAATTTATCCCTTGAACTAATAAAGCATCAGATTCTCCTCTAGTTTTATTAATTCTGGTTTTACCGTGTCTTAGAAATTTTGTTGAAACATTAGTTCAAAGAATAACATTACCACGTTGGCTTTTCCTGAGAGACTTGATTTTACTCTTTTATATAGTCATGTGATGAGAGCATCCACTATCTATGTACCATTTATCTTCATCTTTAAATGAGCATAGAGAATGTCCACACCTTATTTGTTCTTCTTTTTCCTCCTTATTACGAGAAATTTTGGTGGATCCATATTTTTCATGTCTTCTAATATTCTTTTCTGGCTACTTATCATGTTCTCTATGAAGATCCATATAATTGTTCTTGCATTCTTTTTCTACATGAATAAACTTGGTACAAGCATAACATCTTATATGTTTCATATTCCTTCTATTACAATCAATGGCTTTGCGACCAAACATATTGCAAGAAAAACAATATCCCTTAAAGTACTTGAAAAATGACGATCTTTCTGTGAGGTGGTTATTAGCTTGAAACATTCTACTTCTGTAGTTGGCTGCAACATGACCATAATTATGACATATGGAACATTCAACATTATTGATCAAAGGAGAAAATTTATTAATGCTTCTATAGTTAGGAGTAAATGGTTTCCTTTGAAGATTTTCTTTTCTTGGTTGTTGATGAGGATGATTTCTTATATATTTGTTGAACATTTCCAATTTTGCATGAGAATTCCTTGCCTCAGCTTGTGAACTAGATTCTCCTTTAATAGTTTCTTGAAAACCAAGACCAGATTTGCTAGTAGGAGACCTTTGACTACTAAGAATATTATCCAAAATCTTAGCACTATCTTGAAACTGCAAATGATTATATTTTTCTTCTAATTTACCTTTTAGGATGTTTACTCAACCTGATATTTCTTTTCCTTTCCTAGGTATTGTTTCTTTGTAATTTTTTTAACCTTCTTTCCTTCCTCCATTTTCTCTTTTAATTTGAGAGTCTCTTCTTTTAGCCCATTTTCTTGTTCTTCAAATACTCGAAGTAGTTCTTCATTTTTTTTATTTAGTTTTTCAATACCCACTTCTAGAGAGATGACATCAGCTTTGAGAATTTCAAAATATTGGTTAGACACCATACCAGCGTGATCATTGTTATCATAATCCTGCAACTTGTCTTTAATATTAAAAATATTTTTCAAAGCAAGATCAAGTTTTGTTTTAACATAAAATATTTTTCTAACATGTCTTCTTTTGAATCAGCAACTCCCTTTGACATCTTGGACACATTGTTAGATATAGGATCACCTGAGGAATCTTCCTTTGGGACTTATTCATGTATTTCTTGTAGCTTATCCCACATTTTCTTTCCATTAGTATAATGCATAACCTTATTCAGTGTTGAATCATATATGCTACAAAATATGTTACTCAAAGCCTTATTGTTCTTTTGAACTTCCTTGTCTGATGGAGGAAACTTGGTGTAACCATTGCACACTAGATGCTAAACATCGAGATTCATTAAATTATAATTCATATTTTCTTCCCATTGTTGATAATTATATCTTCTTAGCATATACACATTTTTATTGTCCGTTGATTCTAGCTTGCCTTGATTTTCTACTTCTAGAGGCATCATTTTTTAATCTGTTTTCTCTTTACAGTGCTTACTTTCACTTTTACCCATAAGTGTGAGCTCAGTTTTTTCACTATCATCATCACTATCATTATTGCATAGACAATGAAATGGACCACGTATTGAACAAAAACCCATACCTATTGATGCTTCGTCTTCTTCATTCTTGGTCAATAGAAAATGGGCTGCTCCCAAACATGAATATTTGCTAACATATATAACTGTTAGTGACCTTGATATATTCCTCTCAAAATTTTCAATAAAAGTGCCATTTTCTTCTAGGCCATCAAAATCATTAATACTTTTATCTTCAAATGCCGTAAGTAAGGGAAAATCTTGATTGGACTCACCTTCTTCACCATTTGAAGGACCATCAATGTCTTCATGTGTATAAAATCTTCCCTTGTTTCCAAACCTCTTCCTATTTATTTTTGTAGCTTCTTTTCCTTTCTCCTCATTTTCTCTATAGGGACATTTAGCAGCTCAATGGACAACTCTACCACAAGAAAAACATTTGAAAGCAAGCTTACCTATGAATCTTCCAGTACGCACTTGAAGTTTCTTTACAAAGTTTGCCTCTTCTTCTTCTCATACGTAACCTGATTCTTCTTTTTCTTTTCCTTTTGCAGCAGCTTTGAAATTTGCTTCTCTCATGTCTAAAGGACCACCTTTCCTCATCTCAAACACTGTCAATATTCCATGGGGTTGATAAAGTGTGAGACTTTTCATATCTTTCATTTCTTCAATAACAGATACTTTGGAGTTGAACTTCAGAGTCAGAGATCTCAAAATACTTTGAACAATAGTAGAATATTTTATTTCTTCACCAATATTTCTCATGGAATTAACAATTTCATCTACTCTAAGAAAAAATGTTGCAATGTTTTCATCATCATGAATTTTCAAAGTCTCATACTATATTCTGAATGTTTGAAGTTTAGCACTTTTACCTTGGTGTCACCCTCATAACTTTGGATAGTCTTATCCCACAATCTGTTTGGTGTGTCGAGCTGCATTACCTTCATAAAATTGGACTTTGTTAGACTTCCCAAGATAGAATTTACAAATTTTGCATTGGTTTGATACTCTTTATTTCCTGTAGTATCTGAAGGAATAGAGGCTGGATATTGATATACACTCTCAATGATTTCCCATACATCAACTCGTAGTGCCTGCAAGTATGCTCTCATCCTAAATTTCCAGAAAACAAAGTTAGTTCCATTAAATATAGGGGGTATGATAAAAAATACTCCTTCATGACTACTCATCTTAATGGATCTCCTTCAAGCAATCCAGCTTCTACCAAAGGACTTGCTTTAATACCAATTGTTGCGAAAAATAATGAGAGTGGGGGAGTGAATCATTATTTTCAAATCATTAACCTTTTCGATTTCATATCCTGATTTTTGTATGCGACGTTACTGAAGGTAACCCGCATGTGTACATGACTATTATTCATATAACTAGCATATATCCAATAAAAAATATTTTTCACTTAACTCACCATATATTTATCTTAAGCCAGTGCATTAGTACTTCATTCAACATTATATAAACATTAAACATGTGCAGTGAGAACAAAATAAACCATCACACATAATCAACACACATGAACACTAGGATTTAAGGTGGAAACCGAATGTGGGGTAAAACCACCATTGTTGTCATCTATGTCTTCTTTTTAATATAAAGAAAAACTTAAAATGTTTTACTGGTGTAGGCTCATACCAACACGCAGGCACCCACCCGCAGAAGGCTACAACCTTTGCTCATTTTCCAGCTCCTACTCGAAGGGAGCTCCCACCCCCTAATCCATTTACCAACACCTATTGGAAGGGAGCTCCAACTCCCTAATCTGATTTACTAGCTACCACTAGAAGGAAGCTTCAACTCCCACATTGAAGGCTCCAATCTTCAACACCTTTGGGGATCATGTTTCAAAAATTTTCATACTAGATCCACCTGCTTCAAAACATCACAACTGTAGGCCATGTATCATCAAATTTTCAGACTGGACCCACTACCAAAATTTAATCCCAAAACCAATTATCGAAATGGAAATTGATATCTGCAACAAATCACTCAATCATCATCTGAAATAACCAATCTATGACCCTACTGAATCAACACAATCACTGAATCAACTGAATCCACCAAAACTCAACCAATCAACTAAAACCTGAATCAATCAACTTAAACAACTAGAACGATCAAATCACTGTAACCAGAATACCAATCAACATACTCCACATCATAGAAACCAGATTCAGTTACTACAAACCCTGATCAACCATATATCAAAATATATATGCTACTTTAGAGTAGCAAACCCGCGTGTGTACGCACATTTCATAAATCATACCCACATATAGATCTTGAACTACTGAATACTGAAAGTGAACCAATGTCATCCTGAAGTAAACATTGTGTCATACACAAAACCACTACATCATTATGAAATAATCACATAACCTTCATTGAACTTCAATCACAAACATCTCGTATCTTCAACATTCTTCAATCAGTCAATTCATCTTTTAAACATTATTGTTAAGCCAAGATCATAAAGAATACTTCATTAATAGACAATAGAAAACACAACAAGACTAATTAAACTGATCAGACATCCTTTTCATCAAAACCCTAGTTTCTGTACGTGCTTTCCTTAAAGGTTTCTACATGTATACATGATTTTTAGGAAAAAACCATTGTATAGATAAGGATATATACATGACTTGCCAATATCACACCCACATGTGTATGCACCTTTTAGGCTATAAAACCTGCATACAGATCTACAATTTTTTACTAAAACCTTCGCTTCAACACAAAACTATAAACATGCCCAGATCTTGACATACACAGAGAAATCATGCATCAATTCACTATCAACATAGATCAAATCTTCTCATAACCAATATCATCATCTCAGATCTATTGGATTTGATCCATCATCAAATTCCTAGGTGCATGCTTTGTTTTAGATCAAGAAAAACATCAACAACCCATTACATGTATATTTTCTCCATATCTAGTTATTCATGAAACATTCATCACTTTCATACCCTACCACTTTTATATTAATCTCCTTATATACCTAATCCCTTATCCAATACCACGGGTCAAAATCATACTTCAGCTGATGGTTTTCTTAGACAGGATCAAAACATCCATTGTTGGGCTCAATACCATAAGGAAATACCATGGTAAGGACCCATGGTATTTAGAATACCATGGTGTGGAAATTTTATGCGCCTTTTCTTCTTCATACCTGCATGTGTATGAAGCTTCACTTAACAGAACCCATGTATAGATCTTGAAATTTCAACTTTGTCATTCCTCTGCCTCTAAACTGCTATGCCTTTCATCAAATTCTCTGTCACATGTAGACACATTCTATTGATGTATTCATCAAGTAGGTTTCCATCAAAGGACAACTCATCAAGTAGGTTTCCATCAAGGGCAACACATTAGTAATAATGCCTATAATAAGGTGGAATAAAGCTTTCAGCCTCTCTAGGTACCACTAGGCTTACTTGCTAATAACCAACCCAAAGATCTAGGCGTGTATCCAAAAACAAATCTCTATATTCAACACCAGCTTTCCAACATTGGGACCTAGACATCAACACAGTGTGTCGACCAGATATCCTCCCAGGAAATGCTTCACTCACAAAGACTCAACACCCCTTGATCCATCAGATCAAGGATTACCAATCTCTCCCAATCAAACTAATTGGTAACCAACATGTTATCAAAACCTTTGGTATATTCACCTATACAGACACAACCCCAATCAATAATATACTTTCACATGTACATAATCAATGAAACACCTTCAAGGTCAACCTAGATGTTGCTTCTCAACTCAATAGGACTATCAGCCGAATATTTGACAGAATATTCCTCAATCATATACTTTCCTTTCCTACTTCACATGCAACAACATATTCTTTAATTGGATCCATCTTTCCTTCTTTCAGTAGCACCTCAAAATTCATTCTCCAATTTCCTTCTCCTACTCATGGCCTTCACTAAAACTTACGGTTGTTAGTCCTGGGGTTAGTGCATAACCATGAAGCAGAAAACCATATTTGTCACTCCCTCTTAATCAAAGAGGATCTAATAATCCATCTACAAAGAATATTCTCAACCATCCTCTCATCCTAGGGATATTTCATCCAGTCTCCATCTTAACTTAGAGAGTTTTATGTCTTCTTTAGATCATCGAAGAATATTTCATGGCTTCCACCCATTTCATTAGAGTTATCATCATCCCCATCATGCTTATCACATCAATGAACATCTTCACCATATTGTAGATTATGTACCTGCACAAATTAGATAGCAAGTACAACCAAATATATAGAAGCATGAAGTTATCCATATCAGAATCACAGACACATTTCAAGTTTATACATATCAGATACCCAAAATTAATTACAAAGAAGAGACATATACTCTTCAACATCTTCCTAGGGACTTTGTCATAAACCCTAGACTACTTCATAACAACTTTCATTCCATCTAGGGTTTCAATGTTTCTTTCAAAGGTGTAACATACCCTACTAGAACATATAGAAAACCCTAGAAACAATTCAAACAAATATAGGTCTACAAGACATCTAACAACTTTCAGAAGTCATATGTTAGACTTACCACTATGGTTTCATACAAATCCTATATTTTATACAAGAGAATCAGTCAAAATCAATCACAGCTTAGTCATTAACATGACGAGATTTCACTAGGGTTAGTTGCAAACCTTATATTTTCAATCAACTATTAACCTCAAATAAAATTCATATTTCAACAATCTTATAAAAATATCAAATTATCATATTGTCATAATTCATCAAAGATTTTCACTTCTACTAAGTTTTAACTTGAAAACACTATAATTTCATTTTCGTTATCTCAACAATCATTATATAAATAGATCTCAGATTGTTATATCACACATACTAGAGGATTTAACAACTACTAGGGTTTAGCTGCAAAACCCTAGATTTCTCAAACAACATCATCCTAGAATATTAAACTCAGACAAGGGCTTATATTAAACCCTAAGCCTTATGACCATCAATAATTAGGTCAACACATATATCTAGGAATTCATCATCACACATAAGCATATCATATGTCAGACAACATTAACATATTAGACATATACTGACCTAGACCAAGCTAGGGTTTCAACCAAATATACACATATATACCTAGGGTTTCATTCCCATGACTTTAAATACATATCAATGGTTTTTCTTATATATCCAACCAAACCCTAAAAATATAGGTTTCATAACATAGCAAAGAAAACTATACTATTCCAAAAATTTCAAAGGTTCAAGATCTGAGACACATATCATTCAACCCTAATAAGTTAATATTTCATGATCATAACAAAATCCTAATCATCAACAAGAACTTCAAACAATATTTCACAATATCCCTAAGTAGTTTGTGGTTTCATACATTCACATTAGCATACCCTTAGATTAGAGTTTTCGAGAGAACCTGACTAAGGTTCTATCCAATCAGTTAAGAATAGGAGTGAGGTAGATTTATCAAGTGATGAATCACCCAAAATAAGAATCAATATGATTCAATATATCTAGACACAACAATGTTAGTAACATATTGTCAAATGAATAAACATTTACTAAAGAAGTCAATGTTTTTATAGTTTAAGGCATACCTTTGTTTCTTAACGAACCTTATCTTGGGTGGCTTCCTTCCATACTCCTTGAGGATATAGAAGATGTATTCCTAAGCAAGACAATAGAGGGAGAATGGTGGTTAGTATTTAATATAATCAAAACTAAATGAGTACATGAAACAAAACTGAAAGGAAATGAGATACTTATCTTTGGGAGTTGTTGGGGGCTCCCTCCAAATCTTGAGGGATACCTATAAACTTACAAAAGAAAATGTATTTTTCAAAAACATGTTAAATCCTTTAAATTCTAAATATTAAAAAATTATAAAATAGAATAACTAAGAATAAAGGAAAAGGACTTAGTAGTGTAAGTCCCTTATGTCAAATTCTTCGGGGTTTGACTTTCTTTGGGTCTCCTTCTTCAGAAATGTTTCCTTGATCTCTTTCTCTCTTCTTCTTTCCTGGATTGTCAGGACAGCCACTCATGTACTGACCCTTCTTATGACATTGATAGGATTTTATCTTGGACATGTCAACTTTATTCCTTGGTCCTTTCTATTTCTTTCCTTTATGTTGAGCAAAGTAGGCATTTGATACTCCATCAAGATTAGAAACTAGAGATATCCTCAATTCTTCTTGACTGCAAGCCGTCCATAGTTATTCAAACGTGGGAGCTTCCTTCCACTCTTAATTCCTACAACAAATGCCCCCCCAAGTAGGTGCAAATACTAATAATGGAGTGATCACGAGTTCTTTATTTGGAACAATTTCATCAATGGCCAAAAGATCATCACTGATTCTTGCTATATTCACAAAGAAGGAGGACACTGTGTCTTCTTTAGTCATCTTTGTGGTCCTTAGCTCATTCTTCAAACTTCCTACTTGACCAATGTTCTTAATATTGAATAAATTTGACAAGGCTTCATGCATTTCATCAACATGATTGATGTTGTCTATGAATGGGACAAGGTTGTCCTTTATTCATTCTACCATTAGAGTCATGGCCACCGATTCTATCTCCCTGAATTTCACTTTGTGAGCATCATTGGAGTGATCTGTGGGCTTATTTACTTTTCCTTTGACCAAATCTAGTACCTTGTTCTTTTCAAGGATGAGGTCAATCCTCTTCTTCCAGGACGTATAGTTTGAGGGTCCTTCAAGTTTATTCTCTCCCTTGATTGTGTTAGACATCTTCCTCGAATATAGTAGATTCCTTCCTTGAGACAATCCTTTTGAATGGTTCCTTGATCAAGTGCTTGAGACTGCCTTTTTCTTCTTTATTCATCAAAGCTCTGATATGATGTTAAAAAATTAGAAAGGCAGAAATATTTTCTTATTCTTGATAATTGATTGTGATCTTCTTGATTTTATATTATTATTCTTTATATCTTCTTTTAGTTCATCAAGAAATTACCAAAGCAATAGCACATAAAACAATGGACACCAATTGTAGGCACTAGGGAAAAACATCCCTCAAGGGGGAAACCCAGTCAAGAAAATTCTTCCTTTCAATAGCATTCTTTTGGGACTCTTCACCCTAGACAAAGACCAGATATTCCCTCCACACCTAGTCAACCTCCCAGATCTTCGACCTCTTTCTAGAAATTTTAAGTAGGAAGTAGATTCCGACATCAAGTAGATTTTGGCATTAGTGAAACTTGGAATACTTCGATCTCCCAATATAGGGCATGAAAAAGAGAGAGAGAGGCACCAAAATTTTATTTTTCTTCTTCTCCTTAGGCTCCACCCGACTCGCATGTCTTTTGGTTTCCTGGCTTCAAACTTCGCACTTCCCAACTTCCTTAGAGTTATCGAAATTGGTTGATATGAAGTGATCTAAGTGAATTCGACTTGCTTCTATTTATCGGCTTAAAGGGAGTTTGAATTGATTTCCTTAGGACGACTTGATATCTTCTAGGCCGACGTGATATGGAGGATACATAAACTATATTTGAATCAATACTTAACCTTTTAACATGATTCAAAAGCCCAAGAAGGGTCTCTTTAAAAGAGAAATGACTCTATTGGCTCAAAATAAATCCTAGAAGTCCTCAATGGAGACTTTTACCTAAAACATGGTGACCCAGCATGAAACCCACACTTTGATAAGTCACAATAATAATAATAAAAATTATTTTCTTTATTGTTTTGACAAGTACATTACAAGATTAATCAAATACATTAAATGAATACCAAACGTAGTAACATGTATTTCATTAAAATTGCATTTTTTTTATTACAAATATATCATTAGAATTGAGTTTCTTGGTTATATTGAAATTCTAAATCCAATATTTAATTCCAACTTTAATGAAATATGTGTTTAATTACATTTTCCAACAGTATTGACCTATACTTACGTTCAATTTACTGGACAAGCATACATGTCATAGACGAATATACCTTACCTTGATAGGTATTAGAAATATGATTGGAATGAATGATAATAATAGCACTCAGACAGGGAAGGTTATTTCTAGTTTGAGAGGGCATTTGGACTACTCATTTAGATATTTTTCTACAGGAAATGAAGATACTACCTGTATAATTTGGGACACTCAAACTTAAGCTTTTTTCAGTAGGAGTCCTTAGATGTAGTGTAATTATTAAGACTTCATCAGATGGTTGTCTTGGATGCAAATACCAATTATGATCAATATCGAGAGATTGACCCTTTAAGTGAAAGTGCTAGCATATTATTAAATCCAGAAATAGAGGAACCTTTTATTAAAACAACCGACTGAATATTTTTGGGCTTGCTAGAGAACAATCGATGCCATGACTTATAAATATTTAGGTTTATTGATATAAGAATCAAATTATGGGAGGTTCGAAGGGGTTTGAAGTAGATTCCTTTATCATTGAATGAACTTACTTGAAGGCCTTTTGGTGGTTAGTTCAAACTATAAGGTTCTCTCTCTCTCTCTCTCTCTCTCTCTCTCTCTCTCTCTCTATATATATATATATATATATATCCAAAGAGAGAGATCCATATACTTTGTAGTAATAATGTGAGAGGGTTGTTACATTCTTCTTGAGGAATTAAGGGTAGATTTTGCATTTGCAAATATAATTTCATTGTTAGAGGCATTATGATGCCTCCCCAAAATAAGTACCACTACATGGAACCATTACCAAATGGTTGAGTTAAATATAGTATTCAACCATGACAAGATGGAATTTTGTGGGCCAAATTAGACTCCAAACGCATTTTGGCCTACCAGAGAAACTTGACTAGTGACTTAGAAGAAACCGGCCAGTCAACCCTGTGATGCAGGTAAGTTCCCTCTATGAATAGAGACAACCCCTCTAGCCCTAGAGTGGGTCTAGTCATAGCAAGACAAAAACAATAGCTAATTCCTAAAATAGTTTTCGTTGAAGAGGCCTACCTTAAACCGGTGTTCAATGAAGTCTTCCTCACATCGCTTCATCTATCGCTTTCTTCTCCTTAATGAATGATGCACCTAAAACAACATAAGAAAATGAAAAAACACATAATAGAGCACAACAACGAACTATCTACTTATATAGTCAAGGAGCCATAAGCTATCAACATACATTTCATACATGATATAGGAAATAACCATTGATTGTGTTAATATGAACAATAGTAAAGCTTACAGCCACGCCTTGACGTCGCAAGCTTCCTTGAAGGGTCCGATTAGTATGTCTCCATAAGAATTCACTCTCAAAGGTCTCCCAGAAAGACTAATGACTCTCTCTCTCACCCAAAAGCACAATTATGAAGCTAAGGCAATCACAACAAGGCTTCCTTCTTACAAAACCATTTTACACTCTCAATCCACAACATGAAAGGCAATCCAAACTATAAGCTATGAACTAGCACACCAAAAACTCAACTAGCACTCTCTAAGCACTCTGAACTAGGAACTAGGTGATCATAGTCATGGGGGATGATTTTATAAGAGGAGGAGCCTCCATAAATGAGGGGAGAGGAAGCTTATATTCAAGGGAGGTTACTCAAAAGGTAGAAGCACCATCTCAAATGGGGAGCGGTGAACTTCCTTGATGCAACAACCAGCTCCAGAGCCACCCAAAAGCATTATGTTTGAACTAATTTTCCATATCTAGGTCGTCACAGGTCAAACACTGAGACTCAGAGATGACGTCACAAGGCATTAGTGAATTTTGGGCTATCGTCGTAGGCATCATACTGATGACCTGTGATGATCCTTAAAATCTGACTGTTGCTGAGAACAGATGTACTCTTGCGACGATGTCGAGAGGTTCTTGTTCGCTTGGAGCCATTTTCGCAGGCAGGATACTGATGTCCTGCGACGATCTTGAAACATAAGTCAAAAGGGGTTAACTTTATGATTAATGAGCATGGTTAATCTTCTTGAGTGAAATGGAAGATGTGGACACCTATTTTGATGTATGACACATAATAGATGTCGTTCAGGGACCAACTCGACCCAAGATCAAGGAATGCAGGGTTAGTGACAAAATACTGTGTAACAGATGCCCCCTAAAGCATGAAGGTTGAGAGAGTGGGAGGGGTGAAATTCTTTACGAAACCATAACTGAACTAGATCACCATCACGGAGAACCTAGAGACTTAAGTACAACTGATATCTTTGATAGTGAAAGAAGTACATGTAGTTGAGGTATGGGCGCAACCATCCAAAAGACAAATAGAACTGGTCTGTGGTATGGATATAGCCATCCAATCGAAAAGACCATATGAAAACACAGGCATGGTTGCAACCATCTAGAAAGACTTAGATATGGTCGCAGCCATCCAGAAAGACTCAGATATCGTCGCAGCCGTCCAATCAAAAGAGTCATGTATATATAATCCACACAACCAGGACTTGTGTGACCTAAGCCTAGGGTCTTGAATCCTAAACTGTCCATTGTACAACTTCTAATATGCGAATAAATATGTTGAAGTCGAGCATACTAGAAAATCGCTTGATTATAGGCCAACGATGTGAACCGTTAACAAGCGCGAGAGATACCATCAGTAATGTCAATGGTTCTCAAGGTACTACTAGTACAATCCACAAAGTGTGAAGAATGATCTGGAGTCGAACACATGTGGAATGACCTGATCAAAGACCAATGATGCAATTCTGTCATCGAATGCGAAGAAATTGCCATTGAGGCATGCAAGCTCTAAGGTACCCGAAAGGAGTCTCTAGATCAACTTCCTGGATAATGAGTTGATGTTGACAGGAAACTATCCATCGCAAGAGGGCCATAAAGTTTCCCACATCAACGACATGAGATAGAGGAACAAGATGTAGATGGATGAAACAAAGAATCAGAGGAAGATGTAAGGGCACAAACTACAGAAGGATTAAGCTCTTGAACATATTGGCGACACGACTCCGGAATGTGGCAGCATTTTGGTACCAAGGGATCGAAGGTCATGTGGAGACAACAAGTATCGAGTGGAATGAGGAAAAACGAAGAACCCAAACCTCGGAAGGCCAATAACGAAGTGAGGATATCCCAAACCCGGTGAGAAGCAAAAAGTGTCGATGTTCAAGAGTGACAAGATGCTGTAGGTCATCAACAGAATATTTCCAAATTTTCCCCCACCATTACCGGCGACTACCCCAATTATTTTTGAAACACAAGCTTGAAGGTGATAGCATATGCTTGCAATATAAGTTTGTCCTTCAGAAAAATCAACCTAGTGAAATTTTAACGAGCCCTAGGGAGGAGAAGCTCAGGTCTCATTATGGCGACAAGTCCAATGTCGTCAGAGTTTAATGAGTCTGACATAGGTAAAACTCGGAGCCTTTTTCATGTTTAGAGAGTTTGAAAAATACATGGAAAAGAAAACTCCAAAGGGGCCCTTTTCATATTTTTGAGTATCCCAAGCCCGAAAAGGTAGAAAATGATACTCGAGAGAACCGCTTGACCATTTCAGTCAAGGAGTACTTTTCGTAAATAGTGCCTCCAGCCCGAAAAAGTAAAAAACTTACTAAGGACACAACGTTTCGTAACCATTCACGAGCTCGAAATGCTTGACAATCTTTTCACATTTCAAGAGTCAAAAAAGAGCTTAAAGTTGACTCGGAAAGGATTTTTTTAGTATTGACTGAGCATATAATTCATACATCGATTAGCGCCCGTATTTGAAACACCTGTCGCTGCACAAGAAGACACAAGCATAAGATATTCCTTGCAAAAACATGCATATAGGCCAAAACCCTAATTTCAAACCTTTAGAAATACCCTAAATTTCTTGAAAAAAAGGCTATAAAAGAGACATTATGGTAAAAACCAATTCACTTGTGTTTTTTTACTATGGTAAAAACTTAAAACATTGCGTACCTTATGAAACTAGGCAATTGATTCTGGGAAATTTAGTGGTCCATTGCCTTTCACACTTCCTCCAGGTAAATATTCTATCCTACCCTTGTTTTTTCGTCGAAATTATATGCATTTTCATGTTTTAGACTGGGGTTTTAAGGGATTTTTTGATCAAAAATTCTGCCTCGGTTGTCACAAGTTTCCTGCTTGAGGTTGCGATGATTGAGGAATTTACACAGGGAAAAAACGGGATTGTCGTAGGAAAGTGATGTACACCTGTGACGACCCGCAAGTTTGTGAACTGTGCAAATCGACCCATTGCAACTGTTTTAAGAACAGCTACGACAAGCTCCGGAACCAAAAAAACTTCATTTATAATTAGTTTTGAACGGTGAAATTGGTTGGATGGCTTCTAACAAAGGGATGTTTATGCATGCAAGGATAAACGATGGCGTTTGTATGACAAGAACGTACCCATGACCATGATGATGAAATGGGAATGGAAGATCCACATTGTTTGAACATTCTGCAGAACTGTGGGTTACTGAAGTTCTTCCTGACACCACTGTTAAGGGCACAATTGGATCTCCTGGAGTACCTAACCCGAACATGGAATCCAAACGAAGGCAAGTTCATAATCCATGGGAAAGAAATCGAATTTGATTCCACAGACACCTATTTTTTGACTGGATTGTCAAGAAGACAAGAGATGCCCCACATGGTGGGAACTTGGGTTACTGGAGACTCGATGGATACACTCATCACATAACTGTGCTCCCCAGGAGCATAGAAATCATCAACAAGTGGCAATCTACAAATTTTCACTGTTAATGATTTAACACTACGGGTAGTGCTATTTAACATAACCAGAGCAGCTGGGTCCCAAGCCCAGCACGAGGCAACCAAGACTCAATTATGGTTGGCCCAAGACTGCTTGAATCCCACTATGTTTAACTGGGAAGAGGTTGTTTCTCTTAATATAAAGAGACAACTAACCAAATTCCATTGGGGTGAGGCAAAACAGTTTGGCTATGGCTCAATATTGGTATCTCTCATGCTGGAGCGAGTACCAATTCTCTAGTGACAGGACGTGATGGTGGGACGGCTAGGGCCACGATAGACATGGATAACTCCTTGGGCGCTTGTGATCCCATGAGGAGGCGGTGGCCAACCTACATCATGGGGTCCGGAATTTGTTGAGTGGATGAACCAACAACAAGTTGTAGTTGAGGATTGGCCGTATACTGGGATGGACTTCAGGGGGGATCCAGACATGCTGCTTCCACCTGGCGAACAGTGGGATGAGAGAGGTAAAATACTCAGCCTGACTGACCAACTTTTTGTAATGTTTTGGTGTTTTTGGATTTAAATATATATGCCCTAATGATTATGTTCAATTCTTTGTAGATGTTGGACCTGAGAGACCACTAGGTCTCACTCCTACTACCCGGAGGGCTGCTAGAGAGATTGACTTACCACTTCTGGGTGGAGATGCTGAGGAGGAGATAGCCCATAACCTAGAGGTCTTGATTGATGGGATCCTAGACTACAGAGGATTTGAGCAGTTTCCCAGGCAGTACCAGCGACACACCGCAAGTGTGTCGAACAGGATACACCGGCTGCTTCAACGTGTGGTCCAAGTAGTAGTCTACTATAGAGAGCATGATGCATAGTAGACTTCGAGGCTTTTTTTCTGCAGAGTTTTGGGAGACATGTGTTTCATGATGTAATTGAACACACATATTTTTTGGACACACACAAATATATATATATATATATATATATATATATATATATATATATATATATATATATATATATATATATATATATATATATATAGATATATATATATATATATATATATATATATATATATATATATATATATATATATATATATATATATATATATATATATTTGAACGCCATGGTGCGCAACACATGATATAGATCTATCTATGTTTCACTGTATCTGCTTATTATGTCTAAATGCTTATTTATGATTTATAATTTGCACAAATATTTGTCTAATACATAATTCACTAATGCATCAGTCAATATATTTAACACCTGCATAAACGACAAAAGACACAATAAGCAAGAAATTGCTTTACACACCAAACCAAAAAGGGCATATCGGCGCATGGGTTCGTTTTTACACAAGCTCGAACCATGGAGAACTATGCTTGGATTCAGTTTCATGTTTACACAAGCTTGAAACAAAAAAACTATGCTTGAATAAGGTTCGCATGCCCCCAACATAATGATCCAATCGAGGTACATGCCCCCCAAGCTTCATTGCATTCAACTAGGTGGATGTAATGAAGGTTCACTTTTAAGATCTAGGAAAGACTTGACTGGGATTTTACGAGATCTCAATCAAAGAATTGATTGGGAAAAGGGAGTTGTTTCATTTGTTAATGAGGTTTACACAGTGAAAGAACTATCCTCAAGGAATTTGTTTCATTTTTTAAAGAGGTCGATACAAGACTAGGAATTCTCCTCAAGACATTTGTTTCATTTTTTAAATGAGGTTGACACATGATCGAGAACTCTCCTCATGATGCTCATTTCATTTTTTTAATGAGGTTGAAACAAAAGTAAGAACTATCCTCATAACGCCTTGGGTCATTTTTTAACGAGGTCGACACAAGAAAAGAACTATCCTCGGCACTCCTTGTTTCATTTTCTAACGAGGTCGACACAAGAAAAAAACTATCCTCGAGACTCCTTGTGTCATTGTTTAACGAGGTTGACACAAGAAAAGAAATATCCTTGGTGAAAATATTCATGGACCATACGAGAACATGAATCCCAAGAGGTCTTCACTAGATGGAAGAACAATGCTCTGGGAGGAATACATGTCATGATGTACCAATGAAAAATCGAGTTCCAATGCCCCCATTATATGATTTATGAGACCATTTGCATGATCGTCAACAAATGGGGAGACAGAACGGGTAGCCACATAATTGACCTGTGGCGGGGAAGGTACCATTGGAAAACAAGAGCTGACAGGGGATGATGGTTGCAAAGGAGGTATCTCGTGACCAAAGAATGACAATTGATCTATAGTCACAATTCTTCCATCATGTGGAAAACAAACCACACAGAAAAGTGAAGAAACAAGAGATCCCATGACATAAATATAGTCACAGCCAAGGAGAAGATTGAAATCAAATCCACCTTGGACGACCATCACGTCTATATAGACGGTTTTACCTCCCAAAGTAATAGGGAACTTTGGAAGGATCCCTAAGGGTTGGTTGGTTCCTCTGTCGAAAGATAAGAGATTCTGGGTGACAGGCACAAGCTGTGGGGAACCCAGAGCTTGCCAGGTAGTAGAAGACATGATGCTAACAAATTCTCCTTCATCGAGTAAAGTGCCAGGTACTACCATATTATAAGTGTGTACTGTGATATGGAAAGGCACATGAGATGAGAGGCGGAAAGAAGTCAGGTGACTCCAATCGAAGGAAACGACAAAACTACTTGGTGGGGGTATCATATGATTGCCCCCATGCTCTTTAGGAATTGAATAACGACTCTCTTGATCAGCTGGGATAGGAGGGTCACTCTTTGATTCAAGAGAATCTAACAAGACAAGAAGAATATGAGAAGTATGATCATTATGCTCTTCCAGAACAAAATGAACAACAGGTGATGAAACCAAGTTGACACTCTCTTTAACCAATGGTTGGTCTGGAACAAGCATGACATAGCCAGGCTCATGAAGAGTAGGATGGGCAAGAGATGAATCCAAGTCAATCTCTTTACCAGTCTAGGGAGGATCAGAAGAAAGCCTCTGATAACCAATAGGAAGTTGGGGTTGAGGAATTGTAAGATTTTCCAAAATGGTGGAAGCTTTATCCATGAGTGGACAAAGGTGAAGAAAGTGTTTGCCTTCACATAACCTACAGGGGAATCTAATCTTCCCTCTCTTCTTACCACAGTTAGCTAAAGGTGTAACATCGAAATGATCTTCAGAGGCTAATAAGGATGGTCAAATCATATCTCGAGACCATAATTCTAAGATCCTAGGAATACCAGGACAATCTCGAAGGAAATGGTCACCTTTGCAAAACTTACAAGGAAATTTGACCTTCCGTGGAGGATCATAAGGTTTTTCTACTAGAGGTGTACTCAGAGAAATAGTTGCACGGGTGGCCTCTCGCTTATCTAACTTCTTCTTCTTTGTCTTCCTCTTCTTCTTCCTAGCCTCTTGGTTACTAGATTTAGAACCTTCATTAGGCGAAGTAGAAGGGGAGGGTGAAGAAACAGGGGAAGAAGGCAAAGGGTCCACCCTAGAATCATCTTGTCATGATTCAAATGAAGGAGAAAGTGGAATAGGAGTCATGATGCTCGAGACCACCGAGGTTGAAAAAAACCAAATAGTTAAACCAATGGTTAACCCAGGCAAGGACAACATTTCCATATACGGAGCACCAACATTTCCAAAAGAAGGAAAAGGACCAGGATTCCCATCTGAGGGGAGACCTTGACTGGTAGACTCTAGAAATGTTGCCATGGAATCGACCTTGAAAGGGACGCTAACCTTAACTAGGAATATTTCGTGGGCAGTTAATTTTACGACATTGAAACAAAATGATGCCTTTTCATATTTTAATGGTCGAGAAAAGGGAAAAAGGTGACTCTATATCTTTCGAGGTTTAATGAGCCTGAAAGGACAAGTGCTAAGATGATCCTTTTACTTTTAAAGAGTCGAAAAGGAATGAAAGTGACTACTCTGGAATTCTAGGTAAGAGGTTTATCAGAAAAATCATAAAACTGCATATACACCTTGGTAATAAAATGAAAGAGAAATGACCAAGGACTTTTCGTACTGCAGTCAATCTTCCCGAATGTTGTGTTCGGTGTGTTACAACTCGTAAGGCAGTAGAATTGGCTTCCTATGGATAATAGGATGATAGCCTAGTGGGGTGTCCCAATATATATGCGATGGTACGAGGAGCACAAATCCATACTAGCATCTATTGTATCACAAAAGGAGGAATCACCCAACCTTAGTGAGAACAATAGGAACTAGGTTTAACAACATTAGAACATGTCTCTAGCCTAGACCTCTAGAGATGTGAACGTTAGGTTCCAATGCGTTTTTAACTTCATTGAATAGATTCTAATAGTTAATCTTGAATTAAGTTTTGATTTCAAGGCCTTATCGAATGTATCTAAAACACTCCTAGAATGCAGCTAGATGAGTAAAAAACCATTCATTTCGATGAAAAACTACCTAAATGAGGGTAAGGAGTTCATTTCCAAATAGGCAAATGCCAGAACAACACTGCAAGCAAGTAATCCAATCAATAGGAAACACAATGCATCAATTTCTGCTTATCTCACAACTATTATGACGAAAAATGAAAGATTTGAACTTCGCTTTTCAATTCCTAATCACAAAGAATCTACTAATGCAAACATGCTTTGATTTTCATTTACTATATGAGTGCAATTTTATTTTATTTTTGGAATAAATAACACACAAGCTAATGCACAACTTCACTGATCAAAAGGCAAATGTAATGTATGCTTCAATAGTAAATGGAAATAAAATCAACACAACAAGCTAGTTTGATGACCAACTACTATGGATCAACCAAGAAGATGGGCAAGTAGCAAGAAAACAGCTTTAAACAAACCAACAAACTATTGTGGATATAGCTCAGAATCTTGGACGGACAAGCAACCCAAAACAAGTGAATCTTTGACGAAATCCTAAAAGACTTAGGTCACACAGCCTAAAAACCAAAATTCATACAAACGGAATCAAGAAGGATATGCCTTAGCAAACACGGTCAAAACAAGCTTAATAATATGTAAGAGACAACAAAGGGAAAGCTACATTGGCCTATTCAGGAGGCAGGGTGTAAAAAGCAACCCTACAGGAATCATCGTAGGGGTAAGACTGACAACCTGAGACGATTGCCAAATCGTCGCAAGCACTACACTAGCAACTGAGCGACGTCGTCGCAAGGGTACACTTGTTCTCAGTGACGGTCCGATTTCAAGAATCGTCGCAGCTGTATGACAGGATATCCATGACATACATCTTGGGTAAATAGGACAAGAGTGATTCATCCCAGCTGTTAGGAATTAAACAATACGATCTCAAAAAAGAGGGAAAACAAGGTAGCTCCAACTGAAAGGCACTAGGCTTATCACTCAAACAGTGAGGTGGACTACCAGATCTACTCAAGTGATCCAAAACATTGATGGTTCCGTCTCAAAACAAAGAGACACTATGTAATTCAATAGAAAACAAATCAAGAGCAAAAGCAAGAGACAGCACACATAGGACTCCCCAGTGGAGTTGCCAACTTGTGATGCAGGTAATTTCCCTCTGCAGACAGACACAACCCCTCTAGCCCTAGAGTGGGTCTAGTCACAGTAAGATAAAAACAATAGCTAATTCCTGAAATAGTTTTTGTTGAAGAGGCCTACCTTAAACCAATGTTCGATGAAGTCTTCCTTGAGTCACTTCAGCTATTTCTTTCTTCTGATTAATGAATGATGCACCTAAAACAACATAAGAAAGCAACAAAACACATAATAGGGCACAACAATGAACTATCTAAAGATAGAGTCAAGGAGCCATAAGCTATCAACATACATTTCATACATGATATAGGAAATAACCATTTATTGTATTAATATGAACAATAGTAAAGATTACAACCACGCCTTGACATTGCAAGCTTCCTTAAAGGGTCTGATCAGTATGTCTCCATAAGCATTCACTCTCAAAGGTCTCCCAGAAAGACTGATGACTCTCTCTCTAACCCAAAAGCACAAGTATGAAGCTAAGGCAATCACAACAAGGCTTCCTTCTTACAAAACCATTTTACACTCTCAATCCACAACATGAAAGGAAATCCAAACTGTAAGCTATGAACTATCACATCAAAAACTCAACTAGCACTCTCTAACCACTCTGAACTAGGAACTAGCTGATCATAGTCATGGGGGATGCTTTTATAAGAGGAGGAGCGTCCATAAATGAGGGGAGAGGAAGCTTATCTTCAAGGGAGGTTACTCAAAAGGCAGAACCACCATCTCCAATGTGGAGAGGAGAACTTCCTTGACCTAACAACGAGCTCGAGAACCACCCAGAAGCATTCAGTTTGAACTAATTCGCCTTTTTTGGGTCATCACATGTCAAACAATGAGACTCAGAGATGACATCACAAGGCGTTAGTGCATTCTGGGCCATCGTCATAGGCAGGATACTGATGACCTACGATGATCCTTAACATTTGACCATCACTAAAAATAGATGTACTCTTGCGATGGTGTCGCGAGGTTGTTGTTTGCTTGGAGCCATCGTCACAAGCAGGATACTGATGTCCTGCGACAATCTTGAAACATAATTCAAAAGGGGTTAACTTTAGGATTAATGAGCATGGTTAATATTCTTGAGTGACATGGAAGATGTGTACACATATTTTGATGTACGACATAGATCAGATGCCATTCAGGGACCGATTCAACCCGAGATCAGGGAATGCGGGGTCATTAACAAAATACTAAGTAACAAACCCATCCATGATTATACATATATTATCCGTGTAATTTATTTAGTTTTTTTAGTTAGATTTATCATTTTTTTACCCAAATAGTGGATAAGATCATCTGCAATCTCTCATTACCTGTTAAAATCTATTTTATGCACCTTAGCATATATTAGACAATTATTTTATTTGATTGGTTCCAAAACCCTTTTGGACATCTTAGTTGAAGGTGCCTCATTGTTCATTAGATATGTTTGATGAAGATGTGGAGGTAGAATTACACGTTTGTGAGCCATCAACCTCTTAATATGTGGCTATCCTGCCATCAAAGGCCAAAGGGAAGAAACTTATGGTAGAGGAAAAATACTAGACGAAGAGCCAATCCATGGTGTGTATCTCCATTATAGTGGGATGGCTTGATATTGTTGTCTAAGTGTGGAGGGTTGCCTTCTAGAAGGGTGACCTCTATTCTGGGATCTGTGTTAGCATCTCTACGAGGGTCTTGTTGGGGGGGGGGGTCACAAGAGACCCTGTTAGGCCCCTATACTACTAGTGTAACCCCTTATTGTTATTAGTACAACCCACTTATTATATTGATGTACCCATGTAGTGCCCATATTGTTATTATTGTGCCACATAGAAGCCCACTATTGTTATTATTGTGCCCTACAATATTATTGTTATGTAGGCTTTGATTGTATTGTGACCACTTAAGACTCCTATATATAGAGAGGAGGTATTTTCATTTGATTCATCCAAGAATTGTTCATTTATGTAATGTAAAGGAGGTTGCCCCCTCGAAGAGGCTGAATTCTAAGGCGTTGATCTATCTTTTCTATCTTTTCTTGAGCTGGTTTCATAACATTTGGTATCAGAGCTTTGGATTCTAGGGTTTCGCTGCTCCAAACAGGTCATCGTCAAATTTTCGTTATAATGTTTTTTCTGTGACGTTTCAGAAGTTGCAAAAAAAACCCATTTGAGAATAAATTGCGCTGAAGCTTGGGTCCGAATTTCACAGCGTTTCGCGCAATATTTTCGGAGATATGATCTGAGGAAGTTGGTCTTTTTGCAGACTCCTGACTTACATTCAAAACAGGTGACCTGGGGAAAATAATCATAACTTTCTTTCTGAGCATCGGATTGAAATTTTGTCAGAAGGTACGGAAAGAAGGCGGACTGTAGTTTTCTTTTATATGCTTTTCAGATCCAAAGGTTGAAACAGTGACTCGTGGCACGTCGTACAAGTTCGCTCTACTGAACTAGTCTATAATCAAGTCACTGTGGGAGATTTCGCATAACTCTTCCTTGGAGAATCCAATTTGGGTCAGACTTGTGGCATTGGAAAGAGGACACAGAGGGATACTGCAAGTCACAAATTCAGAACTAGGTGATTGAAAAGTACAGAGTTACAGTTGTTTGAAGGTCGAGCTCCTAAAATCAAGAAAAAGCAAGATGAGGAAGTTTGATGGCAAGGATCCGGTAAATTGGATACTTCAGATGGAGAAATATTTTGATCTACATGGTGTAAAACTGTTACAAAAGGTATGTATTGCATCTTCATATTTAGAACCAGATCAATTTTTATGGTACAAAGGGCTTTGTTCTCGTAAACAACTTGTTACGTGGTCAATTTTCACGGAGGAAATGATAGCACATTATGAGGATACAAAGAGCAACACCTTCTTTAGAGTAACACCACAACAATTGGAAAGAGTAAAAGGGCTTTGTGACATAGTGGAAAGCAAAATTATGGAAACCAGGAAGTGTACCCCTCACAACTATAAAGATGGAAGTGTTGTTTCTCCTAGCCTTCCACAACCTACAAGGGTTACACCACAATAATTGGAAGAAAAAAGAGAAAAAAGGGCTTTGTTACAATTGTGATAGAAAATGCACTAAAGGTCATAAGTGTGCTGAGAAGAAATTATTTTACATAGAATATGAAGAGGAGGAAGAAAAGGATCAAGAAACAATAAAAGAAGAAGATATACGTCAGGACCCCACCCCAGAGAAAGAAGAAATGAATCAGACGATATCTTGTAAAGCATTGGCAAGAATTACCACTCCTAAAACTCTCAAGATAGAAGGACATATCAAGAAGAAAAAGGTGCAAGAAGTTAAAGATCACATCGAGCATCAAGAAATGAATCCGACCACATCTTGTAAAGGATTGGAAGAAATTACCACTCCTAAAACTCTAGCGATACAAGGACATATGAAGAAGAAAAAGGTTCAAGCAGTGAAGGATCACATCGAGCATCAAGAACAAGTTCTCCAACTTTTAAAGGATAACGCCGTAGATAATCAAAATCAAATGAAACAACATGTAGATCAACATCGTAGTGAAAAATGTTTTGATGTAGGTGATTGGGTATTTTTACTGCCACATCTCAAGCAAGCTATTTATGAGAAGGAAATGTTGGCAATACTACATGCACTTAAAAAATGGAGACCTTACCAAATGGGAAGACTCTTCAAGGATGAGGATGTGGAAGCATTGTTTTGTACTATTTATATTATCCAACCAGATTGGATAAACGAAGCAAGGGATGAATGGAAGAAGGAAGAAGAAGTATGGCCACTTATTCAAAAGTTGCAAAAGATCCCAATTCAAACAATATTGCCAGAAATTGAAGAGGAAAGAAAAATCATATTGGAACCAGGAGCAGTCACAGAAACAAGAACCCGACAGCTACGAAATCGATCAATTTCAGAGTATCTCATCAAGTGGAAGAACTTACCCGCTGAAGATTCCACATGGGAGGACAAGAATCTTATACAGAAGCATCAATAACTACTCAAGCGTTGAGGACAACACTTTTTGAAGGAGAGGGGCATGTTAGGCCCCTATACTACTAGTGTAACCCCTTATTGTTATTAGTACAACCCACTTATTATATTGATGTACCCATGTAGTGCCCATATTGTTACTATTGTGCCACATAGAAGCCCACTATTGTTATTATTGTGCCCTACAATATTATTGTTATGTAGGCTTTGATTGTATTGGGACCACTTAAGACTCCTATATATAGAGAGGAGGTATTTTCATTTGATTCATCCAAGAATTGTTCATTTATGTAATGTAAAGGAGGTTGCCCCCTCGAAGAGGCTGAATTCTAAGGCATTGATCTATCTTTTCTATCTTTTCTTGAGTTGGTTTCATAACAGACCCATATGTTATAGACATATTTGGGCACTGCAACCCCAATCAGATATGTCCATAAACCAAGGGCTTCTGAACCCCTAAAAGTGTTGTTTCATATCCTAAAGGAACATGGTCAGCTGATTACATCATCTCCCAGAAGTTCTCCATGAAAAACTACTTAGAACTGGTCAAAACCGGACCATACAGACTACTCCATGCATAGGGTGCGACGCATCTCACCTATTACATGTTGGCATTATGATTCCGGTATGGCTCTATGTTACAGGTGTTGTACTTGATGGCAACTCTCTTAAGTGGCAATGCTCTGTTCAGGCTCTCAAAATGTTGGAAATTAAGAGGTACGTAGGTGAATGGTTCAAAAGTTGCGGACCCGCAGGTATGCTGGCCAGGAAGTGCATACATACCCGCAGGTACACCATGTAAAAGGTGCGGACCCCAGTTCACTCACTTCAAGGCAGAGAAGCGCGCTCACGTGGCGTTTCTAATGTTTGGCCCGTGGTATTTAGCCTGCCGTTCTTGTTTCTATGGTTTTGGCCCGTGGTATAGGATCTAATTTAGCCCCAGTTTGGATCCCTTGTATTGGTTATTGATGGTTTTGTCCCATGGTGTGAATGAGGGTTTGACTATAAATAGGGAAGGAGATCACTTGGCCAAAGTATCCTTTTGCAAATTGAATATCTTAAGATCTGAAATATTGGGTTATCGGTTTAAAAGCTTGATCTATATAAAAGTGAAGTTGAAAGTGAATCTATGAAGTGTGATCTCTCGGGCACATGATCAGATCTAGGCATCTGACTATCTGTGGTACACTGGTGGACTGCCAATTTGGCCCTAATCAAAGGTTCATAGGTAATTAATTGTGCAAGTGCGGAGGTACGCAGAGCAGAAGAAGGCGCAGTGCGTGGGTACGCAGAGCAGAAGAAGGCGCAGTGCGTGGGTACGCAGAGCAGAAGAAGGCGCAGTGCGTGGGTACGCAGCACGATAGAAGGTTCAGGTGCGGAGGCACAGTAAAGATACGCGGCACGACAGAAGCCGCAGGTGCGGAGCTACAATATATGTACGCGGCGCGACAGAAGGTGCAGGTGCGTAGATACGCAATGTAGCAGAAGGCTCTCTGTGTGTATATGCAGGGGAGCAGAAGGTGAAGTTCGGAGCCACACAGGCCAGATAAAGAAAAACTGCGGATCTGTCTTAAGACTTTTTGCTGGCTGAATTTTTCCGTTGATAAGGTGTTCTGGGTTTAGTTTACTATTATTGTTGATCTGGTTACTGCAGTTGACTGTGTGATTTACATGTACTTGATGATCATTTGATGTTCATGGATCCAGTTTGAAAATTTATGAAAAGTGGTCCTTGAAAGAAAAGAAGTAGGGGGTTGTAGCTCCCTTCCAGAAGAGATTGGAAAACGAGAGAGAGTTGTAGCTCTCTGCAGGTTGCAGCTTGCATACTGGTAAAGGATTGCACCAGTACAAAATCATTGTAAAAGGAGTTTCTAATTTGAAAGAAGATAGAGACATATTGCAGCAGGTGGTTTTCACCCACATTGGGTTTCCACCTTATATCTGGTGTTCTTTGGTGTGTCTATCTGTTTTTCTTGTTCATGCTCATTATTTTATGCTACTAACATGCAAAAATAATTCAAAGTATAAATAAGGAATATTTATTAAAAGAAATTGATAATACTGATTCACCCCCCCTCTCAGTATTATTTCCAACAATTGGTATCAGAGCAGGTCCTTCAGAGAAGCTTGATCGCTTGAAGGAAGATCATTCATCATGAGCAGCTATGAGAGGGAAGCATCAATCAGGCCACCAATTTTTGATGGGACAAACTTCAATTATTGGAAGGTAAGAGTTACTGCCTATCTTCAATCTCTTGGTACAGAAGTTTGGGATATCGTAGATACAGGCTACACTTTTCCTTCAGCTACTCCTACAGATCCGGCTGAGAAGAAGAAATATGAAACAAATGCTAAAGAAGTCAATACTCTGCTGGGATTCTTATCTCAAACAGAATTCGTGAAGGTTATGCAATATAAATCCGCAAAGGAAATATGGGACAAGATTGTCTTGAGCTACGAAGGAGATGAACAGGGAAAGCGTGCTAAACTTCAAACCCTCAGGATTCAGTATGAGAATCTCATAATGTATAATGATGAAAGTGTGGCTAACTATTTCCTTCGGGTAGACGAGATTGTTAATTCCATGAAAAACTTGGGTGAAGAAATAAAAGAGGCTATTGTGGTTGAAAAAGTTTTAAGATCACTGTCCCCCAAGTTTGAATCTAAAGTGTCTGCAATAGAAGAAAAGGAAAATCTACGAACTCTTACTATGTCTCAGCTACACGGAATTCTAACTGCTTATGAAATGAGAAAAGGAGGTCCATCAGACAGGAGAGAAGCCGCTTTCAAGGCTTCAGGCAAAGGAGACTACTATGAAGCAAGTCACGCGCCAGAAGAAGAAGAAGAATCAAATTTTGTCAGAAATCTTCAACGGCGTACTAGAAGGTTCAGAGGTAAGTTACCTTTTAAATGTTTTTCTTGTGGAAGAGTAGGTCATTATGCTGCGAAATGTCCTCATAAGGATAAGATTAACAAAGGAAAGGAACCTGCTAGATGGAGCAAGAAACAGAATGCAAATAAGAAAAGCTACTACACTCATGAAGATAGTGATGGTCTATCAAATAGTGATGAATATGAACGAGGTAATGACTATAAACTTTTAATGGCATTTGAAGATGATGATTACATGGATGCTATAGATGTGGATAGCTTTCATGAAGAAATTTCTAGACTCAAGACATGTATAGAAGAAAAGAATATGATCATTGATACTCTACAATTTCAGATTGATGAAAAAAGAAAAATATCTTGAAAAGTTAGAAGGTGAAATTGTTGGTCTTAGAAAAGAGATTGAGAAAACAAAGGCTATTAATCTTAAGTTTGTCAAAGGATCTGAAACTCTGGATGAGATCATCAATGTACAGCGTTCTCCACTAAACAAGACAGGTATGGGGTATAATGGAGAAACTTCTCAAGCATCCACCTCAAAGAGTTATTTTGATGCAGCAAGAAGGAATGAGAAAAATCACAATGGAGATCACCAGGTAAAGTAGGGACCAATTACATCAAGAACAAACAAAGACTATCAGGTAAACCAGGGGCAATCCGTCTTAAGGATGAACAAAAGCTACAACCAGCCACAGGTAAAATCCTCTCAATTTGCTTCAAGAATGAATGATAATAGAAATTACAATCATTTGGCCGGAAGATTTGATAACCGCAGAAGTTTCTTCAATGGAAAATGCTTCTCTTGCCATAACTTTGGTCACAAAGCAGCTCAATGTGTTTCATATAAAACAATCATGACTAGAGAAGCTCAAAAACAAAGAAGTATGACCGGGATTACGAAAATGACCTATAACAACTTTTCGGCTCTAGAAAATGAAGTTGAATGCTCTATTTTCAATAACTTTGGTCATGAAGATTCTGAATGCAGGAGCAGGTTTTAGCAGACAAAGGAACAAGCCTCAAGCACCAAAACATGGAGAATAAAGGAACCACAAACAGAAAGATTGTTACACTAAAAAATGTCACCATGACTATTTACAGTTAGTATGGCTCTATCAACAGTCATGCTATCCTCTTAGGCAAGTCTTATGCCTCTGCTCTCCATGTCAAACTCCAAAAAGAGAGAAAGTCTTTATAAATGTATTTATCTCTGGGGACGCAGGTTCTCTCAACCTTACCTGCAGGTACGCACCCAATGTTCACAAAAGCTGCGTCTTTGGACGCTCTGTATGTAAAGGGGCAGGTGCGTCCCCCTGTAAAGGTTAAAATGCACAAGTTTCATCTTTAAAAAGTTACTTGTGGTCATTTCTAGAGCATTCTAGAAGGTTGTTCGACGTGTATTGAGCGCCTCCAGATGGTTCATGCACTCCTACCAAAGAGGAACTTATCCCATCAATAAGGGAGCTATCCCATCCAAAGAGGGGATTATCCCATTGATGGTGGACCTGATTAACTTCCTCTTGAGCACTATAAATACAGGCATTGGGCCAGAAGGAGAGGAGGTTGGAAGCTATACATTTCTAAGGGTAGATGCTGCAGGAATTAGGACTCCCATTTAGAAGCTTGTGAGGAGAGATTGCCATCTTTGCTTGTTCTATTTGGAAGTGGGTGAGCTTTGTCAAAGTAAAGGAGAACTCTTGATGGACCCTGGGAAGGACTTGCACAACACCAAGGCTCAAGTTGTATTTGTTCCTTTTGTTACCTATTAATGCAAATGAGTCCATTCTTCTCAATAACTTGTTATTTATGAGTTGTTTCATGTACTCCTTGGTCTATGTGTTAAATATGTTTTATTCTATGAGATTATCAAGTGCTATTTAATCGTTTGATTGTTAGTGTATACAAGTTTCAAAGTGAAGGAGGAGCTCATCCGGATCAGCGGAGCTGGACTGCTACAACAGCGTTGGATTACAGGTAGGATATAAACACTTGATTTCCCATATAGTAAATGCATGTTTAGAGATGGATTGCTCTTGTTTGTCTTGTTTGTCACTAGAGAGTCTTAAGCTCCTATGGAGGTTGGTTGTGTCCGCACAATCGACTCTTTCCGCCTGACAAATTGGCGAATCCACTGGGGACTCCATTGATGTGAAAGTCTTTTCCTTTGTATGAACTTTTCTCTGAGAAAATTGGTTTATTTTTCTGGTTTTTGGCTCTGTGACTTTGTCTTTGGGTGGGTCAGCTTAGGGTTAGATTTATTTTGGTTTTTCTTGAATTTTCCAGTAGGACGCACCCTCTGAGTATTGCACAGTGCGTCCCTGGACGCACTATCGCTGTGTGCACAGAGCGGGCCCGCACCTGTCTTAACGAGTCGCCTACGTCCCCTGCTAAAATTTGAAAAAAATCCATTTTTTGAATTTTTCCTCTTAGTGTTTGCTTTTTCTTAGTTTTTACTGCCCAGATTCATTAGTCTCTTGTCAAAGATCTTCACCTGAACTTGTTTCGATAGCATTGAGTGTTTTAGTGGATTTCATAGAAATTTAAGCCCTAGGGTTTGATTTTTGAGTAGGTCTTGTAGTGACTTTAGCGGTAGAAGTTGTCAAGCCTTAGATCTCTCTGGTTTTGTCAGCATTCTTAGAAGTCAGACCTGTCATAAAGTCTACCTGTGAGAGCAACTTACCATTGAGTTGTCTCTTTGGGCAAATTTCGAAGTGCTTGTTGATTGAGTCTTGAATTCCATTTTACAAAAAGAACAAAAAGATTTGAGTTTTGTTTTGACTAGTCTTTTGATTCTGCATTAGCTGGTCCTTGATTTGATTTTGGTCAAGTAAAACAACCTAGAATCATCTTTGTGAGCTTTTGCCTTGTTAGGTTTGCTTAGAGTAATTTCCCTTTTGATTTGCTTGTGAGTCAAGTTTTCATAGATTTTATAGCTTTTGAGATTGATTTTTGTTAAAATAGGTTTATATGCTTTATTAAAAAGAGAAAATACAAAAACATCTCCTTTGAAAAGTTTTGTTTCAAGTAGCTTTGAAAAGTTTTGAAAGAAAAAGAGTTTTTCGTGCACGTAAAGAGTGGTCATGTTTGTATGCTTGAAAAGATAAAGAGAATTGTTTCTTTGATTGTCTTTACTAAGAAAGTTGTTTTCTATAAAATTTGCATCTCTCAACTCTCTTAGTTAAGAATTTCATTGAAAAAGGAAAGTAGCGTAGATCATCTTAGGTGCATCTTTGTAGTGGTTTGAGTCGAGTCTACACACCATTGGTTTCACTTCCGCTACCTTTTGTCTTTAATAAAAACCATAAAATTAACGCTTAAAGTAAAATCGACGTAGTAACTTTTATTTACTAGGGCTCTGAAACACCAATTTAGATCAGGCTAGTGTCTTGGAGTAGGTGAGTAATTAACTCTCCAAGACAACAAAACCAAACAAGTAGCTTATCTTGTGATAGAATAAATCCAATTGTCTCATTTGTACTCTGGGAAAGCTCCTCTTAAAGGAGAAGCACGAGCTCGTGTCCGAACCAGTGAGGGGATCAATCCCCCCTCGTTGGGAACGACGCCAAACACGCACGTATTACAAACGGTAAACCTCGGATTAACCATTGTCGAGGAGCCAAGGGTCACTTGTCGGTAAACCTTGGATTATTGTCAAGGAACTGGAAAGGGGATTGAGCTTGATACTCTGCCCTTGTGTGCTGTCGGAGTTTAGACTGTTCCCCCAGGTGAATTTGTTGCGGTTGGTAACCTTAGTGACCATTATCTTTAGGATTCTACCGAGGTGACGGTGGAGGGAAGATCCCACTGTACCTGGAGCAGACGTCGGCTAGACTCACTTGGATTTTCCAGGGGGTTCACTTCACTCGAGACGGTTAAAGTGGAGGAACTTGTGCCAGTCTATTCATTAAGCAAGTTGTCGGGGTAACTGTTTCACCTGCCACTTCTGTACTGAATCCGGCGAGGTTGGATTTCATCACCAACTAGCGCTTTCGGTCTCGAAGGCTACTGTTTGTGCTTGGTTTGACGCCCTAGATTCTTTAGGCGTGTGATTCAAATTTTTTTGGTTCTTTAGAGACTTTAGGTGGTTTGATTTGAATTTTTACTTTGTTTTCATGTGTAGTAGTTAAAATTTTTTAACTGTGGCGGAATTACCGAGACAGTCCCGTAGACTTCGGGGCAAGTCACCTGAGATTGTTACCGGAACAGATTTGTTAAGGAAACTCCGTAGATCGCGGGGTGGATCTCCTGAAGACGTTCCGGGTCAGTACGAAGGGTTGAAGGTCCTTGTAACTCCTCCTAGTGGCAGTAGAGTAGGTTCACCTGAAGAAGGAGAATCTTCCTTGGTAGTCCATCCAGATTACCAACGTTTAGAGACAGGTTATAATCCCAAAGCTGTTACAGTTTCTGAGCTTGTTGGTAGTTTTTCGTCTGCTAGTGATACATGCGAAGAACCTGAAATATCTGAACCTGTTACTCCGACTTCTAGTGTTCCAGATTCACCAAGAATAGAAAGAGTTATCACCGAAAATCTTCCTACTGGTTTGATTGCTATCGAAGAACTTGCTCCAGAGGAAGAAATAGGCGTCTCTAACCTTGAAGGTCAACTTACCATTGATCTCAGGGAGCGTGAATCCATCTTTTACAGTCCTCCTAGAAGTACTACTTGGTACCTTTCGTTAACCAATTATTTAGACAACTCAGGGGTAGGTTTTTCTACACCTCGTACTCCTTTTCCACCTGGAGGTATTTATACTCCTGTAAATATGTCTGGTCAGTCGTCCGTGTTTACTCAAAGTCCTGAATCTTTATTACACGGCGGTCCTTCTGTTCCCACCGGGTATCAATCACTTTCTGGTACCTTTGCAGGGGCATCTCCTCAACCCGTTGATCATGGGTTATTAACTGGAAACAGTGGTAATATACCATTGGGTGTAGGAGACATTTACATGATGTCAGGTTCAGTTCCCGTTTCCCAACTTCAAGGTGGCCAATTACCGCCTGGGGGGCAGCCTCAGTTAATGCCTAAGGGGCAACCTCAAGGTACACAAATCGTGTCTGGGGGGCAACCTCAAGGTCAGTATGCACCTATGGTACAATACATGCCTCAAGGTCAACCCCAGCCTCAATATGTACCCTAGGGTCAACCTCAGTATCAATATCAACCTCAAGGATGGAAACCTCAAGGATGGCAACCCCAAGGGTATCAACCCCAAGGGTACCAACCTCAAGGTCAAGGTCAACCCTAGTATCCGTATTTACCTCAAGGTTATCAACCTCAAGGTCAATACTCGAGTCAAGGTTATCAACCGCCTCAAGGTCAATCATATGTTCCAAGTATGGGAACTGCACCTTACAATTATCAATCCTATCCTCAATCCGGTTATGGATCTCAGTATCCTCAACCTGTTACGGGTCAATACCCTGGAATGTTAGTGTGGGATCCATCACAAGGTCAACAGGTGTTGCAGCCAAGTTTACAGTTGGCACCTCAAACTGGACAACCCGTAGTTTCTGGTCCACCCCAGCAACCGCAACCTGTCCAGTCAAATGTTCAAACTTCTGTAACTTCGGTAGTTACTCAGCCGCCAATTGCACCTAGTACTCCATCTCAAACGGCTGCTGCAACTACCGCCACATCTACCATACTTACTTCTGGAGTATCGACAACTCCGGTTTCTACTGTCTCTGTAACCACTCCTCAGACATCTTTACCGTTGTCTGGATCTACGATTCAAACCACGGTCCAGATGCCTGCAGGTCAGCCTAGTAAAAGTATGGTTGTCACTACTCAACCTCAATTTGTTCACCAACCGTACCAGGGACAGTACCAACCTGGGCAAGCTGTCCAACAACCGGTTTACCAGTATCAACCGTATCCTGGGTACACTTATCAACAACCTCAACAACCCCAGTACGGTCTGGTTAATCCTGGTTTTCCAGGAGGATATAATATCCCAAATGCGACTCCTGTTCCTAGTTATCCTAAGTATCCTCCTCCTGGGACTGGTCTTGTGACCCAGAGTTTTAGAGATCCTAACCGGCAGTTACTGTTTATCGCAACTTTGGATTTACCAGATTTGACGTGCCTAACCAATGATCCAATTCAATATCTTCAGTTCTGGCCGCCAATGCCAAATAAGTTGCCCAGTCATATACCCAAGTTCGAAGGTAAGTCTGGAGAGGATCCGTCCAATCATGTGATGACTTACCACCTCTGGTGTGCTTCAAATTCTATCTCGGATGATTCGATCCGCTTACGTCTTTTCCAGCGTACACTCATTGGTCTCGCGGCCAAGTGGTACATTGAGTTACCACGGGCCTCTTTTTACAATTTTAGCCAGTTAGCTACCTCGTTCTTAACTCACTTTCAGTTGCCGATCAGATACGATAACGGCACGGAGTTATTAACTTCACTAAAACAATCGACGTCCACGTATATTTTTGATCACATTCATGAGTGGAGACGTCGAAGAAGACTAGTGAAAGTTTTTATCTCGGACCAAATCTTAGCTGAATGGTTTGTTAAATCATTATTACCGAAGATTACTGAAGATGTAGCTACGGCCGAAGTAGTTACTGAGGAGCAAGTCATTGCTCAGGCGCAATACCTTGACTTGGTTTACACTCAGTCGGGTACGTTACACGAGAATATTCCGGATCTTCCAAAATCGAATCAAATCGCTGCTGCTCCTTCGGGATCTCATGTCGCTGATGGTATGATTGGTATCGTGAATAAAAATAGCAAGAAGAAGTCTTCCAAGGCTTCAACTACTCCTATTATCACTTTGCCTGATTCCCCGACAGGAGAGTCTTCTCCTAAACTTACCATCGATATTCACGCTGTAGAGTCATCTACGGCCAAATCAAAAAATGGTGGAAAGAAAAAAGGAAAGAAGAAGGCTAAAGCAGACAAGGCTCCGAAGGAGAAAACGAAAAAGTCGGAAACCAATGACGAAAAGCGCAAACCTCGATATCCTTGTCTTATTTGTGAAGAGGATCATTTTACGAGAGATTTCCCTCATCGAGCTGAGGTTGTGAAAATAGTCAAAGGTTCTCCCACTCCTGCTGTGTTAAGAAATCCATTTCCGGGGTAGGAGAATAAGATGATAGGTTCTTCCTCGAATGCCAGTGAAGAACCCATTTTGATGATGTCTCATGTGAGGATTGCGACTCGATCGCAAGATTATGGTAGTAAGAATCCTGTTGATGGAAAGGAAGCAGAATCTTCTCACTCTAACCCATCAACCTCAGCTCCTGGTTCCGATCCACTACAGATCGAAAAACCTAACCCGGACTTAGTAATCAAACCGCCCGCCAAGGGTGTACTTCGAAGGTCTGCTTTCAATCCACATGCGAGAGCAGCCCAGAATTACAACATTGTTGAGGACTTAGCTGTTTCACCCTCAGCAATGTCGGCGTTAGAAGTGCTGCAATCATGCCCAGCACAACGAAAATTACTTTTGTCGGCTATCGGAGCTGTTGATGTTCAGGACCCGAACCTGATAATCTTTGATCTAGAAAATAGTACACCGCGTCTACCCCATCAAATGGCTTTCCAAATTCCAGTGATAGTCAAAAACAGGCCTATTCATCGGACTGTGATTGATGAGGGAGCTTCTACGTGTATTATGTCGATTCAATGTTGGAGATCTCTTGGTTCTCCTTCGTTAGACCAATCCCCCACCATCCTTAAGGCCTTTGATGGCCGTGGGTTCCGTCCGTTTGGTATTCTACAGGAACTGCCTATAGGGGTAGAAGGTAAAACCGTTAGTCTGGATGTGGAAGTGGTTGATGCCCCTCTAGACTACAACCTTCTTTTGGGTCGAAGTTGGTCATATGCCATGACAGCGGTCGTTTCATCGGTCTTCAGAGTAATTAAGTTTCCATATAACGGTAAGATCGTAACTAATGATCAGCTGACATACTTTTCATCCGACCCAGCCTCTTCAGAGAGTATCCAGCATGTCGGTAAGATGACAATCCCTTATAGGGACGTTGGCGTAGGTTTAGTTAAAGATTCCGGTTTACTGGGAACTTTTCCTCTCCCTCCACTCAGCGTAGACCCTTCATTTGCATCAATTCATATGATTACATCAGAAAACATTATTTATGATGATCCTTGGATTGTCCCATCTGACTCTGAGATAGACTCATTCGGTGATGCTATGCCTTTGAGTCCATATGAGATTGCTTATGAAGTTGTCATGTCTTTTACCGACTCGCGTTCAACCCAAATCGACCAAATGAATGTGGTCAGTGAAGAATCACTTTTCACCTCAACCTTAGAACAGATAGCGTTTCCCGAAGTCGTGTCATCTGACGAACAACTTCGCGAAATCCTAAGTGTAGACGATCTACCATGGGAAGATCTCCATCACAGATCTTCGTTTTTACCTAAGGATGATGCATTTGAAAATGATTTTTCATCTATTTTTACCGCTGAATATGTCAAAGACGCTCAGGATCCAACGAAACATTCTGATTAGAGTTGAATTTAGGGAATATTTCTCGCACTATTCCCATTGATATTTCAGTGAAGCCCGGAATTGAGGAGAACATTCATATAGGTGCCGCGTGTACAGAAGATGAAATCCAAACTTACAAGGCCCTATTCCAAGAATTTCGCGATGTGTTTGCCTGGTCTTACGAGGAAATGCCGGGAATCGATCCTGCCATTGTTGTTCATGAAATAAAGACCTACCCGGATGCTAAACCCGTTCGGCAACGGTTGCGTCAGATTCACCCTCGAAAAGTGGCTGCGATTAAAGCAGAAGTCGAGAGGCTGTTGAAAGCAGGTTTCATTTATCCGATCCCGTTAACGGATTGGGTATCGAATATTGTTCCAGTCAACAAGAAACAAAGAACAATAAGAATCTGTATCGACTATAGGGATATGAATCGAGCTTGTCCAAAAGAAAACTATCCTACGCCTTATATCGATCAAATTATTGATGATTGTGCCAGAAGTGAAATGTTTTCCTTTATGGATGGTTTTTCGGGCTATAATCAAATCAATATTCTACCTGCCGACCAACCAAAAATGGCATTCATTTGTCCATGGGGGACATTTGCTTATTGCAAATTACCTTTTGGGCTTAAGAATGTCGGGGCCACTTTTCAACGGGCGATGTCTTACGCATTTCATGACATCAAGCACATTGTGCAACCATATCTCGATGATTTGCCTGCTCATTCTTTACATCGAGCTGATCACCTTGTCCACTTACGAGCAATCTTTATGAGGTGTAGGCATTATCGAATTCGGTTGAATCCCCACAAGTGTGTTTTCTGTATAGAAACAGGTCGATTGCTGGGATTTGTTGTTTCAAAAACCGACATTCGCGTCGATCCCTCGAAGGTCGAAGCTATCATCAAATTGCCTCCTCCTTAGAGTTTGCGCCTACTCCAAAGTTTGCAAGGGAAAGCCAACTTTTTACGCCGATTCATCCCAACCTACGCTGAGGTCACTAAAGGTTTTACACGGTTGTTGAAACAGAACGCTCAATTCTTTTGGGACGAGATTGCCCAACAATCTTTTGATGCACTTAAACATGCGTTGACCCATGCACTGTTGTTGCATCCTCCCAACTACAACCAGGACTACTTCTTATACCTCGTAGCTTCGCATTCCACCATTGGAATGGTGTTAGTTCAAGAAGATGAATTCGGAGCGGAACATGTGATATATTATCTTAGTAGGACCTTAAATCCCACTGAGCTAAAATATTCGCATGTGGAGAAATTTGCCCTGGCAGCCGTTCAAGCTGTCCAGCGTTTTCGTCACTACATTGTTCTCCATAAAACAACAGTTATTTCGGATTGCAACCCTATGATTTATATTTTGACAAAACAACTACTAGGGGGCAAGTACTCTAAATGGATCGTTATACTGCAAGAGTTCGACTTGGAGTTCGAGAATTCCAAGTCTAAGAAATCCTTGGTTTTTGCGGAATTGATGTGTGATTTCCCTCGTGCTGACACAGAGACTGTGGCAGAGGAGTCCATTGCGGACGAATCTTTGTTTCTTATTAGTATTGTAGATCCGTGGTACGGAGATATAATCATCTATCTCCAAACCCAAACCTTTCGGCCTGAAGCTTCCAAGGCGGAATGTTGAAAAATTCGGTTTCAATCCTAGCAATACAAATTTATTGGAGATACACTTTATCGCCAGGGGGCAGACTTAGTTTTTCGACGTTGTTTAACTCACGAAGAGGCTGAGAAGGTTTTGAATGATTGTCACTCTGGAGCATGTGGCGGTCATATGTCTGGGTATGCCACAGCTCAGAAGGTGTTGCGCGCTGGCTATTTCTGGCCGTCTATGTTTAAATATTGTGTCATTGCAGTCTGGAAGTGCCACAACTGTCAAGTGTTTGATCGCAAGATGCGTGCACCACCTACTCCTATCCACCCTATAATTTCCGTTGGTCCATTCGCCAAATGGGGTATCGACTTTATTACTCGTAACCCTCACTCGGCCGGGGGGCATGCGTATATCATCCTCGCAGTTGATTATTTTACTAAATGGGCCGAGGCGATGCCTACATTCGACGCAAGCGGCAAAACAGCTGCAGTTTTCGTATTCAATCATATTATAACTAGGTTTGGTGTCACACAAGCAATCATTACTGACCATGGGAGCCATTTTCGAAACATCATGATGACTGAGCTTACAAGCCAGCTTGGTTTGCGCCACGATAGCTCTACTCCTTATTATCCGCAAGCCAACGGTTTGGTTGAGTCTATCAACAAAGTTCTGGTTATCATGATCCGACGAACCATTGGTATTCATCGATCGAATTGGCAGAACATGTTATTTTCAGCGCTATGGGCATACCGAACCTCAGTGAAAACTTCAACAGGGTTCACTCCTTTCCAGCTAGTTTATGGCTTGGAAGCTGTGTTACCCATTGAATGCGAAATCCCATCACTTCAAATGGCTGTCGAATCACTTCCAGCTACTTCCGAAGAGGAGAAACGTTTATTGTACTTAGCTAAATTAGATGAGACTCGACGTGACGCTGCATTGGCAATCGAGACTCACGCGAAGCGAATGAAAGCTCAGTATGATAGAAATGTGACCCCTCAAAGTTTTTCGGAGGGAGACCTAGTGCTATTATATGATCAAGCTAACGATAAGCTAGGTGCTGGAAAATTCGTTCCTATGTGGCATGGACCCTACATTGTAAAGCGAAAGCTAGCAAAAGGGGCTTATGAGCTGGTAGATTCTGATGGGGACTCTTTGGGTAAACCCAGAAATGGACTTTACCTAAAGAGGTATTATGCTTAAATGGTGGGTATGGAGAATTTTTAGTTAGGTTAGGTTTTCTTTCTAGCTAGCGTGTTTGTTAGTTTAGTTAGTGTGCTTAGCTTAGAGAGTGTGTTTTTCGTCGTTATTCTGGCTTATCTTGGTTTTACTCTTGATATTGCAGATGTCGACGCCTCTCCAAACATACATTGGATTTGTTGATGGTGCTTGTCGTAGTACATGGAATATCTCTTCCGCAGCCTGGGTTATTTATTCGCCCTCTGACGAGTTAGTTTCTATGCATGGGGTAAGCCTCGGTCAAACAACGAACAACATTGCAAAATACAGTGCAGTGGTTGAATTATTATCCGAATCTATTTCATTTGGAATTCGACGTTTGATAGTGAGGTTAGATTCTGAACTTGTTGTATTACAGCTTAATAGAGTATATGCCATTAGAAATCTTGTGTTATTAAGGTTGTTTTTGAGAGTGCGTCTCTTGGAACGTGAATTTGATTACATCGAATATCAGCATATTCCAAGGTCTTTAAATACATTAGCAGATGCAATTGCTTCTCGAATGTTGGACAAACATTTACAATAATCATGCAAGTAAATTTAAAAACATTTCATCACATATGTTAAACAAAGATAAGTCGGTAATAGTGATATATATATAGATAGGAGTGTGTCAAAAAATATACATTGTCTTCGATCATAGGTTGAAAAACACCTTATGATCGGCAAAAATGATAAAGTACAAAAAGTCAAAAATGTCACATGTGTCTACAAAGTGACTAGCCAATCACTGGTGGTGCTCCCTATACGACACCATTGCACGGGCTACCTTACACAAAAATCTCCTAAACGGTCCAGGGACTGCGACTACATAGCGCTGAAGTCTGATAGGAATATCATCTATGGTAGTCTCAGGTACATCCACCGTCAGACGCTCTAGATCCTGCTCCAACTCAGCTAGTGACTCTGCAGCCGCGTCCTGTGGGGCCGGTACCGGTGCATCTGGATTTCTCCTATCAAAAGGCCGGAGGTTGGCTGGGCGCTGTGGTCCAACATCTGTATTTTGAAAACTTTTACTGTCAGTTTTGAGACGATATATATAAAAAACAAAAAAAAATACATAATTTGAAAACTTGTGAAAAATAAAGTACCTCTGTCATCCCATTGTTCTCCCTGTGGAAGAACCATGTCCGGATCACCTCGAAAATCTACTCCGGCATACGGAAAGTCCTGGATCGAAAAAACCTGGTCCTCTAACCAGTGAAAATAACTATCAGAGAATCGAACAATCGTTGTGCCCTCGTCAGGATGCCGGGCCATCACCGTAACCCATCGTATCAGCTTTGGCTCCCGAGGACCCAAGATATCAACAGTGAGTTGCTGAGGGATCAGCATCGGAACTCTCTCTAAGGCAAAGATCATAGCTAGAGGCCCATATCCAAAGGTCTTCAGTTGTCCGTTCTTTTCCCTAGTCAGTTGGCTCTTCATATTAGCCGACACAGCATCACACCAGTTGAAAATGGTGCCTTGGTAACAGTCAATCGCCATCCGCATTTGGGACCCGGAGGCAATATGTAAAGTGGCTGCGCCGCAAATTCTGGTAACCGTGAAAGCGATAACTTTGAGTTCACGCAGAGAGATGTGTTTGATTTCCACGCCTTTCACATGGTGTGCATTGGGTATGCACCAATATGCCCGGAGACTAGCAAGGGATTGGCCACCCGGCCTAGTCCCGGCTAGATTGAGTTGCTCGCCTCTATTTGGCAAGCCAGTGAGAAAGTATACGTCAGAGGGCTCTATCTCGAGCTGCTGCCCTCCTATGTAAAAGCATTGCTCATGAACGTTCCATCTCTCAACCAGCCATTCCAAGAATCTCACCTGAGCCCTCATGCCAGGTATGGCCCAGTATTTATATAGCCCGCATGCTTTTAGGGCATCAATGGAAGGTTGATGTTCAATTGCAGCTAAATCAACGTCCTCGTGCTCTCTTTCTCTCCAATCCAACATGGTGAGTGCCCTACACACCAAGAAACAGAGATTAGAATTGATTTGGGAAATTTTAAATGGTTGATTGTGGAGTTTGGGGTTTCAAATTCCGCCTTTCGCGCGGGACGCACCCCGCGTTCAGAACACAGAGCGTCGGGACGCAGCTGGCCTGAAGGTGGGCTGCGTCCCCCGACCTTTTTCTTGTACAGGAAAAAGTCGGGGGACGCAGGTCACCCGAAGGGCACCTGCATCCCCCGCAGAGCGCACTTTGAAATCCAAAACCCCCCAAAAATCAAAACTAAAACCTAAAACACAATTTTAATCGGATGAAATTGAAGAGGAGGATGTTGTAAAATACCTGGAAGAGACGGCGTTCGATTATGACGGTCGGATTTTCCGCAGCGACCACGGGAAGTTTCTTGCCAAAAGCCCTTTTTTCAACCTCAACAGTAAAATGGTAAAAATGACATGGTAAAAAGTCTTTTTTAGGTTTTTTGGATGAATTTATTCATTTTTCACCATGGAAGGATGTTTTTCGATGTATTTTTGCCTATCTTAAACAGGTATGAGTAATGTGTCATTTTTGTGCAGGACAAAGGGATTTAGAGGGAAAAATGTAATTTTTCACGAACCAAAATATCAGAGTCATCTTTTAAGCCCTTTTCTGACTCCTAAAAAATGAAAAGATTGCCGAGCGTTTCTTTTACACTCGTTAAAACGAAATTAAAAGACGGTCCCCTTATAGCTCTTTTCTGACCGTAAAATCAGGAAAAGATTGTCGGGTTTTTGTCGTTTCAAACTCGATACGGAAATAAAACGACGTGTCCTTGATCGCTTTTTACTTTTCAGGTCAGTGGCACTAATTATAAAAGTACTCCTTGGTCGCAAGATCAAGCGGTTCCCCCAGGTATTATTTTATACTTTTTCGGGCTTGAGGGACGCAAATCTACGAAAAAGTTCAACTTGGAGTCTTCTTAAGTTTTTCAGACTCTCTAAAATTGAAAAACGCTGAGTTTCTCCTATACTGGGCTCGTTAAACATTTCACAGTAAAGGACCTGTTCAATTACAAACAGGAACGAACCACTCCTTCCTAGGGTTCGAATCAAAACTAGGTTGGACTCATCCGAAGGGTGAGCTTATAATCAAGCATATGTTATCCTCCTCAATCTTGTTAAAAAAATAAAGAGGTACTTGCCAGAAATGGTGGGGGAAAAGAGAGAAGAATGAACCTGTTTGTTATCTTTTGTCTCAAAAGAAACTTTATTAACACTCTTGAACACGACACTTTTCATTCACTGGGTTGGGAAATATTTTACCTCACAGTTGATCAAACCACTTTAAAAGTCTTTAGCCGGGTTCCGGGGATTAACTTTGAGTTATTCATCACCAAGCCATCTGTCGTGTCGTTATGTGTTCAAGAGGTCTGCAAACAAAACTTTCATCTGCAAAATACTTGTCATCCATTTGACCATCCCCGAGTCAGTCCTTACAGCAACATTTCTTCAACTTGAACAATGATTTCGTGTTGTGGGCTTGCCTGCAATAGGTCGCTTTCTATCGACATCAGCACATTATCTAGAGAGATGACTTAGAAATTGTCAGTACCTTGAAGTCTGCATGCATCAATGGCAGGTTTCTCGCCTTTGACGTTAGTTTACATCATTGACTTTCGATCGAAGGATTCCGTGAAATGTTCGACATCAACTCATTCATTCACATCTCATGGATTGTACTGGGTACTTTGAGAACCATTGACATTACTGGTGGTCTCTCTCACACTTGTTAACAGTTTACATCATCAACTGGTAATCAAGTGGTTTCTACCGTGTTCGACATCAACTCATTTATTCGCATGGCTAGAATCGTACCAATTCGGGAAGTAGAAATGAAGACCCTGGATCTAGTTTCCACCATCCAGGCTGCGAGGAGTTTTGTATTCATTATCTAAGTAGACTAATCATAAACAGATGATTGCGCCCATACTGTGTCTACAAAAGTCTAAGATTATGATGTACTGCAAGATCATTCCTGTATCAGAGTAGTTAGTCTCTTAATTAAAGTTTTAATCTGAGTATGGGAATGCCTACCTCAGTGATGATAAAATCTTATACATGTATTTTGTGTTGAAAATTGCAGGTTCTGACCAGGCTCTCCACGAGATAATCCTTGAAATGATAAAGCGCTTCACCCTTCCTAGATAATACAAAACCCTAATTTATTACAGGCTTCGCACTTTAGGGGGCAATCTGTTACACTAAAAAATGTTACCATGACTATTTACAGTTAGTATGGCTCTATCAACAGTCATGCTATCCTCTTAGGCAAGTCTTATGCCTCTGCTCTCCATGTCAAACTCCAAAAAGAGAGAAAGTCTTTATAAATGTATTTATCTCTGGGGATGTAGGTTCTCTCAACCTTACCTGCGGGTACGCACCCAATGTTCACAAAAGCTTCGTCTTTGGATGCTCTGTATGTAAAGGGGCAAGTGAGTCCCCCTGTAAAGGTTAAAATGTGCAAGTTTCATCTTTAAAAAGTTACTTGTGGTCATTTCTAGAGCATTCTAGAAGGTTGTTCGACGTGTATTGAGCGCCTCCAGATGGTTCATGCACTCCTACCAAAGAGGAACTTATCCCATCAATAAGGGAGCTATCCCATCCAAAGAGGGGATTATCCCATTGATGGTGGACCTGATTAACTTCCTCTTGAGCACTATAAATACAGGCATTGGGCCAGAAGGAGAGGAGGTTGGAAGCTATACATTTCTAAGGGTAGATGCTGCAGGAATTAGGACTCCCATTTAGAAGCTTGTGAGGAGAGATTGCCATCTTTGCTTGTTCTATTTGGAAGTGGGTGAGCTTTGTCAAGGTACAGGAGAACTCTTGATGGACCCTGGGAAGGACTTGCACAATACCAAGGCTCAAGTTGTATTTGTTCCTTTTGTTACCTATTAATGCAAACGAGTCCATTCTTCTCAATAACTTGTTATTTATGAGTTGTTTCATGTACTCCTTGGTCTATGTGTTAAATATGTTTTATTCTATGAGATTATCAAGTGCTATTTAATCGTTTGATTGTTAGTGTATGCAGGTTTCAAAGTGAAGGAGGAGCTCATCCGGATCAGCGGAGCTGGACTGCTACAACAGCGTTGGATTACAGGTAGGATCTAAACACTTGATTTCCCATATAGTAAATGCATGTTTAGAGAAGGATTGCTCTTGTTTCTCTTGTTTGTCACTAGAGAGTCTTAAGCTCCTAGGGAGGTTGGTTGTGTCCGCACAATCGACTCTTTCCGCTTGACAAAGATGTGGGATAGCATTTTATGCAGAGGGACAGGAAAATCTATGGTACATTGACAGTGGATGTTCGAAGCATATGACAGGTGATAAAGAAAAACATGAATCATATTCTGCTTTAGAAAAGGGAAAGAAATTTTCTTTTGGAAATGATACTCCTGTAGCTATAAAAGGAAAAGGCACTGCTCAGTTAAAAGAAAAGGTCAAAGCTGGAAATGTTTTGTATGTTGATGGATTGAAGAATAATCTTCTGAGTGTCAACCAGATGTCTGATCAAGGAACCGAGGTGATATTTAGATCAAATGGATGTCTTGTTCGTGATCTTGATACAGATAAAACAATGATCAAAGGTGAAAGAACTCCAAATAATCTATACATATTTGAAGAAGGACAACAACAATGCTATCTAAGCAAGGATGATGAACATTGGTTATGGAACCGGAGGTTGGGGCATCTAAGCTTTTCACAAATAAGGAAAGCATGCAAATATCATGCAATTCGCGGTCTTCCAGATATCAAAATTCCAGACAACACCATATGCAAATCATGTCAGTTTGGAAAGCAAACCAGAACTAACTTTCCAGAGAAGGAAGGATCACCTAGCATGCCTCTTGAGCTAGTACATACAGATGTATGTGGTCCATTCAGGAAAAGGACACCTCGAGGAGAAGAATACTTGATATTATTCATTGACGATTTCTCCAGGTTTGTCTGGTTAGGACTTATGAAGCACAAAGATGAAGCATTCGAAAAAATCAAATCCTTTAAAGCCTTGGTTGAAAATGAATTAGGATACAAAATTAAGTGCCTCAGATCCGACAGAGGTGGGGAGTTTACCTCAAATGAATTTTTCGATTTCTGTGAAGAACATGGGATAAGAAGAGAATTTTGTACAGCCAGAACTCCTCAGCAAAATGGAGTGGTGGAAAGAATGAACAGAACAGTCCAACAAATGGCTCATGCTATGCTTGATGAGTCTGGAACTCCCGCAACTTTCTGGGGTGAAGCTGCATATGCTACGGTTGTTATTCTCAACAAAACAAATGTCCGGGTGAACAGCAGTAAAACCCCTCATGAGCTCTGGTATGGTGAGACTCCTTCGGTAAAGCACTTCAAAATCTTTGGAAGCAAATGATATATTAAGAATACTGATGAGCAGCTTGGTAAACTTGAACCTAGAGCAGATGAAGGCATTCTTCTTGGTTATTCTCCACACAGCAAAGCATACAAGTGCTACAATAAAAGACTTGGAAGAATTGTTGACAACATTGATGTAGTGGTTGATGAGAAGGGATACATTCCTAGGCAAGTAAATCATGAAGATATCGAAGAAGATGAATACTACCCTCAAAGATAGAATGATGAAGAAGAAGAACCTCAAGAAGAACCAGAGGAGCAGATAAGGATAGAAGAGAAGACTCGATCCAGATATGTTCAGAAGAATCATCCAGAATCTCAGATTTTGGGGCAGAAAGAAGCAGGTGTACAAACAAGAAGAACAATTGCAGAAGCTTCAAGCTATTTGGAATTACTCTCTTCCACTGAACCACAAAATGTGAAAGAGGCATGCAAAGATGAATGTTGGGTCAAAGCAATGGATGAAGAACTTGAGCAGATCGAAAAGAACAACACTTGGGAGTTGGTTCCTAGACCAAAGAATAAGAATGTTATAGGGACAAAATGGGTCTTCAAAAATAAATTGAATGAAAATGGAGAAGTAATTAGAAACAAGGCCAGACTTGTTTGTAAAGGGTATACACAACAAGAAGGAATAGATTTTGAAGAAACTTTTGCTCCTGCTGCAAGACTTGAGGCCATCCGAATGTTCCTTGCTCTCTCAAGCTTTCAAAACTTCAAAGTATTTCAAATGGACGTGAAATCAGCCTTTCTGAATGGAGACTTGGAAGAAGAAGTATACATTGAGCAGCCAGATGGTTTTATTCTTAGAAATGATCCAAATCTTGTATGCAGATTGAAAAAGGCCCTTTATGGTCTCAAACAAGCTCCAAGGGCTTGGTACTATCGTTTGGACAAATATCTTCATCAACAAGGTTTTTCAAAAGGATCAGCAGATAGCAATCTTTATATAAAATTTGAAAACGACAAATTGCTAATACTTGTTGTGTATGTAGATGACATTATCTTTGGCAGCAATGAAGAAGCTATGAGTCAAAGCTTTGCCTTGGTAATGCAGAAAGAATTCGAAATGTCCTTGCTGGGAGAACTGACATATTTTCTTGGTTTGCAAATCCAACAAAAAGAATGAGGGATATTTTTGTCTCAAACCAAGTATCTCAAGCAGATTTTGAAGAAATATGGCATGGAAGATGCAAAACCAATATGTACACCCATGGTCACAGGATGTAGCCTCAGTGCAAATGATGAATCAGCAGCAGTGCATCAACCAACCTACAGATCTATGATTGGAAGTATACTTTATTTGACAGGTACCCGACCAGACATAATGCATGCAGTAGGAATAGTTGGAAGATTTCAGGCAAATCCAAAGGAAACTCATCTTTAGGCAGTAAAGAGAATCTTCAAATATCTTCAAGGAACTCAAAACTATGGCTTATGGTATCCTAGAGATACAGATCTCACACTTCATGCTTATACAGATGTAGATTGGGCCGGAAGCATGGATGAGAGGAAGAGCACAAGTGGTGGTGCATTCTTTATGGGTTCCAGATTAGTATCTTGGTTCAGCAAGAAACAGAGTTCGATTGCCTTGTCTACAGCTGAAGCGGAATATGTTGCTGCTGCATCTTGCTGCACTCAACTCCTTTGGATGATGCAGACCTTGCAGGATTTTCAAATCACTTGTGTACCACCCATCTCCATCTTATGTGATAATACAAGTGCAATCAGAATTTCAAAGAACCCAGTCATGCATTCAAAGACCAAGCACATATCGATCAAGTATCATTTTCTCCGGGAACAAGTACTTGAACAAAAGGTCAAGTTGGAGTATGTTCCTTCTAAGGAACAAGTTGCTGATATACTCACCAAACCATTGCCCAGGGAGACCTTTGAATACGTCAGGCAAAAGCTGGGGGTTGTTGATGCATCATCTTGTTGTTGAACCTCTTATGATGGTTGGTTGTATGTAAGGATCATCTGGGGTATATGCATACAGGTGCTGGGTTGCGGATTGATCGAAGACCGAATGGCACAGGTTCAGGGGGAGCATATAATGCATTGTTGGCATTATGGAGGAAGTACAGAAGGAGATCATGGATGCTGGTCTGAATATTGCTGCAATATGTCTCTATCTCTTTCATGGTCATTTATGGTGTTTGGTGGATTATGGTTCTTCTTTGCAGATCTGGTTTATAGTCAGGTGGAGCCTTTGTTCCATACACAAGGAAAGGATCCTCCATAGTTATTAGAAGGTGGCTTACAAAGTCTTCCTCTATCACCAGGGGGGGCATGTTCTTAGGGGGAGCATAACCCTTTGCCCTTGATGTCAAAGGGGGAGAATGACGTTGAAGATCTTGAGGTTGCCATCAAGTCCAAAGGGGGAGATTGTTGTCATTATGATTCTGGTATGGCTCTATGTTACAGGTGTTGTACTTGATGGCAACTCTCTTAAGTGGCAATGCTCTGTTCAGGCTCTCAAAATGTTGGAAATTAAGAGGTACGCAGGTGAATGGTTCAAAAGGTGCAGACCCGAGGTACGCTGGCCAGGAAGTGCGTACATACCCATAGGTACACCATGTAAAAGGTGCGGACCCCAGTTCACTCACTTCAAGGTAGAGAAGCACGCTCACGTGGGGTTTCTTATGTTTGGCCCGTGGTATTTAGCCCGTCGTTCTTGTTTCTATGGTTTTGGCCCGTGGTATAGGATCTAATTTAGCCCCGGTTTGGATCCCTTGTATTGGTTATTGATGGTTTTGTCCCATGGTGTGAATGAGGGTTTGACTATAAATAGGGAAGGAGATCACTTGGCCAAAGTATCCTTTTGCAAATTGAATATCTTAAGATCTGAAATATTGGGTTACCGGTTAAAAAGCCTGATCTATATAAAAGTGAAGTTGAAAGTGAATCTATGAAGTGTGATCTCTCGGGCGCATGATCAGATCTGGGCATCTGACTATCTATGGTACACTGGTGGACTGCCAATTTGGCTCTAATCAGAGGTTCGCAGGTAATTAATTGTGCAAGTGCAGAGGTACGCACAATAGAAGAAGGCGCAGTGCATGGGTACGCAGAGCATAAGAAGGCGCAGTGCATGGGTACGCAGAGCATAAGAAGGCGCAGTGTGTGCGTACGTAGCGCGATAGAAGGTTCAGGTGCGGAGGCATAGTAAAAATACGCGGCGCGACAGAAGCCGCAGGTGCGGAGCTACAGTAGAGGTACGCGGTGTGATAGAAGCCGTAGGTGCGGAGCTACAGTATATGTACGCGGCGCGACAGAAGGTGCAGGTGCATAGATAAGCAGTGCAGCAGAAGGCTCTCTGCGTGTATATGCAGGGGAGCAGAAGGTGAAGTGTGGAGCCACGCAAGCCAGATAAAGAAAAACTACGGATCTGTCTTAAGACTTTTTGTTGGCTGAATTTTTCTGTTGATAAGGTGTTCTGGGTTTAGTTTACTGTTATTATTGATCTGGTTACTGCAGTTGATTGTGTGATTTACATGTACTTGATGATCATTTGATGTTCATGGATCTAGTTTGAAAATTTATGAAAAGTGGTCCTTGAAAGAAAAGAAGTAGGGGTTGTAGCTCCCTTCCAGAAGAGATTGGAAAATGAGATAGAGTTGTAGCTCTCTGCAGGTTGCAGCCTGTGTACTGGTAAAGGACTGCACCAGTACAAAATCATTGTAAAAGGAGTTTCTAATTTGAAAGAAGATAGAGACATATTGCAGCAAGTGGTTTTCACCCACATTGGGTTTCCACCTTATATCTGGTGTTCTTTGGTGTGTCTATCTTTTTTTCTTGTTCATGCTCATTATTTTATGGTACTGACATGCAAAAATAATTCAAAGTATAAATAAGGAAGATTTATTAAAAGAACTTGAGAATACTGATTCACCCCCCCTCTCAGTATTATTTCCAACATTACACACAGGGGGTGTGATGCAATTTGGAAAGCCCTTCTGTAGGGTGTGATGAGCGAGAGCAGACAAATGGCAGAAGCAGTTTGCTAGGTGGAAACCCAGAGAATCTTCTAGAAACTGCTCATATGAAACTTGCCTCTCTAAATTCACCCAGGGATGAGTAAGAGATCTGAAATCTCCAAGTGGAACCAAGCACTATCAGTGAAATGACACTAATCAAAATCCCAGAAGCTGACTCACTCTCCTACAAACATCTATATATGGATCCCTCTTCCAAGAGATCCAGAGGCTGGAATTTTGTAATTTGCAAGGAAGTGTTGTTGGTTTCTCTTTGAAGACATTGTTGGGTGATCTTGCTTTGTATGAGGTGAATAGGGCTTTCATGCTGGGAGGATGATGCTGGATCAGACAGCCTGGTTTTAATCCTCTCTTCTACTACTTCTATCAATAAAGTTATTTGAGTTTTCCTCCACATGCTTGTATATCTCTGAATCTTGTATTTGTATATGCATTTATATGGTTAATGTACATTTGATCCTACATTGTTTATGGTTATAGATATCTATGCTATTATGGTATTTTGTTGCCTTAACTCTACAACTGTTCTTTGAAGCAGGACAAGTGAGAAAGGAGTGGCGAAAGATCTATCAAGGGAGAGAGGAAATGAGCAAGGAGACTAGAGAAAGACTGAGGTTGGTACTCTTTGATTTTCTCTCATCTATCTCTCATAAAGGAAAACACAAGTGACTTTAGTTTGTTTGTTTCTAAGATAGCTACCTGTCTTAGTGGGACTAGCAGCTCTGAATCGACACTAGTTTTCCAGATAACAAAATGGTGACTCCACTGGGGAGTGAATAGTTTGTTTGTTTTGTTACTGTTGTTTGCTTTATAAACCACAGACGGAGCCCGAAGTTAATCCAACTAGCCTTCGAACTGCTTTTGCTATGCAACTGCAAAGTAGATCAACGCTGCTTCAGTCAATCTCTGGGTGGGTTTATGAACTGAACATCTAGCTTGCAAACATCCTAAGTGCCCTGGTAGTAGCTCAAATAACCTCATTATATCAACCCCTATACTTTGTGTTTACTGAAAATCATTATCTCAGCCTAAATCCCTGAACTTAGCTGCAAACTGTGAGTGAAAACCAAGCACAGTCTCATCCCTGGTCCATCGCACTGTCTCCTCTTAGCAACCTAGATGCATCGCACCTCCCATGTGTTGCAGGTGAGATGCATCCTTGTTTCCCTGTGTTACAGGTGTGATGATTGAATGAGACTGTTTTTGCCTCCAGATTTTGTTTTTTTCTTCATTGTCTTCAGTTTTATTCAGTTGTTTTGCTATTTATGATCAGTATATCTCTATTGAAACCATCTTCCTTTGCATTATTCAGCCTCCATCAGAAGGAATTGTGAATGTCTTTTTTTATGTATTTTTCATCATTTACAGTTCTCCTTTGCAAATAGTAGCTTAATCGAATTGTCGTCCTTTGATTTGAAAGTGTCGCAAGTGTCATTTTCAGTCAAGAAAAAGAGTGTCACAAAGCATTCCTCTTTTAGATAGTCGATTACACTTTACCATTGTATTTGATTTGAATTAATAGTATTTCAAGTTTCGAAAGTAGTTTAAATTCAAAATCGCAAATTGTCGTCTTGAATTTACTTTCGTTTTTTGAAAAGAAAATTGTTAGTATTGTCACTTTGAAAGAAGATATTTCAGATCTATACTTAGTTTTCTTTTTGTCATTCTCACATTAAGGAAACTGAAAAACAATACATGCATGTGCATTTGCATTAAGACTGCATGCTGAAGTTGATTTAGGAAAAGTGCATCTAGTGTGTGCTCTCTGCTCTATGTTGAAAGAATTTCATCTCTCTTTCCTTAGTAGCTAGGATTTTCATTGCAAAAAGAAAGTAAATGATTGTTTATCATCTTAGATTGCACATTTATGAATTGTATATCTACATCATGCGGTGAACCTTAATGGCAAACTTCTTAAGAAAGATCAACGATAAAATAAACTTCAATGAACATGAAAATGCTTTGGAACCTAACGCACAACATTTAGAAGTCTAGTCTAGAGACGTATTCTAGTGTTGTAAAGCCTGGTTACTATCTCTTACATCGTAGGTTGGGTGATTCCTCCTCTTTGAGATGACAAGTGCCAGTATGGAATTGTGCTCCCATGTACCGTCGAGTATATATTGGGAGACCACAATAGGCTACATCCTTTATCCTTAGGAAGACATGTCTACCACCCTATCGATTGCAATGCATTGAACACAACATTCGAGAAAGATTGACTGTCGTACCATAAAAAGTATTCTGCAGTTTTGCGATTGGTTTGGTAATCCCTCTATCTAGACTTCCAGAGTAGTCACTTTCGTTCCTTTTCAGACTCCTTAAAAGAAAAGGTCCATCTGAGCACTTGTCACTTCAGGCTCATTAAAAATCGAAGGCAACTAGAGTCATCTTTAGCTTTTTATCAACTCTTAGAAATTGAAAAAGCAAGCTGTGTCAAAGCGTCATAAAATTTATTTTAATCAGAATAACGTCATTGTTCCCTCGTTGGTCTTAGGTTGAGAAAATGGAGTCTACCAATCAAGGATTTCCCCTTGGGGGAGATCTTAGTCCTTTCTCCTCTTGGGGGGATGTTGGTGCTCCACATATGGCTACATTGTCCCTTCCAGGACTCACAATTGGCCTGCCAGTATGGCTTTTCTTGACCTCTATCATTCAAAACACCGCAATTTGTCAGCAATCCAATCAGAAACTAGATGAAGTTGCTCCCCAACCTTCTACTTCGCTTGTTTCTCCCTCTCCTTCTTCCTCTTCACTTGGTGAAGCTAGTAACGCTAAAAACCAAGTAACTGAGAAGAAGAAGAAAGGGAAGGAGAAGAAGAAGAAGAATCCAACAGCAAAAGGGGGCAGCCATGCATCATCTGGTGAAAATCCACACACTGCACCTTCCAAACCTAAATCTCCATGTGTCATTCTCAAGGGAGACCACTATCATTGAGATTGTCCCTACATCCCACAGATCTTGAGGGATTGGTCTCTCCACTTGCACAATCCGGTGTCTTCAACTGCTGACAATCATGTTGAAATCACACCGTCAACTAGTGAAAATGAAGTTAATGGATAAAAAGGAAGATCCAAATTTCCTTGTAGATTGTATGAAGGCGATCATGCCCTCCACCGTTGTCCCTTCCTAGACGAAGCTAAGAGAGACTTGGATAACCGTCTTGCTTCACCGCCGCGACTTCTTCTCGGATACAAAAAACTCTTGCCGAGTCCATCGCTAGTTGAAAATCCAACTAACACACCTTTGTTTTCGGTTGAAGCACCTATCATTGAAGATAAACCCTCTGAGTCCACACCGGACCAAAGTCAACAGGTCGAGATGGCAGTCAACCCAATCTTGTCCTCAGAGGGTCCACCTTCAGATGATACTATCACCAAAGAGAATGAGAATGACACCGTTCAAATTCTCTTCCTAAACACAGACATCGATGAACATGGTGGCAATCTACCCATTCCTTTACCACAGGAAGGAAGTTCGTCAGAGATTTATCTGGTCATTTATTCGGTCCCACCTCCAAGCAATCTAGTCGTTTCCTTCGATTGGAATCTACTAAGCAGACCCTGCCTACAATCTAATGTACCATTCTAAATCATAGTACAAGATTACAGAATGATCATGGTTGGTACTATTATAGATGAAGGGGCTTCTATGAGCATCCTTTCCTCAACTACTTGGAAAGCACTTGGTTCGCCATCACTTTTGCTTGAGATTCGAAATCTGACAAGCTTCAACAAAGGAACCAGTCGACCGTTAGGGGTCCTTCCAAATTTGCCTATAACTTTGAGAAGGAAAACCATTCATCTAAACGTGATGGTAGTCCAAGGACCTCTAGATTACAATCTACTCCTTGGGCGTGACTACATTTATAGCATGGGAGCTATCGTTTCCTCACTCTTTTGAGTGATGTGTTTTCCACATGAAGACAGAGTGGTCCACCTAGTTGATTAGCTTTCATTCGCTCGTTCAAACATAGCTATTAGTCAAATTCCATCCCTAACTGGTCTTTTTGCACAAGGAATGTCTAATCAATCTCCAGTCCGTCCACCTGATGATCGCGAGTGATTCGATGATTGTGTCTGAAACCCAGGAGGCATGCACCCTGGTCTGCTTTGGCAGGAAAACCCCAGATATAAGATAGGTTTCTGTGTAGGAATATGACTAGTCTGATACCCCTGTCCATTTAGGAAAATGGATTTGGACTGGAAAAATATTCCACCATTAAGGTTATGTGATTGGGACTGACAACAGTCACCTTTGTCCATTTCGATGGACATCGCCAAGGAAGTGTTTTGTCCACGACGCGGATGCAACAATCTTGCTAATGCGAGAACTTCCATATGGTGACCTGGAAACTCTACCTTATACCTGGGGGCATGCAAACCTTTTTGCATGCAAGTGAAAAGCCACCATTTATTTTCGTAGGTTGGTCGTTCTTAGCTTAAATAACGAAAGGCTCAGGAGAAAACTTGTGCATGGGGCAAGCTCCCTAAAAAATGAACCTACTGATGAGACATCCTTATTATACGACTGGCACGAGCAATTTTACGCAAATTTCAAGCTTGTTAAAAAATAAACCTCGCCATGAGCAGTTTTACGTGAAGTTCAAGCTCATTCAAAAATAAACCTAGCAATAAGAAAATGTTCCCCCATAGTTTAAGCTCATTAAAAAATGAACCCCACCTCCAGTAAACAACCATTGCGGTCACATAATTATCAACTTTTGAACCTTGGTCGTGCTCTCACCGTCACCTCCACTTTTTTTTAGCTGATCATACGGCTCCATTTGATTGTTTACCCTTTTGAGGAAAAGCTGCGACGAGTGACTCTATTAGCCACCTTCTTTACACTACTGTGATTGAAAAGTTCCAAACCTTACCTGGAACCAGTTGCTATCCAAAAACATCACTCATTCCTCAAAAAACGAGTCTCCTTTAAGCTCTTTTCATCTGACTCGTAAAATATGAAAAGATTGCCAAGCAATTGGCCTCTCCAGCTCGTTAAAGTGATCGGAAGTGCCATCCCTCCTCTAGATTTTAATCTTTTTGGACCTGAGGGATTATTACACAAAAAGATCGAGCACCTGTCTTGTTCGGCTCGTTAAAACTATCGAAAATTCATCCCTTTCGTATTATTTTACACTTTTTCGAACTTAAGGGATTACATTACGAGAAAGGACCACTAGAGTTGCCTTTCGGTCCCTTTTTAGACTCTCTAAAATTGAAAAGGACCGAGTTATCTTTGTTGTTAAACTCATTAAAACAATAGCGAAAAACTTGTCCATGCATACAAGAGCGAGTTTCACTGTCGCTATGCTCGTTAAAACATAGCGACAGGTTTTCCCGAATGAAAAATTATAGAACAATAATATGCTATCCTCCTCAAGCTTGACAAAAATAAAGAGGTACTAGTCAGCAATGACTGGGGAAAAAGGGAAGAAAACTTGAATAGCTTCATTGGTAGCAGGTCGCTCTTGAAAATGACACTTTCACTCCGTCACCATGATTGAGTCAGGCTGGGTTATTCCATTCACTGGTCATATCACCATTGGTCCACCATACCATCCATTTTTGGGGTTAACGCTACCGATCCATTTCAATGTCACCGATATGTTCAAGAGAAGTCGCTCAAAGAATTCACCAACCTAGCTAATGTCTCATCCGCTGCAATACCTTCACTCTCCATTTTTCATGGCCGCCACCCTAAACCTTGTATCATCAGATCGTTTTCACCTCCACAAAATCATTTGATTTGTTTCGTGTCTTAGATGTGGGATTCATTAAGGCCCTCCTACGACAGGTCACTTCTTTTCGACATCAGCTCATTATCCAAGAAGTTGACTTAGGAACAACCCTTTCAGTAATTTGAAGCTTGCATGCCTCAATGGAAAGTTTCTCACTTCCAGCAAGAAGTTTACATCAATGGCCTTCGACCGAAAGATTTTGCATGGTGTTCAACATCAACTCATGTAATCACACCACGTGAATTGTACTTCAGTACCTTGAGGGTCACTATCATTATTAGTGATTCCTCTCACACTTGTTAACAACTTACATCATTGGTTGGTAATCAGGCGATGTCTTTCCATGTTCGACATCAGAACATCTTCTCACAAGGATGGACTTGTACTTCGGACGAAGATTGAACAAGTTTGAAGACACCAGATCTAGTTTCATCCATTTGAGCTGCGATATATTCAGGAAAATAAAGACATCAAATGTACATCATTGCTGCACAGATAATCATCCAAGCTAAGGGATGATGGCTCTACCAGAATCATCAGTCTGCCACACAGACGATTTTCTGTCCTATGTACATGAAAATGAATTTATAAAGCTAAGCATGGGAATGCCCACCTCAGCTAGATCATGAAAATATTATGAAGATAATGTATTGTATTGTATCTTATTACAGGTCACCTTCCAGTTCGAAAAACCTCGGATCCTCATTATAAATCATTTCACCCGACATCAAAAGATTTACGACCTCATGCTTTAGGGGGCAACTGTTATAGACATATTTGGGCACTGCAACCCCAATCACATATGTCCATAAACCAAGGGATTATAAACCCCTAAAAGTGTTGTTTCATACCCTAAAGGAACAAGGTCAGTTGATTACATCATCTCCCAGAAGTTCTCCATGAAAAACTACTCAGAACTGGTCAAAACTGGACCATACAGACTGCTCCATGCATAGGGTACGATGCATATCACCTATTACGCATGGGGGGTGCGATGCATACTGGAAAACCCTTCTGTATAGTACGATGAGTGAGAGCAGACAAATGGCAGAAGCAGTTTGCTAGGTGGAAACCCTGAGAATCTTCTAGAAACTGCTCATATGACACTTTCCTCTCTGAATTCACCCAGGGATGAGTAAGAGATCTAAAATCTCCGAGTGGAACCAAGAACTATCAGTGAAATGACACTAATCAGAATCCCAGAAGCTGACTAATTCTCCTACAAACATCTATATATGGATCCCTCATCCAAGAGATCCAAAGGCTGGAATTTTGTAATTTGCAAGGAAGTGTTGTTGGTTTCTCTTTGAAGACATTGTTGGGTGATCTTGCTTTGTATGAGGTGAAGAGGACTTTCATGCTGGGAGGATGATGCTAGATCAGACAGCTTGGTTGTAATCCTCTCTTTTACTACTTCTATCAATAAAGCTATTTGAGTTTTCCTCCATATGCTTGTATATCTCTGAATCGTGTATTTGTATATGCATTTATATGGCTAATGTACATATGGTCCTACATTACTTATGGTTATAGATCTCTATGCTTTGATGGTATTTTTCTGCCTTGACTCTACAGGTGTTCTTTGAAGTGGGACAAGTGAGAAAGGAGTGGTGAAAGCTCTGTCAAGGGAGAGAGGAAATGAGCAAGGAGACTAGAGAAAGACTGAGGTTGGTACTCTTTGCTTTTCCCTCATCTATCTCTCATAAAGGAAAACACAAGTGACTTTAGTTTGTTTGTTTCTAAGATAGATACCTATCTTAGTGGGACTAGCAGCTCTGAATGGACACTAGTTTTCCCGATAACACCATCCCACCTAGGATCTTATGAGTCTTGGCTCTATTGGAATGGTGTTGATGAATGTTGTCCTGTTGGTGTGCCTGCACTTGGTAGGACTAAAAAAGGGATGCAATCATTTAGGTGCTGCTTAGAACTAGGTGGAGGGTGGGGGCGAAGAAGGTGGTGATTGTCTTAGACATGGAAGTATGGAGACCTAATGGCTTTCTCATAAATAAAGCCAAACATCATTGGTATGGGTTGTTATCACTCTATAATTTCCCTAGGTTGTGGAGAGAAACTAAGAGGTAACCACAAAACCACTTGTAAAGCTGGCATCTTACCCTTCCAGATTTAGTGAGGGATCTCTCTTTCTGATTAAGATTTATGTTTCAAGATAGTAAGCTAGTTATTGAGTTATGAGAATGGTTTTTAAAAGTTTGGTTGAAAAGTATAGAGAAAGACCATTAGGTATGTAGTCATGAGTCTTTGGATGATCAAATACAAAAATAACAGAGAAGTTGTAACAGGGCAGGATAGGAAAACTTTTGGATCTTTTAAAGTATCTGTGGAGTGTGTAGGATGAATATGATTTAAGTTCAATTAAATATAGAGCATGATAGGATGAATTCTATAATTAAAATCAGAATGAAAACATTGATATTATTTACAAGCCAGGGAAAAGTACACTTCAGCAAATTCAACCCTTTATCATTCTTGAAACAATAGAGACATAAAACATATGGAAAACTAAGAAAATAAAAAATTCACATGAAAAATTACATCACAAATTATTTGACATGGAAATCCTAGAACAAAACCTCTCTGTATTATTGCAAATTGATCACTTCAGTACAGCTTACATTAAAATGTGGCTCCCTTATTCATATGAGTTCCAGCATGTTCTACGGCTTACTACAACATATTTATAGAATTTATGCTAAACTAACTTCAGATTCAAAAAGGTAATTGATTACAAAATAATATCCCACAATTTCTCGACAAATCTAAACAACAAACTGAAGATAAAATTAATCACTAGAAAACTGCAGGAATTATGGAACTTCTGGAAAATCTTCAACCTTCAAATATGGAAATTGGTTTGTAAATTTCGATCCTATGCCTCGGAATCTGGAGAGGTTGAAGTTGTCTTCACAAAACCTACTAGCTTCCCTCTCAAATTTGATTAACTCTACGACATGTATCAACTAGTTGTCCCTTTGACTACTATTTCTAGGCAAACAAATCTCAAAAACACTGCATGTATGTCTTTGAATGATTTAATAAACCATCCTCTTATTTTGAAATACATGTGTTTTTTTTAAATCCCTGTCTTGTTTCTGCTTCCCATGGATTTTAGAAACCATATCTTGTTTCTCCTTCTTATGGATTTTAAAAACCATGTCCTGTTTTGCAATGGTTCGTAAAGTATTTTTACTTTCCCCTTTTACTCATATAATTTTTTTTGGATAAGTATTTGTTCCAATTTAACTTTCCATGCATTTCTCTTCTTCATACCATAACAAAAAACATATCTTTCTTCTCTGTAAAAAATTTGTTTTTACTCAGAATCCTTTTATTCACCTGTACATTAGTTTCATAAGTATATGATGTGTAAAAATCAACCTTCTTCATTCTTAAAATTATTTCATAACATATTTCCCACCACATTTTTATTTAAATTAATATGAATAATAGTTTTTTCGGGGGGTGGTAGTAAGTGTTTTAGGAGGGGGCGCCCGAAATCTATCCCCCCCCCCCAAATTTATCAATAACCCTTGAAAGTTTAATGCATGAAGTGTGGGGTGGGGTCATAGATTGTGATTTGACTTTTCAATTTTGACTTGGGACTGGCATATATAGCATAAAAGAAAATATCGTTCCTATAATTTAGAGACTGGGTGGCTAAGTAATTTTTAAATTAATTTTAATAATTCAAATAAATGATTTTACACTTAGACATTTTTCTTTGTGGGGTCATAGATTGTGATTTGACTTTTCAATTTTGACTTGGGACTGGCATATATAGCATAAAAGAAAATATCGTTCCTATAATTTAGAGACTGGGTGGCTAAGTAATTTTTAAATTAATTTTAATAATTCAAATAAATGATTTTACACTTAGACATTTTTCTTTGTTTTGTGGTTTTGAGGAGTAGACTTCAACTTGTGCTATCTTTTGATTCGAAAGTCGGTTTGAAGCACCATATATACCATTGGAAAGCTATCGTTGAAAATTTATCATGAAAACACCTACAACATTATTTGACCTGGAATTTATATACAAAAATATCCCAAACATTCAGAAGTCTCTTGACCATAAGACTTCAAAAACTATATGGCTCCTTGGACAAGCAAACCTTTAGGCTATGAAACCCAGTGATTCATAGGCTAAACTGACTAAAATGAATAGAAAGAGGCCAATACCACTGATTCCTATTATAGGACCCTAACATGGGTATAGGAAAAGTATACAAAGAGATTTATGGGACTCCCTTAAAGAGGTTATCATAGTAACAGATATATGACTTTACCCTACTCTTTTCTTACTAGATGTTTTTTCTACAAACTAGCCGTCTAGGACTTGGACATTACTGATTCAATTGCTAGTTCACTTTTCATATCCCAAACTGTGGAAGATGATCACTTGTTAATAAATACATACATATTTGACATATTGGGCTGAGAAGTTTACTCACTGTCTCTCAATCAACTAGTTATCTATGCTTGTAATTGTAAATGGATCTTCCACCTAGGACAATCTTTACTTGTAATTTATTAAATCCATTGGAATTTTCTTAGGTTTCACTTGGTCTATTGTCATCTAGGATCATCTGCAATATCTGATAACATAATGCCTCGAAAATCTTAAATAATCCAATTTTACAATATTTTAAGCTTATTATCACTAGGGATTCTTGATTCAAACAATTGTGAGAACATCTAGAAGTTAGAAACCTAATGCTAATTTCTATTTTTCTCTAATATAATGAATATTAATATTGAGGAAAACATATCTTTGAACTAGATTTATGATCCACTAGTTAAATTTTCCCTTATATAAAAATATTTATTATTTATTATTTTAATTTCAACTACCTCATTTTTTCTTCAACTCAGAATTGATATTGATTAAGCAGAAGTATAACAAACATGTCAGGATACTTGTGACTTATGTAATGTATACCATGCATGCCTATATTGATGTATGATCTATATTATACGCACCTAACCTCAATTGTTCATCAATTTGTGGCGGGAGTCAGGACTGAGGAGAGAATATTGGCTTTCATCAAGGCCCATAAGTTAATTTTAGTTAATAATGGCAAGTTCTATGCTTAGCACAATTACTTTAATATTCCTCTAGCAGCCCAATGACAACTTCCAAATTAGATTTCTAATAGCAATCACATTAACCATCAATCACATTGACAATAAAAGTAGATAGAACATAAAACAATATGAAAAAGACAAGCCGAAACAAGAGAACACCAGATTTAGTGAACGCCATGGAAAAACCCTTTGACCAAATATTCTTATTATTATATCAAATTTTTAGCACAGAGAGAGTACAAAAGTCAAATTTACTTGCCAAATTCAAATTCAAAACAACCTTGTCAAAATCAGCAGTAAACTATAGTCAAATCATCCCTAACAAGAAATTCAAATATGGTCAAAGTAGCAATATGATGTCCTAAAAAAAACTCAGTCTTCCCTAGTCGAAATCAGCCTGATCAGGAGGTCAAAGTCAACCCAAAATAGTGACAAAGTGAATGGTCAAACTTGGTTAAATTGTTGTCCTGAAATCTGCGATCAACATACAATTTGGTCTGCAGTCAAAGTGCTCAGATTACCTTGGTTCTTGTGTTGAAAGACACGTCCTACCCAAATAGATATTCTCCCAAAAGATCGAAGTGAAACTTTCCTTCAAAGGTCAAAGTCAACCCTTGGTCAACGTTGGTCAAACTGCAATTTTTTTAAATATTTTCGGCCATGCAATTTAGCTTTGAAATTCATCCTCCTTGATCCACACATGAGAGAGAGAGAGAGAGAGAATGCCTAATGTTGTATGAGCCAATGAGAGAAGGAGAGAGAATGTGTGAGTGATGATGATTCCAAATGAGGAGAAAGGTCACTTGTATTTATACAAGTCGTTGAGGGAGAAGTGACACATCCATTGGGCTTTTTGAGCCTACATGATCATGTGGCTGAAATTGTCAATTTGCACATGTGTGGGCATAAATTAAAAATAAAACTTCTGCTTGTCCATATGAGATGATATTTATATCAATTTTGGTCCTCTCAAAAAGAGAAATTTAATGCAATCATAATCTTCATCAAATGAGTTATCCCAAGGTGGAATTTGGCCCTAGTTGCAAATTTTAACACTCCCTCTCAACTAGGGAGAATTCATATTGCCAATCATAGATCATCATACCATCTGGTTGTCATGTACCATCTTGTTGTCTCGTCTCATCTCTGCTCTGCTGAACACTGATATGAATAATGAAGAAGAATCAATCGAGAGTGAGTCACAAGACCTTACCACTCTTGACTGACAAATGTCAGTCTTGATCCCATATCAAGTTGTTGAACACCATGCATCTCACTTTGGATTTTACAGAAGATCTTCGTGTTATCAAACACATGCTCAAATAGCTCACTAAATATTTTTCTCAACCAAATAGCTTCACAACACACCATACTTGCTGCAATGTATTCGGCCTCGATAGTGCTTAGAGAAACCAATTTCTTCTTCCTGCTCATCCAAGAAATCAAAGAAAAACTTAACGAGAAGCAACATTTGGATGGCCTCTTATGATCCACCAAACTTCCAGACCCGTTAGCATCAGTATATCCATGCAGGCTCAAATTTCTGACAGTTTATCTCAGTCCATAGTTGATTGTGCCATAGAGATGTCTCAAGATATTCTTAGCAGCAATCCACTGTATATGATGAGGGTCAACCATAAATTGACTCAATGTATTCAAAGCAAAGAATATGTCGAGACAAGAGTTTACTAAGAACATCAAGGCCCCCACATGTTGTCTATATTTGGAAGGGTTTTCCAATTCGGGCCAAACAACACTTCCATGTAACTTCTTGAAGTTGAGCTCCATCGGAGTAGACACGGAATTGCAATCCACCATCCCACATCTCTCAAGCAGCTTCACAATGTATTTTCCTTAAGAAAGGAAAATTTAACTTGGCTTGTTCCATACCTCTAGGCCTAGGAAGTAATGCATCAGACCTAGGTCCTTCATCTCGAACTCAGAAGCCAACTCCCTCTTGCAGTGATAAATGAGAGGGTCTGCAGTTGTAAGAAAGAGATCATCCACATAAAGGACCAAAATGAGAGGCATGTCCTATTCAACCTTGAAGTATAGGTTAGGATCAACATCACTTCTTCTAAATTTATACTTCATAAGATAGATATCAATCCTCTCATACCAAACCCTAGGGTCTGGCTTCAACCCATAGAGGGATTTCTTAAACATGTTCACATATGTCCTTCTATATTGTACTTTGAACCCCTCAGGTTGTTCTATGTATACCTCCTTCTTAAGTGATCCATGTAAGAAAGTAGTCTTAACATCCATTTGGTGTAGGTTCCATCCTTGAGAGGCAGTTAGGGAAATAATGGATCATATAGTGGTATATTGGGAAACTGGTGCAAATATCTCATCATAGTCCACTCATTCCTATTGAGAGAAGCCTCGAGAAATGAACCTATCTTTATATTTTTCATCACTCCCATTAGCTCCATGTTTTATTTTGTTAATCGATTTAGAAATAACCATAGACTTATCCTTGGGTCTAGGAACCACATCCTAGAAATAATTCTTCATGATAGATTCTTATTCCTCATTCATTACATCCTTCCATACTTAGTTCTTTATTGATTCCTCGAACGTACATGGAATATATTGAATAATAGTACTCATAGAAACTAAGTACCCTTGATACCTATTTGGTTTCTTGCTTTCAGGGAAGGTCCTTCTTGGAGAAATATGTCTCTCATCAACTTATAGTGTATCTTTAAGCCACAAGGATCTTTTCTTTGAGATAGAGGGATCACTGGGTGGGGGATCAATTGGATCCATCGGGCCTTCAACATCAAGCATAGGTTCATCTAAAGGAGGTTCATCCTATTTTTTCGTGGAACCATTATCATTGTTCTTCCTTGGAATGGGGAGATCTCGGGCGTTCCCAAGGGTAGTATCTTCATAAAAGGTGAAATCATGGCTAACTTCCACATCTCTTTGTCGAGGCACATAGATTCTATATGCTTTTTAATTTTCATTGTAGCCCATAAATATACCTTTCTTCCCAGATGCTTCCAACTTGTTTCTTTTCTCTTCAAGCACATGAAAATACACAAGACAACCAAATATTCTAAATTCGGAAACATCAGGTATCATACCAGTCAAAACTTATTTACGTGTCTTTAAATCCAATGCTTGATGTGAGCTCCTATTTTGAACATACACAACAGTGTTGGAAATTTCTTGCCATAAGAACTTTGACAGACTTTGATCATGGAGCATGGCATGGGTGGCTTCCATGATTGTTCAATTCTTCCTTTTAGCAACGCCATTTTTCTTAGGAGTGTATGGAATGATATTCCTCCTCTTAATGCCAGTCTCTCTGCAAAAGTCATTGGTTCATTTGATTCTTATTTTGTTCCATTCGGTCCTCAATATCTTTATCTTCTTCCCTATTTTATTTTCCACCAAGACTATGAAAGAATAGAAAAATTTGAACACATCATCCTTCTTCTTCAAGAAGTAGATCCATGTTTTGCGAGAGAAGTCATCCACAAAAATTTCATAGTATAAGTATCCTCATAATGATGTTACGAGAAACATACCAGATAGGTCAGAATGGATAAATTGAAGAATATTGGAAGTTTGACTTTCACTTGAAGGGAATGGTCCCTTTGTAAGTTCCCTAGCTCCACAAATCTGAAAACTCCTTCATGGTTCATGTTGAACTCAGACATACTTGTTACCATCTTCCTTACTCTAGGTAAGGCTTTGTAATGAAGGTGAGAAAATATTTGGTGCCATAATTCAGATTGAAGAGAAGGATCACAATTCAAGGCTCCCAAAGGACTTCTTGCAACTTGATAGAGACATTCAACCCTAAATCCAAGTGAAAAATCATTTGTAGGTTTTCTTTACCAAATACGTACCTTTCCAATAATGAATGCTACCTTGAAGCCCTTATCTTCACTCGAAAAAATAGACATCGTGTTCTTCTTTAAATCGAGCACATACAACACTTTTGATAGATGAATGGTTTGACCTAGATTCAAGTGAAGAGTGACAATACCTATTCCTTTCATGGGATTACTCTTCTTTTCAACCAAATTTGAGAGGGCCTCATTCTACCCAGTGAAGTGCCTTGATTCTCTGCTATAAATTAATCAATGATCCAAAGTATCCATAAGAGAGGCAGTAGATAAAGTGGAAATAAGATAAAATTCTTTTTATTTTCCTACAACATTACTTTCCTCATACCTGGAATTTCTTGTCCTTTTAGGAGGTTGAGAATTTCCATCTTGAGTAGTAGGAGCATTCCGTTTTCCTTTGTTGTTGAACCTATTGTTCCTTTGATTTCCATTTCCTTTATAGTTGTTGTGATTTTTGTTTTCATCATCCCTTGGAGTATCCTTCTTGTGAGGACACTCTCTAGCATAAGGGCCAAACTTGTTGGAATTGTAGCACCTTCCTTTTCTCCCTTCTTTGAATCCTAACATGAATTCTCAAACTTGTCTCTTTGGACCAGCATTGTTCTTCCTTTTATCATGATTGGAGAAAGAAGTAGGTTCATTTCCATTTGAAGGCTTGTCTTTCTCGACCATCCTCGTCTCTTCTTGACTGCATCTAGCCAATAATTCATCGAAATTAGGAATCATGTCATTGTTGAGAACAATGGCATTAAATATATCCCATGCTCTTCTAATACCTCTAAGAGAGATGAGAGTGAGTTCCCTATCATCAACAACTTCTCCAATAGATAGAAGGTCATTATTTATTTCTGTAATTCTCGTGAAGGAGGATTGGATAGACTCCCCTTTGTCCATGTTGATATCCTTTAAATGTTTTTTGAGAAAGAAGATTTGATTTACATTGTTGACTTTGAACATCCCAGCCAACTTATCATACATCTCCTTATATGTTTCTAAATCTGAAATATAAGGAGCCAAATGCTTTTAAATAGAGTCTACAATGATTCTTTTAGATTTGACCCCACCTTTCTTATATTTCATCTTTGCACCAATAGGTGCATTTGAAGGAGGCTCCAATCATCGCTTCACATAGTCCATGGCATCATGCTGTTCAAAAATCAATTCCAAAGTAATATTCCATGCATGATAGTCATATTTTTCGTTAATATTATCCTCAGATTTGAATTAAGATGTAGAAGCCATTGAAGCTAGTTCAGAAAGATCTGTTTTAGTGATTGCTTTCCTCTCTCTTGCTTGGGATTTTTCTTCACCTGTGCTTTGATACCATGTTAATTTTAGTTAAAAATGCTATGTTATATGGTTAGCAAAATTATTTCAATGTTACTTTACCAACCCAATGAAAACTTCCAAATTAGATTTCCAATAGTAATCACATTAACTATTAATCACATTGACAGTAAACACATATAGAACATAAAACAATATGTAGAAGACGAGCCAAGACAAGAGAATACCATATTTGGTACATGTCAGGGAAAAACCCCAAGATAGGGAAACTCTTTGAATAAATTTTCTTATTATAATATCAAATGTTCAACAGAGATAGAGAGTAAAAAAGTCAAATTGACTTTCCAAATTCAAAGTCAAAAAAACCCTCTCAAAATTAGCAATCAACTACAATCAATCAACCATAACCGGAAAGTCAAAGATGGTCAAAGCAGCAATAGGATGTCCTCAAAATAGCTCGGTCTTCCCTAGTAAAACTCAATCAAACCATTGGTCAAAATCATCCCAAAACAGTGACAAAGTCAACGGTCAAACTATTGTCCTAAAATTTTTAGTCAACCTGCGATTTGGTCTATAGTCAAAGTGGTCATGTTACCTTTGTTCCTATGCCAAAAGATGTGGCTTTCCCAAACAGATAATCTCCCAAAATATCGAAGTCAAAAAGGCCTTGGAAGGTCAAAGTCAACATTGGTCAACATTGGTCAAACTGTAGAATTTTCTGAGATATTTGGCCCCACAATTTAACTCTAAAATTCATCCTCCTTGATCCACATGTGCGAGAGAGAGATAATTCCTAATGTTGTATGAACCAATGAGAGAAGGATAGAGAATGTGTCTGTGGTGATGATGCCAAATGAGGAGAAAATTCACTTGTATCTATACAAGTCATTGAGGGAGAAGTGACACATCCTTTGGGCTTTCTGACCCTACATGATGATGTGGCTGACCTTGACAATTTTCACGTGTGGGTATAAATTAAAAATCGCACTTCTACTTTCCAAAATGAGATTATCTTTATATGAATTTTAGTCCTCTCGAAAAGAGAAATTTAATGCAATCATCATCTTCATCAAATGAGTTGTCCCAAGGTTGAATTTTTCCCTAGTTTCCAATTTTAACACCTTAGGGTAGACCTTACAAAGTGAAGCTATGCAGTCTGTAGCTGACATGAATTTAAAGTGACAAATAAACTAATTTGTGCATTTACTATTTATTGTGCTAACCTCGACTCTTCACTATTTATTGTGCTAACCTCGGCTCTTCAAAGTGGCCTTAATTACTAGACTGTGCAATCTTCGATCTCGTGGGGCTAATGTTACTTTTAAAAATTAAGGGCACTAGTATATATTCGAGTTAATTTTTATTTCTCTTGTTGTGACTTGATTCTGATAATTTTTGTAATTTTATTTATGACTATCATTTCTAGGTTATTGCAACTTAGGGATATCACAACAACATTGAGTTTCTTTCTTTGTCATACACACAACATGTTGAAGACATTACAAGTAAGACAGATGATATAAAAACTACATTCTTGATTTTGTTCTGAACTTGTGTTATTACTTCTAGCTATTATGATGGATCTCACTAATAAAAATATCTATCAAGTTGTGTTTCTGGAACCAAATTTGTAATGCTACCGTATGACTTTTAATTTTTAGGGTGATCTCCTTCTATGGTTCTTGTTTCTTCTTATCATTTGAAAAAAATTCAAGTAGATGCATTACAATAAACATAAAATATGAATACATTATCGTATTTACTTCTGAAACTCATTATGATTTGATGATGAAACAATGAGGCAACTTTTTCTATTGCAGGCTTCATTAGTAAATGCCAACATAAAATTGTGTGTTTTTTTTTTTGTGACATGGGATTTGACTCCACATATGAAAAGGAATTTATAATGATAGTTAAACCATAGATTAACATACTGTATTATATGTATTTGATACCACCTAGAAAATAATTTACTTGATGAGTATATTGAATTGATATAAAATGTGCTTCTCCTTTTTTCTTGTATAGACCCATGCTTATCTTGATGAGCTTTGGAATCTTTAACAAACACATATATATGCTAAGATTGAAACTATCAAGGTATTTTTTATGTGTGTTAATATTTTTTTTCCGTGTTTAAACCATCTTACAAAGACCACTACATAAGAAGTATCTAATTATTCTAATCTTGATATATACAACTTGTGTTGCAGGGTCTGAAGCATTTTCATGAGATCTTGCAAGAGGTAGATGGTATTATTCTTTCATAGGCTAATTAAAGGATAGATCTCCAATCAGAGAAGGTAACCTTTGTTATTTGTCCTAAAAAAATTCCATATATCTATTACTTGTTGTTTTTCTGATACAAACTTGAAGGTTTCTCTCATTGTAATATGACTACAACTCTCGTTGTGTTCTTGCATGGTCATATTTTAGTGCTTTTACTAAATCCAAACCTGATTTGGTCCTCGAGTATGTTAATGATAGTCAATATTTCCGGAATTTCCTAATATGCTCTCTAAGTAAGTATAATTTATTATGAATTGTAATTTATTTATTAGAATTTAAATACCAAATCTAATTTATTTTTAACCCAACAATGTTTTATGCCTAGAAAATTGTTTATGCTCAAATAATTCTAAAATTTTTGGAAATAAACACACTGGTAATTTTAACTTAAGAAAATAAAAATTATGTGATGGAAATAAATAGGAAAATCAACACAAGATCAACACTTTTTTTATGTATTATAAGTTCTTGTGGAGTATTATCATCTTTCCTATTAAAGGTTTTATGCTTATGAGTTCCCTTGAATCCAGATTATGTTATACAACTCTTGTCATGATTGATAGAATGAGCAATGTTTTATTTAACTGGGACTTTGTACTAATTTTGATTAGCAAGAGAGTTCCATCACTCAAATGTCAAACCTATAGCCTTATGAGGGATTTCATGTTATAATTGAAATCATAGTTTAGATTTTATAATTGAAACAAGTATTAGAATCAAGTAAAAATCAGGGGAATTGGCCTTACCACATGAAAATCCAACAAGGGCCTCAGTATTGTTTCTGTACTTGGCAATTTCATTCCTATGCGGGAGGTGAATGTTACGATAATTAATTTTCCAAAAACATTTCTAAAATATACAATTTATAACACAAGAAATTTCACCTTATTGAATTGAGGTTCCCTGGATCTATTTCGTAGAACTTTTAGCATTATAGTTAAATTTCAAATATAAATTGCAGTAGAAATATACTTCTTTTGTCCAAAAAAATCACTTGGAAATCTCAATAAATAGACACCTAAAATATTTAGTTGAAGGAGAGAAGATTCAAAACCTTTAGGGCACAATCTCCTTCATCAACTAACTCTAAGAATTACTTTAATTAAAGAAGATTTATTTCTTCAATAAATTTGATTTCTAGTTTCTTCATAGAAGGTTAAATCAAATAACATATCAACCAAGTTGTCATGATAAATCATCATATATAAACAACCAAGAAACCACTTAAAGACATTGAAAACTTAAGTCTGATTTTCAGATCTCCAATAGACAACTTTGGAAAACAATGAAACAATGCATATTACAATATAACCGAAGAGAAAAAACAATACCTCAACTCATTGTAAGATCGTGCATGTCCTTTCAACTCATTTAAGCAAGGAAACTCCAGTTGCTACCAAACCCTAGATAAGGCAACCACTATCAACAACAAAACATAACCAATAATACCACATCCTAGAAAGGTTCTCACGAAGCTACTCTCGATGGCTCTTATGTATTTCCAAGTGGGGTAGTTGTAGTTTTGAGGCCTATCAAGTAATTCCTTGAAACCAAACCTCTATTAATTAGAAGGTCCATAAAGGAAAATGTAAAGTGCCAAGTGAAACTAGCTATGCATTATTTCTGAGTTATTTGTTGCTAATCAAAATAATTTATCATGTAGAGATACTTTTAACAAGGAAGTTGGGCGCTTCCCATCTAACTGTTTCGTTTGTGAAATGCCACCTGAATTGCATTTCCCTTTATGAAAGTAAGTAATGAAATATGTTGTATTGACCAGCAAATGTTATTTCAATAGTTTTTGTGACAAATGTAAGATAGGCCAAAGAATAAATTACAGATACATTGAGATCTTACTTGTCTAGCTTTTGTTATTATTGGCATTATATTCTTTCTTGGAACATGTTGATACATGAGTGTTTAAACTTTTGAAATACTTTCCATGTTTTTTAGGAATTAGGACCATATCATATCAATGTCGAGATGCGTATGTGGAGAAACAAACATTCTTATAGATGCTCTCTTGCTAAAAAATACTCTTCATGATCTCTTTCTAAAAATGACTCTTCATAGTACCATAAATTGAATTTTGGAGACTAACACCAGCTATGCATAAAATGTTGGCAACTTGCTACAACTCCAAGATATATTAATTAATCGATAAAGTATGCACGAGTACAAGTTGATATTAGCTACCTAATTAGGGCTATATGATGGGCCAAATGTTTTATGTTGTAGATACGGAGTCATCCAACTATCCCAAGTCCAAAGTCCCATTTCCTTCTATTTTAGGATGCGAAAAGGATGCAGACACAAATCCAACATCTGACATGTCAAATGTGAAGGAAATTATCACTGAAATCAAGCCACATGTTAACCAACCACAAAAATCATTAGATAAAAACCACTCTACAAATATATTGTTTCCACCTTAAGCAACATGAGTCTATGAGCACAAAAGAGCCTTTGTCATAGGAGAGTGCCACAATGGTTGAGGAAGAAGTTCAGTAGAAGTTTCCTATTGGTGAGTCAGGTACTTATTCTTTTGGATTTTTGGATTTTTGGATTTCTAGATTTCTTCTAAAGTAGGAATTTATCTGTAGTTTTGTTTCTCATGCACTTCAATCTTTGCTTCTTTTCATCAAGAAAGAAGAAGAAAAATCAACTTCGACAAGTTTCTACTAGTAAGTCATATTTGTATTACTTTTATCTTTATAAACTGGCATTTTGGAAAGTGTAATTGGATTTTTTTTACCTTTGTATTCTACATTATTCCTGTAATTTCCTTTCTTAATTACAATCCAATGAATATATTTGGAAACGATGCATGATGGGCACTTTATCATTGTTACACCCAATGAGATGCAGTGGGGATCATCAAAATATTTTGGAGATGAAGGGTGTATCATGTTGTATGTTGCACCTACTACATATAATGTGTTGGGTCCCTATAATACTAGTGATTACCCCATTACTATTGTAGTTGTATCCCTTATTAATATTGTTGTGCCCCTATTGTCCCCATATTGTTATTACTGTGCCCCATAGAATCCCTCTATTGTTATTTTCGTGGCTTGATATTGTTATTGTTAGGTCGGCTGGGTTATATTGTGACTCCTTAGACTCCTATATATAGAAAGGCGGTTTTGTCATTTGAATCATCCAAGAATTGTTCATTTGTGTAATGTAAAGGAGGTTGTGCCCTCGAAGAGGCTGAATTCTAAGGTGTTAATCCCTCTTTTCTATCTTTTTGTGAGCTGGTTTCATAACATTTGGTATTAGAGCTTTGGATTCTAGGGTTTCGCTGCTCCAAACAGAGCTTTTCGTGCTATATTTGCAGAGATATGATCTGAGGAAGTTGGTCTTTTTCGAGACTCCTGAATTTCATTCCAAATAGGTGACTTGGGGAAAATCATCATAACATTCTCTCTGAGCATCGGATTGAAATTTCATAAGAAGGTACAGAAAGAGGATGGACTGTACTTTCTTGTATATATTTTTCAGAGCCAAAGGTCAAAACAATGACTCGTGGCACGTCATACAAGTTCACTCTACTGAACTAGTTTATAATCAGGTCATCTTGGGAGATTATGCATAACTCTTCCTTGGAGAATCCAATTTGGATCATACTGGTGGCATTGGAAAGAGGACACAGAGGGCTACTACAGGTCGCAATTTTAGAATTGGATGATCCGAAATTACAGAGATACATCAGATTCAGTATCAAGCTTCTACAAAGTGAAAAAAGGTGTGTAGTTTTTTTTTTTTAATTTTTGCATAAGCTTGGTTTGAAAAATTAGTTTGAATCAGTAATTGATGTCCTGAGGAAAGAAAATGAAAACACCTAGTAAGCAACCTGAAAACTCTAACATGACTCATGAGAAAGAGGAAGAAATGCAACGTGATATATCAAAATTACGAGACCAAGTGCAACAAGTGTCACTTGCACAAAAAGCAACAGAATCTAAGATGGATGGTTTAAGGAAAGATGTAGAAGCCAAGATGGATGGTTTAAAGAAAGGTGTAGAAGCTAAGATGGATTGTTTAAAGAAAGGCGTAGAAGCTAAGTTGGATGGCATGGAAGCTAAGATGAATGGCATGGACGTTAAAATTGATGGCATGGATGATAAGATGGAAGAATTGAAGATAAATATGAATAAGTTGCTACAAGAAATGGTCACTAATGGTGAAAGGGTAGTAAAGAAAACTCATGATGAGAACAAAAGAAATGTTAATCATGATTCCATAGACTCTAATGTTGGATCAAAGACTCACCATATTCCAAAAATCGATATGAGGAAGTTTTATGGCAAGGATCCCACAACATGGATATTACAGATGGAGAAATTTTTCGATCTCAATAATGTGCAAAACACACAAAAGATACGTATTGCAACTTTATGTTTGGAACCAAATCAGTTTGTATGGTATCAATGGCTTTGCTCTCGTAAACAAATTATCACTTGGGCAATTTTTACGGAAGAATTGACAGCATATTATGAGGATACAAAAAGCAACACTTTTTTTAGCCAATTGATAAGTCTCAAACAAAAGGTTCAATAATGGAGCACAGTGAGGAGTTCCAAAAATTGAACACAAGGGTAAAAAATATTCCAGAGGAGCATAGGATTAATGTGTTCATAGGGACTTTAAAGGATAATATCCAACATGATGTTTGCCTTTGGGAACCTGATTCATTAGAGAAAACATTCAGGTTAGAAAGAAAAATGGAAAGCAAAATTATGGCAACCAGGAAGCATACCACTCACAACTATAAAGATGGAAGTGTTGTTGCTCCTAGTCTTCCCAACCTATAAGGCTGACACCACAAAAATTGGAAGAAAAAATAGCAAAAGGGCTTTGTTACAGTTGTGATAGCAAATACACTAAAGGTCATAAGTGTGCTGAGAAGAAATTATTCTACATAGATTGTGAAGAGGAAGAAGAAAAGGAGCAAGAAAGGTCAAAAGAAGAGGATATACTCCAGGAACAAAGCCTAGATAAAGAAGAAATGAATCCGACCATATCTTGTAATGCATTGGCAGGAATTACCACTCCTCAAACCAAGGAAAATTTTAAGGATGGAAAAATTTCTTGAAGTTTAAAAACATTGGCGAATCTCACTAATCCCTAATATGCAAACTATAAAATGTTTATTGATATATTTGTAAAATTATTCAAATTTAAAATTATTTTATATATAGCCTCTATACAATGTTGGCGATTTTTAAGGTAAAATAATTTTATATTCTAAAATTTGGGCGAATTGTCTTTTATAAAATTGGAAATTGGCGAATCTTTTTTGTGGAAAAATCATGGAAAATTAGCCCACTGGGCGAACATTAGCCCCTAAAATTTTCCATGCCTCAAACCATCAAGATAGAAGACAAATCAAGAAGAAAAAGGTAATAGTGTTGATTGATTCAGGAAGTACCCACAATTTTATTCATTGTAAGGTAGCAAAAGAATTGAATTGCTTCTTATATCCAGCACCAGAGTGTCAAGTGATGGTTGCAAATGGAGGAACAATAAATTGCTTTGGAAAGTGGAAAGTGCCATAATATCAAGCTATCCATGGGAGAATATGTATTGACTAGCCCAATGCCTTCCATTCCAATGGGAGGTGCTGATGTTGTACTAGGAGTCCAATGGCTACAATCCTTGGGTACAATAGCTTTTAATTTTCAAGAATTTTTCATGAAATTTTCTGTGGAAGGAAAGGAAGTTGAATTAAGGGGTATTGTAGGGAAACCGAGAATGATAATCAACTCTAACGGTATGACAAATCTTCTAAACAGGAACGAAGAGGTGTAATTGCACAATTATGTTCGCTAGATGTTTCCACGTTGGAATCATCTATTTCTCCAGATCTCCAAAAAGTCTTGGACAATCATTCCAAGGTATTTGAGACTCCCAAAGGTCTCCCACCTATTCGTGATCATGATCATGTTATTCATCTGATTCCAGGAAGTGTTCCTCCAAACATCAGGCCGTACAGATATCCCTATGCCCAAAAGAGTGAAATTGAACATATGGTTGTAGAAATGCTAGAGGCTGGTATAATTCAACTGAGTCAAAGTTCTTTCTCTGCTCCAGTAGTATTGGTGCACAAGAACGATGGATCATGGGGCATGTGTCTGGATTATAGGGAGCTCAACAAGCTCACTATTAAAGATAAGTTTCCCATTCCTGTCATTGATGAATTACTGGATGCATTGCATGGATCAATTTACTTCACCAAGTTGGACCTTCGTTCAGGATATCATCAAATCATAATGAATACTGAAGACATTCCGAAAACAACATTTAGAACTCATGAGGGTCATTATGAATTTTTGGTCATGCCTTTTGGCGTTAACAATGCACCTTCAACATTTCAAGGTTTGATGAATTCCATTTTCAAACCATTCCTTAGAAAATTTGTGTTAGTATTTTTTGATGATATACTAATCTACAGCAAGTCTTGGAAGGATCATGTTCAACATGTTGACAGGGTGCTACAACTATTGGAGGAGAAACAATTATATGCAAAAGGATCCAAATGTTTCTTTGGAGTACAAGAGGTGGAATATTTGGGTCATATTGTATCTCATGAAGGAGTTAAGGTAGACCCTAGAAAAATTACTAAGGAATGGAAAATCCCCACATCCATAAAGAATCTGCAAGGATTTCTTGGGTTGATAGGGTATTATCGCAAGTTTGTTAAGAATTATGGGATAATAGCAACACCTCTAACAACATTATTGGAGAAAGATGCATTTTCGTGGAATCCAAAAGCAACAAAGGCCTTCGAGCATCTTAAAGAGGAAATGTGCCAAGCATCGGTCTTAGCTACACCAGACTTCACAAAAAACTTTATTGTGGAATGTGATGCTTTAAGAAATGGAATGGGTGTTGTTTTAATGCAAGATGAAAGACCCATTGCTTTTGAAAGTCGTACAATCAAGGGAAAGTTTTTACACAAAGCTATTTATGAGAAGGAAATGTTGGCAATAATCCATGCACTTAAGAAATGGCGACCCTACCTAATGGGGAGACACTTCAAGGTAAAAACAGATCATGATAGCCTTAAATACTTTTTAGAACAAAGATTCCTCTGAAGAGCAACAAAAGTGGGTCACAAAGATGTTGGGTTATGAATTTGAAATCATCTACAAAAAACGCAAGTAAAATGTGGTGGCAGATGCACTCTCATGAAAGGATGAGGATGTGGAAGCATTGTTGTGCGCCATTTCTATTATCCAACCAGATGGGATAAACGAAGCAACGGAGGAATGGAAGAATGATGAAGAAGTGTGAGCACTTATTCGAAAGTTACAACAAGACTCCAGTACTCTAATACATTTAGCTGGAAAAATGATTCATTATGGTACAAAGATCGCTTATACCTCTATAAGAATTCCCAGCTAAAACAAAAGATTCTTATGGAATTGCACACTTCTCCCTTAGGAGGGCACTCAGGATTTTTAAAAACTTACCACAGGGTTAAGAAGGAATTTTTTTGGGAGGGCCTTAAAAAAGATATTCAAAAGTTTGTGGCGGAATGTTTGGTTTGCCAACAAAATAAAGTTGAAACAATTAAGACACCGGGTCTATTACAACCTTTATCCATTCCAAGCCAACGTTGGGAGGAGGTTTCAATGGATTTTATCACAGGTTTACCCAAGTCTGAGGGAAAGAGTGTCATCGTGGTGGTAGTTGATAGATTTACCAAGTATGCACACTTTTGTGCATTATCACATCCATTTAAAGCCAGTACAGTTTCTACTACATTTATGGAAACAATTCAAAAGCTACATGGAAACCCAAAGATTATTGTAAGTGACAGAGATCCCATTTTCACTGGAAATTTTTGGACAAAATTATTTTCTTGTCTTGGTACGTAATTAGCTCATAGCTCATCTGATGATCCTCAATCTGATGGGCAAATTGAGATAGTAAACAAATGTTTGGAAGGATATCTTCGTTGCTTTGTATCTGATAAATAGAAACAATGGGTCAAATGGTTGCCTCTGGTTGAATGGTGGTATAACACTTCCTTCCATACAACAACAAAAATGACCCCATTTATGGCAGTTTATGGATATCAGCCACCATCCATCACATCATATTTAGGAGAAAATTCTAAGGTTCAAGCAGTGAAACATCACATCGAACATCAACAACAAGTCCTTCAACTCTTAAAGGATAATATCGAGTTGGCACAGAATAGAATGAAACAACATGCAGATCAACATCGCAGCGAAAGAAGTTTTGATGTAGGTGATTGGGTATTCCTACGGCTACAACCATATAAGAAAATGACCCTCAAGCAAGCTAAGAAGGATAATAAATTATCACCAAAGTATTATTGTCTGTACAAGGTGTTGCAAAAGATTGGTACTATGGCATACAAATTGGAGCTTCCTGCAGCTTCTCGATTACACCCAGTTTTCCATGTTTCATGTTTAAAGAAGGTTATAGGCGACAAGCTCCCAGTTCAAACAATATTGCCAGAAATTGACGAGGAAGGAAAAATTATACTGGAACCAGAAGCAGTCACAAAAACAAGAACTTGACAGTTACGAAATCGATCAATTTCGAAGTATCTAATCAAGTAGAAGAACTTATCCACTGAAGATTCCACATGGGAGGATGAGAATTTTATACATAAGCATCTAGAACTACTCAAGCGTTGAGGACAACACTTTTTTGAAGGAGAGGGGCATGTTGGGTCCCTATAATACTAGTGATTACCCCATTACTATTGTAGTTGTATCGCTTATTAATATTGTTGTGCCCCTATTGTCCCGATATTGTTATTACTGTGCCCCATAGAATCCCTCTATTATTATTTTTGTGGCTTGATATTATTATTGTTAGGTCGACTGGGTTATATTGTGACTCCTTAGACTCCTATATATAGAAAGGAGGTTTTGTCATTTGAATCATCCAAGAATTGTTCATTTGTGTAATGTAAAGGAGGTTGCCCCCTCGAAGAGGCTGAATTCTAAGGTGTTAATCCCTCTTTTCTATCTTTTTGTGAGCTGGTTTCATAACATTTGGTATCAGAGCTTTGGATTCTAGGGTTTTGCTGCTCCAAACAGAGTTTTTCGTGCTATATTTGCGGAGATATGATCTGAGGAAGTTGGTCTTTTTCCAGACTCCTGAATTACATTCCAAATAGGTGACCTGGGAAAAATCATCATAACATTCTCTCTGAGCATCGGATTGAAATTTCATAAGAAGGTACAGAAAGAGGACGGAATGTACTTTCTTGTATATATTTTTCAGAGCCAAAGGTCAAAACAATGACTCGTGGCACGTCATACAAGTTCACTCTACTGAACTAGTTTATAATGAGGTCATCTTGGGAGATTGTGCATAACTCTTCCTTGGAGAATCCAATTTGGATCATACTGGTGGCACTGGAAAGACGACACAGAGGGCTACTACAGGTCGCAATTTTAGAATTGCATGATCCAAAATTACAGAGATACATCAGATTCAATATCAAGCTTCTACAAAGTGAAAAAAGGTGTGTAGTTTTTTTTTTTTAATTTCTGCATAAGCTTGGTTTGAAGAAATAGTTTGAATCAGTAATTGATGCCCTGAGGAAAGAAAATGCAAACACCTAGTAAGAAACCTGAAATCTCTAGCATGACTCATGAGGAAGAGGAAGAAATGCAACGTGATATATCAAAATTACGAGACCAAGTGCAACAAGTGTCACTTGCACAAAAAGCAATAGAATCTAAGATGGATGGTTTAAGGAAAGATGTAGAAGCCAAGATGGATGGTTTAAAGAAAGGTGTAGAAGCTAAGATGGATTGTTTAAAGAAAGGCGTAGAAGCTAAGATGGATGGCATGGAAGCTAAGATGAATGGCATGGACGTTAAAATTGATGGCTTGGATGATAAGATGGAAGAATTGAAGATAAATATGAATAAGTTGCTACAAGAAATGGTCACTAATGGTGAAAGGGTAGTAAAGAAAACTCATGATGAGAACAAATGAAATGTTAATCATGATTCCATAGACTCTAATGTTGGATCGAAGACCCACCATATTCCAAAAATCGATATGAGGAAGTTTGATGGCAAGGATGCCGCAACATGGATATTACAGATGGAGCAATTTTTCGATCTCAATAATGTGCAAAACACACAAAAGGTATGTATTGGAACTTTATATTTGGAACCAAATCAGTTTGTATGGTATCAATGGCTTTGCTCTCATAAACAAATTATCACTTGGGCAATTTTTATGGAAGAATTGACAGCATATTATGAGGATACAAAAAGCAACACTTTTTTTAGCCAATTGATAAGTCTCAAACAAAAGGTTAAATAATGGAGCACATTGAGCAGTTCCAAAAATTGAACATAAGGGTAAAACATATTCCAGAGGAGCATAGGATTAATATGTTCATAGGGAATTTAATGATTAATATCCAACATGATGTTTTCCTTTGGGAACCTGATTCATTAGAGAAGGCATTTAGGTTAGCAAGAAAAATGGAAAGCAAAATTATGGCAACCAGGAAGCATACCACTCACAACTATAAAGATGGAACTGTTGTTGCTCCTAGTCTTCCCAACCTATAAGGTTGACACCACAACAATTGGAAGAAAAAAGAGAAAAAGGGCTTTGTTACAGTTGTGATAGCAAATACACTAAAGGTCATAAGTGTGCTGAGAAGAAATTATTCTACATAGATTGTGAAGAGGAAGAAGAAAAGGAGCAAGAAAGGTCAAAAGAAGAGGATATACTCCAGGAACAAAGCCTAGATAAAGAAGAAATGAATCCGACCATATCTTGTAATGCATTGGCGGGAATTAACACTCCTCAAACCATCAAGATAGAAGACAAATCAAGAAGAAAAAGTAATAATGTTGATTGATTCAGGAAGTACCCACAATTTTATTCATTGTAAGGTAGCAAAAGAATTGAATTTCTTCTCATATCCAGCACCAAAAAGTGATGGTTGCAAATGGAGGAACAATAAATTTCTATGGAAAGTGGAAAGTGCCATAATATCAAGCTATCCATGGGAGAATATGTACTGACTAGCCTAATGCCTTCCATTCCAATGGGAGGTGTTGATGTTGTACTAGGAGTCCAATGGCTACAATCCTTGGGTACAATAGCTTTTAATTTTCAAGAACTTTTCATGAATTTTTTTGTGAAAGGAAAGGAAGTTGAATTAAGGGGTATTGTAGGGAAAATGGGAATGATAATCAGCTCTAACGGTATGACAAAGCTTCTAAAAAAGGAACAAAGAGGTGTAATTGCACAATTATGTTTGCTAGATGTTTCCACGTTGGAATCATCTATTTCTCCAAATCTCCAAAAAGTCTTGGACAATCATTCCAAGGTATTTGAGACTCCCAAAGGTCTCCCACCTATTCGTGATCATGATCATGTTATTCATCTGATTCCAGGAAGTGTTCCTCCAAACATTAGGCCGTACACATATCCCTATGCCCAAAAGAGTGAAATTGAACATATGGTTGCAGAAATGCTAGAGGCTGGTATAATTCAACTGAGTCAAGGTTCTTTCTCTGCTCTAGTAGTATTTGTGCACAAGAAAGATGGATCATGGTGCATGTGTCTGGATTATAGGGAGCTCAACAAGCTCACTATTAAAGATAAGTTTCCCATTCCTGTCATTGATGAATTAGTGGATGAATTGCATGGATCAATTTACTTCACCAAGTTGGATCTTCATTCAGGATATCATCAAATCAGAATGAATACTGAAGACATTCCGAAAACAGCATTTAGAACTCATGAGGGTCATTATGAATTTTTGGTCATGCCTTTTGGCGTTACCAATGCACCTTCAACATTTCAAGGTTTGATGAATTCCATTTTCAAACCATTCCTTAGAAAATTTGTGTTAGTATTTTTTGATGATATACTAATCTACAGCAAGTCTTGGAAGGATCATGTTGAACATGTTGATAGGGTGCTACAACTATGGGAGGAGAAACAATTATATGCAAAAGGATCCAAATCTTTCTTTGGAGTACAAGAGGTGGAATATTTGGGTCATATTGTATCTCATGAAGGAGTTAAGGTAGACCCTAGCAAAATTATTAAGGAATGGAAAATCCCCACATCCATAAAGTATCTGCAAGGATTTCTTGGGTTGACAGGGTATTATCGCAAGTTTGTTAAGAATTATGGGAGAATAGCAACACCTCTAACAACATTATTGAAGAAAGATGCATTTTTGCGGACTCCAAAAGCAACAAAGGTCTTCGAGAATCTTAAAGAGGCAATGTGCCAAGCATCGGTCTTAGCTACACCAGACTTCACAAAAAACTTTATTGTGGAATGTGATGCTTCAAGAAATGGAATGGGTGTTGTTTTAATGCAAGATGAAGACCCATTGCTTTTGAAAGTCGTCCAATCAAGGGAAAGTTTTTACACAAAGCTATTTATGAGAGGGAAATGTTGGCAATACTCCATGCACTTAAGAAATGGCGACCCTACCTAATGGGGCGACACTTCAAGGTAAAAACAAATCATGATAGCCTTAAATACCTTTTAGAACAAAGATTATCCTCTGAAGAGCAACAAAAGTGGGTCACAAAGATGTTGGGTTATGACTTTGAAATCATCTACAAAAAAGGCAAGCAAAATGTGGTGGCAGATGCACTCTCAAGAAAGGATGAGGATGTGGAAGCATTGTTGTGCGCCATTTCTATTATCCAACCAGATGGGATAAACGAAGCAACAGAGGAATGGAAGAACGACAAAGAAGTGTGGGCACTTATTCGAAAGTTACAACAAGACTCCAGTACGTCTAATACATTTAGCTGGAAAAATGATTCATTATGGTACAAAGATCGCTTATACCTCTGTAAGAATTCCCAGCTAAAACAAAAGATTCTTATGGAATTGCACACTTTTCCCTTAGGAGGGCACTCAGGATTTTTAAAAACTTACCACAGGGTTAAGAAGGAATTTTTTTGGGAGGGTCTTAAATCAGATATTCAAAAGTTTGTGGTGGAATGTTTGGTTTTCTCACAAAATAAAGTTGAAACAATTAAGACATTGGGTCTATTACAACCTTTATCCATTCCAAGCCAACGTTGGGAGGAGGTTTCAATGGATTTTATCACAGGTTTACCCAAGTCTGAGGGAAAGAGTGTCATCGTGGTGGTAGTTGATAGACTTACCAAGTATGCACACTTTTGTGCATTATCACATCCATTTAAAGCCAGTACGGTTTCTACTACATTTATGGAAACAATTCAAAAGCTACATGGAAACCCAAAGATTGTTGTAAGTGACAGAGATCCCATTTTCACTGGAAAATTTTGGACATAATTATTTTCTTGTCTTGGTACTTAATTAGCTCATAGCTCATCTGATCATCCTCAATCTGATGGGCAAACTAAGATAGTAAACAAATGTTTGGAATGATATCTTCGTTTCTTTGTATCTGATAAGCAGAAACAATGGGTCAAATGGTTGCCTCTGGCTGAATGGTGGTATAACACTTCCTTCCATACAGCAACAAAAATGACCCCATTTATGGCACTTTATGGATATTAGCCACCATCCATCACATCATATTTAAGAGAAAATTATAAGGTTCAAGGAGTGAAACATCACATCGAACATCAACAACAAGTCCTTCAACTCTTAAAGGATAACAATGTGTTGGCACAAAATAGAATGAAACAACGGGCAGATCAACATCGAAGCGAAAGAAGTTTTCATGTAGGTGATTGGGTATTCCTACGGCTACAACCATATAAGAGAATGTCCCTCAAGCAAGCTAAGAAGGATAATAAATCATCACCAAAGTATTATGGTATGTACAAGGTGTTGCAAAAGATTGGTACTATGGCATACAAATTGGAGTTTCCTGCAGCTTCTCGATTGCACCCAGTTTTCCATGTTTCATGTTTAAAGAAGGTTATAGGCGAAAAGCTCCCAGTTCAAACAATATTGCTAGAAATTGATGAGGAAGGAAAAATTATATTGGAACCAGAAGCAGTCATAGAAACAAGAACTTGACAGTTACGAAATCGATCAATTTCGGAGTATCTTATCAAGTGGAAGAACTTATCCGCTGAAGATTCCACATGGGAGGATGAGAATTTTATACAGAAGCATCTAGAACTACTCAAGCGTTGAGGACAACACTTTTTTGAAGGAGAGGGGCATGTTGGGTCCCTATAATACTAGTGATTACCCCATTACTATTGTAGTTGTATCCCTTATTAATATTGTTGTGCCCCTGTTGTCCCCATATTGTTATTACTATGCCCCATAGAATCCCTCTATTGTTATTTTTGTGGCTTTATATTATTATTGTTAGGTCGGCTGGGTTATATTGTAACTCCTTAGATTCCTATATATAGAAAGGAGGTTTTGTCATTTGAATCATCCAAGAATTTTTCATTTTTGTAATGTCAAGGAGGTTTCCCCCTCGAAGAGGCTGAATTCCAAGGCATTGATCCCTCTTTTCTATCTTTCTGTGAGCTGGTTTCATAACATAATGCTTGTTGGCCTCGTGCACAGTGCAGATCAAATGCTTACATGGCTTGTAATTTTGGTATCCCATACATGGGTTATGAACCAAGTCCTTTTGACATGTAATTTAATGGACAAATTATGCCAATGAATATGTGTGGAATGCAGGGATATATGCCAACTTTTGTCCCTCTTGTTCAAAGGTAAGGTGTTTGGTTTATTGATATATGTAACCATGTATCAAATGATATTTTTAAATGTGGGCTCATAATTACGAGACCTGGTCGAGTATTCTGAGTAACCATGAGTTTCACTGGCCGAGTCAAGTGTAATGATCATGAGACCTAGGGAAACTCATCATAACTTTGTTAGCTTGAAGACATTTTTGAACTAGTCACATTCATCTTAGCTCCACAAGTTTTACCAGTATTAGGAAATCTTCAAAGACTTGGAAATACTTTGATTTGTGCACAATTTAGTCAATTTTGACCCGTAAAATAAAAACCTATACATTTCTAAACCAAGAATAAAAATCACATTCCTAAATTATTTTTTGAAGGAAAATTTTATACTGACTTTGTTTACTAAATATTTAGGATTTTGAGTCAAAGTCTTATGATTTTGATTCAAAGTATTACTCTTAAATTTGTGGAGTCATTTCAATTTTGTATTAATTGAGAAAATTTGCAAATTTCGGAGAATATATGGATTATGGTATGGGTGATTACAACTATGCTCTAGTTTTGAGTAGAGAGGAGTTTGAAGCTATGCAAGCAGAGCAGAGGAGAAAAAATATAGAATACAAGCAACGACACAGTAACAAGTAATAAACCTTTAACTTCTAGAAAATATATGTACATGTTAAATGTTTTGAGTAACCTAAGTTATGCATTTCATATTCTTCCTTTATCAAATTAAAGGAAATAGTTCTGGGCTAGACAATGGTTAAGAATTTTGTTTACAAACTTTTTCATCCAAATAGTACAATTTTGCATATTAGATATTGATCTATCTCCTCAACCCTAACCTCACATATGTCAGAACCCTCCTTTATCTTAGCTTGTGCACATGGAGAGCCCTCTTTCCAAGATTCAGTGAAAATTATTGAAGACACCTTCCACAACATTTTTGTTAAATGTGTGTGAAGGTTGAATTAAAATCATGTTTTCCCAATGCTATAAAATCCAAATGTAGCATATGGTACTATAAAATTAAGTACCTTTGTCAGACTTTCAAATACCTCAAACAAACAACATTTTTGTTTGTTGTTGAGGAAAATGAAATTACATTTCATATTGTGGCCGGTTCTTGGCAATAAATGTTTGTTGTTACTTTAATTACCAAAACCTTTTCCTTGCACCGAGGAAATGACAACCAAAACTTTTTCCTGCCACCGAGGAATTGACGACCCATTCTTATGCATCACCATCGACCATCGAATCGTAATTATCATAACATCAAAATGATTTAGATAACTGATCTAGGTAAAACTCTTTAATGTATTTGGGTTTCATCAATAATTCCATGTAAAGCCCTTTCTTTTTGGCTTAATACATTATACGTTATAACTTATAGCTTGATTGGTTTTGTTCTCCTTCTCTTGATATTATCTTATGTTGATTTCTCTGGTCTTTTTTTTAAACTGATTAAAATAGATATAGATACTCTGAAACATGAGCCACACGAAGGGATAGATAGAGGAAAATGTGCTCTATTATACGGATTCAAAATTCTACCTTTTGAATTTGGTGGTGCAATTTTGAAGGTGTCAATGGAATCCAAAATCGGTCAAAGTAGGCTTATTTGAGTTAATCATCGGTGTGTTTAAATAGGCTGGAGCTAACCAGCCATATATTGGGTATTTAATGTCTTCACAGCAGCACGCAACTTAGCCCGATAACACGGGAGCGGGCAAATACTATTTAATGCTGAATTTGCCCGCTCCCGTGTTATCGCGTTAAGTCTCGTGCTGCTCTGACAGAATTAATTACCCAATATATAACTAATTAGCTCTTTTCGTTTAAATACGAGATCAAATATTGATGGATGGATTAGATTGTGGTTGTGCTTGGTGGGATAATTACTTTGCGCTGAGCAATATTGACAAATTCATTTGTTGTGGAATATCCTCGATGGATCATTGACCAAGGTATCCTCATGTGGAAACATTACTAAGGGATTTTTCTGGAAATAAGTGAATCTAATGTAGAAATATCGTGGGCACTCTCTCCAAGAAATTGATGGCCAAGATTTAATTTACCAGATTTATGATATTTTATCTAATTTATATGCGTTTACAGAAAAGGTCATAAATATAGTTGTTAAGAATTGGAAGGTGGAGATTGCCCAATTGATGTGCGTTGGAAGGTAAATCACACTTGCATACAAATTCAAATGTCCAGGAAGGAAAATTTTCATTTGGAGTTGTGCTGGAGGTAAATCGTTCTTACACTGCCTATTTTATGCAAAACTAAATTCAGTTGTAATGTCAAGAGATTCTTGAATTTTGGTATGAAGTTACACTGAGATCCATGAGGAGGGACTCTCTGGGTAAAGCATTCAGTTTTTTTAGCAATTATTTTAGCTCTTAGAAACATGAAACTAAAGTATGAGATGAATATGTCCAATTATAAGATAGTTCAGGATGGTGACAGTTAACTTTTTGTATTAAGCTCTGTAATGGGATAATGGTCCCATCTCATTATGAACTTAACATGTGAATTATCAATGCCTATATATGCAATTTCAAGGATTGTCATAACTACTCGTATAATTCTTTAAAGGGTGCTAGCTCAATGGAATAACACTTTATTTATAAGAAAGGAGGTTGATGGTTCGACCCCACCATCCCCTCACATGAATTAAACAATGATATTGTAATTTATTTTTAATTAAATATTTTTTATATTGATTTATTTCAATTGTGAGATAATTTTTCGGATTCATTGTTTTATAGTCTCTTTAAAGAGACAAAAGAAATATTGTCTCTATAAAGACAATATGTCTTTAATCCAAATTATTGTCTCTAGAGAGACAAAAATGAAATTGTCTCCTCATAGATAATGACACTTTTGTTATATATTGTTTTTATAGAGACAATTTTTTAAGACAATGATTTGAGACACTTGTTTAATGATAATATTTAAGACAATACACAAGTTTTTTTTGTCTCAAGTTAAGACAATTTACCCAAAAATTGTCTCAAATATTTTCTTAAAATCCCCCTCTATGTTGTAGTGATCCTATCCAAAACACGCTTGTTCACCATAATAATGCTTGCAAAAAGTAATTTTATTCATAAATAAATTTATAATGACATTATATTTCATCAACACTATAATTGTGGCTTTGATGGTGATGGTTAATAGAAGGTGCTTCTTTGTAAGAGTTTACCAATTGAAATCAAAATGGGATAGACTATGAGCATCTCCATAGATTTTAGTATTCGATTTTTTGCTCAAAGGTGGGTTTCATATCTCACAAAAAGGGGGTATCATACACCAATTTAGTGTTTAATTTGTCCCATAAATAAAGCAGTTTTTTATATCAATTTAATGTCTAATCTGATGATGACTTTCAAATTTAATTATTCGTATTAGGATTAGAGCAATCAGTAACTTGCTGAGAACACTAAGACACTGCCCTAGTTCAAATCGAACTAGTTTCCACTACAACCTTTAGGCTAGTGCCAACATCCTACAAGCAAACGTCAAATCTAGTTGGCTACAACTATAACATCTACAGTAGTGTCATCATCTTACAAGCTAGCATTTAGTGGGTAAATTATGACTTAACAAGCACTGAAATATCCAAAGACACAGCCCCAAGGACACCCCACTCTAGAGGGGTGTCTATCATTCTAGCCTTATAACAAGAATCCAACATATCTATTTGAAAAAAAAATATGAGTGAAAAGGAAAACAAACCATACTCTCAACCACTTAAACTAGTACAACCACATTAAAAATATTAATGTGGTTGATATAACCTAAGTCTTCATAAATATAACCACAAAAAAGTATTACAACAAGAAGAATGTCTTACTAATGCACATATTTACCTGATTAACCATGTATAAAAAGTTTATGGGTCAACTTTAACTTAAGAAAAAAAGGAATTATAAATGAATGTTATAAATAATAATGAGGAACTTATCATAGTGGAACTTTTTTGAATTGGAATAATCTCAAATCCCTAGCAAATTGGTGAGTGGGGAGAAGGTTGGCACAAATCTAATTTTTAAAATTTATTAAAAGTAATTGACCATTTTGCTAAATTAAATTTCCTTATATACCAGCATAGATCCACCTTAAGCATGGATCTAACATGAGCTCAGAGGGATCAAATTTCTTTAGATGCAAACTTATTTTAGAGGGCCAAAAAAACAATGAGTAATTTTTTATTGTTTAAATTGTATTTTTTAATGCTATAGAGATTACATAATTTAAACTTGTAAGTCCAAAAAAATCTTAAAATATTTTCTTTTAACATATTTTTAATATATAGATATATTAGTTAACACTGATCTTCAAATAATTTATTTAAATCATGTGTTAAAATATTTTTGAAATAAAAGTTTAAACATTTTACTTACATGTCTTTTTTACTTCTAATTATTTTACATGAAATTATATAAGGTCACTTGGACAACTAATTAAATATGTAAATTTTTCAAACTTATTAAAAATCAACGCAATCTAACAAACTCTTTATTAAAAATCAACGCAATCTAACAAACTCTTTAATACACTAGAATTGTTGAGAAGCATTAACATTCATAGATTGAGCATATTCCCTTGAGAATCTATGTAAACCCTTAATTAAAAAAATTAACAAAAACCAAATGATCCTAATCCACCTTAAATTAAAATAAAAAACCTTCAACAAATAAAATTAAAAAACAATTTAACTATATTTAAATAAATAACCTAGGTTCATTTTATCAATGCATCTCATGAACTTAATTCATAATCATAATAATTTTATATATGCAATGTAGAAATTAATTATTAAACTTATCAAACTTTACCGTTTAATTAAACTTAACCCCTGAGCATGGCATCTATGGTTGAAATTAGAAACCGCATATGACGAAATGACGGCATATTTGGTGACTAAAAATTTAATTTAATGGTGAAGTACCTAACAAAGAAAAGTGTGAACATATATAGACGACAAAAGAAGGTATCTTGAACCACCAGGTCAGGAAGTCGCTTGGCAATTGGACACAGTCTTTCCCGAATCCTCGCCCCTCTTTATACGTCCAATACTTTCCCACACACATATAATCCAGCCTGCACTTTTGTTTGGTAAGGTGAGATGGCTTTCAGGTTCTTGTTTGCGACCTTGGCCACGGCCACCCTTGTCATGGCTGCCGCGGGGGAAGGTGTCTTAAATATCCCGTTTTACATGCACGATCATTTGAATCGAAACAAGGACCAGACAGCCTTCCCTGTCGCGGGAGTTAATGGCTCTTCCTCGGATGCGAGCAAGTTTGGGACCCTCGTGGTTATCAGCGATGTGGTAACCAAACGACCGCAAATCACCGAATATGACACTGGAAATATTCTGGGTCGCGCACAAGGAACGTACGTGAATACAAATCCTGTTACCGGGCTAGATTTTTTAATGGTTTTCTCCCTCATCTTTCAGAATGCTGAGTATAACGGCAGTACCCTGGAGATACAAGGGACTGACAGGTTCGATCAGCCGCATAGAGAGTACGCTGTGGTTGGAGGAACGGGCAAGTTCAGATTTGCCCGTGGCTATGCGGTTGGTAGTACAGTATCCACTTCCGGCGAAAATGCCATTCTCAAAATCAACGCCACCTTTCGTACCGATTAATTTTCTATAAGCTTTATTTTTCTTGTGGTAAGTAGGTATCTTCTTTGGGATAACCTATTTAGTAGTAAGAGATAAATAAGTTAGGAGTGTTATTGTGAGATTTTAGGGGAAAAAAAAGAGTGGATAAAGAAGCAATCTGTCTTTTAGGTTATCTTTAGCCTTATGGACTTTAAAATAATTTCTTTTTTTTGCCAGAGAGTTGACAAAAAAAAGACCAAAAACCAGAAAAATAATGTGTCCCATGAGTTATCTTTAACTTAATGCACTTATCTATCAAAATAATTCATTTCTTTTGCTTTCTAGTGCTAGAATAAAACATGACCTTTGACGTGAACAGTGTTACTTATTTGAATGCAAGTCTCATAGGCAACTCCGGCCTCAAAAATATAACTTAATGCACTTATTTATCATAATAATTCATTTCTTTTGCTTTCTAGTGCTAGAATAAAACATGACCTTTGACGTGAACAGAGTTACCTATTTGAATGCATGCAAGTCTCATCGCCAACTCCAGCCTCAAAAATTTTGATGTTTAGAATCGATTTGTAAATAATTCCACCAATATTGTGTTTCATTTATTTTTAATTTCAAATATAAAAATAAATAAAGACGATATAGTAAATACCTGGATCTATAATTTTAATGTGAAGCTAAGGTTTTATCATTGGTATTGGTTATAATGTTTAGTAGAATGAAATCAAAGCACTCTTTGTTGGTCTCGTTCAGTCCCTGGAGTTGTATTGGTTAATTCATTGTATCACACAGTGTATTGTTTTTGGTTTCAGGTGTAAAAATGAATAAAAGGCATGTTTATAATTAGTAATTACCTGGATCTATAATTTCAATGTGAAGCAAAGGTTTTATCGTTAGTATTGGTTGTAACGTTTAGTAGAATGAACTCAAAGCACTCTTTGTTGGTCTCGTTGAGTCCCTGGAGTTATATTGGTTAATTCATTCTATCAGACAGTTTATGGTATAGTAGTTTATTTTTTTTTTTTACCTGACTTGGTTGTAAAAGTTTGTTAATTCTTTTCTTAGCTTTAAAAAATATAACTTAGCAAGGAGGAAAAGGTTTTTTTTTTTTTCTTTTTTTATATCATTTAGTTAGACAATTTTAATTTCCATTACAATTGAGATTTTCAAATTTTTTAATTGTTTGAAATATATTTTTGAATGCTTAAATAAATTTTGTATTAAAAAAATACTTTAAAAGAAACCACTTTTTCTGCACATCATTATTATTTAGTTTTTACTATTTTCTTTTCCTTTTAAATTTAATAATTCATTTTTCTGAATATTAAACCATAAACTTGTGTTTCTTATAATCTAAAATTTTAATATACCATTGTTTATAGTTGGCCTTTTCGGTCCCTTTAGTCATACTAGTTCACAGTTCACTTCACTCTGTCTAGTTCGCTCTGTCTCAAAGGGTATGGATCATAGTTTTACTGTTTTTGGGAAAATGATTTAACTATCTAGTTGGTTGTAAATGTTTATCATTTTAGTTTAGATATTTAAAAATAATAATTATTATTATTTTTAATTTTAAATTTAATTTAATTTTTAGTAACAATTAGTTTTTAATGGTTAACTCTAGGCAATGATGCATCCATGCTATTTATTCCTATCTATTGATTTTTCATTTTGTCCTTAAGAAACCACATTAATTGGTTCGAAATGTGGACCAAATCTTAATGATGTGATTATATCTACATTATGGATCACAAAAGTCTTAGATCAAAAATTGTTGGTTGATTTATTTATATTGGAATGAATTTTTCAAAATTTTAATTAAATTATTAATAATTACTAGTGTAACCACATAAATTAAATGATTGGTAAATGTGAATTATCATCAATCAAATATCAAGGACTCTCTTTCCCGACTAGGTAAAGTCGGTTCCGGATCCTAGTAGCTCATGTATTGGCAAAGACAGAATAGTCTCGTCCAAACTAAGGGTCACCAAAGCTGGCTAGTACCCTGGGTGGCGATGTGGGAGTCCACGTTTTTTTGGAGTAGTCACACTGTTGAAATTACACGAGGCAAAGCTCATGGGGGCTACAGTGGTAGAAGTTTGGTAGCTGGGCCTATACATGGAAGAGGCTGCAGGGTAAGTAGTAGGAACAGGGGCATAGGTCGTGGGTGAGGTTCAAGCTCAGAGGGCAGAGTGGTAGGATGGGAAGCATGGGACTCGTGGACATGCAGCTGTTGCAACAGGAAGCATTGGATTCGTGGATATGTAGCTGTTGCAACAGGGATGTCAACACAAGATGTTACAATCTATCATACACACATTGGAATTTCATGATAAAAATGATATATATATATTAATTATCCTATATCTACTCAGTGCCAAAATTTTTTATGTAATTCTAGGTGGAAACCTTTTTCCAATATTTATACTCTAAAAAAAATTATCTTAAGAGATTTTATCCTTTTAAAGGTTGCATATAGTGGTTTGAGGAAAAAATATATCCTCAACAATCCACATGTATTACTTTGTAATTTTGCCCAGATTTTATTCAGTAACTAAGTTAGAAGTCCAAGATCCTAAAGTCTAATCTGAGTGATCAAACCTCAATTATATCATCTAAACAATTTTATAAAGAATTACTAATAGTTAAAAAATAAAATTAATCAAATAATTAATTACAGTTAAAAATTGTTTTCGAAATAAAATAAAATAAAGAAAAATCATTTTACTTAAATAATTTTGAATAATAATATTCTAATAACAATTTATTTAATTTCTACTCATATTTTTATATTTAATAAGATATTTCCTTTTGAAAAATTTAACCATTTTCATTTTCCATAAATCCAAGATTAAAATAAATTTAAATTTATAATAAAATATTTACATATGTTATTTTTATAATAAATTAATATCAACTACTAAAATCTTTGGCATATTACATTTGTATTTATTAAATACTTGTTAAAAGTTTAAATAATAGTATAATAATATTTATGACACTCTAAATAACTCTTTGCATACGATAAAAAATGTATATAATATATTTGATCATTTAAATAATAATTTTTATCACATTCTAAATAATAATGATTAGAATATTGTCCATTGGGTCTTGGATAGAGGATGATAGGTGCTCTATTAAGGCATTCCTTGATGTTAAGTCAGGGGTTCAATTCCCAGCTCAATTCCCAGCCAATCGATCCCGTCGAGAGGTGATATATTGGACATGATGAAGATCTACTCCTTCAAAAGTTACAAAAATAATAATAATTAAAATATTATAAATTATGTGTATTTTTCTATTATAAAATTACATAATTATATTTTTGTTAAGTGAGAGAAATTTAATATATGAAACAAAAAATATAGTCTTTCCAAACTTACACGAAAAAATAATAATTAAAATATTATAAATAAAAATTTATATGTGTATTTTTTTCTATTATAAAATTACCTAATTATATTTTTTTGACTTTGATGAAATTTAAAATGTCCCATTTAATATTTTATCAAATATAATAATATTCCAATAAATAAATCTAAATTAATAATAAAATAATTATACATATTATTTTTATAATAAATCAATATTAGCTACTAAAATCATTGGCATATTACATGTGTATTTATTCGATACTTGTTAAAAGTCTAAATGATAATATAATAATATTGATGCTATTCTACTTTTTTTTGGTAAGGCTAACCATAAAGAATATATCTAATATATTTGGTCATTTAAATAGTACTTCTTATTACATTCTAAATAATAATGATTATAATATTATAAAATATAATTATAGGTGTATTTTTCTATTATCAAATTTCATAATTATATTTTATTTTATTGCGAAGAAATTTAAAATTTCTAACTTAATATTTTAACAAATGTAGTGTTATTCTAATTAATAAGGTGTGTTACTCTTAGCCTTATATTTTTCCTTGGGCACTTTGTATGTTTGTTTCCACATTTATTTATTGTGGTGCGCTCACTCTTTTGGATATGTTAATTTTTTTTTTTAATTATTTAAATATTTATTTTATGTGAAAAAATATAATATTTATTTTATTTTTCAAAAATATATTAAGATAAATAGTTTGGTTTTTTTTTTAATAATTTTTAGAAAAACAAAATATAATAGAGTAGACGTCTTGGTATTTCTAAAGTATGTATATATATATATAGATGTTTTAAGTTATGTATTATCAAATATACATTAAAGAAAATTTATATTTCATTTTCTTAATAATAATAAGATACCTCAATTTAGGGGTGGTGGACAACTGTAATCTAATGATGTCCGATATATGACTCACTACATTTCACATGGGTGGAGGAGGGAAAGAAATCTACCTTCCCATTATGTTGTGGTTATTGTCTCTCGCTCTGATCGTGCGAAACATCATCCCTCACTTGCGCGAGAAGGAATAGGATTGTCTCGAGGATTCATGGCAATTATGTCTAGGTGGTTGAATAATGATGATCATGCAACATTCTGAATGGTATTTTCCTCCCAGTCGAATGTGAATTGGTAGGTGATTATGTTTATCTGTGTCGCGTGGGTATGGCATCGATCCTCCATCCGTGGAGCCTCCTCTTGTGGGATCATTAAGGTAACAACTCCCTCCTTGCCATTCTATGTGAAACCTTATTTTTCATTTTCTAAACAAAGGGTATGCTGGTTAGGGAAGTGTTTGGTATTGTGTTTAGGAGTCTTGGGCCTGGGAAGATTCTTGTGTTGGTATTTCAGATGGTCGTGCATTGCCTATTTGTGTGTAGTGGTTAGCATTTAGGTCAGTGGTTCCCAGATTTCTGTTGGTGGTGATTTTACTTAGCATGAGGCTCTAAAGAAGGGCCTTATTTTGACTCTTGTGAGTGAATTTTTCTACTTTTCCTTTCTTGGTGTTATTGGTCATGGAAGTCCATTTGTGGAATCTTAGTGGCTCTCGCATCGCTTGGGCTTCTGGGAGTCTGGGTGTTTGGCATTTCCAGTGTGTAGTATGGTGATTTTCCTTTAGACCATCCTAGAAAGGGGTATTTCACAGTTTTAGCCAGGGTCGCTAGTAGCTTCGCGGTGAACTCGAACAATGGGGACTTGAGGGGATGGGTCATTTTTCATATCCTCGCTATGATGTAGGGTGTAGGGTCCCTACTAGCAGTTGGATGGCTAGTAGAGTATGTAGTTGTTGGTGGCGTTGTTCAGGCACTGTCTAGGTGGATGTTGGTGTCGATTTGGGTTTGTTTCGGGACTCTAGTTCTCAGCTGGGCTTCAAGGATGAAGTCGATTCGCTGATCCTCACATGCTCATGTAAAGGTGAAGCCTTAATCGTTATGTATCAACCATAGATCACAAAACATGGTTGGAGCTTAGGGTGGCGGTGTGGGAGTCAATGTTGTCTGTAGTAGTCACATTGTTGAAGTTATGTGAGGAAAATCTTGTGGGGGGCATGGAGTTGGCGACAAGAGAAGTTCGGTAGCCGACCCCCGTGGGAGGCAAAGGGTGCTCGATTGAGGGCCCTGGACAGGGAGGCCATGGAGTAGGTAGCAAGAGCAGGGACAAGCTGTGGGTAAGGCTTGAGCTTACAGTGGCAAAGTGGAAGGACAAAAAGCATGGGTTCTAGTGGACATGTAGTTGCTGGTTGCAACAGGGGAGTGTCAAAAGAACAAGATATGTTCCAATCTATCATGGAGACACTAGTATCTCATGAATATATATATATACACACACACACACACACACACACACACACACACACACACATATATATATATTATTTTTTCCATATCTATTAAGTGCCAAGAGCAATTATATATCTCTAGGTGGAAACATTTTTCCAATATTTATACTCTAAAATAAACTTTCACCTTAAGATATTTTATCCTTTTAAAGGTTGCATATAGTGGTTTGAGGAAAAACATATCCTTGGAAAGCCACATGTATTACTTTGTAGTCTCACCTAGAAACTTTATTCACTGGCTAAGTTAGAAGTCCAAGATCTTAAAATCCAATCTAGGTGAGTAAACTTCAATTATATGAATTAAACAATTTTATAATAAATTATTAATAGTTAAAAAAAAAACCAAATAGTTAATTCTAATTAAAAATTATTTTTGAAATTAAAAATAAAAATCATTATAGGTAAGTGATTTTGAATAATAATGTTATAATAACAATTTATTTATTTATTTGATTTATACTATAATATTTTTTATATTTAATAAGATATTTATTTTTGAAAAATTTAACCATTTTCATCTTCTATAAATGCAAAATTAAAATAAATTTAAATTAATAATAAAATAATTATATATATTATTTTTATAATAAATCAATATCAACTCTTAAAATATTTGGCATATTACATTTATGTAATATATTTGATCATTTAAGTAATATTTTATATCACATTTTAAAAAACAATAATTAGAATATTATAAAATATAAATTTATACGTGTATGTTTCTATTTTCAAATTATATAATTATATTTTTTTATTGTGGGGAAATTTAAAATCTCCAATTTAATATTTTAACAAATGTAGTGATATTCCAATAGAGAAGGTGACTTACTCCTAGCCTTATGTTTTTCCTTGGGCACTTCGTATGTTTTTTTCAACATCTATGGAAGTGTTCCCACTCTTTTGGATATGTTAATATTTTTTTAATTATTTAAATATTTATTTTAAGTGAAAAAATAATAATTATTGTCTTTTAAAAATATTCACACACAGACATATAAGAATGTTAGAAAAAATAAAATACAGTAAAGTATATGCCTTGGCATTCAAAAAATTATTTATATATATATAAAAGTTATGTATTATGAAGTCTATGGGGTCTTGGATGGACCGTGATTGAGTGCTCTATTAAGACACTCTGTTATGTGAAGTCATTGGTTTAATTCCCCGCCCCCATCACGGTTGATATATTGGACATGATGAAGATGTAGTCTTGCCAAGCTTACAATTTTTTTTATGTATTATAACATATACATTAAAGAAATTTTATATTTTATTTTATTTTTTAATAATAAGATACCTCAATTTAGGAGGTGGTAGACAGTTGTAATCCATTAACATTCGATGTATGATTCACAACATTTGGCATGGGTGGAGGAGGGAAAGCAACCTACCTTCCCATTATGATACGATTAATGTATCTGTCTCTAATTGTGTGGAACATCAACCCTCGCCTACGTGAGAAGGAATAGGACTATCTCAGGGATTCATGGTGCTTGTGTCTAGGTGGTTAAATAGTGTTGATCATGCAACATTCTGGATGGTATTTTCCTCTTAGCAGGATGTGAATTTGTATGTGGTTTTGTTTCTTTGGGTCACGTGGGTATGGTGGTGGTCCACCATCCATTGCTCCTCCTCCTTTGTGATCATTAATGTAACAACTCCTTCCTTCTCATTTTAGGTGAAACCTTATTTTTCATTTTTTGTACAGAGGATCTGTTGGCTTGAGAGGTGGCTGGTGTTTGGTTTCAGAGTCTTGGGCCTAGGTATTTTGTTCAGTTGTTATTTCAGGTGGTGCCACATTAGTTCTTTGTGTGTAGTGGTTGGAATTTTGGCCAGTGGTACCCGACTTTCTGTTGGTCATGTTTTTCCTCGTCACGAGGCTCTGAAGTAGGCCTTATTCTGGTTCTCTATGAGTGATGTTTTCTGTTTCTCCTTCTTGGTGTTGTTGGTCATAGAATTCCATTTGGGAAAGCACAGTGGCTTTGGCTTCACTCTGGGTTCCGAGAGTTTGGGTGTTTGACCTTTCCAAGTGTCTAGGAGGGAAGATTTCCTTTGGAGCCTTCTATCAAGGGGTAGTTTTGAATTTTTAGCCAGGGTCTGTAGTATTTTTGTGGTGAACTCAGATGGTGGCGACCAAAAGGGCTAGGTCATGTTGCATATAAAGCTTTGACGTGGAGTGCAGGGTCCCTGGTGGTGATTGGCTGGCTGGTAGAGTATGTAGTTGTTGGTGGTGTGGTTTAATAGTTGTCTCGGTGGATGTTTTTGTCGATTTTGGTTCATTTTAGGACTTTGGTTCTCAACTAAGCATCTTGGATGAAGTCGGTTCTCGCATCCTTGTGCCCTCATGTATTGGTGAAGTTGTGATTGTCTCGTTTGAACCATGGGTCATCAAAGATGGTTGGTGCTCGAGGTGGTGGTTTGGGAGTAAATGTTCTTTGCAGTAGTCACGTTGTCTAAATTACGCAAGGCAAAGCTAATGGGGGACGTGGAGCTGGTGGCAGGAGAAGTTTCGTAATCGACCTTATGAGCAGAAGAGGGTGCATGGTCTTGGCAAAACACAGTCGTGGAGTAGGTAGAAGTAGTAGGGGTACAGGACATAGGCAAGGCCCAAGCTCATGGGGGTGGAGTGGAAGGACGAGAAGCATGGGAGTTGGTGGACGTGTAGTTTTTGGTCGCAGCAAAGGAACGCCAACACAATAGGAGATGTTCCGATCTATCATGGACACGTTGGAATATCATGAAAGGGTATATATATTAATTATCTCACATTTATTGAGTTAAAAGAGTAATTAGATATCTCTAGGTGGAAACCTTTTTACAATACTTATACTCTAAAAAAAATCATCTTAAGAGTTTTTATCTTTTTAAAGGTTGCATATAGTGGTTTGAGGTAAAACATATCCTCAACAAGCCACATATATTACTTTGTAGTCTCACCTAGAAACTTTATTCAGTGGCTAAGTTAGAAGTCCAAGATCTTAAAACTCAATCTGAGTGATCAAACCTCAATTATATCAATTAAACAATTTTATAATGAATTACTAATAGTTTAAAAAAATGATCAAACAGTTAATTCCAGTTTTTTTTTTTTTAAATCATTATAACTAGATAATTTGAATAGTAATGTTATAAAAATAATTTATTTATTTATTTCAGTGATGCTATCATATTTTTTTTATATTTAATAAGATATATTTTTTTAAATTCACCATTTTCATTTTCCATAAATCCAAGATTAAAATAAATTTAAATTAATAATAAAATAATTATATATATTATTTTTATAATAAATCAATATAAACTACTAAAATATTTGGCATATTATATTTCTATTTATTCTGTATCGATACTTGTTAAATGTATAAATAATAATATAATAATATTTATGACATCCTAAATAATTATTTGCATATTATATAGTTAACGATAAAGGATATATGTAATAAATTTGATCATTTAAATAATAATAATGATTAGAATATTATAAAATATAAATTTATATGTGTATTTTTCTATGGTCAAATTACATAATTATATTTTTCTTATTGTGGGGAAATTTAAAATCTTCAATTTAATATTTTAACAAATCACTACAACAAAACATGCAATGTCCACCAAATTTAGCACCAGATTTTGGAGCAATTTTTTTTTTAATTGGGATGAGCAATCTAGTGCTAAATCTGACTCTATTGTACAATTTTTAAAGCATCCCTTTGTGTTCCAAATTTTTCATCCTTTTTTCATGCCAAAATTTTCATCCTTTTTTGCATCATATTTTGCACCAAGATTTGCATTTGGTTTTACAAGAGGCTTTGCTTCTAGTTTTGTGAAAATTTTTGCATCTACTTTTGCATTGCTTTTCGCTTCCCGTTTTGTGCCATTCTTTCCTTCTAGTTTTGTGTTGGAATTTGCATCGAGTTTTACACCATCTTTGGTATCTGATTTAGTGCCTCTTTTTGCATGCAGTTTTTGTGTCCAGTCTTATGCCATTTTTTGCTTCTAATTTTGTACCTACTTTTACATCTATTTTTGCGCCAAATTTTGTGCCTCTTTTTGCACCATTTTTTGCATCCAATTTTGCACCATATGTTGAATCTGATTTAGCACCAAATTTTGCATCCATTTTTGTGCCATTTTTACATCCACTTTTGCGATTGATTTGTCTGCCTTTTTTGAATCTTATTTTGCACCATTTTTTGCATCTAATTTTGCATCATTTGTCGCATCCAATTTAGAATCATTTTTAACACCATTAATTGCATTCAGTTTTGCATCCTATGTTGAGCCATGTGATGCATCCACCTTTGTATCCCATTTTGTGTGTAATGTTACGTTCAATTTTGAGCCCTTTTTTTGTCTACTTTTGCATCAAGATTTGCATCATTTTTACACCTCATTTTTCATCCAATGTTGCATCTTGATTTTCATCCAAACTTGAGCCATATTTATGCCCATTTTTTCACCATTTTTTCTACTTTTGTTTGCACCATTTTTTATGTCCAATTTTACATATTTTTTGTGTCTAATTTTGCATCTTTTTTGGCATCCAAATTTGCATCTTTTTTCTGTCACATATTGTGTCCACATTTTCTTCTCATTTTGCACCTAGGTTTGAGTTTGAATTTGCATCTAGTTATAAATCATTTTTGGCATCCAATATGTCATCCTTGGTTTCACCATTTTTTAGTCCCATTTTGCATCTTGTTTTTTGTCTTTTCATACATCATTTTCTGCGACCAATTTTTCATCCTAATTTTGCATCATTCTTTGCATCCTCATTTTGGTATCCATTTTTGTGTCCTTGTTTGTTCCCAATTTGGTATCCTTTTGTATGCCCTATTTTGTTCCCTTATTTTTGTCTATTGTTGCACCCTTTTTTAATTCAGCTTTAAAACCATTTTTATGTCATTTTTTGCATCTTGTTTTGATGGCTAGTTTAACATCCAATTCTACTCTCAATTTTGCATCCATGGTTACATCCACTTTTAGCTTCTTGTTTAGAGTGTACTTTTATTTTCATTTATGACCCCCTTTATGGGTTCATTTTACTAATTTCAATTACATAGTGAAATATATTACATTTTCTAATATCGTTTAAGAAAATATCACAATTCAAATTGATAATGTAATGTTTGTAAACAAATTTAAGGGTAATTGACAACATTTATTAAAAAAATAGTAGTATCATCATATATAACAATTCTACATCAAAAAATCATTAACAATTTTCATATATATATATATATATATATATATATATATACACACACACACACACACACTAAACCAACACCTATCGCAGATATCATTATTCCAAGGTAAATTCACAACATTACATCCAAAAATAATAATATCATCATACATAATGATTCTCCATAAAAAAAAACATTAACAATTTTCAACTGATATATAAAGTAACATGATAATACTAATAATATCCTCATCATCTTTAATCAAATCAACTAAGATTCAAATGTGTGATTATCAGATCAAAATCTTTCATGAATATCATTATTTTAAGGTAAATTCACAACATCCATCAAAATATAGTAATATCATCATACATAATAATTCTCCATCAAAATAATGTTGATAATTTTTAATATATACATAAACTAAATAGATAATAATGATAAAATCATCATCATATTTAATTAAATCAACTAAAATTCAATGTATGATTACCAAATTGAAATGTTTCATAAATATCCTTATTCTAAAGTAAGTTCACAACATCAATAAACAAATAGGAATCTCATACACGATAATTCTTCATAAAAAAATGTAAACAATTATCAACATATTCATAAGGTAACAAGATAGTATTGATAGTATCATTGTCATTATTTTAATCAAATAAAATTGAAATGTATGATTACCATATTAAGAAATCCCAACTAAATATAAAAAATAATGCATGGCTAGCTAGCACCACGAAAATCATAGTCAAGATCATCCTCATGATCATTTCCATGATCATCATCCTGATTATCTCATCCACATGATCATCACCAATGCCATCACCATCCTCTTCGTCATCGTCTTTGATATCTTATGTAAGCTCAACATAGTCTGTATCATCACCTTTGAGGTCATTACCTATGGCGTTCTGGAAAAAACATCAATACTACATGTTAGTTAATTCCATAGCACAATGCATATTTTTGTTACAATTCTAACCATAAAATGAGGTAGGACATAATAAAATTTAATAGAACTAAAAAATAGAATGGAAATATGGTTTAAGATATATTGGAGATCTAACTATGATTACAATTGTAATTTATGTTAAGTAGTAAAAGCATTGTTTAATGCATATGAAGTAGGTACCCAATTGTTCTTCATATTATATTGTGAATGTTTGTTATAGTTTCCATGCACTATTGGTAAATTAAGAGTTACTGGAAACTTTAGTTCAAATTACAATTTTAATTCATATTAGAAATAGAAGAAATTTTAACAAAAAAGAATGTCACATGAAAAAATAAATTATTTTTAATGAAAAAAACGTTGCATACAATACACTACAAGAAAAAAATACATTGGTGAGGATTGAAAAATGTCGCCATAAGCTCATTGGTGATGGTCAAAAGAATCTTTGTTGCCAAAAACTGAACATCACCAAAGGTGGCATTTCCAAAAGTATAGGTGTTGTAGTGATATTCAAGGTTCATCACCAATAATTATTTTTAATGATGGACAATGATGGCCACCATTTCATATGAGAAATGGTGACAGAGCTTAGCCTCCATCAGCATTTCATATGAGAAATGGTGATGAAACTTAGCCTGATCACCAAAAATTCTTAACGTCACCAAAGGTGGCGTTGCCAAATGTATAGGTGGTGTGGTGACATTCAAGGTCCATCATTAATAATGATGATAACGATGGATAGTGACCATCACAATTTCTTGATAACCTCAAGGTATTGTGCACTCTAAATTTTTCTTATAAAAAATATTTGACAATGAAAGAATTCCATCAGAGTTTGTGTAGCTCAAAGCACTCTTAGGACTACATGACCTTAGCTTTAGTTCGCTATGGGGTTTTATTTAATATTTCTCACCTTTAATGGATGAAACTCTCATATATAAAAGTTTGATAAGGTATGTACTTCTAATGGTCTTAGTGGAAGTATTCCAACTTGTTTGAGTTGTTGAAGCCATCTCGATTATCCATCATTTTTTTTGTGTTGGACCTAGTTAGATGAAACTCATTTTTAACCCCAAATCTATAATTTTTAGATAGTTTTTGTGGATTCATTCAATGGATACCAACCTAAAATTTAAATAGATGCACCTAGAAAGAGTTAAGGTGTCCCTGATCTCAGCAGAAATCTCTATGGCAGTTCTTAGAGTCACATCTTTGCTAATATTTTAGGATGTTTGAGTATTTGTATCGAAGCTTCACTTGATACTAAATGGAAATATGGACATAGAAATCTTCAGGATCTATGGTAGTTTTCTCTTCTCCTTTTTCCTCAGCAAAATATATCCATCTTGTGCTCCACCGACCTTTCCAGTTTCTATAGTCGGACTCTTCATCCATCACTGTAATCACTTTTTGGCCACCATGCCAGAATCTTGGTCTAACCATATCATGTTTCTAGATTTAATGGAAAATGCACTTACAAGTGAATTTCCTAGTGCCTTGCACTTTTAGGATCTTTGACTATTTGTATCAAAGATTTAGTTGATATGAAATGGAAATATGGACATTCAATGACCTTAGAATTTTAATTTGTGCATTAGATTTTCTTTCCCTCAATTGATCACAAATATTACTAAGTTTCTGGTTATTATAATAATAGTGTAGGTGTTGATCTACACTGTGAGAGCAAGGATTTTATTCTAGAAATAACAATTTTCCTTTGAGAGAGAGAGTGGGAAGGGCTACATAACTAGAAATATTATATGGAGCTAACTATCAAGAAACTGAGAATCCCACAAGGAGTAAGAGAAAGAAATACAAAGTATACAAAGTGAATTCAAGGGTATAAAGTAAGGCTTAGAGAGAATCAAGCATGAGGACTTGGGATTTGAAAAGAAACCATGAGCAAGATTTCAAGATACTTCACCCCTCTAAAGGATCAATTGCTGGCAGAGGAAACATAAAGCTTTAAGATAGAAGGATTTCAAATGGGATAGAGTAGTGCCCTATTTTTTCTCTAAGGATGATCCTTGGGATACTAAATGATGAATAAAGGTCTTTAAGACATCTAAATATTCTAATTGGATGACCAAAGATCTAACAGATGTTGTTAGCCTAAATGACAACATAGAATCTAAGCTTGGAAATTCAGTCCACAATATTTTTGTTGTTGACAGGAAATTCATAAAACAGAGGTCGGCCTCAGTGGAGGAGCATATTGTTAAAGAAACTTTGATATTACCATATTTGTTGCAAAAGGTTGGGATAAAGAATTTTAAATTTGAAGGGATGGAGTGAAGGGATCGTGTATAGAATCTAGTGGACCAGTGACCCTTCTTTAACTGATCAGATGAATCAAAACTCTAGAGATATGATTTTGGGGCATTCTACTAGCCATATGCTTTTCTCTTGAGTTGTTATTTTCCTTAATTATTTCTATCTGGCCAGAAAAATATTTCTTTGAGTTATATGCTAATAGTCTTCTTGAGAGGTATAATCAAGTTGTCAATGGGAGATCTCTTAAGCTTACTTTGATGTATAATCCAAGGCCAAAATGTGTGATCCATGCAATTTTGAAATGTATTATTAGGAGTATGGTTACAGATTCTGAAAGCTATGTAAATATCAATAATGGACCACGAGTATTGGGTAGGAAAGTCAAGTTCATTTTTCAATCAAGGGTCAGGTTTGGATATCATACCTAGACTCTCTTTGCTAGGCAGCAATATCATACTGTAATATTGTTAATTTTGTATTATTAATGGAAACTTTCTCCTTTATTGACCAAAATAAAATGCATTCTTAATTGGGATATTGAAGACTTATCCCTTTTTGATAAACCACAAATAATATGCGAGAGGTATATGTTTGTATTCTCTCAAATCATTTCACCAGATAAGTTATAAATTATAACCTTGGGTTGTCAAAAATCCAAAGAAAACTATGTAATAGGTAATGTAAGACACATGCATTAAAAAACAACAAAGCTACATGATAATTATGCAAGTACTCTACAAATATCATGATTGAACCATTATGTATAAGAAATTCAGTTACGTTGAGAAAGAGTTACCATGTCACTGGTGTTCATGATGACTAGTCTAAATTCTGATGTGAGATGGTATTCATATCTTAGTGCAGCATATTTTTAGCTACTGTTGGAGGAAAAAAACCTGCAAAACTTGCTACCTCCAAGAGTTCAGTTATGCATATTTGTACAAACATTGCATAGTAATTATGCTCAAATAATGACCAAACATAGCCACTAAACGAGCAAAGTGAAGCCTCCTTGGTTTGGAGTGGAATTGTTTGAAATTGGAATTTTAGAGAAATGTGCGTTATACAATAACTAAATAGAACATAGAAGAAGCTTCTATATATCAATCCTGGAAACTTTCATCAAAATGTATTTTAGATTAATGGGAAATATAGAGAAAATAATTAAAGTAAATAATAAACATTACAAGTTTCTTCATACTGAAGGATTGGACTTGTATATTTCCAAATAAGCGCAATTGTGGTTCGATTAAGAAAAAAAAACTATAAATGTCTAAATGCATATAAAATGATCTGACATATCACAAATTTGCAAAAAGCGTAATTGTAAAACTTGAACTCAAAATCAACAACTTGAATGTTATTAGAATTTAAACCATGAAGAACTCTTTATATTATTCAATTCCTCTACACGGGAAAAGAAGCCTTACCTCATGCCTAGTGTCAAAGGGATCCTAACCAACCATAAAGTTTGTGGTGCTTCAATTTATTCTATTTATGAAGAGAATGTTATGGTTGCTTAGACAATCCCATGCATTGGAAAATTGCAGTTGTACACAAAAAATTTCATATCACAAGAATAGCTCTACTTCTATTCATAAATTCCTTTATAAGAGAAAAATTAATGAGTGTGTTGATCTAATAGAAAATGTGGAAGTTATATAACAACCCTAAATCTATAAGACGAGAGTCTATAGTTGCATTGCCTCAATCAACAAAGTCAGTTACGAAAAGGATGTGTGAGTATTAACAACAAAACTCATGTAAAAGATGAATAGTAGAGCTTAAGAAACTAATATCCAAAGGGTTGATCCTCCTTGATCTTTTCTTCCTCTCCATAAAACCAAAACCCTAAAAAGGGTAACAAAGGCAAAGAGAACAATAAAAAGAATCCAATCCTAAACTCCTACATTTAAAATATTACATTTCCAGATCTGAGAAAACCTCGTTGAGGACATCATCCTTACCATTAGAAAAAAGATTTGCATCCTTCTCTTATTCATTAATAAAGAATTTTTGCTCAAGTCTCTAATGTGAGGCAAAAAAGTCATCTTTTGAGATTTATCCATCGTTTTCAGTGAATTCCCATGAGTATACACCCACCTCATGAATGACCAATTACACTTTAGACCACATGAAGTTGCATGAATGAATATCAAATGAAAAATGAATTTCCCAAGGGATTTAAACTTGCTCAAGCATGTCTCCCACACAAGCCTACTACTTTGAGGATTGGAAATTTTCATTTTACTTGTTAGAAGGTCTCATTGTTTTACCTGAACTGCCTTAGCATACAATGGGTGTAGGCTGTCAGCGTGCCATTTCATGAGTTTCATGAGTGCAATATGTGCTTCCTAATGAGATTCACAGGGTCCATCTCTTGCATTTTTTGTACAAAACCCATGAGTTAGAAAATAAACATCTAAAATAAGAACAACCACTAGCATTAGGAGAAGGACTAGGAGTGTCTGTTAGTAGGGAACATAAAGGAACTCACGAGAATCATAAATGTCATTTGAATTTTCTAGTTTAAGAATGAGATGCAGAAAAGGAAAACACAAGCACCACCAATTTTAGCCCCCTTTTTTGGCAGCTTTTGATTTTCTTCCCTTTTATTCTCTTACAACTTCAATAGCATATAAACTATAGGCATCTATAGGCACACTTAGGAATTCTCATACATTTTTTCTTATATTTGAGCCAAATGGTATTTTGGATAGTTTATGCTCCCCCAATAGATATTTTGCAAACACTATATTGTATATCTCCCTTCTCTTGTCATGCTCTTTCAAACATTAAAAAGCAATCAATCAACAAAAAACTCTGCAAAGCCAAAGTGTAAGTGTTCCGCTCAGTATTGACAATAACTTGGCAACAAATATCATCCAAAATGAGTATTTTTTTTCCCATTTGGCATTTATATTTGACGCCTATTATTTTCGCCATATACCTGTGAGTTAGACTCTTAGGTAGGTAAATTTCCTAGAAGTTATTGAGCAGTCAGGGTCTGTACCAACAAGAACCTACAAGACTCACTCGTTGCCGAGTATGAATTGTTGGAAGAGATTTGAAAAATTGATTTCCCCATATTAATAGCAGAGAAAACTGAAAATATGAAATCATTGAAGCCCCCATTTCCTAATACCATTACCTTTTGCAGAAACATGTGTGTCATCTTGTGCTTTTGAATTATATTTAAAGTTAGAAACTAATTCAGTTCCTATTTTGGATCAAGCAGAAGAAATTGAAGTCAATTCTAAATCCTTGCAAGAAAAACAATATGGAGTTTCGATGAAACTAACATCATTGAATTACCTTGGGAAAGTAGAACATATTGTCCAAAGAATAGGGCATAGGTAATCAAAAAAAGAATGAACATAAACATAAGTAGCATGTCACCAGGTAGTCACTCCAATAATGTTATTATTAGGAGTACAAAAGGGAAACATGTTATCAAACTGAGAAAAGACATGACTACACTAATATAAGAATAATTAAAGGGAATCCAATTTCACATGTACTGACCAATTGAAAGTTTCAAATTAGAAAAGAACTCACCAGAAGAAATACCGCAACCACTCCCAATCTTGCTTGCTATATTTCCTCCCAGGGATCCTCATTTCCAAAACCACCAAAGCATATTCTACCTCCATTTCCACCCCACCTCTAGCTATTTCCTTCTTTTTTTTCTCCCCATCCCATCGATCAAATGCATCTCTCTTTCCAATAAGGGCGTCTTCTAAATCTCTATGAGAAACATCTTGTAGGGAGGATCAAATTTATTTATTTAGACAACGTTTATTATTGTTAATCGAGGAAAAACCACTAGATCTTTCTTCCTTGCGCAGTTTAACAAATATTGTTTGGTTTCAATAAATTGTGGACCATTCTAAACTTTTGACAAGACAAAATATTCAATTATGTTATGTGAAGTAGGACTTGTTGGGTATGACATGGACTCGTGAGTCATACTAGCATTGGTGCCACCTAATCTCAGGTCAGGCCTCCCTTAAGCCAAATGGAAAATGATTTAAGGTAGACATAAAGCACGACCCTAACTAAAGTAAGGGTTAGGGGAAGGTCCCGATACACCACCCTTTCACTATCAAATTTACCAGTTTCATCAACAATGATGACCAAAAGAAAAGAGAGAGTAAGCAAACGAGGCAAACAAGGAGGCAGCTAGCGGACAAAAAAAACCACCAAACCACTCAATGATTAAGTTCAAATCCTCTAATAAGAAACCTAGGTAATACAAAACCATAAAATAACACACAAGGTCAACGAGTAAAAGGTGGAGGGTTAAAAGGTCTTTCAGACATGAACCAAAGAGAGAATAGAAATGTATTTTTTTTTTGTAACCTCGACTATTCATGTTTAAGAATAACACCCAAGTAAGGTGGGAAATTAAACCAATGAATTAACACCTAGGATTGCCTTAAAAATACAATAAGCTATCCATAACATGCAGTATGGTCTTTTAAATTCTTGGAAGAATCTAATGTTTACCATCAGTGTAGCTACAAGAGTAGACAATGTCAAGTTGGATGATATTACAGGTTAGTTATTGTAGCAAAAGACACAAAGAATAACTTTCCAAATAGACATCGATTCACAAGCTATGATGAGTAGGGGTTTCTCTAAGGAGTGAAATAATAATATATCTAATGGGTAAGAAGTAGCATGAGTTATTTTTTGAATGTTCCATCAAATGAATATGAGGTGGGTTGGATATCTGCAAATTTATTCTTCTAGGGAAAGACAAATAAAACAATTCAAACATTATAGTTGATGCAATGAGTAAAATAATTACTTTGTTGGCAATTATGTCAATAAAGGTAGTTAGCTTTGAAACTATAAAAAAATCGTATGAGAATGATAATGGTTTTTAGAGGCAAGGAGAGCATGTAAGGAATCATTGATGGGAGATCAAACATCCTACATGGATTATTTTTTCAAGAAGAATTTTTATTAAGAAAAACATAGTTTTGTGTGCCAAGAGGTTCCATGAGTGAAAATTTAATCTAGAATTTGGGAATCATATGATGGAGGATTGAATGATCATTTTAGAAGGGACAAAACCAATGCATTTTGAAATAAAAGTATTTTTGGCTATGCATAGCAAGAGATGTGACAAGATATGTGTAAATATGCAATGTTTTCCAATTGGAAAAACAGAGAAGTCAAAATACTTGACTGTATAGTCCATTAGTTGTGCCCTGTTTTTCATGAACGTATTGTGAATGGGTTCTTGAATTTTCTCGGATTGGCATCCAGGAAGCTCATGAGAATGCATTAATGTATAACCTATCTCTTGACCATGTTCATATCATGTTCTTTATCACAAGTCATATTCATGTTCATACCCATAGACATCACTCAAGTCCTTATAATGTCTAACATTCTCACATAGGAAACCATTTATTATTCAACTCTTTTGATGGCTCCAACATCAAACATCAATCTGTTGTAGTGTATCAATCACGAGTTCAGAGTCGAGAACCAATTAAAAACCACATATTGGCTTCATATTACACAAGAAAATAGTCTTGTTAACCCCACCAATTGCCTACAACAATATTTCAAGATATTAATGAAGCATGAGACAAAAATTCAAAGCTAGTGCCATCAATCAATGTACCCATTATAAATCAGTAATTGATAACCTTCTTTCCATTCCCAATAGCCAATCAGCTCAATCCACATCTTACTTGCCTGAAGTGTTCAATGGCTAATTCCAGTTTGTATTGATTACCTCGTTCTCCTGAATGCAATGGACGACTTCTAAAAAGATGTTCTCAACTTGGATTTTGGATCTTCAATTTGTAAAATATCTTGAGAAGGGTAGTATTTCTCTGCTAATCTACCACTGGATACCAATGGATTGTTTTCCTTGCCTTTTATATGGCATCAGACAATTTCCCATCCACTATGCTAGTCTAGCTACATGCTTCTTCTTCTCTCAAATTTGGATGTAGTAATTGATTGGGGCTACTCATTGTTGTGGTTACATCATATTGACAATACATTTTAGCAGAAAAGTGGAGAGGGGATAGATTTGGACACTGTATACTCAATATTACTCTCATTATGTGTCTACTGTAAGTAGGAAAAAAGGATATGATTCACCTATTAGATAGTTTCCACGTCATTAAAGATGTGCATGAAATAAGTGCTATCTCAATTCAGTGTAGAGAGGAGTTTACTAAAGTCATTCAAACTACTCCACCTATAGAAAATTTGAAAAAATTGATATAGTACTCTAAAGGATTGTAAAAACATATAACTGATCAAAGTAGTTTTAAATCTTCCCCCATGGATAGTGTTCGGATGTCATGGCTAAAAAGGAATGAGTGGAAAGAAATTTGGGCATGCATTATAGATGAAATCACTATTTACAAAATCCAGTGATAGGAAGAAGCAATCTGTCTCTATGACACACAAAGATTAAGGATTAAAAATTGGCATTTGGAAGACTAAATCAAGCTTCCATTCTTCTCAAGAATACCATTGACTTAGCATAAGAAAATTACTTGGTTCCTTAAAGAGAAATCTAACCATTCTAAAAAGCGTCATTATGATTGAAGCAATAAAAAAATGGCTTACACTTGGAACTGATTGTTAAACTAATTTAAAGCACAAATAATCAAGGTGCGAGATGGTTAAGAAAGTTTGACCTTGTTGGAGAAGGGCACCTTAGATAACATCATGTCTTTGTAATTATGTACCTATACACATGTCAGGACACACTTTTATGATAACTTCAGTATACCATTCTACATGAGAACAATATCAATATTCTCAATGAAGGCATCAAGAACTACATTAAATATTGCAAGGAAAATCCATGTATCTCTAGAAACATTATTAATGTATCCAACATTTTACAAACTGCAATGCCTATGAACCCGTAAAGTAGGTTTCTCCAAGATGAATTGATTTGTGTAATTCTCAAAAGAGGTCACAACACTCCATAACCCCTAGGAACCACAAGAAGGAGAAGTTGAGATACAATCCTCTTAATAGCCATAAATTGATTTCCCAAATAGTGTGATACTTATCGGTTGATGCATGGTTGCATTAAAATTAACATATTCAATTTAACACAAAGTCATCTTAAATATACCAAGAGATATAACTGTGCATTTTTACAGTTGTAATATATGTATCTTTTCAAAGACGGACAATTAGGAGAAATTAGATCAACCCAAGATTGAAATAGGCTCAAAGCAAAAACCCATAGAATTTCTTGTGACATACCTAGTGTGAAATAATATTTGGCTATAGCTATGAAGGAATGGGAATCCATTTTTCATTTAATGCAAGCGATGGACCATCTAAATGATATAATGTCCTATTTATAAAAGCCTAAAATAGAAATTGGTAGATGGGATTTTAGTCCCAAACCCCAAATACCTAACGTATATATATTGCGATGATAATTAGAGAAAATTGAAGAAAATATGTTTATTAAAAAGTGTCCAAACAAAGCGCCATTCTTATCATTCACTAGAAGTCATACACATGAAAAGAGAAACCTAATTTTCATTCGAAATTTATTTTACCTTAACAAGTTTATATATAAATATAAAAAAACATTAATTGAAGTGGAGGAGGAGCTTGGGGTTGATTTTGAGGAGTGTGGGAGCAGTGTAATTGCTATGGAAAAGGATCATACTTTGAATCCATGCCAGAGCATTGTAGTGAATAAGGTAAAAGTGTTGATGGACATACTAGTTGTTGAGCTTGGTGATAAGGTGGAGTTCGGTGTCACATATGCATTAGAGGCTATTATTGAAGAATTCATGGAGGCTACATTGAGACAGTATGAAGAAGAGATAGTGAATTCAAGCATTGGAACAACAACAGATGGAGAACCTTGTGATGAGAAAGAAGCCAAGAATTTAAGAGAATGTGCATTGATTGGCCTTGAGTCACTATGTTTTGAGGCCAAAAATTGCAAGGAAATTGCTATTTACTGGCAAGTGTGAAAGTATGCGCAGACATGATTTTTCTCAGATGTTATACTTTGAGGACTCTGAAGAAAAAATTGATGAGATGGACAAACCTACTTGTGATGTGGGTGATTTTCAGGCTAATGTATTTGAGACCTGTGTTGGTAGTAGTGAAGAATTATATGATGCAAATCTGCGAGACTTGTCACAAGTTCAGAGAAAAATAACATAGTGGTTGATAGTTACAATGAAGCAGACTCATCTCATGTACTTCATGGTCTTGAACAATGTGTATTCAAGTCATGCAGGGGCTTCCCATTTTGTGACTCAGAAGAAGAGTTTCCTACCATGGATAGACCTTGGGAAGAGGACCATAATAACGTGGGCCTATTTGCATCCCAAAAAAACCAGTCATTCAAGAAAGAAAATGACTAGAATAAAACACTTTCTTCTAAGCTCTATGAAAAGCAGCACAACATCTGGAAGGGAACACTTGTAGGCAATATTTTAGAGATCGGGAAATGGGTTAATGTAAATTTTACAGCCAAATTTCACCTTCAATGAAAATTCCTGAACACCTGAATTATGTCGACATCTTAAGTGGGAAATCAACAAGAAGTTCTTCAGAAAGCCAGGCTTTGACTTCTACAGAAAGTTCCAAGGGTAGTTAATGCCTGCATACACCACAACCACTAAATTCCTACTGTGTTGAATAATACCCCTAAATAAAGAAAGTCTAGCTACATGAATGCATGTGCCTTTACCACTATAGATTAATTGTTACACTTAAATAGAGGCTTCGTTATTCCACCTTCATTATGACTACAATTTTTTGCACACGTTGCAGAGTGATAGTAATATTGTTGTTGTTCCCTCATCCACACATCTTACATGTTGCACAGTAAATGTGACTTCCATACTAATTGTTCAATGCAATGTACTGTTGAGGAAGAATTTGTTGCGTGTAGCAAGATGAAGGAGAACAAAATCTGAGTAAGTAAAACTTAGACTACCTCTCTAAGAGGAAGGTGTTTTATACCAAATTAAGATACTAGCACAAGATCTCAAAACCTCCCCTATGATGTTGGCATCATAAGAATTTTTACTACCTATGAATCCAAAGGAATGTAAAATTGAACCACTTCTCCTTTTTGTGCTCTGATATCCCTTCAGAATCTTCAACATGTAAATCCCTCATACAAGGAAAATTTAATAAAGAATTTTCAAACCTCCTAAATCCTTCAAGTCAACTTCACTAGCCAAAATCTTCTTACACCACAATATGAGTTGTTTAGGACTTCTTGCAAAGGTAAACTCATTTTTATACAAGGCCAAGTTAAGTGGATCAAATATATCAAATACAAATTAAAAACTACACTAAAATTTGAAAGTCCAACCTGAGTCGAAACTTGTCAAGTATGAAATAAAAACTTATGGTGGATGCATAAACCCATATTGGGACTTATTCAGTTTCAATTCATGCATATCTCACTCGTTCACCTCAAAACCTTCAATAAAAATATCATCTCCCACTTTCTAAGATAGTTTTTCGAAAAAAAACATGCTCTGGTACTCTTCAATACTGCCATCAATTGCATGCATGGAATCAATTATTGATGTCATGATAGGCTTTGAAATTGTCTCCACAAAGCTGGAAGGACACTCCTCCATCATGGCTTCTTTCCATACCTACTCCATTAGATTAGTGAGTAGCCTATAAAGGCCACCATCATGAACTCCTCTAGCCAAAACTTGAATTAAGGATTGTGTTTTCTAAATATCACTAGTTGAAAATCAAACTTATCAATGCATTGTCAAGTCTAAATGCTAACCCATCTACTCTCATCTAGGCATCTAATTGAAATCCTTGGCATCTACTTCAAATTTGATACTCAAGAATATGCTTATTTCCTTGGAATTTTTCTATGATCTTCACTCATAGTATCATTCTTTTATACAAAGCAAGCAACAAATTTGGGGTTTAGTTCACTTGGTTAGAAACAAAGTTAAGATTAGTTTTTTTTTGGGGGTTAGTTAAATTTGTTAGAACACAATGTCTTAAAGTTGTTTCAAAGTTGGAATCTAACTCTTGGAGACGATTGAATCACATTCCATCTAAATCCACTAAACAATGATGAAATATTACAAAACTTTTCCAAAAAATAAAATAAATCAAATGCTATCATACCAAAATAGGTGTGCAGGCCTTGTAAGTTTTTGAGGAAAGTAGCTTTGCAGGTCTTGTAGGTTTTTTAAGGTTGAAGCACAAATAATGAATCAAAAACCTATCATATAAAAGTAGCTATGCAGGCCTTATAAGATTTTTGAGATTGAAAAATAAATGGTCATAATGAGCTGCATTCTGTGAATTCACCTATAGATCCTTATCTTTCTCACCGGCTTCAAGGGGGTTTTTACCAAACAATCCTCAACGTATAGGGACAAAATCTCAAACTTTCATGAACCGATTTCTTTAACCCTCCAGAGCCTATTACCGAGCTTCCCCTGCCTTCATTAGCTTGCATAAAACCCTACTGAGGTCCCATGCTTATCAAGGTTTCTGGGCATTTAACTTTGAGCCAAAAAATTTGGCCTTCAAATCCCATCTAGTGTTATTCTCCTCACTGAAAGGTTCTCAAAAAATTGAACTATGATTGTAACAATATGTGATTTATTCACATGAAACTCAATTCATGAACCAAGGTATATTTCAATATTTTCAAAACAAAAAAGGTTTCAATGTTTAAAATCATGTTCAAAATTACAATCAAATAGAGGAAAAAATGCGTACATAGAACTAGATCATGGTCATGAATAAGCTTCATCTTGAATTGAAATGAAGTGTAAAGGAACTTACAAATGTGACACTACGAACTTGGTCAATGCATAAGAAAAAAGATCCATGGGATGACCCTGTCTGACAAGTTTTTTTGCAAGGCTGTTATAAAATTTGATAGCTTTGTGATAACGTGGAGATGCATCCTTGTATAGGTCTTTGTGGGAACAAACAGGTTCAGATAGATATTTGGACACAATTTGCAACCAATTACATGTCTTAGAAATATCTTTCCATAACACACAAAACGATAGGCCACAAAAAGTTAAAAACACAATCAAACTGATATGGAGCAGCTTTATTGCGTTCTTTGACATTCAATATATATATATATATATATATATATATATATATATATATATATATATATATATATATATATATATATATATATATATATATATATATATATATATATATATATATATATATATATATATATATATATATATATATATGTATATATATGTATATATATATATGTATATATGTGTATATATATATGTGTGTGTATGTATGTGTGCGTGTGTATATATATATATATATATATGTATATATATATATATGTGTGTATATATATGTATGTATATATATGTGTGTGCATGTGTGTGTGTATATATATATATATATATATATATATATATATATATATATATATATATATAGATATATATTATTTATACTTATATATATAAACAAAATTGACAACAATATAGATTTTTAAAATGACACTTTCAAATTTCAAATCTCGTGGGTTAGGCACACCAATCTACACAGGCAAATTTATTAGGGATACAATCCACAAATGTGGGGAAGCATTCCTTAGGTTTCCCTACGAGAATTTTCTAGGCAAGAAAAACTTCAGTGGCTATATTCACTAAAGACAATGTTCTTATCTATTTTATCAATTTAAAAAAAATATATATCCCTATAGAAATTCACTGAATATAAGAAACTCTTGAAATCACCTATGTTGTTAACAAGAGACTGCAAAGAATACATTACTAAAGCACCAAAGTAGACATGCTTGATAAAATATTAAAATTCTTGTTTACACGGAAATAAAGAGAACACAAGGTATGGTGCCACATATTAGTTACACAACACGTTAGATAAAAACTTCTCTACAATTATCTTAGCATCCCTAGACCCTTCGTACATGACCACCAACAAGAGCTATAATCTAAGCTCCATTTCCCGGCACACAAGCACCAGCAAACCTATTGCAACACTCAAATCTAGGCCAATACAACGCATAGATATACTATTAGCTCCTATTATCCATTGATACCTCTTTAATTCATTAAGAAATTGCAAAACAAAATGCATGTAAGTACATATGGGTTTGCTGAAAAGATTTATTGAGTGTAATCTCCATTAAAATTGATTGAAATATTAATCTCCACTCCCCAAATCACAATCTCATTGTTTTGAATTTTCTAATACAAAAGCTTATATAAGTTGTTCTATAAAGAACAAACATGAATCAAAACATAGTCTCCAAACTACAAAGGTAAAAATGTGAGCACCATATAAACCAACTAGGTTAAGAAAAGATAATATTAATGTTGGGTTCCAAAGAGGTCTCTTGGGCTTTCTAAGGTTGAACAGATGTCAAAAATGAAATGTAATGACCTCATATGATTCAAGTTCTTGTTCACTGAAGTATGGAAGTTGATCAACCTGCTCTCTATATTAAAAAAAAGAGCATTCCAATGCCACGAGCCTTATAGCTAGTGCATATATACTATAGATTAATAGGCATCCATCGGGCAGTACTAGAACTCTAAAATGACAAATATGCATCAAGAAATGGAAAAAGAAAAGGGAATGTAAGTAAATAAGGATTTGATAAGCCCCAAAGGTTAGCTCAAGTGGTCACAAGCTAGACACAAGATCTCTCCCCAAGTTGGGGAGATCACAGGTTCAACTCTATTGATCCCCTTAGAATTTAGGTGGTTGGGAACTTAGGTACTGATGATTTACCCCATAGGCATCTAATGGGGAGTACTAGAACTCTAAAATGACTCCAAATATACCAGCATTTGAAATAAACATCTAAAGATCAAGGGCAGAGTTTGGAAATATGATAGTTAGAAAATTATGCTTAACATTATAAACATACTTAGAAACTAAAATAATCACAGAAAAATACACAAAAATTACCAATTCAAATAGGTGATATACATAAATCCCAATAACACTAAAATTTTTCAAGTTTAGAGGATAGAGAATGAAGTGGGGCTAAAATAGGCTAGAACATCTAGGACCTCTAAAGTAGTCTTGTTTTTCCTTGAAATAAAGTTTTTTAGGCTTTTTACCTCAGAGATTTCTAAGAAAGTTTCAGAAATCCAGCTGGCTAAAAGGGTTTGGGATCAATACCTTAACCGAGTCTGAACCTGAAACTGCACCCAGTCCGACCAAATCTGGCAAGTATCATTTCCACATTTTGGAGTCAATAGCTATTTATAACCATATCGTCCTAATTGTCTTAAGGATTTGCTGAAATTTTCAATATCAAATCCAAAGTTACACGGAAAATTCAAATTAAAAAATAAAAATGAAAAGCTAAATTTTAGATATGTCTCATTAATAGGAAAGATTATATTATTATATGCTTAAAATCGTACACGCTTAAAAAATATTCTTCAAAAAGCTTATATGCTTAAAATATGAACTAGAACACAAAGAGTGAATCCTATTTTGTTTTCACTATTTGGAAATCTCTCTGTACAACTCTTGACATCTCTAGAAACCATGAGTGTACATTTGATGAAAAACTTCCTCACAATAATATTCGTTAGCTCAAAATTTAATAGGAATTATTGTAGCTTCTAGTGTTGCATCCACTACCTCTAGCCCAACGTGTACCTCCTCCATTGCCTTTACAATGTGTACTCAAGAACCTGAATATGTTTATGTTGTCTCTTTCTCAAGTCATGTTGGCAATTCCTTATTTGTTGATGAAATCTCACCAACTTTACATCAATCCGGGAGCTCAACGAATGATGTGAACTCATTAAATGTGGGGACATCAACATTGCTAACAGAAAGGATCAATGGACCCTTAGGACATGTGTATGAGTTTGTAGAAGATAGATGTGAACTGATTAATACACCTGTGGACAACGTAAGGTATGTGGACATTAGTCAAGTCACTAAAAGTTTTAATAAATTAGATCCAATGAGATTGGAACCACCCTCAAACATCCTAAAACAATTAAAATTTTAATAAAAAAAAGTATCAGGCTTCCCCACTCATAATTTTATTTTTTATTTGCATTCGAGGGTCCTTGGTTGCATTCAACTTCAGTGACAAAAACCTAGTATGCTACCAAACCATCCCTTTCCCATTTTGTGCCACCAACCGAACATTTTTAGGTCTCAAAGCAATCAAATCAACTTGTTCCACCAATTACCATCTAGTTACGATAACACTGATTAGTTGTTGTTGTATTTCCTTTAATAATAGAGTGATGGGATATTCTATTGGAGACTGTGCTTGTCATCCTGAATTTACAAACTCAATATTTATGTAGAATACTTCATAGTTATCTATTGTTTTGAATTATTTGATTGAATGAAATGATTTTACTTATGGATTTACTTAATATTTTTATTAGTAGATGCCAAGTTTACTAGGATCATTACTTAAAACCACAATGTTTTTGAGTTTGAAATGAGTGGCCAGTGAAATGGTTTTCTCCAGGTCATATGAATCAAACTCACCTGTTTGACTACGTTTTACTTTCTCAACATAAGTTTGACCCAAAATTACATGTATGACTTTCTTGACAAATTCCAACTCATCTTGATTGAGTTAACCCTCATCTGATAGGCCTATAAAAACCCTCATCCAACATAATTTTGGTCACTTTTACCTCTGCTAGGAACTTTTATGATTTCTCCTCTGTTGGCCAACTTTCTTGTGTGAAACAGATGAAAGGAGCTCACATTATTATATCTAGGTCCCCCAACAACATTGGTTGGGAATCCACCGATATATCTAGGTAAACTTAGGAATCAAAAGAGTATGCTTTTTAACTCAACAGACTTCATACCAGTTATAGAGGACCATTACAAAGCTTTTTGACCCTCAAAGGTACTTCTACACTTTTTTTTCCATCTTTCTTTTCTATCGTTAAGTATTTAGAGTTGAATAATAAATAGCCATTGTCTTTAGGGTTTTTCTATTTTTTTCTTTTTCTTTTTTAACAGGAGGGGAGGTAGGTGGTTTGACTTTTGTTTAGGATTTTCCCCTGATTTTTATTTTTCAAGTTCAACTTTCAAGGATGTTAACAACATAAATTTTTTTTTCCATTGTTCCTCCCAAACATCAGCTTCTTCCCACAACCTTATTGAATAGTGAAAATGCCAAGAGAGAAGCACTTATTTTGGATTTACTGTCGAAAGCTTCTAGGAGCAAATAATCTTAGACATAAAAATTTCCATATTTCTTTTAGTAGCAACATGCATAGATTTAAATACCATCATTGCCCAAATTCCTAACCATAAAATTGGGATTTTCAAGGTTGTTGACAAGGATATTAAACACCAAGCCAACTTGGCTATTGAATATCTCAATGAGGTTAAAAGCAAGAAAGTGGTGATAAGCACAAAAATGGCATCCCTTGCTACTAATGAAGCTTCTTCTCACACACACGGAAATTAATCCTTCAAATCAACTTTTCATTCCTTGAAAAAAATTACATGGAAACTTCCACATGCTACCCAAAAAAAAACACTACATAATTACCAAAACCACCCTAAACTTAAGCTTTTATAGGCTACTTGAGAGGTATAATTGTAAAAAAGACAAAAACAGGAGTTCTTTCTATACCACCCTACTGTACAAACTATACAACGAATGAACAACACTGTTGTGTGCATCCATACATTATTTTCTATACGAATATATAGAATTATGTATGATTGTACAAGTCTATTCCAAACAACATTTAAACTAGAGTTTATTACTAACATTTATTTATTCAAGTTTATTATTCCAACAAATTTCACAATCAATCATGTATAGATTGGTTAGGTTTGAGAATTTATTTCCTTCTTCTAGATTGCAATTAATGAAATGGAATCATTCATCCGTTGAAGCCAAAGCAGCCTTGAATGATTTTTTTCCTTTGTCCCAAGTCTACATAATATCCTAAACAATGGCACAAGCTCTAGGAAGAGATATAGACAAAAACTAGAAAAATAATTGTGAGCCTTAATATCACCTTTAATGTCAAGAATGGTGTTGAATCTATGTATGTAGAGGATATTTTCCTACTATGAGTAGAAATCCTCCACAAAAATATCACTGTGAAGAATATTCACAACAATTTTCTTTTCAGAGGAGAACCAAACAAAGATAACTCTTAATTCTATCTACTAAATGAATGGATAAAATGGAAGCCATTTAGAAGTATACTACCTATTAGCCTCTCAAAATAATAAGTGCCAAAAATTATTGAGTTCCCAAGTATTCTCCCTCAATCTAAAAGTAGATATTGACTGATATGGGTCAATTGACAAGGTTTGGAAGCATTTAAATTCTTGATTGCAAATGGATTTCTAGAAGATGTCAGAGATCAATAAGAAACCAGTTGTTCTACTTTGATTTTTTTCTCCTCTAATTTTTATGACCTGTTCTACTTTGATTGTTCATCCTTAACCCCTATTATTCATATCTTGGATACAAACAAGAAGGAACAGGTCATAAAAAGCTTCATGTAAAGGGGCTCCAAATTGTCGTACAATAGAATGTTCATCCTCCCAAATTTTTCCAAGGTATCTCTTCCAAAATTTGCAGCCATGGTTTCCAGGCTTGAAAATGTTATGGACGGGGGAGATTCAGAAAGGTTTAGGATTTTCAAACAAATTTGAAAGGTTCATAAATATAGAACAAATAAAACAATGCCAAAAATTATGCATATTACAAATATTACTATGAAATGCAGAGAATATAAACAAAATCAAATAGCCCTAATATAGAATAAGTTTCAGTACCAATGTTAAAATTTATATTAATCCTAATAGATCGATCATAATGCATTGTTAAATGAATGGAATTTTCAATAAATATTGGAAATACTGAGATAAACTTGAAGAAGTTGCGTGATAATTTCGAGCCTTTTCATTCTCGGGAGAACTTTGTTGGTTTACCTTAAATAAATAAAAAAAGTATAACATGTTTATTGTCGAAGTTTACAGCTGCAAATCAAGGCATGATTGAATTTTGGAGGACAAAGATTAGGAACGAAGTGTTTATGCTCACCCAAAATAGATTTTACCATGGACTCTGTTGGAAATAATACTAAGAGGGGGGGGGGGGTGTGAATCCGTATTATCAGATCAATAACTTAATTTTCAAAATAGATTTGTATACATTGCTTTAGTTAAGTGAACTAGTGTGTATACGCGACTGTACTTAAGGCAACCAGCATATATGCAAAGATATTTTGATTTACCCAATTTACCATGCATTGAACTTTAACCAGTATATCAGGAATTCATTAGACAATGCAGTAAAATCAGAATAAAGCATCACACATAATCAACAAACATGAACACCAAGATATAAGGTGGAAACCCAATGTGGGTGAAAAACACTTGCTGTTGTCGTCTCTGTCTTCTTTTAATAATAAGAAAATCTATTTACAATTTTTGTACTGGTGCAGACTTATACCAGTGCGTAGGCTTCTACTTGGAGAAGGTTACAACCTTCTCTTGTTCTCTAGCTTCTCCTGGAGAAGGTTACAACCTTCTCTTGTTCTCTAGCTTCTCCTGGAAGGGAGCTACAACCCCCTAGCTCTTGTACTAGCCGATATTTTTGCTTAGTACGTAAGCGCCGACCTATAGAAGGCTACGACCTTCCCTTTTCTTCTAGGGAACACGTTTCATAAATTTTCAGACTAGATCCATCAACGACATCATTAAATCATCAAATATATCTGCATCAACTAATCACCTTTTGAACCAACCATAGCCGAATCAATTATTCACTTAGAACACCCTTCAATCTGATCATTCAGGATACTGTCACCAGAATGCAGTAACCAGAACCCAAACCAGAACCCAGAACTCTGCAACAGTAAAGAGAAACAACTGAAATATATTTTATAAGGTATACGCTACTTCCATGTGTTGAACATGTGTGTACACACGCTTTGCTCAAAGCCAACCAATGTATACATCTGCATATATAAATTCAGAGTTCTACAGCTATTCCAAACTTTATTTATACCCAGATCATATCATTTACAGAATAATATATGCATCAGTATTTAGATCTAGAATATGCATGAGCAAAAATAGATAATGATTGTTCATTTTCTGCCTTGAGTTCCCGATCCATCATTAGATCTGATCTCTCATCATTAGCTAAGGTTCATCCTTGGTTCAGATCCAACAATGCACCATAACCTAATAACCTGCATAATAGATCTCACACTTCATCAGATATTCGATACTTGCACACCTTGGCCTAATGATCTTCTCCTCCTTTTATAGTTTTAGGACTTTCTCAATACCATGGACCAAAATGACTTAGGACCAATACCTTGGACCAAATACCTAGGGTCAATACCTTGGACCAATACCATGGATCAAAATACCATGGACCAAATACTTCAGACCAAAAATTAGTTTTCCATGGTATACACACTTTTCCTTCTGTGAAAGTGTCTGTGTACGTATATGCGACTTGTATATAGTGAACCTACATGTATATGCAGCTTGGTCAATGGTGAACCTACGTATACCTCTCTTTCTTCATTCTGTGAAGACTGATCTATAATTCTTTGATGTTTACCTACTGTACTGTGATCTTTCATCTGAGTGAGTTGCTTCTGAATTGATTCCTTGAAGCTGCCCTGCATTTCATCACATTTGTAAACAGTACTATCATGCATTCTATCACATCTGATATCTCTTCTGTAGATTCATCTAGTTACCAGATACAAGTGAGTTGTTCTACTACAAGTGGGTTGCCATCAAGTACAACACATACATCATAATGCCAAAAATCTCCCCCTTTGGACTTGATGGCAACAACCACACCAAGTCATTCTCCCTCTTTGACATCAAGGGCAAAGGGTCATGCTCCCCCTGAGTGCATGTTGAATTCTCTGATATGCTGAAGTGTGCTAATTGAGCTCCCATGATCGAGTCCATGCTCCCCCTAAGCATAAGCAAATTCTGTAAAAGGATGTTCTAAAATAAGAACATGACTCTATACATACATCACAAATGACCGTCCTATCACCAATGACTCATACATACATCCATCTCCCAACCAAGTTGGGATAGACTAAATTTGACTCATCCACCCAACCAAGTGGGGATATACCAATTGTTTATACATGTCAAAAACAAGAAACATTACATCATCCATCCCATGCATATTGGGGTTACAAATTAGGTCTTTTCATGACCTTTACATTAAAATATATACATGACATATATAATAGAGACCAAATATCTTAAACAAGACCATGATAGTCATCAGCAACTATCATATGATCTGCACCATCAACAGCATCATACACATCAACAACTTGTATATGTCTATCCTTAGTTCCCAAAATATTGTCAACCATGTTTTCCACCTCAACCTGTTACACCTGTTCACTATGAGATCTAATCATTGCATATGTCAGTAAGAGATATCAAAGCATCATCATCAATCAAATATACATCAAGTTATCAATAATTTTATGAGGACCAGTATATTTGCACATGTTATCAGCAGATTGAAACCATCAACAAACAGAGCAGATAATTGACAGAATCATAGCAGACCCCTTTTTCCTGAGTCTGGCCCACTACTTTTCTTCAAACCAATATATATGTGAATGTGCCCATAGAAACCCGCGTATGTACGCGACTATGCTTTATGAAACTCACGTATAACCACCTTTCTCTGAAAAAAATAGGATTTAACAATAGGATGATGCAGCAAGTACTCCCAGCTTTTGTCTGAGATATTCAAATGTCTCTCTGGGTAGTGGTTTAGTGAATATATCAGCATCACGTAGAAAATGATATTTGATGGGTATGTGCTTGGTCTTGGAGTGCATGACTGGATTCTTTGAAATATTGATGGCACTTGTATTATCACATAGAATGGAGATGGGTAGAGTACATGTGATCTGAATGTCCCGCAAGGTTTGCATCATCCAAAGTAGTTGTGTGTAGCAAGATGCAGCAGCCATATATTTTGCTTCAGCTGTAGATAATGCAATTGAACTTTGTTTCTTGCTGAACCAAGACACTAACCTGGAACCCATATAGAATGCACCACTACTAGTGCTTTTTCTGTCATCAACACTTCTGCCCAATCTGCATCTGTATATACATGAAGTGTAAGATTTGTATCTCTAGGATACCATAAACCAAAGTTCTGTGTTCCTCGAAGATATTTGAAAATCCTTTTGACTGCCTCAAGGTGTGATTCCTTTGGATTTTCTTGGAATATTCCAACTATTCCCACTGCTTGCATGATGTCCAGTCGGGTACCTATTAGATAAAGAAGACTGCCAATCATGGATATATAAGTTGGTTGATGTACTGCTGCTGATTCATCATTTGAGCTAAGACTATATCATGTTACCATTGGGGTACATACTAGTTTAGAATCTTCCATGCCATACTTTTTCAGGATCTGTTTGAGATATTTGGTTTGTGAGAGAAAAATACCATCTTTATTTTGTTGAACTTGTAGACCAAGAAAATAAGTAAGCTCACCAAGCAAGGACATTTCAAATTCTTGCTACATTACTGAAGCAAAATTCTGACTCATGGATTCTTCATTGCTACCAAAAATGATATCATCAACATACACAACAATTATTAGCAATTTATCAGTGTCCATCTTTGTATATAGATTTCTATCTGCTGACCCCTTTGAAAAACCTTGTTGGTGGAGATATTTGTCAAGATGGTAATACCATGCCCTTAGAGCCTGTTTTATACCATAGAGAGATTTTTTGAGTTTGCATACAATTTTTGTATCATTTCCAAGAATGAATCCTTTTGGTTGTTCAATATAGACATCTTCTTCTATGTCTCCATTAAGAAAGGTAGATTTTACATCCATTTGGTATACTATGAATTTCTGAAAACTAGAAAGAGAAAGAAGCATTCTTATGGCTTCAAGTCTAGCAACAGATGCAAAGGTTTCTTCAAAATCTATACCTTCTTGTTGAGCATATCCTTTATAAACAAGTCTGGCCTTGTTTCTAATAACTTCTCCATTTTCGTTAAGCTTTTTCTTGAATATCCATTTAGTTCCTATGATATTCTTATCATGAGGTCTAGGAACTAATTCCCAAGTATTATTCTTTTCAATTTGCTCAAGTTCTTCATTCATGGCCTTGACCCAACATTCATCTTTGCTTGCTTCATTTACATTTTGAGGTTCAGTGGAAGATAGTAATGCTAGATAGCTTGAGGCTTCTATAATAGTTCTTCTTGTGTGCACACCTGCCCCTTTTTCCCCTAAAATTTGAGTTTTTGGATGATTTTTCTAAACATACCTGGGCAGAGTGTTTTCTTCTACCATTATCTCTTCTTCTGGTGCTTCATTAGTTTCTTCTTCAGAATCAGTGTGATTTGATGAGGGAAATTGATCCTCATCTTCTTCATTGTCATAATCTTCGGTTTTTATCTGTTTTGGATTTTTGCATGTTTAATCAACCACAACATTAATACTTTCAATAATTTTCCCAAGTCTTTTATTATAAAATTTATATCCTTTACTTTGGGAAGAGTAGCCAAGAAGAAAACCTTTATCTACTCTAGGTTCAAACTTACCATGTTTTTCATCAGTCCTTTTGATGTAACATTTGCTCCCAAAAACTTTGAAGTATTTTACAGTAGGAGTCTTACCATACCAAAGTTCATGTGGAGTTTGAGTGCTGTTTACCTGAACATTTGCTTGGTTGAGAATAGTGACGGTGGCGAATGCGGCTTCACCCTAGAAGGTTGCAGGAGTTCCAGATTCATCTAGCATAGCTCGAGCCATTTGTTGAACAGTTCTATTCATTCTTTCTACCACTCCATTTTGTTAATGAGTCCTTGCAGTGGAGAACTACCTTTTTATTCCATGTTGTTCACAAAAGTCAAAGAACTCATCCGAGGTAAATTCCCCTCCTCGATTGGATCTAAGGCATTTGATTTTGCGATCTGATTCATTTTCAACCAAGGCTTTGAAGGCTTTGAGTTTTTCAAATGCTTCATCTTTATGCTTTAGAAGACCTATCCAACATAGTCTGGAAAAATCATCAATGAACAATATAAAGTATTCTTCTCCACGAGGTGACTTTTTTCTTAATGGTCCACATAAATCAGTATGAACAAGTTCACTAGCTGACCCTTCTTTTTCAATGAAGTGAGATCTAGTTTGCTTACCGAATTGACATGATTTTCATATTGTATTTTCAGGAATGCTAATATCAGGAAGATCACGAACAACCTAGAATCTGCATGCTTTTCTTATTTGAGAAAATCTTAGATGCCCCAATCTTCTGTGCCATAGCCAGTTTTCATCATTTTTTCTTAGATAGCATTGTTGTTGTCCTCCCTTGAGTATGTATAAGTTATTTGGAGTTCTTGTACCTTTGATCATGGTTTCTCCTGTATCAAGCTCATGAGCCACACATTCGTCTGATTGAAATACCACTTCAATTCCTTGATCACACATTTGACTGACACTCAACAGGTTATGTTTTAGATCATCAACATACATAACATTCCCAGCTTTAACCTTTTCTTTCAAGAAAATAGAGCCTTTACCTTTTATGACAGCAGGAGTGTCGTTTCCAAATGAAACATTCTTTTCCTTTTCTAAGGCATTATAAGAGTGAAGTTTTTCTTTGTCACCTGTCATGTGTTTTGAGCATCCACTGTCGATGTACCACTGATTTTCTTGTCCTTATGCATAAAAGGCTATACCACACCTTTATGTTTGTGGTTCTTTCTTTCTCCATATTTTGGGATTTAATGGAGTTTTCTCCTTTTGAGCTATTTTCCGAAATTTACTCCTGCATTCAGATTCTTCATGACCGAAGTTGTTACAGATTGAGCATTCTATTTCATTTTCAAGAAGAGAAAAGTTATTGTATGAACTTTTTTTGATCTCTGTCACATTCCTTTGATTTAGTGCTTCTCTAGTCATGATGGTCTTGTAAGCAACACATTGAGCAGCTTTGTGTCCAAAGTTATGACATGTAAAACATTGACCATTAAAGAAGTTCATGTGATTATCGAATCTATTGACCTGGTGATTGTAGTTTCTATTCAACTTTGAAGCAAATTGAGTATGATTTGCTTGAGGTTGGTTGTGGCTTCTGTTCATCCTTGAAGTGAATGGAGCCTGGTTTACTTGGTGATATTCTTTATGCCTTTGTTGACGATTGTCATACTATTCACTATTCTTTGCTGCATCAAGATTGCTTTTAGTGGAGGTTGATGACTTCTGTGATTGAGGTGCTTCTTCACTATATCCAAGACCTGTCTTTATCAGAGTAGAACGCTGCACTTTGATAATTTCATTTAAGGTTTCTGATCCTTTAGCAAATTTAATATTGAGAGCTTTTGTTTTCTCAAGATCCTTTCTTAGACCCACAATTTCACATTCTAGTTTTTAATTGTGTTTTTCTCTTTCAGCAAGTTGGTATGTCAAGGTATCTATAATCATATTCTTTTTTTCTAAATAGACTTTGAGTTTATAGATTTCTTCATATAGATCATCTTCATCTAAAGCATCCAAGAAATTATCATCTTCATAAACCATTAGAAGTCTATAGTCATTACTATTTTCATCTTCATCACTATTTGATAAACCATTGCTATCTTCATGAGTATAGTAGCTCTTTTTACTTACACTTTGTTTTCTATTCCATTTTGCAGATTCCTTCACTTTATCATATTTATCTTTATGAGGAAATTTGGTGGCATAATGATCGACTCTATCACAGGAAAAGCATTTGAAAGGTAGTTTACCTTTGAATCTTTCAGAACCCCATTGAAGCTTCTTGACAAAGTTTGCTTCATCTTCTTCTTTTGAAATATGTCCTATTTCATTGAGTTCTTCTTTTCCTTTTAGTAAAGCTTTAAATGCAGTTTCTCTCATATATGATGGGACCCCTTTTCTCATCTCAAAGGCAGTTAAGATTCCATGAAGCTGTGTCATAGTAATAGCTTGTAGATCCTGTTTTTCTTCTGTGGCAGATACTTTTGATTCAAATTTAGCAGACAAGGATCTCAAAACTTTCTCAACTAAGGTAACTTCCTTTATCTCTTCACCTATATTCTTCATGCAATTAACAACCTCATCTATACATAAGAGGTAACTAGCTATACTTTCATCATTGTGCATCTTAAGAGTTTCATATTGAATTCAGAGAGTTTGTAGTTTAGCACATTTTACCTGAGAGTCGCCTTTGTAGCTTAGAATGATTTTGTCCCATTATTATTTATTTGGCTAATTTTAGCTACATAACTTTGACAAACTTTGATTGTGACAGACTTCCCAATAACGTATTGACAACCTTGTCATTGGTTTCATATTTCTTTTTACCTGCAGTATATGTAGGAATTGCTGATGGAAAAGTATATCTCCTTCCATGATTTCCCAGACATCTGTTCCAAGTGATTGAAGATAGGTTGTGGTTCTTATCTTATAATAAATAAATTTTCTCCCATAAAAGATTGGTGGTCTGATGGATCCCCTGCTTTCTTGATTACTCATGATGATGGATCTTCCTTCAAGCGATTAAGCTTCTTCTGAAGAACCTCACTCTGATACCAATTGTTGGAAATAATACTGAGAGGGGGGGTGAATCAGTATTATCATATCAATAAATTAATTTTCAGAATAGATTTGTATATGCTACTTCAGTTAAGTGAACTAGCATGTATACGCGACTGTACTTAAGGAAACCACCGTATATGTAGAGATCTTTTGATTTACCCAATTTATCATGCATTGAACTTTAACCAGTATATCAGGAATTCATTAAACAGTGTAGTAAAAGTAGAATAAAGCATCACACATAAGAAACACACATGAACATCAAGATATAAGGTGGAAACCCAAGGTGGGTGAAAACCACCTGCTGTTGTCGTCTTTTTCTTCTTTTAATAATAAGAAAATCTGTTTACAATTTTTATACTTGTGCAGACTTATACTAGTACGCAGGCTTCTACCTGGAGAAGGTTACAACCTTCTCTCATTCTCCATCTTCTCCTGGAAGGGAGCTACAACCCCCTAGCTCTTGTACTAGCAGATATGTTTGCTTAGTACATAGGTTCCGACCTACAGAAGGCTACGACCTTCTCTTTTCTTCCAGGGATGACATTTCGTAAATTTTCAGACTGGATCCATCAACAACATCATTCAATCATCAAATATATCTACATCAACTAATCACCTTTTGAACCAACCATAACCGAATCAATCATTCACTTAGATCACCCTTCAATCTGATCATTCAGGATACTGTCACAAGAATACAATAACCAGAACCCAAACCAAAACTCAGAACTCTACAATAGTAAAGAGAAACAAATAAAATATATTTTATAAGGTATAAGCTACTTCCATGTGTTGAACCTACCTGTACATGCACTTTGCTCAAAGCCAACCAGCATATACATCTGCAAATATAGATTCAAAGTTCTGCAGCTATTCCAAACTTTAGTTATAACCAGATCATATCATTTACAGAATAATATATGTGTCAGTATTTAGATCTAGAATACACATGAGCAAAAACACATAATGATAGTTCATGTTACGCCTTAAGTTCCCGATCCATCATTAGATCTGATGTCTCATCATCAGCTAAGGTTCATCCTTTGTTCAGATCCAACAATGCACCATAACCCAATAACCTGCATACTAGATCTCACACTTCATCAGATATTCGATACTTGCACACCTTGGCCTAATGATCTTCTCCTCCTTTTATAGTTTTAGGTATTTCTCAATACCATGTACCAAAACCACTTAGGACCAATACCTTGGACCAAATACCTAGGGTTAATACCTCAGACCAAATACCTTGGACCAATACCATGGATCAAAATACCATGGACCAAATACTTCGGACCAAAAAATTAGTTTTCCAAGGTATACGTGCTTTTCCTTTTGTGAAAGTGTGTGTGCACGTATACGCAACTTGTATACAGTGAACCTATGTGTATATGCTTCTTGGTCAATGGTGAACTTGCGTATGCCTCTCTTTCTTCATTCTGTGAAGACTGATCTATAATTCTCTGTTGTTTACCTGCTATATTGTGATCTTTCATCTGAGTGAGTTGCCTTCTGAACTAATTCCTTGAAGTTGCCCTGCATTTCATCACATCTGTAAACACTACTGTCATGCATTCTGTCACATCTGATATCTCTTCTGTAGAGTCATCTAGTTACTAGATACAAGTGAGTTGTTTTGCTACAAGTGGGTTGCCATCAATTACAACACATACATAATAATGCCAATGGGACTCATGGCATTGCAGAGTCGAGATATCGGATGTAAGCACCTTTGTTCCCTAGTAAAACCCCACCAAATGGTTCCTCTGGTAATTCAAAAAGAGAAAAGGGTTGTGGCGATACTAATGCCATTTTTAGGCTTTTTCCTTTTATATTTTTTGGTTAATTTTTATTGATTTTAAATAAATAAATTCAAATCTAGTGTGAACTCATATTTAATGTAAAGTAACATTAGATGTGTGAACTCATATTTAATTTAAAGTAACATCAGATGTGTGAAATCAACTTTAATGTAAGGTAACATTAGATGTGTGAACTCAAATTTAATGTAAGGTAACATTAGATATTGGTGTGTAGAATGCCTTAAAACTATTTTTGTTTGGCTAAAAGCTAGTTTTCCTTAGACATAAGGAAACTGAATTCGCAGATAACAGTTAGAGATGCTTTTCCTAGTTAAATTAATGATCAAGGAATAGTTACATAATCAACATGCCAGTACAAAGGTGGCTCCCACTAGAGAATCATATCACAATGAGACTTGAACCAACTAGTTTTCCTTAGACATAAGGAAATTGCATTCGCGAATAAGAGCTAAAGATGGTTGTCCTAGTTAGATTAATGATCAAGGAAGAGTTACATAATCAACATACTAGTACAAAGGTGGCTCCCACTAGAGCATCATATCACAATGAGACTTGAATCTAGGGTGAGGAAGTTATCATTAAACCCTCCCAACCACTGGGATACACTCAATTTCCTACATTAAAATATATAAAATAAGTAGAGTATATAATTTGTATAAATTTTAGTTATTAAATTAATGTGTGAAAGGGTTGTTTTATATGTGGACTTGGTGTCTAATTAATAATGACTAAGTCATAAATATAGATAAATTGTTGGTTTTCATAGAAATAGTTAAAGATTAAACAAAATGTGATTGAACAAGATTAAAACTTTTGGATAGTTGAAATTAAAAAGTAACACATCAATTAACAATATATTGTCATCCACCCACAGGACGTAGAATAAATGGTGGCAAGGTGCTCTGCTAAGGCACTCCGTGGTGAAAAGGTAATTGGTTTGAAATTTAGTGGGAAAAAATCTAGTCATCCTAAGGGATGGTGTGGCCTAAGATAGGGGCAATCCCCGAGTGATTTTGACGACTTAGATGCCTCAAGGTTGCGGTTACTCAAGCCATAGGTTAGACATGCCAATCATCTCAAGACTCACATTACCTAACAAACAAACAAAAATTAATATATTGTTATCCAATCCTTGAATTCTCTACCATTCTCAATTTAGAGGTTTTGTCCCACAAACAAAATAAATTCATATGCCAATTTTATGTCTCATTCATCATGAAAAATCATGAAGATGGATAGTTGATTGGTTTTAATAAAAGTGGTTAAAATTAAATGAAACTTAATTTAATAGGGTTTAAATTGTTGGATGGTTGAAATTAAAAGTATTATGGTATTTCGATCCTTCATTCCTTTCCATTTTCAATTTAAGAACACATATTAATAAAGTAGGATTAATGAGGAGACATGATGACGCTTACATCGTACTTTTTTTTAAAGTTATAATGATGTAATGTTTTTTGTAATATCAAGTTGATAGCTCAAGTTATTAGGAGTAAGGCTTGTTCTCTCATCCACTTGACTTCAATTCCAAAGGATGTGTTTCGTTCATTGTGATGAGGCTCAAAGAGTGGGTGCCCCTACCCATATGATGTCTCCACTCTTGCTAAATCATAAATTATTAGTATATCTAGCTTGTGGGTGGTTAGATATATTCTTGTTATTATAATGGTCGTGGGAAGATTTAATCTTGAACTTCGCCTAAATTACTTCAACATGATACTCATTCACCATAATTAATATATATAACATTAATAACAAGATGAAGAGCCCCAAGGGTTAGCTCAGTTGTTCAAGTCCTTGTTGTTAAAGCACCTTTTCTATTGAGAGGTCATGGGTTCAATTCTCTCAACACTCTTAGGGTCAAGCTCCATGGTTGAGATGGCAGGAAGTGATCTTTCTATGTAGATTGGCTTGGTACAAATATTTTGTGGATGTAGAAATCACCAATATCTGAGAACCATGAACCATACAAAGGAAAAAAAGAAATATTAATATATAATATATTATAAATAATATGTGATACTAAATATAATTTTAATAAATTAAATTGACATATATATATATATATATATATATATATATATATATATATATATATATATATGAGAAATGAGGTGCATTACACAACCAAATGAGGTGCAACATCTATATACATTACTTATAACATAAACAACTAAATAAATAAAAATCAATTTAATAACATAAAACATAATTTAAAATATATTAGTATTCAATTATTGTAATTTTGACTTTTCTTTTTTTAATATTAGGACATTCATATTTCAATTTTTTAAAATATTTTTTAAACATATAATAGATATGTTGCTAATATGAATTTACTCATGTTTTAATGTTCATGCATCTTTCGAGTTTAAATAGTGAATGACCATAATGTCTAGCATTTGGAAGTATTTTTAATGGGAGTTTTCATTTCATAGACAAACTCAAACTTCACTACTAAAGTCTTGTCACTTTAGGTTCTTAGACATTCTCTCATATACCTAGGTAGGCTTGTCAAACTCTTCCTAGACACAGAATGACATGAAGCTCAGAGAGAAAAGAGTTTAGAAGACTAACTCTTACCCAAGACTTTGAATGCTCACATGAAGAGGCTTCTTTCTTATTTATAGATCTTTAAGAGAGCAAAGAGAATCTCCTCAGAACCTAACTTCTCTAAAGAGACATGCAAGAATCGTCCTAAAAGTAGGTCATACTCTGGAAAGCTTTTTCATATATTCTCTAAAATGAGGGTCAAACCGCACCAAAAGTCAGAGAAGTTCTCTTAGTTTCAAAGATGAACCTTACTTTATTCCTATGAACTTAGATGCATTTGTGGACATTAGAAGACCATATTGTTTCCATTTGAAAGAAAATATGAGGAGGATATTTGGGGGAAATGTGACTGTCCATAAAATGATAAATAAGATTTAGGAACCTTGTGGCTCTTTTCCTTGGACCCTAGTAGTGCTTCAATGTTTTATTTCGAGTGTTTAGTGGAAAAAAACTTAATATGAAAAATAATATTAGTGTTGGGGAGCCTATGATTTGGGATAATGTCTTAGGGGTTCTAGGAGTTTAGGGGTTTAGGAGTCAGGGGTTAAGGGTAAAGGGTTAGGGATTATGGGGTTTATGGGTTAGGGGATTGAGGTCTAGGGGATTTAGTGGCTAATGGATTCAGGGGTTAAGGGTTAAACACCAAGAGCTTAGGGTTAAGGTGATTTAGGGGTTAAATACTTAAGGGTTATGGGATGTAGGTGTTAGTAGGTTAAGGGTTTAAGGGTTGGGGGTTAAGGGGTTAATGGTTAAGGGTTAGATTTTAAGAGGATAAGGGGTTAGATATTATGGGGTTCAAGGATTATGTTTGGGCTTAAGGGGTTAGTGGATTAAGATTTAAGGGATCAAGGGGTTAATGGGTTATGAGTTATGAGTATAGGGGTTAAGAGATTATGGCTTTGGGGTTAAGGGGATAATGAATTTAGTGGTTATGGATTAAGGGATTATGGGTTGTGATAATGGGGCCCCTAATCCCAAAAACTATGGGGGGTTCCCCTATCATGTGCTCTCCTTTACTTCCCTCTAGGCCCCCTAGCCCCTATGCCATGAGGTCCTAAAGCCCCTTCTCATTCTTTAATGTTAGGATTATATATCTCAATAAACCATGCTTGAACCTCTCACTTATACCCATCCATGCTACCTTTATGTCCCCTTTCCCCGTTCAATACACCAAAATATCTGATGGAACTAATTGTTTGTGTGACCTCCAAGTGACAAATCCTGATCCAACACTCATAACATAACCTGAAGTAGATACTCCATTTTCCTTATCTCCATCAAAATCTAAATTAGTGTATCCAATCAAGCTGAAGTCATCTACCTGTGTATATTTGAGTCATTGAACGAACCATATTTAAGATTTTCATGTTCATTCTTTCACCTACACCATTCTATTGAGGATTATAAGGCACAATTGTTTGATGTTGAATCCCATGCTAGCGAAGATAGTTTTCAAATTCATTTGAAGTATATTCTTTTCCATTATCAATACATAGAGCCAATATGATAATATGTATCATTTTCAATCCATGCATGAAAGTTTCAAAAGATTTAGATTTATTCTTCAACAGATATACCCAACACATTCTGGTGTAGTCATCATATATTTATTTCCATTTGCAGAAGGAATAGGCCTAGGTCCACACAAGTCAGAATGAATCAATTCAATATTTCTATGTGCTCTAGAAATAGAATCATGAAATGGTTATTTGTTATGTTTTCCTAAGATACAAGCATCACATTACTTAAGTTTCCTTGGAATGGTTGGAAAACCAGTAACATCGTTTCTCTTCAATAAATGAAGATTGTCATAGTTTAGATGTCTAAATATTGCATGCCATAAAAGACTATATGGAAATGTACCTTCATTATACTAAGAGTTGTATGCATGGTTATGTGCACAAGAAGATGTTCCTTGCAACTCCAAGAGTCTTTCTTCTTCTATTCCTGGCATGACAAGTGAGTTGTCTAATGGTTTTCTCACTTCAACTTTTCCATCAAACATGTGAATGGAGTGTACTCTCTTGCAAATGTGAACCAAGTACAACAAGTTTCTTTGCCTATATGGGAGGTAGAGGACATCATGTAAAATAAAGTTAGGGAGTCCAGGAAATTTGAGCATGATCATGCCTATTCTGGATGGCTTGAGTTTTTAATTTTTTGTAAAGTAGACTGCTTCATCAACATTGTCACTAAAATATTAAAAGTTAATATTTGTGAAAGGTCATGTGGCAGGTTTCACTTGTATGAAGAAACCATGCATGTTTCCACAAAGAAAATGAATTATTAAACATGTCTTCAATTACTCCAATATCGTAATGTTTCACAATATAATGAGTAGATTCATGTGCTTTACCTTTCCCTAGATTTGGTGTTTTACCTTTCTCTTCATTTGTTTCTTTCTTGATTCTATACCAAGAGAGCTTGCAAGTGGATGTAGCATGTCCATTTCTGTTGCAATGTATACAATGAAGATCATGTGTTCCTCCCTGGTAATGTTTGTCTCCCTTTCCTCTATTATTATTCTTTCCATGTCTTCTTTTGTCACCTCTTCCTCTAGAATAATCACGTGTATGATTCTTCTCTTTCTATGTAAGGCACACAACTTCTTCACAATGAGATATTATCTCCCTCATCCCAAAATATTTCTCTCTTTCTACAAACTTCTCCATAGGAGTGTCAAAAGTAATCTATTTAAGTTGGCCACTAGCTTGTAATGATTTAAGAGAATATGTGTAGGATATAGTCATGATATAGTGCCTTGAAAAAAATTGTGAGAGGAACATCCATTTTTAACTTTGGTGGCTTCTATATCATGCATAATAGCTCTCATTTCAGAAGCTAGGGATAGGGGATCATCATCTTTCAATTATAGATTGAAGAGTTTGATCATTAGTTGGAATACCTCAAGCTATGAGTGTGATTCATATGTCTTTCAACTTCTTTAAAGCATTAAAAGCATTGGATGTAATTGGTGCAATGTGATGACTCACCTCTTGTTCCATCAAAACCACGATCCAAGGTAAAAGGGTGATGTGTCATCTTAATCATGTATAGAATGTGGGAAGGGTGCTATAATCACATGTGTTATATCATATGATATATGTCAAACAACTATATGAAATAAAAATGATTGATATAGTATGAGTAAGTTATCAAACCATATATGCCTAGCATAAATACACTAAGGTGTTTTGGTTAAACGTCAAAAAGTTAAATGGAGAATCACCTTTCTTTGAAAAAGGGGAGATGTATAGCCTGTAGCATGAATCAAAAGGAAAATTTGTTAGAAAGAGATGTTGAGGACCATTAAATGTGAAGGGGAGTAGGAAAAGACAAAAAATAAGCCATGTATTCCCCAACTGGAGAGCGATTATTATCTATTATATTACAAAATTTTTATTTTTTTGTGTGTAAATTTAGGTACATGAAACTTATGTGTAATATGTATGCAAAAGATGGTCTTGAAACTAGTAAGTTCATGAATCCATAATATTGTAAGGTCATTGGCATCATCATAATCATTTTCATCATCTTCATTATCATCATCAACACCGCCACCATTGTTATCTATATTGTCATCATTTTCATTATCATTGTAATCACCATTCATGCCATCATCATCATCATGATTATCAACATTGTCATCAATTGTTCATAATTATCAACATCATAAGAAATATCATCAACCCAAAAAATGTGATGAGTGTTACAAAAGGGTTGATTAGGACACATATGACATACGCATGAGAAATAAAAACTCTATTTTTAAGATATAACGATGATGATGATCACCACTATTATCATTGTCATTATCCCCATCATCATCATTAATGTAATTTCTATCATCATTGTGTCATCGTTGTCATGGACAGTGTTGTCATCAAAATCATCATCATTATTCATGCCATTATTATCGTTGATGATGACCTAGATGACAATGATAATAATGATGATTAGGTGATGATGACTTGGATGATGATGCCAAAGATAATGATTATGATTATGACAATGACAACATTTAAAATTGGGAAGATTTTCTAAGGTCATTAGCTCGTCATCATCATCACCATCATCATTATCATCATCATCATTGTCATTGTCATTGTAACCACCATCGTCTTTATCATCATTGTCATTATCATCATAATCACCATTCATGTCATCATCATCATCTTCATTATCATCATCGTAATGATTATTGGCATTGTCATCAGTTGTTCATAATTGTCAATGTCATAAGAAATACCATCAATGCAAAAAATTTGATGAGTGTTGGAAAATGGATTCAAAAGAAGACGCAAAAATGGGTGCAACAATGGATGTAAAATTGGTTGCAAAAGTGGATTCAATAGAAGTAGATGAAAAACAATATGCAAAACCCAACACAAAAGTGGATGCAAAAAAATATGCAATATTCAATAAAAACTTGGACATAAAATATGATGCAAATGTTGATACAAAAGTGGAAGAAAATATGGGTGCAATAGTAAGTGCAAAACTTGGTGCAAATTGTGGTAAGCAAAAGTGGATGCAACAACGGATGCAGAAAAGGACATAAACTTGAATGAAAAACATAGGAAAATTTGGATGCAAAATAAGATGCAAAAAAGGATATAAACATGGACACAAACATGGGTGCAACAATGGACACAAAATTATATGAAAAGGTGGATGAAATAGAAGTAGGTGCAAAATAAGATGTAAAATGAGCTGAAACCCTGAAGGAAAACTTGAGGTAAAAGTGGATGCAAAAATATAAACAATATTTGATGCAAACTTAGACACAAAATAGGATGCAAATGTGGATGCAAAATTAGAACCAAATGTGGGTGTAATGGTAGGTGCAAAACATGGCACAAATTGTGCCACAATTAAATTAGATGCAAAAGTGAATGAAATAGTAGACAAAAAAAACCATGAAAACTTGGATGCAAACACGAAAAAGGAAGCAAAAGTGGGTGCAAATATGGGTGTAATTGTGGACACAAAATTGGATGTAAAAATTGATGGAACAGAAGTAGATGGAAATGTAGATACAAAACAAGACATAAAAATTGATGAATAAACTTGACAGAAAAGTGGATGCAAAAAAATATGCAATATTTGATGCAAAAGAGGATGGAAATGTGGATTCAAAAGTGGAAGAAAATGTGGGCACAACAGTAGATGAAAAACATGGTGCAAATTGTGGCACAAAAAAAGTGGATGCAATGAAAGATGAGAAAAAAAGAAGCAAATTTTGATGCAAAAGAACAATTGCAAAAAGGGATGCAAAAGTGGATGTAAACATGGGTGAAATAGTGGACACAAAATTGGATACAAAAGCGGATGCAATAGAAGTTGATGCAAAAGTAGATGCAAAACAAGATGAAAAACCTGATGAAAAACCTCACGCAAAATTGGATATAGTAAAAGATGAAAAAATAGATGCAAAAGTAAATTAAAACTTAGATGCAAATCGGGATGCGAACATGGATGCAAAATTAGAAGAAAAAGTGGGTGCAAAGGTAGGCACCAAACTAGGCACAAATTGTGGCACAAAAAAAGTGGATGAAATAGTGGACACAATAATGGATGCAATAGCAGATGGAAATGTGGATGCAAAAAAAGATACAAAAGTGGATGCAACAAAGGTAGATGCAAAAATATATGCAAAACTAGGAACAAACCTCAACGCAAAACTTGGCACAAAGAGGGATGCAAAAAAGGATGCAAAAAATGATGCAAGAGTTGATGCAAGTGTAAGAGAAAAAAATGGATGCAATAGAGGATGAAAAAGTAGGTGAAACAAAATTAGGTGCCAAACATGAAGCAAAATGTGACACAAAACATGGTGCAAAGGATGGCACAAAACTTGATGCAAAACCTCATGTAAAACCTAGTCCAATACTTGGTACTGAACTTGGTGCAATACTTGGGGCAAAACTCGATGCAATTTGTGCATCAATTTTTGCACCATATTTGATAAATGGATGCAAATAACACCAGAAATGGACTCTAGATGCAAAAAAGGAAGCAAAAAGGGTAGTGATATTCCAATAGATAAGGCGTCTTACTCCTAACCTTATGTTTTTTCTTGGGAAATTTGTATGTTTTTCTCAACATCTATAGAGGTGTGCCCACTCTTTTGGATATGTGAATATTTTTTAATTATTTAAATATTTATTTTAGGTGAAAAAAAAAATATTTTATTTTTCAGAAATATATTAAGATAAATATTTTAGTTTTCTTTATATTTTAGGTGGTGGTGGACAACTGTAATCCATTGACGTCTAACGCATGATTCACAACATTTGGCATGCGTGGAAAAGTGAAGGAAATCTACCTTCTCAATATGTTGTAGTTAATGTCTATGGCTCTGATCGTGTGAAACATCATCCTCCGCCTGCACAAGAAGGAATATTACTGTCTCGAGGATTCGTGGTGCTTGTGTCTAGGTGGTTAAATAGTGTCGATCATGCAATATTCCAGATGTTATTCGGCTCTCAGTTGAATGTGAATTGGTATGTGGTTTTGTTTATTTGGTTCATGTGGGTATGGTGGTAGTTCTCCATTGGTCACTCCTCCTATGGGATCTTTAAGGTAATAACTCCCTCCTTGTCATTCTGGGTGGAACCTTCTATTTCATTTTCTGGAGAGAGGGTTTGTTGGTTGGAGAAGTGGCTAGTATTGGGTTTAGGATTCTTGGGCCTCAGTAGTTTTTTGTGTTGGTATTTTGGGTGGTGGTGCATTGGCTCTTTGTGTCTAGTGGTTGGTGTTGTGGCTAGTGGTACCTGACATTATGTTGGTATTGATTTTTCTCGGCATAAGACTCTGAAGGAGGCCTTATTTTGGCTCTCTGTGAGTGGTTTTGTTTGGATTTTATTTCGTGGTGTTTTTGGTGATAGAATTCTAGTTGGGGAAGCCTAATGGCCCTAAAGTTGCTCAGGCTTCTGGGAGTTTAGCCTTTCCAGTGTGTAGGAAGATAAAATTCCTTTAGATGCTCTTGGAGAGGGGTAGTTTGGCAGTTTTAGCAAGGGTCTGTAGTAGTTTCGAGTGAACTCGAATGGTGGTGAACAAACGGGCTCAGTCATTTTCCATATCCTAGATGTGACATGCTGTGCAGGGTCCCTGGTGGTGGTTAGATGGATGGTATATTGGGTAGCTGTTGGAGGCGTAGGTCAGGAGCTATCAAGGTGGAAGTTGGTGATGATTTGGGTTTGTTTATGGACTCTAGTTCTTGGGTGGGATTAAAAGATGAATTTAGATCCCTGATCCTCGCATGCACACTGATCCTCGCATGCTCATGTATTGGTGAAGCTGAAATTGTCTTGTCTAAACTAGGGGTCACAAAAGTTGGCTTCTGGCCTTGGTAGTGGTGTGGGATGCGATATTGTTTGCAGTAGTTACACTGTCAAAATTATGCAAGAAAAATCTCATGGGGGTCATGGATGTTATAGCGGGAGAAGTTCGATAGTCGACCCTTTCGACAGTAGAGGGTGTAGGGTCCTTGCATAGGGCAATCACAGAGTAGTAAGCATGAGAAGGTGTACAATTCATGGTCGAGGCTCGAGCTCATGGGGGCGGAGTGGTAGGATGAGAAGTTTGGGGACTAGTGGACGTGCAACTAATGCTCACAACAACGACACATTGACACAATAGGAGATGTTCCAATACATCATGGACACGTTGGAATCTCATGACAAGATATTTATATTAAGTATCCCATAGCTATTAAGTTCCAAGAGTAACTATATATCTCTAGGTGGAAACCTTTTTCTAAAATTTATACTCTAGAAAAAAAATTCACCTTAAGAGATTTTATCCTTTTAAAGGTTGCATATAGTGGTTTGAGGAAAAACACATCCTCATCAAGCCACATGTATTACTTCGTAGTTGTGCCTAGAAACTTTATTTAGTGCCTAAGTTAAAAGTCCAAGATCCTAAAATTCAATCGAAGTGATGAAACCTCAATTATGTCAATTAAAACATTTTATAATGACTTGCTAATAGATTTTTAAAAGAATTAGTCAAATAGTTAATTCCATTTAAAAATTGTTTTTGAAATTAAAAAAATAAAATAAAAAGTCATTATGGTTAAGTAATTTTGAATAGTAATGTTATAATAACAAATTATTTAATTGTTGAATTTAAGTTTCTGTGATCCATGTTAGTGTTGGTATCATCATCCCTCCATCAGTGATCAAAATTTCTCTTTTTGCATGCATTTTAGGTGTCTCATCCGATCAGATGCATTCCATTAGGTCATGGATGAACTGATGGTAGTGGTTCATTATCAAATTTCCCTCATGGTCTTTACTTGCTGGCCTATTTTAACAAGTTTAGGTCATTAAAAGTTATCTTTTGTCATTACATTTGCAAGAGCCATTTTTAGGGTTTTAGGTCTCATTAGGTCTAGGGTTTGCCACCATAGTCATGTAAAAGCGCAATAATGGTCAGCGGGCACATGAGGAGGTCTCATAAGGTTTCACTATGCATCAGGTAGGCACTGCGCATTAGAGGTAGAACTGCAGTGTAAATTTAAATTGGCGCTGCGCATCAGGAGGGCGTTGCGCATTGGGCCCAGTGCATTGCGCATCAGTGCACTTTGATACAAATCATCCCAAATCATGCCATAACCTGCAAAGTTGCTACATTTTCCCTCTACAAGTAAGTAGTCATCCTCCTAGGGTTTAATTTTAAGTCATATTGGTGTTTTGCATAAATCTTGCATGTGAAAAATGAAACCCTAGTTTCTCTTCATTGTTTGCCATCCAATTGTGTAATTTTCATCCCACCTTCACAAAAACATCATCAAACCCATTTTCACTCTTTATTTACCCTAATACACTTCATTCATCTCATTTTCCCATAACCCACTCCCCTAAAGCAATTATTTCCCTCACCAAACCCTAAATCCCTCACTAAACCCTAATTTCCCAAAATCATTCCCTTCACTCCCCAACTTCATCTCCCAAGAGTAAAATCTCTTCATACTCATCACTATTGTCCTCTTTAATCACCATTTTTCATCATACCTTCATTTCATCATTTTCCCTAAAACAAGCACAACGGCAAGAAACAGTGACTCAAACTATGAGCAAGAAACACAAAGTGATAGTTCAGGAGACAGAAATGTACAACCTAGGAGACAACACAAGGGTGGGAAGATCATCAGAGAGGAGCCTATTAGTATTGCTAAACTCATTGCTTGTCCTCTTCCCACCACTTTTTTCATATACCAATCTCGCTTTGAGTTTTGTGAGATGGTAGAGAGGGTTGAGTATCATCATGAATTGGCTAGGCAATTTGTCATCAACATGGAGGACAATATGGTACAACTTACTGGCATCAACTTCACTCTTTCAACAACCATTACTGCAGAAGCAACTAGGATGCCATATGTGGGGGAAAGATGGAACAAGAGACAAAATATCAACAAACAAAACTATGAACCCTACATTAAAGCTGGATATCATAGCCAACTGGGAAGGGTGTTTCCTTTCAGTTTTTGGAGGACCGGTATGTGCCATTAATGAAACTCGTCATTAAATACTTCACATGTGAGGGAAGGTTCTCCTGACTCTATGCTTATCATATCAGGTTGCTTATGCATTTTACTAGGGTTAGAATGATAAGCATACCATACTTCATTTGCAAAAACATATAGAAGATGACTGTAATTGCAAAGAGGAAACCCTACCCATAGCAGGTCAATAGCATATATCACTTTGATTTCATCAAAATTTGTATTTTGCATCATTTGACTTAGTTGGGAGTGCCATGGGAAACTGTCATTTCCCATGAGATTTTCAAGGGACCTCAAATGCTTGTAGAACCTCAAGAGGAAGCTGGACCTTCTGGGCAACAAAGAGAGCATGAAAGCAAAACTGAAGAGGCTCACATTCAAGTATTTGTCACTTATGAAAAGGGGACAAGAAGACGTTTTTCAGCTACAAAACGAGTATTATCTCCACCAGGGGTGGAATGGGTCTCGTTCTCTTTACTGGACAATAGGAAAATGTTATCTTCACCCGAGGTGAAATGGGCTTTGCCTTCTTCTTCAACAGAGCAGGTACAGGATAGAGGAAAGAAACCATTGCATGATGAAGGGCCTTTTGAAGGCCAAGATAGAGATTTCATTTTGATTGAGGAAGAGGACACTGATTTGTGCTCCCAAAACCCAAGACTCAAAGAGATTATCAAAGAGAAAGAAGCTAACATCCATGCCCTATCACTTGATCTTGAGAGGGCTAGGTGGATTATCAACTTCCTTGAGCAAGAAAACAAGCAGCTTATCAATAAACAAGACCTCCTAGAGTTACAAATCATCAAAGAAAACCGACAAAAGTCCAAGATGGCAAAGGGAAAAATGACATCCATTGAAAAAGAAAATGACTGGGAATATTTGTTGGAGAAGCTGAATTCCCACCTTGAGAAGTTATTGGACAAGGCAAACAAGGAAAAGAACATGTTGCGCCACATGGCTTATCACTACTTGGTCCGGAATAAAATCTGCAAGACAAGGATAAGGTACCTAAAAGCCATGCTAAGGAGAGCATTAAAGGCCAAAAAGGAGCAAGACAAACTTAGAATCTTAGTTGAAGCTTCCTTGGCCCAGAAAAGTAGTTAATGACCTTGCTTCTTGCCAATTTTGAAGCATTTTGGAGAAATTTTTATCATTTTGTAAATTTTAATTACAAAACACAGGAAATTTGCTCTGATGCGCAGTGCCATTGAGCTGGTTGGGAATTTTGTCGAATGGCTTACATTTTTGGATTCCTCACAAAAAATATGAAAACCCAAAAAATCTCATGAATTTTGGAGGAGGTTTGGGTCACCTAAAGGGAAAAAAACACCTCAAAAATGCCCTCTCTGCCACTTTTTGGACCCACAGGAAGTAGTCTTGGGAGAACTGATTTTTGAAGGGGCAAATGGACACCAAATCCAAAAATTCTACTTGTCTTGGAAGGTAGACAGACATACCTTTCCAACAAGCTAAATTGGAGCAAATTTGGTGAAGGGGAAGGCCTCCAAATTCAGCTAGGAAAAAAGTTGTGCATTAGGCAGATGGCGCTATGCATCAAGCACAATTTGCTCAATTTTTCTCAAAAACTCGAAATTTTCGCTTAGATTTTTCTCAGTTTGACTTTTTCTCTCTCATGGTCAAACTCATGATGTAAATTGATGTAATTTTATGTAAAAATGATGAAAATTGACTCAAGGAGGTAGATACATCATGTATAGGTGGTTTTGAACTGAATAAATCAGTTTCCATAGTTTTAGAGGCAAGCTATTCCACTTCCTATTTTTCAGTTCGTAGTTTACATCTTGTTGAAACAGCTCCTAGACTCATGGATTCGAACCCTAAAGGCTAGCATGGGTGGTTTGTTGCCTATATCTTGTACTTTCTTAGTCATTTGTCAAGGTTGGACTCTTGTGAATGTTTTGAGCACTATTGTACATCATTTCTGCAGTTTGGCATGGAAATAGACCAGGGTTTGCAGCATTTTGTGCGATTCTTGTCGCAAGGTGACTTAGTATTGTTTTTCCTTCTGTAATTCAAGTTATCATATGTTTATGTGTGCCATTATATCTCTCTTTTTATCTTAACTAAATGAATCAAGTATAAAGGTGGAAATCATTGATGTTGCAGTGCTCTACCTTAGGGTTTCATTAGTATTACATGTTTTCTACTGTTTGAAGAGGACTCATGACACATTTATGCCCCTTCCAACTCCTCACCTGTCTCAAGACTCACCATTACACCCAATCTGAAGTACTGAAACATTTTCCTACCTCGCCCCACAGAAACTTTTGTAACACTGAGTTCATTCCCCAGACCCAAAACTGTCTTTCACATCTGATCCAACAAACAACCATAAAATTAAATCAAACTCCTCTGAGCATATACCTAGCCTAAAATTAGTCTTTACATCAGTCATCTCAAGCCTCATTTTCTATATTTTCCTGAGATTGACAAGGAGAGTGCCTTCTCCCGACCTGGTAGTGCTAGCTACCAGGTTAAGTGTGGTTTGGTGTTACCCTAGACCTGCCTTCCTTCAGCCTAAGGTAGATTTAGGCCATAACATATTGGCGACCGTATTGGGGAACGTAGTTTTATGTTCCTCAACAAAATCAATCAAGTTTAGATCTGATTGTTGATGGTGAACAACGATCAGACACCGGAAGGTTGAAATCAGTCACCTGGCAACTCCAGTGTCGAAAAATCCCAAGATTTAGACTTTTATTGTGACTCTACTCTTCAAGAATTAGTAACCTGAAGAATTTCTTGGTGAATTCATTGGTATCAAAATGGATTCTCTGGATCGAAGGTATTCTCCCATGAGCCGAGATCACATTCCAAGTTTTCCAAATAAAATTCCGAAAGTAGATTGGCAAAGGAATTTGCCTATGTTTAAAGATGATAATAGGAAATATGCTACTTTACATCTGGTTAGATTTCACATGCATATTCACAAGTTGAAGGTAGATTTTCCTGAAGACTACTTGATGGAGATATTCATGGCCACTCTGGAAGGTGAAGCCTGATCTTGGTATGAAAGTTTGCCACCTGCTTGTATTTACTATTTAAACGATTTTCATACCATGTTCTTTGAAAGGTATAAAGAATCTTATCCATCATTAAATTTAATTTAGAACTATTGCAAACATGTTTATAGTTTTATTGAAAGTCTATAAAAATTTTATGAAGATGATGACTTCATGGACGATGAGATCATGGAAGCTCTGTACAAAAATCCATTTCAGCAGCATAAAGACAGCTTAGAGGACACTTATCAAGATGCTGAGGAAAATTTGCAGCTGGATCAAGATCTTAGTACAATGGAAAATGATGAAAGAGAAGGTTTCATTCCAGATTTGTCCATAGAAGAAGACAATATGTAGGAAAGTCAAGTTTCAATTTCAGAATGTGATAAAGCCAAGTCAGCTATTTCAAATCTAGAGTCAGATCATGATGATCAAGAGTATCTTGTTCTGAATCCCATGAAGGAGAGCTCTACTATTGAGATCATCTAGCATGATGAAGATAGAGTTATTAATATAAGTGTTCTCATTTCATTAGAACAAAGCCTTCATGAGGAGGCAATCCAGTCATTTTATGAAAAACAAGACGAGATCTTTGTTCAAGTAAGTGAAAAACCTTCTTTTGATAACTCAGTGGTAAACGATAATTTGATTACCATGTCATATGAAGATGATCAACAATGTTTTCAAATTTTAGAAGATCAGGGAAATGAGGATTGTCATTCAGGTTTTTCATGTTTTGAAATGTTATTTCAAGAAGATAATAATTGTTTGAGCAAATGAAAATAAAAGTCTTATCTCCTCTGTCTGAAGATGAGATAGATCAACTCCTGAAAGGTCAGATTACAGCCCAAGCTAATGCAGGTCTACAGTTTGCACTTGGTCAAGAAGATGTTGGTGAAACTTATTCCACTTTTGAAAATGATGATAGTCTTGAAATTAGATTTATAGATCAGTGAAAAGATAATATTTTCTTTCATGAGCATGATAAGGCTGTCAAGTTTGATAATCTTGAAGATTGTTTTCTATTCAAGAATGACCTAGACCATGAAATTGAGGAATATGAGCTTCAAAGAGAATATATTCCAGAATTTCTCATGCTCAAGGAATTTACAGCTAACACTCAGATGGTAGAAGCTTATACCTCTCTATGCCTTCCTATCACTCAGCAACCAGTTATTCTTTCAGATTAGAATAAAAGGAGTACTTGTATTTTTGCTGCTGGATCTCAAGGTAAGCTAGTGCATTAGGATTTTCAAGATCCTTTCGACATTCTTTTGCAAGCACCAGAAAAGATGAATGTTGCCTAGTTTGTTAGCATAAGCCTTAGTTTCAGTTGTTATTGTGAGTTTCCTACATGTACATCATTCTACTTGCTCGGGGAAAGTGAGATCAGAATTTCAGTATGTAGCCATCTGCTGGATTGGTTACATTGGAAGGCCCACTTCACATGATGATACATATTTCATCAGTAGGCAGGTGGTTTTCATCAAGATTTGAAGCCCTCAAATCTCAATGGTCTACTGCCATTAAAAATCTTTGTAAGTACTTGTTTCAGTTAAGTAAGTCTTGAGTCATTTTCTATTTTGAGTTAGTTTTTAGTCTTAGTTGAGTCAGTTTTGAGTCAACATATTGGTTTTAGTTTGTTGAAGTTATTGTCTCCATTTTGCCCAATGGAAGAGACACTGGTCTGCTTTCCAGAGATCTATGGTTCTTGGCACCTCCCAAGAGCTACCATCCCCATTGGAGCCAATTTTAGTGTCGGTATCTTCATCCCTCCATCAATGATCAAACTTTCTCTTTTTGCATGCATTTTAGGTATCTCATCCAATCAACCGCATTCCATTAGGTCATGGATCAACTGATGGTAGTGGTTCATTATCAAATTTCCCTCATGGTCTTTACCTACTGGCCTATTTTCACAACTTCAGGTCATTTACAGTTATCTTTTGTCATTACATTTGCAAGAGCCATTTTTAGGGTTTTAGGTCTCATTAGGTATAGGGTTTGCCACCATAGTCATGTAAAAGCTCAATAATGGTCAGCAGGAACATGAGGAGGTCTAATAAGGTCTCAAGATCAGAATTTCAATAATGATATACTCAATAAGTTATTTTTTCCTCAAAACCCTGTTTTGAGGTAAAACAGATTTTTTATGTTATATGTATAAAAATTTCATGTAATTTTAATTTTCCTATATGTAATAAATTCAGAATTGCTGCCTTGGTCACCTTGCCAACTCCAGCCACTACAAGCAAAAACACAAGTATCAATGCATCAATTTGTCAAATGATTAAGAAAAGTCAATTTCAATGGAAAAACAGAGTTCAAAACCAAAAGTGACTTGAACATTAGAAAAGTGGGTTTGAGATGAGTGAAAAATTAAAGTCATTCATATTTAAAGTGAAAAAGGTCCTCTTGGTCATTTCATTGTGCAAATTTACTCTTGGAGCACAAAAATCACGATTTGGGAGTATAAGAGGCAAAAACCCTGTTTTTTAAGGCAACTTGGCCTAGCACTGCACATCAGAGGTAGTGCATTGTGCATCAGGCAGGCGCTGTGCATCAGAGGCAGAACTGCAGTGTAAATTTGAACTAGCGCTACGCATCAGGAGGGCACTGTGCATTGGGCCCAGTGCACTGCGCATCAGTCCAGTTTGCTCCAAATCATCCCAAATCATGCCATAACCCTCAAATTTGCTACATTTTCCCTCTACAAGTAAGTAATCATCCTCCTAAGGTTGAATTTGAAGTCACATTGGTGTTTTGCATAAATCTTGCATGTGAAAAATGAAACCCTAGTTTCTCTTCATTGTTTGCCATCCAATTGTGTAATTTTCATCCCACCTTCACAAAAACTTCATCAAACCCATTTTCACTCTTTATTTACCCTAATACACTTCATTCATCTCATTTTCCCATACCCCACTCCCCTAAAGAAATTATTTCCCTCACCAAACCCTAAATCCCTCACTAAACCCTAATTTCCCAAAATCATTCCCTTCACTCCCCAACTTCATCTCCCAAGAGTAAAATCTCTTCATACTCATCACTATTGTCCTCTTTCATCACCATTTTTCATCATACCTTCATTTCATCATTTTCCCTAAAACAAGCACAATGGCAAGAAACAGTGACTCAAGCTATGAGCAAGAAACACAAAGTGACAGTTCAGGAGACAGAAATGTACAACCTAGGAGACCTCACAAGGGTGGGAAGATCATCAGAGAGGAGCCTATTAGTATTTGTGAACTTCTTGATAGTCCTCTTGCCACCACTTGTTTTAGATACCAATCTTTCTTTGAGTTTTGTGAGATGGTAGAGATGGTTAAGTATCATCATGAATTGGCTAGGCAATTTCTCATCAACATGGAGGACAATATGGTACAACTTGCTGGCATCAACTTCACTCTTTCACCAGCCATTATTACTGAAGCAACTAGGATGCCAGATGTGGGGGAAATATGGAACAAGAGACAAAATATCAACAAACAAAACTATGAACCCTACATTAAAGCTAGATATCATAGCTAATTGGGCAGGGTGTTTCCTTTCAAGTTTTTGGAGGACCAGTATGTGCCATTAATGAAACTCATCATTAAATACTTCACATGTGAGGGAAGGTTCTCCCGAATCTATGCTTATCATATCAGGTTGCTTATGCATTTTATTAGGGTTAGAATGATGATCATACCATACTTCATTTGCAAAAACATAGAGAAGATGAATGTAATTGCAAAGAGGAAACCCTACCCACAACAGCTCAATAGCATATATCACTTTGCTGTCATCAAAATTGTTATTTTGCATCAGTTGACTCAGTTGGGAGTGCCATGGGAAACCTTCATTGCCCATGAGATTTTCAAGGGACCTCAAATGTTTGCAGAACCTCAAGAGGAAGCTGGACCTTCCGAGCAACAAAGAGAGCATGAAAGCAAAACTGAAGAGGCTCACATTCCTATATTTATCACTTATGAAAAGGGGACAAGAAGACTTTTTGCAGCTGCAAAACGAGTATTATCTCCACCAGGGGTGGAAGGGGTCTCGTTCTCTTCACCGGACAACAGGCAAATGTTATCTTCACCCGGGGTGAAAGGGGCTTTGCCTTCTTCTTTAGTAGGGCAGGTACAAGATAGAGGAAAGAAACAATTTCATGATGAAGGGCCTTCTGAAGGCCAAGATAGAGATTTCATTTTGATTGAGGAAGAGGACACTGATTTGTGCTCCCAAAACCCAAAACTCAAAGATATTATCAAAGAGAAAGAAGCTGGCATCCATGCCCTATCACTTGACCTTGAGAGGTCTAAGTGGATTATCAACTTCCTTGAGCAAGAAAAGAAGAATCTTACCAATAAACAAGACCTCCTGGAGTTACAAATCATCAAAGAAAACCGGAAAAATTCCAATAGGGCAAAGGGGAAAATGACATCCATTGAAAAAGACAATGACCAGGAATATTTGTTGGAGAAGGTGAATGCCCACCTTGAGAAGCTGTCGGACAAGCAAAATAAGGAAAAGACAATGTTGCGCCAAATGGCTTATCACTACTTGGCCCAGAATAAAATCTGCAAGACAAGGATAAGGTACCTAAAAACCAAGCTAAGGAGATCATTAAAGGCCAAAAAGGAACAAGACAAACTTAGAATCTTGGCTGAAGCTTCCTTGGTCCAACAAAGTAGTTAGTGACCTTGCCTCTTGCCAATTTTGAAGCATTTTGGAGAAATTTTTGTCATTTTGTAAATTTTAATTACAAAACACAAGAAATTTACTCTGATGGCATTGAGCTGGTTGGGAATTTTGAGGAATGGCTTACATTTTTGGATTCCTCATAAAAAAATGTGGAAACCCAAAAAATCTCATGAATTTTGGAGGAGGTTTGGGTCACCTAAAGGGCAAAAAACACCTCAAAAATGCCCTCTCTGCCACTTTTTGGACCCATAGGAAGCAGTCTCGGGAGAACTAATTTTTGAAGTGGCAAATGGACACCAAATCCAAAAATTCCACTTGTCCTAGAAAGTAGATAGACATACCTTTCCAACAAGCCAACTTGGAGAAAATTTGGTGAAGAGGAAGGCCTCCAAATTCAGCTAGGAAAAGGTGTTGCGCATCAGGCAGATGGCGCTGCACATTAGCCACAATTTGCTCAATTTTGCTCAAAACTCAAAATTTTCGCCTCGTTTTTTCTGAGTTTAACTTTTTTTCTCTCGTGGTCAAAATCATGATGTAAATTGATGTAATTTGATGTAAAAATGATGAAAATTGACTCAATGAGGTAGATACATCATATATAGGTGGTTTTGAACTGAATGAATCAGTTTCCATAGTTTTAGAGGTAAGCTGTTCCACTGCCTATTTTTCAGTTCCTAGTTTAGATCTTGTTGAAACAGCTCCTAGACTCATGGATTCGACTCCTAAAGGCTAGCATGGGTGGTTTGTTTCCTATATCTTGTACTTTCTTAGTCATTTGTCAAGGTTGGACTCTTGTGAATGTTTTGAGCACTATTGTACATCATCTCTGTAGTTTGGCATGGAAATAGACTAAGGTTTGTAGCATTTTGTGGGATTATTGTGGCATGGTGACTTAGTATTGTTTTTCCTTTTGTAATTCAAGCTATCATATGTTTATGTGTGCCATTATCTCTCTTTTTGGATTAAATAAATGAATCAAGTATAAAGGTGGAAATCATTGATGTTGCAGTGCTCTACCTTAGGGTTTCATTAGTTTTACATGTTTTCTACTATTTGAAGAGGACTCATGACACATTCATGCCCCCTCCAAATCCTCACCAATCTCAAGACTCACCATTACACCTAATCTGAAGTACTAAAGCATTTGCCTACCTCGCCCCACAGAAACCTTTGCAAGACTGAGTTCATTCCCTGGACCCAAAAGTACCTTTCACATTTGATCCAACAAACAACCATAAAATTCAATCAAACTCCTTTGAGCATATACCTAGCCTAAAATTAGTCTTTACATCAGTCATCTCAAGCCTCATTTGTTATATTTTCCTGAGATTGACAAGGAGAGAGCACTCTCCTGACCTGGTAGGGCTAGCTACCAGGTTAAGCGTGGTTCGATGTTACCCTAGACCTACCTTCCTTCAGCCTGAGGTAGATTTAGGCCATAACAATCCATATCAAGTTTAATGAGAAATATTTCGGCGAAAATCACATTGTAATATTTTTGTCGACGCGTTTCAAACCAACGAGTGTGGTTGATCGTTAGGACAAGTTGAAGAACCAGATCATGGTTATAGGTTAAATAGGGAGAGAAGATCTTCCAACGACTATATTTGACTAGGAAACATCTATATTGGACCGAGCAATTTGACTGAGAAACGACTAAATTTGACTGGTCAACCCGATTAGATCGAGGGAGAGGAAAAGTTATTAATGTTATTGTTATATTCATTACCAACATTTGAATAAAAGTAAAGTTTGTAAAATAGTTGTTACTATTATAATTAAATAAATAAAAGGTTAACATGGAGGTTTTTTTTTTTTTTTTTTTTTACACCACCAAATATCACTCATTAATAACCTAAAAAAAGCTAATATGGAATACTAATTAAATGAATATGTATCTTATGAAATCAAAAACATTACATCAATAATATGTAAATATATGCATTCTGAATTTAGTGTAAATATATAAGTAAATAGTTAATAAGTTATTATGCAAGATAGTTTCTTTTATTATTAAAATCATAGACGGAAATTGTAAGAAATAGACCTATAAAAAACAAAATAAGGTTAACATGGAGGTTTTATATATATATATATATATATATATATATATATATATATATATATATATATATATATATATATATATATATATATATAACAAAATCAATATATATATATAATGATTTTGTTTTTGATAGGTCTATTTCTTACAATTTCCGTCTATGATTTTGATAATAAAAGAAACTATCTTGCATAATAACTTATTAACTATTTATTTATATATTTACACTAAATTCAGAATGCATATATTTACATATTATTGATGTAATGTTTTTGATTTCATAAGATACATATTCATTTAATTAGTATTCCATATTAGTTTTTTTTACGTTATTAATGAGTGATGTTTGGTGGTGTAAAACAAAAAAATAAAATAAACCTCCATGTTAACCTTTTATTTATTTAATTATAATAGTAACAACTATTTTACAAACTTTACTTTAATTCAAATGTTGGTAATGAATATAACAATAACATTAATAACTTTTCCTCTCCCTCTCTCCAGTCGAGTTGACCAATCAAATTTAGCCGTTTCTCAATCAAATTGCCCGGTCCAATATAGTTGTTTCCTAGTCAAATATAGCCATTGGAAGATCTGCTCTCCCTATTTAACCTGTAACCATGATCTGGTTCTTCAACTTGTCCTGATGATGAACCACACTCGTTGGTTGGAAACACATCGACAAAAAATATTACAATGTGATTTTCGCCGAAATATTTCTCATTAAACAAATTATTTATTTATTTGATTTATGATATCATATTTTTTATATTTAATAAGATATTTAGTTTTTGAAAACTTTGCCCATTTTTATTTTCCATAAATCCAAGATTAAAATAAATTTAAATTAATAATAAAACAATTATATATATTATTTTTTATAATAAATCAATATCAACTACTAAAATATTTGGCATATTACATTTGTATTTTATAATAATAATCATATTTATGGCAGTCTAAATAAAATATAAATTTAAATGTGTATTTTTTTTTTCAAGGATATTTAAAATCTCCAAATTCATATTTCAACAAATGTATTGATATTCAATAGATAGGGTGTCATACTCCTAGTATTATGTTTTCCTTGGGCACTTCGTATGTTTTGTTCAACATCTATGGAGGTGTTCCCACTCTTTTGGATATTTTAATAGTCTTTTAATTATTTAAATATTTATTTTATATGAAAAAGTAACAATTATTTTATTTTTCAAAAATATATTAAGATAAATATTTTGGTTTTCATTTTTTTAATATTTTTAAAATAATATTTAATATAAGAATATTAGAAAAACCAAAATACAATAGAGTAGATGCCTTGGAATTTCCAAAGAATATATATATATATATATATAATATGGTTTGAGTTATGGATTATCAAATATACATTAACTAATTTTTATATTTCATTTTCTTTCATTTTTTAATTATAATAATATATCTCAATTTAGGGGGTGGTGGATAGTTGTAATCCATTGACGTTGGACGCATGATTCATGGCATTTGGCATGGATGGAGGAGGGCAGACAATGTCCCTTCCCATTATGTTGTGGTTAATGTCTCTGGATCTGATTGTGTGAAACATCATCCCTCGCCTACGTGAGAAGGAATAGGACTATCTCAGGGATTCATGGCGCTTGTGTTTAGGTAGATAAATAAATTCGATCATGCAACATTCCAGATGGTATTCCACTCTTAGTGAGATGTGATTTGGTATGTGTTTTTGTTTCTCCAGGTCGCGTGGGTATGGTGGGGGTCCTCTATCCACCGCTCCTCCTCCTACATGATTATTAAGGTAGCAACTCCCTCCTTGTCATTCTAGGTGAAACCTTCTCTTTCATTTTCTGGACAGATGGTCTGTTGGTTTGAGAAATCGATGATATTGGGTTGAGGAGTCTTGGGCCTAGGTAGTTTGTTAGGCTAGTATTTTGGGTGGTGGTGCATTAACTGTTTGTGTGTAGCATTTTGCGTTGTGGCCAGTGGTACCCAAATTTCAGTTGGTGGGGATTTTTCTCGGCATGAGGCTCTGAAGTAGGCCTTATTATGGCTCTCTCTGAGTAGTTGTTAGGTCCCTATAATGCTAGTGATTCTCCCATTACTATTGTCATTGTAGCCCTTATTGTTATTATTGTGCCCCTATTGTCCCCATATTATTATTAGTGTGCCCCGTAGAAGCCCACTATTGTTATTATTGTGCCCTTATATTATTATTGTTATATTGACTTTGATTATATTGTGACCCCTTAGACTCCTATACATAGAAAGGAGGTTTAGTCATTTGTATCATCCAAGAATTACTCGTTTATGTAATGTAAAAGAGGTTTCCCCCTTGAAGAGACCAATTTTTAAGTCGTTGATCTATCTTTTATAACTTTTTGTGAGCTAGTTCATAACATTTGGTATCAGAGGTTTGGATTCTAGGGTTTCGTTGCTCCAAACAAGTCATCGTCGAATTTTCGCTATAACTTTCTTTTCTGTGACCCTTCAGAAACTAAAAAACAAAACCCACTTGAGCCGAAATCTCGATGATCTTCAAGTTTTAATTTCAGATCTTGTCTCTTTATATTTTTCAGAGATATGATCTAAGGAAGTTAGGGTTTTTGCAAGCTCCTGAATTACATCCCAAACAAGTGACCTTGGGAAAATCATCATAACTTTCTCTATAAGTATTAGATTGAAATTTCATAAGACATTACAAAAATAGGACATAATGTATTTTTATGTGAATTAGTTTCAGGTTCGAAGGTTGAAAAATATGACATGTGACATTTCGTACAATTTCACTCTACTAAAAACGCGTATCATCAGGCCATCTTGGGAGATCAGACATAACTCTTTCTTGGAGAATCCAATTTTGATCAGACTGGTGGCATTGGCAAGAGGACTCAAAGGTATACTACATTCACAATTTCAAACCTTGGTGATCCGAAATTTTTGAGATACATCATATTCAATATCGAGCTCCTACAAAGTGAAAAACATAGTGTAGTTTTTAAATTTTTTTTCATAAGTTTGGTTTGAAAAAATAGTTTGAAGGAATTCAAAGGGCATAGTGAAGCATAATTATCATTAATTGGTGCCCCAAAGAAAGAAAGTGGAAACACCTAGTAAGAAACTTGAAATCTCTAGCATGACTCATGAAGAAGAGGAAGAAATGCAACATGATATATCAAAATTACGAGACCAAGTGCAACAAAATTCACTCTCACAAAAAGTAATGGAAGCTAAGATGGACAGTTTAAAGAAAGGCGTGGAAGCTAAGATGGATGGTGTGGAAGATAATATGGATGGTTTAAAGAAAGGCATGGAAGCTAAGATGAATGACGTTGAAGCTAGGATGGATGGTTTAAAGAAATACATGGAAGCTAAGATGGAAGGAAAAAAGGAAGATTTGAAGACAGATTTGACAAAGTTGCTACAAGAAATGTTTACTAATGGTGAAAGGGTAGTAAAGAAAACTCATGGTGAGAAAAAAAGAAAAATTAATCATGATTTCATTGACTCTAATGTTGGATTGAAGACCCACCATGTTTCAAAGATCGATATGAGGAAGTTTGATGGCAAGGATCCCGTAACATGGATACTACAGATGGAGAAATATTTTGATCTCCATAAGCTGCAAAACATACAAAAGGTATGCATTGCAACTTTATATTTGGAACCAAATCATTTTGTATGGTATCGATGGCTTTTCTCTCGGAAACAGATTTTCACTTGGGTAATTTTTATGGAATAAATGATAGCACATTATGAGGATATAGAAAGAAACACATTTTTTAGCCAATTGATAAATCTCAAATGAAAGGGGTTAATGATGGAGCACATTGAGGACTTCCAAAAATTGAATATAAGGGTAAAATATATTCCAAAGGAGCATAGGATTGGTGTGTTCATATGAACTTTAAAAGATAACATCCAACATGAGGTTCGCCTTTGGGAATCTAATTCATTGGAGAAGGCTTTCAGGTTGGCAAGAAAAATGGAAGCAACCAGGAAGCCTACCACTCACAACTATAAATATGGAAGTGTTCTTGCCCCTAGCCTTCCACAACCTACAAGGTTAACACCACAACAATTGCAAGAAAAAAGAGCAAAAGGGCTTTGTTATAGTTGTGATAGAAAATACACTAAAGGTCATAAGTGTGCTGAGAAGAAATTATTTTACATAGATTGTGAAGAGGAGGAAGAAAAGGAACAAGAAATGTCAAAACATACACTAGGAACAAACCCTAGAGAAAGAACAAATAAATCCGACCATATCTTGCAATGCATTGGCTAGAATTAACACTCCTCGAACTATCAATATGGAAGGACAAATCAAGAAGAAAAGGGTAATAGTGTTGATTGATTCGGGCAGTACCCATAATTTTGTTCATTGTAAAATAGCCAAGTAATTGAATTGCTTCCTATAGCTAGCACCAGAGTGTCAAGTGATGGTTGCAAGTGGAGGAACCATAAATATCAAGCCATCCATTGGAGAATATATATTGAATAAGCCAATGCTTTCCATTCTAATGGGTGTTGTACCAGGAGTCCAATGGCTACAATCCTTGGGTACAATAGCTTTTAATTTTCAAGAACATTTCATGAAATTTTGTTTGGAAGGAAAGGAAGTTGAATTAAGGGGTATCGTAGGGAAACTGGGAAAGATAATCAGCTCTAACGGAATGACAAATCTTCTAAACAAAGAACAACAAGGCATAATTGCACAAGTAAGTTTGCTAGAGTTTCCCACATCGAAATCATCTATTTCTCCACATCTCCAAAAGGTATTGGATAATGATTCCAAGTTATTTGAGACTCCCAAAGGCCTCCCACCTATTCGTGATCATGATCATGCTATTCATTTTATTCCACGAAGTGTTCCTCCAAACATTAGGCCTTACAAATATCCCTATTCCCAAAAGAGTGAAATTGAACATATGGTTGCATAAATTCTAGAGGATGGTATAATTCAACCTAGTCAAAGTTCTTTCTCTGCTCCAGTAGTATTGGTGCAAAAGAAGGACAGATCATGGTGCATGCCTCCATATTATATAGAGATCAACACGCTCACTATTAAAGATAAAATTCCCATTCCAGTCATTGATGAATTATTTGATGAATTACATCGATGAATTTACTTCACCTAGTTGGATATTTGTTTAAGATATCATAAAATCATAATCAAGACTGAAGACATTCTGAAAATAGCATTTAGAACTCATGAGGGTCATTATGAATTTTTTTTCATGCCTTTTGGCCTTCCCAATGCACCTTCTACATTTCAAGGTTTGATGAATTCCATTTTCAAACCCACCCTTAGAAAATTTTTGTTAGGGTTTTTTGATGATATACTAATCTACAACAAGTCTTGGAAGGATCATGCTCAACATGTTGACACGGTGCTCAAACTATTGGAGGATGAACAAATACATGCAAAAAGCTCCAAATGTTTCTTTGGAGTACAAGAGGTGGAATATCTAGGTCATATTGTATCTCATGAAGGCGTTAAGGTGGACCCTACCAAAATTAAATCCATTAAGGAAAGGAAAATCCCCACTTCCATAAAGCATCTATGAGGATTTCTCGGGTTGGCAAGGTATTATCACAAGTCTTTTAATAGTTATGAGAGAATAGCAGCACCTGTAACAACATTATTGAAGAAATATGCATTTTCATGGACTCCAAAAGCAAAAAAGGCCTTTGAATATCTTGAAGAGGCAATGTTCCAAGCACCGGTCATAGCTATGCCGGACTTCACAAGAACCTTTATTATGGAATGCGATGCCTGAGGAAATGGAATTGGTGTTGTTTTAATGCAAGAAGAAGGGCCCATTACTTTTTAAAGTCATCCAATCATAGGAAAGTATTTACAAAAAGCTATTTATGAGAAGGAAATGTTGGCAATACTACATGCACTTAAGAAATGGTGACCCTACCTAATGGGAAGACACTTTAAGGTGAAAACGGATAATGATAGACTTAAATACCTTTTAGAACAAAGATTATATCCAGAAGAGAAGAAAAAATGGGTCACAAATATGTTGGGCTATGACTTTGAAATCATCTACAAAAAAGGGAAGCAAAATGTTGTGGTAGATGCACTTTCAAGAAAGGACGAGGATGTGGAAGCATTGCTTTGTGCCATTTCTATTATACAACTAGATTAGATAAACAAAGAAAGGGATGAATGGAATAATGACGAAGAAGTGTGGGCACTCATCCAAAAGATACAACAAGATCCTAATACATATGATACATTTATTTGGAAAAATGATTCATAATGGTACCAAAATCGCTTATACCTATGTAAGAATTCCCAACTCATACAAAAGATTGTTATGGAATTGCACACTTCTCCCTTAGGAGGGCACTCAGGACTTTTAAAAACTTCCCATAGGGTTAAGAAGGAATTTTTTTGGGATGGCCTTAAATCAGATATTCAAAACTTTGTGGTGGAATGTTTGGTTTTCCAACAAAACAAAGTTGAAATAATTAATACCCCGTGTCTATTCGTATGGCTACAACCATATAAAGAAATGTCCCTCAAGATAACTAAAAACGATAATAAATTATCACCAAAGTATTATGGTCCATACAATGTGTTGCAAAAGATTCGTACTATGGCATACAAATTGGGGCTTCCCACTGCTTCCCGAGCGCACTTAGTTTTCCATGATTCATGTTTAAAGAAGGTTATAGGTGATAAGCTCCCAGTTCAAACAATATTGCCAGAACTTGACAAGGAAGGAAAAATCATATTGGAACCTAAAGCAGTCATGTTAGGTTCCTATACCAATAGGTTTCATTTTTCATGATTGACTGTAGAAGAGCCAAATATGTTCATCCTTTAATGCTGCAAAGGTTCCATATTTTGTAAACAAATGAAGAAAATTAAAAAATGAAAAGAGGGTATGCCCTAAAAGAAAAATCAAAGGGAAAAAAGAACGAATTGGTCAGAAAAAATGATAAAAATGAACCCCCAAACCAAAAGACCAGGAAAGTGTGCTAGTTTAAATGCCACTACTGTTCCATTTTTGAAGAATTTCATTGTGTACAGGTGCTTGATTCTTGACACAGTTGATGAATAGCTAGACAGTTCAATCCTAGTTAGATCATGTTTGAATTTACTTTTCTTTAGAATAGAGAATAAAAATTTGTCCAAACAGATCAAGCTTGGCAGATGAGTAGGTAGGTAGAGAAACAAAGGAGCCCAACTGCTTAATCTAGGCCCTTGGAAGAGATAAGGGTAGACTTAGATAGGAGGGAATTCAAAAGAAAAGAGGAAAACCAAGGTTTGCTTGTCCAAATGCACCCAATCAAAGGGAAGAAAAAATGCTAGGTGTATTAGGTTGGGTAGGCAGTTTGAGGTTGTAGAAGCAAGTTTGTGATCATTTTTTGTCTTGTCAAGAGAGACTTATCTCATGGATGACACAAATACCATGGCAGTTGTTTGGTTGTAAAACATTGGAGCATGACTAATTTCCCCTCTCATTCCCCCAAGTACCCTAACTGACATCCCCTCAAGGACATTGGGATCTGCCCAGTAGTCCTAGTTCACTTCATTTTATGATAAATACTAAGTGGAACTTTGCGTTTACTTAGTCAAAACAAGCCACACTTCTTGTGTAAAAGATCTTACCATTTTACTTCACTTCCCAAAAAACCTAAGTTATTAGCTTATAAACTTAGCGGTATTTTTCCATAAAATCATATTAACATTGACTCTATTGTATAGCTCCTTTATCACTTTTCCCACCCCTATTCTACTAAAAAATATATGAAAAACCCAAAAGATACATACTATCCCTACCCCTGGCAATTATAGCCATATAACACAGTTTCGAGAATTATTAGTCCATTTGGGACCTTAATAATAACCCTTCCGCATTCATAAACCATCGGGGTTTATTTAACATCAGGTTAAATAAACGACCGTGCTCGAAAATACCGTAACCAAAGTGTAAAACCCCAAAAAAGCATTATAAAATTGTTTAGTAATCTTCGGCAAAATCACATAATCAATCTTTTGTCGACGCGTTTCGAACCAACCAGTGTGGTTGAAAAATTAATGCAGGTCCCGTGTCATAAATCCCCACCACTTACCTCACCCGTTGACCGTCAGATCCCGCACCATAGATCCAACGGCTGGCGGCGATATCAGAAGCCCTCATCTACCGAACGTTAGCGTCTGGGGGATTGGAGGTATTGCTTTTGTACCCCTGCCACGCGTCGGCTTCCCGGCGTGATCGGAGCCCCCTCCTCTAAAACCACCATGGCCTAAAGGCGGTGCGGGGAATACCGCTTACCGCCCCGCCGCCTACCCCCTAACATCATACCCACGTCACCTGATGACGTCGCATCCACGTCGCCAGCCACCACTCCGCATCAGCGCCATATCATCTGCTGACATCACTACCTCGCCTCCATGTCACCCACCACATCATCCAACACGTCATCCTCCGTACCTGCTACACGATAAAATTACGTCATCACAAAAAAGCGCCAAAAATCCCGAAAAATCCCAAATTGTGTTAAAAGTCACGAAAGTGATTGTTTTTGGTTTATTTCTATTCATTGGTTGTGGAAACCTCTGCATGCGAATTACGACGAATTCGCCACCAAAGCTGCATAATCCATCACCCACTGAAAGCAACTCCACAGCGCGTCCCTCAGCTCAGCCTGCAGTCCATATTGTGCACCTAGCACCCATTTGAAGCAGGTATTTACTCAATTGCTCCCGAACCCTCTGCATTTCAAGTTTTTCTCTATGTCTGAACCCGTGGAACCAAAAAGTTGCACAAATCATGTAGCCAGATCTTGAGAAATATACTGCCACCATCCCTGTTTTAACATTCTTTCCACAAAGCAACCAATTTTACCCATTTTCACAGTAAACCACACTTTTTTAAACAAAAAAGCAGTGCCATACCCAAACCTGCGCGCGATAGCCTTTGTTTTTTTCATGTTTCTCAAAGGAATTCCTCAAAATCCATTTCCCTTCGCAAGTTTCGCTCATTTGGCTACAATTCAAGCTCATTTTCTCTGCATTCCACTCGAAGAGCCAGCAAATCCAGCAAATTCAGTCAAAAACCCTGACTAAACTCTGCAAAATTTGTTTTTAACCATAAATTTTACACAGTGAGGCCACTTCTATGTAAGGCTCAGTCTGCAATTCCTTGGGAAAAGCTCAGAGCTAGTACTCAGTGTACTGTTTCTGCTTACACCCACATTCAAATAAAAAATACAGAGATTTTAAAGATGGAGACTCCAGCAGCCTTGAATGTCACTCCTCTCAATGCACCCCACAAGGAATTGGAATCACTACCTTTGGCTGATAGGGATTATCTAATCCAAGACTTGGTTGGTGACAGAAACCACCTTCAGACATTCTATGAGCTGAGGAACAGTTATCTGAATAACAATGATTTTTATGGGATATGGGAATCAAATCTTCCCATATACTTCCTCCCCTCTGTCAATATCTTCCCTGAGATAATCCACCTCTGCTATGAAAACTATGAACCAACTCAAAGGGCAGTCAAATCTCCATCTAGGAGCATCCTCTTTCATATAACTCCTGACTCCATCAATCAAATGCTAAACTTCAAGCCAACTCAGCTTCTGTTTCCTCTTTCTATGAAATTCTTGCTTGATGAAGGTCCCAAACTCTCCAGCTCAGAGATAGCCTGAATTGCCCAAGTATTTATGAGAGCAGATCGCCAGCCTACAAGGCCACCTCCTTTTCTCTATGTATGTTTCAATGAAGTGGGTAAATTACTTGTTGATATGATATCTTATGTTCTGGGTTTCAAGACAAGTGAGCATATTGATGAAACTATATTGGTCTTATTGTCTGCATTTACCCCAGGGCAGCCCCCTACTGTCAAATACAATTATGCCAAATTCATTGCCAGCAAGATACATGACCAACTATTGAACCTAGATAGGGAGGGAGTCTTCAAGTATTCATCCTACATCTATCATCTGTTCCTGTATTATCAGCCAGACTATTTCCAATACCCCATCAAAAGATTGGACTCTAAGGGAGACAAGAGGTCTGTGATTTTTTGGACCTAAGTCTTTCATGAAGTCCACAGTTCTCCCTACTCCTACTGTGAGTTCATTGATATATTTGTCTATCTAGTCTCTTCTCTCCTAAAGAGAACTCCTCCTCCTAGACTGTCTTATGATATGAAGAAAATATTGCAGCTCTCAAAAAACTACAAAATAGGTGACCGATACTTCTACCAGAATCACACTGTCATCAGGATATATGGTTGTGATCTATGTCCCTACAGGCTGCCAAGATATGTGCCAATGAGACCGTTTGCGTTGGAATATTATAGGAAATTTATCAATTCAAATTTGACTCATTTCCATAGCACCAAGAAAAAGGATGAGTTGAAATTCAGAGACCAACTAGGCCCCTATGTCATGAACAAAAAAGAAGGATTGCAAGAGGCCAATCAGATATTTGGTGAAAAACTCAGATTAAAAAGGAGCTTCTGGTGGGTACCCTATGACCCAAATGACTTCATCAATACAAGAAAAATAAAATATAGGCTGTCAGCTTATGAACATTGTAAAATCCCAGAGATAGAACAATTTGCCAACCAAGATGAGTGGGTAGAAGGCACACTAGTTGAACAGTTCACTGAGGAAGAGATAATGGAGAAAAATACGAAAAATCTGGAAAAGACTCTTGACTTGGATTCTTTTGGGCAGGTGTCTTTCAAACTGCCATAGCAAGTCGGAGAAGGCACATCAATTGCTGCAACTTCACAAGCTGCCCAAGAAAGGACTACACCAGCAGCAGGTACAACAAAAGGCAAGGAGGTAGTAGATACAAAGCAAGAAACAATGACAGACCATCCAACTACCTCAAAGGAACATAGTCAAGGGCAAGCCCCTCCACTACAGATAGAAGCACCACAGATTCCAGCATTACAGACTCCTCTCAATGAGGAAAGAAGCAAGAAACAGGATAGGGAAGAAACCGCACCTGCAAGTGGGTTAACACAGCAGCCAGAGGCCAAAAGGCAAAGAGTAGATCCTCAAAATGAAGAGTAGGTTAGTGAAGAAATCAAAGGGAGTCCAAGGAAGGAGAGGGAAACCAGCCAGCAAACATCCACCAGCTCTCACATGCAAGAAAGGGAGAGGCAACATGGTATGGAGGTGTCCTCCTCTAAGCAGCAAAGTAAGTAACCATCTGGTATTAAAGGAACATTCATGGAAATGAAAGCCCAAAATGAATTGTTGAGAGTACAGCTTTATGATCAACTTCTCAAAATGACACCCTCCAAACAGCAAAGACTGATGGCAGCTTATGACATTGAGGAGGAAAAAATGATCTTAATTCATTTCAAGCCTAAGGTTCAGCAACCACAGACAGCTGCGGACTACATAAAAACAAATCTAGAAGTCCTCGCCAAAGACATACACCCAATGGACCAAATTGAGCTGCACAAGCAAATAGGCGAAATGGTCTATGCTACATTGGCAGACAAGGCAATGCTGTCCCACCAATTGAAGGAGTCATTAAGCAATACATCTGCCCAATTGGATTTGGAAAGAATATCTTCCTTGGCTAAAGACAACAGAATAAAGACCCTGGAGGAAATTATTATTGAGCTAGGGCATGATCCTAAGGATGCCAAGGGCATCAAAGCCCTCATAAGGAAAAAGGAAGAAGATATTGCTGCACTTAGAAAGCAATTGAGGCTGCCTGCAACCATGCACCCACAAACTACAGAACTTGCACAAGAAAAGGCAGAAGGAGATACGATGGATTTGCTGATGAGGATGAATCAAAGGATAATTCAAATGGAGCAAGAATTGGAGAAAGCAATGCAAGCCAAGCAGGGAGAGTCGACCTCTCAGCCACCCGAAACAGCTCCAACAGTTTCCACTGTCCCTCCCACACTTGCAGCAGCAATCCCTCCCATGATCCAAGAATTAACAACAGGTACATCAACCGCAGATGCTTCAGCAGCAGCAATAACAACACCAGAATCTAGCATGAGTATGGAAGAAATGATGAGAGCAGTAAAAGAGCTAGAAGTCCAGATGTCAGAGCTGAAAGAGGCCAAAGAAAGTTGGCCAAGCTGGAGGTAAGCTATGACAAATCCAAGATAACAGTGGCTGAGAAAACAAGAGAAATAAAGGCCTTGGATAACAAAATAAAATCCTTGGAGAAAGAGCTTACTCTACATAAAACCCTATCTGAAATCAAGACAATTCTGTGGACCAAAATTGTCCAGTCTATCACTGACCAATGGCAATCAATTCAGATGATACATGAGAAAATAGAATTGATAGAAGTAGCTCGAGTAGAGATTCAAAGGGACAAGGCATCATTGGGAAACATGCCTGAGCAGGCCAATAGACTCATTCAATTTTTGAATACTCATACCAGAGAACAATTGGCAGCTCTAGATATCAGGAACATAACAGACACCATTTTGATAGTGAAAAAGGTGCTGACACTAAGGAATTTTTTTCGAAATCTGGAAAGAAAATGTCAATAAATGCAATTAGAAATAAATGCCTTTACAGAAAAGTTTACAGCCTTGCAGCAAAGGGGTCTACCCAGTCTATTGACCAACAATGGGAGACTGTTAACACATGAACAATATGCTAACAGGGTAAATAACTATGTTTCCAATCAAATTACAGCATCATCAAGCACCTCAAAAGACACAGGGCCTCCCTCTGGATAGATTTTATATGACAAATTAGAAAATCTGTTCTACATTGAACATGAGATAAATCATCTTTTAGAAATCTAGCCCAACTTCTACAGGTATACTGAAGCTGATGAGACAATAATAAAAATACAAAGACATCAGTGGCCAACAGACCAATGGTGGCAGGGGATGCTGGAGGTTTTACCAAGGTAATTTTGGTTCTTTTCTTTTTGATCAGCTACATATCAGCAAATTCAAATACACGGGCCACCTATCGAAGAATGAAAATGGAAGAAAGAGGAAATCAGATTGTGACTGCAGATCATTAATAAAAGACCATGCACAGATAAAAGGCCAAGACAACAACGCAGGAACGCAGAACAAAGACACCGCTACCAGCCGACTCACTCAGTCCAAAAAGTCAAAAATATCCGACAAACTAAACAGCTAGCACACCAACATTAATTGCTGCATTCATTTCTCTCATTTACTTCTTCTGTAGAGTAGGTGAAGGAAGTTATTGCTTGATATCTTATCTACACGATATTTTGTATCTCATTTTTGTATAAATACCTCCCCATGAGATGTATTCAGTGTTGGTGATTTTCTCTCTGGATTGCGCTATAACTTTGAGACTGTTTAATACAAAGGCTGTTGAAGTTCACTGCTATTGGACCGTTTGGATGTGGATTTGATGTTATGGGACCTGCTACAGAATTCCTGTGTCTTTCTATGGATCAATGAGTTATTCTAAACTGCATTTTGTGTCTTCTGTGTTTGCAAAATTCATATATGTTTCATAATCTTAGTAATAGACAAAAAGAATAGCCCGGAATTTGTTTCAATACACTCTGTGTTGAATATCTATTATTAATTATGTTTTCTTCAGAGTTAGCATAAATAGGAATTCTTAGTTGCTCCTATTTCCACTGATTCTTTCACTTTGAGTATTGCCTACAAATTCTTCACTGCTCCTTGATAATATTCATGCACTTTCCCTCTGCCAACATGATGAAGGATTCTTGACTGCCCTTCATCCACTCACTTACATTCCACCAATTTCCAGATTTTAAAATTGTTCCAAGATCGATTATCTTGCTCTGTAGTATTGCCCTTTATCAAAGAAAACATTCTCAGCAGTTCGTCCACATTGACCCCATTTGCCCAATGGTATAAACGGTTTTAGACTTGCATCCTAGCTCTGTTTAAAATCACCATCCAACAAACTTAAAACCAAACTTTGTGCATCATAACTAGCCTAAAATACTCCAAAACAAAGCTAGATTACAAAGAGAGAGCCCTCTCTGGTTGCAGATTGGCTAGAATCTGCAGCTAAAAGACTGGTTAGTGGTTACCTCGGCTGTATTCCCCCCTTAGAGATTTCCTGGGGAACAACCAGAGTGATAACAAGTCACAAAAACAAGAACTCGACAGCTACAAAATCAATCAATTTCGGAGTATCTTATCAAGTGGAAGAACTTACCCGCTGAAGATTCCACATGGGAGGATGAGAATTTTATACAGAAGCATCCAAAACTACTCAAGAATTGAGGTAAACACTTTTTTGAAGGAGAGGGGCATGTTAGATCCCTATGATACTAGTGATTCCCCCATTACTATTGTCATTATAGCCCTTATTGTTATTATTGTTCCCCTATTGTCCCCATATTGTTATTAGTGTGCCCCATAGAAGCCTACTATTATTATTGTTGTGTCATTATATTATTATTGTTATGTCAACTTTGATTATATTGTGACCCCTTAGACTCCTATATATATAAAGGAGGTTTAGTCATTTGTATCATCCAAGAATTGTTCATTTGTGTAATGTAAATGAGGTTTCCCCCTCGAAGAGGTTGATTTTGAAGTCATTGATCTATATTTTATACCTTTTTGTGACCTGATTCATAACAGTAGTTTTGTCTAGCTTTTCTTTCTCGGTTTTTTTTTCACAGAATTCCATTTAGGGAAGCCTAGTGGCTCTGACGTCACTTGGGATTCTAGGAGTCTAGGTGTTTGTCCTTTCTAGTGTGTAGTGTGAAAATTCCACAAGAGGAACCCCTACTGCAAAAAATTGATGTTACTTATCCTACTTGTTAATCCATACAAATTATTCAATGTGTGCTATGAAATAAGATATAAATACCACTGTAGCCTTCACTAAATTAAATTATAAGTAGAAACAAGATACCGAGCAAGAAAGAAAATACAACACAATAGACACCGTTATTTTTCGAAAAATGTCCCCTGGAAAACCCAATGTGGGAAAACCGGTGCAGCATCTATGAGGGTTTTATATTATTAAGCATTGGTTTATGAATACATCTCTGGATTCCCTCCTGATAATCCAATTACAAAGAAATACAACTAGCAGAGAAAAATTGTGAGCTTACCTCAATCTACCGAGCAAACCTTTGTTGTTCGGGTAGTTGAATTAACTGTCCCCGAGTACAACTACGTTGGCCCTACACGGTAATTGTGTGTTCCTACATGGAGCTTTCTAAGGCTTTGCGTTAGCTCAACTGGGAAACGTATTGCCTTCTGGAGCACTTTCCATCCCTCCCGGCTCAGAAAGGTCAACTTCTCTGCAAAACTCAAATTTCTGCATGGGTGACTGAGCTACCTCTTTATAAGCCCTTCTGACTCAGCATCAAGCTATGCATGGACCCTTCTAGATCAACATCAACCCCTCTAGTGTCTCTCTGCTTCTCTCTTCTATGTATCCTGGGCTCTGGAGAAGATACTCCAACCCAACTATCCCTGCCCCACAACTGCAAGAAATCTTCTCGATCAAAATTTCCTCCTGAGAACTTCTCACTTGATAAATTCTATATCTTGATCTCTCAGTGTCTTTTCCAAATGAACCTCAAGCAACTTCTTATATCTTCCTGTTGGACAACCAAAAAACAAAATTAACTCCTAATCAAAGGCTAGGATCATTTTGACTTGATCTATGTGTTCATCTAGAAGATTCATCCACAATTAAATTAATACCCATTAATATTTTAATTTTCCTAAGTTTAGACTTAGCAACCCCATTAAAAATATTAATTATTTTAATATAATCATGTTTGGTTGGAATTTCCCAAAACTATTTCTAGGTTATTTGGAATGCATGTGCCCAAGCCTCCCTGGAAAATTTGAGGCCTAGATCACATTCGAAACTAGCCCAAATGAACACTCACTCTTAGCGAGGAATGTGCTCTAGCAATATACTATTGTTGTATACTACCCTAACTCTGAAGCATCATCCACTACGCTGTTGATGTATAACATGTTGTCCACCAACTACTCCGTTGTTGTTGCAACTATACTACTACCTTTGACACTACCTATGATACATTTTTAGTACAGCTCCCTCTCAAATGATACATCTACTATGCTGCTAGAACTGCCACTGCTAACACTGAATCTGTACTGCAACTCAGTTGCAGAGAGAAGTAACTGAAAAAAGTCCAAAACTAGACAAGGATCTAGTGGATTCACCTCAATTTTGAAAGCCTGACTGCTGCTAATCCCACTCTTCCTTCTGAAGCCATTGCATTGCTGAAGCTTTGCATTGTGCCTCCATGGACTATTTCCTCTCTGCTCTTCCCTAGTTAAGTTCTCATGTTGCTAACTACTACATCTGTCGCTTCAACACTCCATGTCACCAACTGAAAGCTCCTCCATCCCACTACTACTGATCATGGGCTCTCGTAGCAAGGTATTGATCAATGAGGTGGACTCCTCAAGGATCCTACCCATATGTAGATCTATCAAAATATAGTTCCAAATCATCCCACCTCCTTCCTGGAGGTATCTTGGCTATCATGGTAAACCCCTCCTCTTGTTCAATATTTGCAACTACAACCTTAGGATCATGTTTCTCATCCTTGTCCTTTTTCTTTAAAGGACACTAGGATGCATAGTGTCCCATATCACCACATCTAAAACACTTCACCATGGAGACATATTTCTTTTGTCTCGGTTGCCCCTGTTGTCCCCTCGATGCAAGGGCTGCATTCTCCTCCTCCTCCTTGGGCTTCGACACACTGCTGCTGCTACTTTTGTCAAGTTTGAACATGATCAGGTCTCTCCTCATCTCTAACTGTTTTAGAGTTTCCCACATCTCATCCTAATTAGGAAATGATGCTCTGCCTAGGATACTCTGAACAAAGGCTTTCCATTCATTCGAGACAAAATTTAGGGCCAGTCTCACTAACTATGAATCTTTAAGTGTATGCCCCAGCACCGATAACTCATCATGGGTCTCCTTCATCTTTGTGAGGAATGGATCCACACGTTCTCCCTTCTACAACTGTGTAAATCTCAACTTCTGTTCCAAGTGCATATTTTGGTGCTCAAAAGACCCCTGATACAACATGGCCAAGGCATCCCACATCTCCTTAGAAATTTCTCTGCTAGCGATGTGGCAGACCACGTGATCATTGACTCAATCCAGGATCATCGTCTTAGCCTTAGCTATCTTGGCCTTATACTTCTTTAGTGGATCTGCATCTGCAGGTTCAACTACCACACTATCAACGTACCTTTAGAGGGCATGCTCATCTAGAAGGAAAGACATTCTAGCCTTCCTAGTGACGTAGTTGGAAACTCTATCCAACCTATCTTGATTCCTCAAGCCATTGGTTTCCATACCCTTTGAAAATTGTTGAACAATTCCCTCTTTCTCCCTACTCCGTAGCTTCTAGGCTGGCTTACACACTCCTTAGTGGAGTTAGTAAGTCTGTTGCTCCTCTGCTACCCATTAAATGAGAAAAATTGATTTCCTCAGCAAGAAATCACTAAGGGAGTATTCCCTCACTATTTGAACTACTTCCTTCTTCTAATGGCTTTTCTGTCAAGCACTTAGCTTGCAAAATATCTGCATCCCACCATCTCTCTCACGTTGAGGCTTCAAAATTGCTTCAAAGTCCTTCCCTCCCTCGACTCACTTAGACAGAGATTTCCTTGAAGATATGCCTTCCTATCTTGGAACTGCATCAATCCTCTAGGGGTTCTGAACTAATGCCTCCTAGAGCTTTTTCGAACTTCCTCTTCTACTCAACATTGGATCTACTAGCTCTTCTCTTCTTGCTTCACCTACAGCTCTGATACCAAGTGAATATTGAGGAACCCCTACTGCGACAACATGTTGTTACTTCTCCTACTTATTAATCCATACAAGTTATTTATTGTGTGTTATGGCAAATATCAAAGTAAATACTACTACAACCTTAACTTAATTCAATTATAAGAGGAAACAAGATATTAAGCAGGAAAGAAAATACAACACAATAGACACCATTATTTTTGGACAAATTTCCCCAAAAAAAACTAATGTAGGAAAACTGATGCAACAACTCTGAGGGTTTTCTATTATTAAGAAGTATTTTCTTAATACAACTCTAGAAGGCCTTCTGATAATCTAGTTACAGAGAAATACAATTGCCAGAGAAGAATTCTGAGATTCCCTCACTCTACCCCGAAAGTCCTGGTAGTTCCGGCAGCTAAATCAACTATCCTTGGCTACAACTATGCATCCCCTACATAGCAACCACGTGGGCCTATGTGGAGCTTTCTGAGGCTCTGTGTCAGCTCAAGCCCCTTCTTATATCTTCCTGTTAGAAAACCAATGACCTATATTAACTCCTAATCAAAGGCTCAGATCATTTTGACTTGATCTTCGTCTTTATCTAGAAATTTAACCCTCAATTAGATTAATACCCATTAATATTTTAATTTTCCTAAGTTTAGACTTAGGAACCCAATTAAAAATATCAATTATTTTAATATAATTGTCTCTGGGTGAAATTTCCCAAAACGGTTTATGGGCTCTTTGGAATGCGTGTGCCCAAGCCTCCCTACAAAATTTGGGGCCTAGAGAACATCAGATGCTACCCCAAATCAACATTTAGGAGGGGGACTTTCCTTTGGACCCTCCTTGTGAGGAGTAGTTTGGAAGTTTTAGCCCATAGTAGTTTTGCAATGAACTTAGACGGTGGTGACCAGAGGTTATGGGTCATTTTTCATATCCTGACTATAATGCAGAGTGCAGGGTCCCCGGTGGTGATTGTTTGGATGATAGAGTATGTAGCTATTGGTGGCTTAGTTAAGGGGCTATCCGGGTGGACGTTGCTATTGATTTCAGTTCATTTCGGGACTCTGGTTCTCGGCTTGACCTCCATGATGAACTTGGTTCCCCAATCCTCGTGCACTCATGTATTGGCAAAATCTGAATCATCCCTTCTAAACTAGGGGTCACCAAAGCTAGTTGATGCTTGAGGTGGAAATGTGGGAGTCAATGTTTTTTGCAATATTCATGTCATCTAAATTACAAGAGGAAAAGATGGTTGGGGTTGTGGATTTGATGGTGGGAGTATTTCAGTAGCTGGCCTTGTGGGCGGAAAAGGGTGCAGGGTTGTGGCACAGGGTGACTATGGAGTAAGCAATAGGAGCAGGGGCATAAGTTGTGGGTAAGGCCCTAGCTCATGGGGGCAGAATGGTAGGACAGGAAGCATTGGCACTGGTGGACGTGTAGTTTTTGGTCACAATAGGGGAACGTCAGCGCAACATGACATGTTCCAATCTATCATGGACACGCTCGAATGTCAAGATAGGATATACATATATATATATATATATATATAGCCAAGAGTAATTATATATCTCTAGGTGGAAATATTTTTCCAATATTTATACTGTAAAAAAAAATGCACCTTAGGAGATTTTACTCTTTTAAAGGATGCATATATTATTTTCAGGAAAAGCATATCCTCAATAAGCCACATAGTCTCGCCTAGAAACTTTATTCAGTAGCTAAGTTAGAAGTCCAAGATCCTAAAATCCAATCTGAGTGATGAAACCTCAATTATTTCAATTATATCAATTAAACAAGTTTATAATGAATTACTAATAGTTTAAAAAAAAAAAAAATCAAATAGTTAATTCTAGTTAAAAATTGTTTTCGAAATAAAAAAAAAAATAAAAAAAAAAAAATTATAGTTAAGTAATTTTGAATTATAATGTTATACTAACGATTTATTTATTTATTTAATTTATATGATCATATTTTTTTATATTTAATAAGATATTTACTCTTTGAAAAATTTAACCATTTTCATTTACGATAAATCCAAGATTAAAATAAATTTAAACTAATAATAAAATAACTATATATATTATTGTTATAATAAATCAATATCAACTACTACAATCTTTGGTATATTACATTTGTATTTATTATCATACTTGCTAAAAGTCTAAATAATAATATAATAATATTTATGACACTTCAAATAATTCTTTGCATATTATATGGTTAACGATAAAGAATATAGGTAACATAATTGATCATCTAAATAATATTTGTTATCACATTCTAAGTCATAATGATTAGAAAATTAGAAAATATAATTTTATGTGTATTTTTCTATTGTGAAATTACATAATTATATTTTTTTACTTTGTAGAAATTTAAAATCTCTAATTTAATATTTTAACAAATGTAGTGATATTCCAATAGATAAGGCATCTTACTCCTAGTCTTATGTTTTTCTTCTAGCACTTCATATGTTTTGTTCAACATCAATGGATGTGTGCCAACTCTTTTGGACATGTTAATATTTTTTTAATCATTTAACTATTTATTTTATGTGAAAAACAATAATAACTATCTTATTTTTCAAAAATATATTAAGATAAATATTTTAGTTTTAAATAATCTTTAATATAAAAATGGTTGAAAAGGTATACAATAGTGTAAATGTCTTTTCATTTCCAACATATATATATATATATATATAGATAGATAGATATATATAATGTTTTAAGTTATGTATTATCAAATATACATTAAAGAATTTTTATATTTATTTTTCTAATAATAATAAGTTACCTCAATTTTTGGCGGCTAAACGCCTACAGGCAGGAACGAGTATCAGCAAGGCCACCAGGCATTGGAGGTTGGCCAAGGCGACGGAAAGCATAGCAGAACTCATCATGGAGTTGCGAGGCTTGACCTTCCAGACGGTGAGGAGAAAAGCCAATGGGCTGGCTGACCATCTGGCGAACATTGGAGCAGACAACCGGCACATAATCATAAACAGAGGCTGGCATGAGTTCGATAACCAAATCATTAAAGAAACATGCGAACAGCTGGCGGCAACAGATCTCATCCAAGCCACCCATCCTTGATTGGGGATGACACTTGGCCCAGGTATCGGGATTACAAGGATACCGACGGGGTTATAAACCTAAGCCTTTTTATGGAATGATTGGACAATTAGAAAGGTGGAGCTTCTGGAGGCGGCAAGTCACTAAGAAGGGCGATCATAACTATTCGAGAAACGAGAAGAACAACCTCAGCAACAGTGCCATCACCACGCTTGGAGAGGATCCGTATAACGAGTCTTCAATGACATTAATGGCAATTTTGTGTGAAAAGAAGTGGAACAGCGAGCAGAGGATCAGTATCAAGCATGCCAGCATACGGGGCATATCCATCCTCACCCGCCACCACCCCATCCGATGGAAGGTACCAGACACTTGGCGTTTAGATCGGCATACTGGCTGCAGCCTTCTGCGCTCCTATTCGGTCTGCGTCGGCCTCACTTGTGCGAACCTCCTTCACATTCATCACCAAAGTACCTCCACTTTCAAAGGCAGTAACTCCATTTTCATGAGGAGGTACCGGGAATTTTGCTATAAAGCAAGGGGCAAATGCCCTGTTTCCATCACAGTCTTTCGAGTTTGCAAGGTGAGTGATTCTCTCTTTGGCATTGGCTTGAGTCGGAAGAGGTACGAAGTGTTAGTTATGGATGCGGAAGGGAGTCGCTGCGCGGCTGCAAACCGGGACCTCCAGGAAGCCAGGGGAGGCTATGAGACTCGCACTGCTGCGAGAATCAAAAGGAGGATGGCTGAACTAGAAGCTCAAGCAAAGCAGGAGGAAGATGGAAGAACGGAGGAGGAAATTGCAGCGGAGGTCAACTGGCTGACAGACCCAGGCACACCTTCAAAAAGGGCAACTCAATTTGTAAGAACCAAAGCGGAAAGCTGGAGAACCAAAACCCTGATAGCTAAAGCTCTGGAGTCAATAGAAAAGGAAAGGCAACACATTGTCACTGAGGTTAATCTAACTGAGGCTCAAATGGCGAAGATTATTGACTACAACAATGCCTTGGACAGCAAAATATCTACTGTGCATGAGGCAATCAAAACTCATAATCGAATGTTGACGCATCTCATTAAAATACTGAGGGATGTCATCAATACGGCTCATGCGGCTAAGCCTGCCCCCACTGCTGAGGACGAGCCCGAATCTCGGGAAGCTATTCAGGCGAAGGTTGACCGCCATGTACAGGAGATAGGCCTGGATACCATCAGCCAGATGGGAAAATATATCTAAGGGGATACCTGTAGTTCTCTGCTGCCCTCTCTCTTTCTCGGCTTTTCTTTTCTGTGTTGTTGCTCTGTCTTCTGTGTCGACATATGTTTATGTTTTGTTGCCTATTATGTATGGTATCGGCAGTACTAGCTGTTAAGCTGTGTTTTGTTCAGTACCAAGCCACCCTGCGAGGTGGGCTGTTAAGCTGTGTTTTGTTCTTAACTTCTGAGCAGGCGATTCGTCTTCGCATATTGTATATCCCTGCTCGCACTGCTACGGCAGTTTTTTGTATTATACTTGTTCTATAATATAATCTTCTAACTTACACAAAAAAAAAAGTTACCTCAATTTAGGGAGTGGTGGATAGCTATAATACATTGACGTTTGGCACATGATTCACAGTATTTGGCATGGGTGGAGGAGGGAAGGAAATATGCCTTCCCATTATGTTTCCATTAATGTTTATGGCTCTAATAGTGTGAAACATCATCCCTTGCCTACCCAAGACGGAATAGGATTGTATCGGCGATTCATGGCACTTGTGTCTAAGTGGCTAAATACTGTCGATGATGTAACATTCCATATGGCATTCGGGTCTGAGTGGGATGTGAATTTTTATGTGGTTATGTTTACCTAGGTCATGTGGGTATGTAGCATTCCTCCATCCGTCGTTCTCCTCCTACAATATCATTAAGGTAAAAGCTCCCTCCTTGTCAGTCTAGGTGAAACCTTGTTTTTCATTTTTTGGACAAAGGGTTTGTCGGTTGGAGAAGTGGTTGGTATTAGGTTTAGGAGTCTTGGGCCTTGGTAGTTTGTTGTGTTGGTATTTTGGGTGGTGGTACATTCACTCTTTTTGGGTAGCAGTTGAAAATGTAGCCAGTGGTACAAGGCTTTCTGTTGGTGGTGATTTTTCTCGGCATGAGGCTATGAAGAAGGCCTTATTTTGGCTCTCTGTGAGTTGTTTTGTCGATTTTTTATTTCCTAGTGTTGTTGGGCGTAGAATTCCATTTGGGGAAGCCTAGTGGATCTTGTGTCACTCGAGCTTCTAGGAGTCTAGGTGTTTGGCCTTTCCAGTGTGTAGGAGGGTGACTCTACTTTGGACCCACCTAGCGAGGGGTAGTTGGTAGTTTTAGTGAGGGTCTATAGTAGTTTCATGGTGAAATAGGACGGTGGCAACCAGAGGGGTTGGGTCATTTTGCATATCCTAGTTATGATGCAGAGTGCAAGGTCCCTGGTGGCGATTAAATGACTAGTATAGTGTGTAGCTATTGATGGCTTGGTTCAAGGGCTGTCTAGGTGGACATTGGTGTTGATTTTGGTTCATTTTTAGACTCTAGTTCTTGGCTGGGCTTCAAGGATGAATTCGGTTCCCCGATCCTTGCGGCTCATGTATTGGCGAAGCTAGAATCGTCTTGTCTAAACTAGGGGTCACCAAAGTTGGTTGGTTCCCGGGTTGGTGGTGTGGGAGTCGATGTTGTTTTCAGTAGTCACATTATCGAAATTATGTGATAAAAAGCTCGTGGATTAGGTTGTGGGCAAGGCTCGAGCTCACGGGGGGTAGAGGGGTAGTATGGGAAGCATCGGGACTAGTGAACGTGCAACTGTTGGTCACAACAAGGGAACGTCAATGCAACAAGCGATGTTCCAATCTATCATGGACACACTGAAATCTCATGACATGATATATATATTAATTATCCCATATCTATCCTTTTTTTTCTGAAGCAAGAGTCTTTCCTTCTATTTCAAAAACCCAAAAGTAAAGTTACAATAAGTAGAAAAGGCCTGAAAATCTCAAGGCCTACGAAACCAATGAGATCGTACTATCAAGGATGTGACCCACTAAAAAAACTAAGGGACAAACTAACCGATCAAATTGTCCGCGTGATTACAAGTTAACCAAGATTCAAAATTCGCCAAGCCTCCCAACATAAACTCTCAAAGATTGAAAAAACTTGCATCCCCACAAACTCGCCCAACCAGATCTAACCATCGATTGCCCGTGCAAAAAAGGACAGCGCGGAGAGATATCAGAGAGGGAAGATGTAAGGTTTTTAAGACGCGATGAAGGGTGGTAAGGCGACCCCCACCCCTGCCACATGTTGAGAGCCGAGTGGAATCGCTCTCAACGAACCAAAACCACTTACCATTTGTGAGCCTAGCGATCAAAAGAAAACCGCTTAACGCCTGGTTTTCTGAACCGAAAGAAAAGTGTCGTGGAATTTCCTTTGAGGGATCACTCTAGCCTATCAAACTGTTGCAACTGAAAATGGAGCTCACCGCCGAGACATTCTGAAACTGTAAATGAAACCTTGTGTCACCATTCCAGACACAAAGGAGATAAGTTCCCTTCCCCCAAGGCAGTTATCACCAAGCAGAGTAAGCCTTGTTTCAAAGAGCCAGCCACCGAAAAGAGTAAGAACAGGCATAAGAGAGCTTTAATCATAGCTTGCCTCTCGTGCCCAAAAATCAAAAATTTCTTTGTCCTCTGCGGCTTGAGCCTCGCAGAGAGCTTTTAGCCTGCTTGGAGGCAACTCCTGCCAATTCATTTCGATCCTGCAGTTTGGATTAATCACTCCTAGGTTGGCCAGTAGATCTGCAAGTTTATTGGCCTTCCTCCGAACATGATTGAAGCTAACTGTTCGTAGACTCTGGAGATGTTTTTGGATTCTCTAGTACACCTGTATAAGTCTCCATTGTTTTGAGACCCTTTCAGGCATTGTTCCAAAGCCGATTTTCTTAACTGCATTTATCGAAATCTCGGAGTCTGCTTCGATGAGAATGTTTGAGCTGTGATTGAGTTTAAGAAGCTCGAGACATTGTTCCGAAGCCATTAATTCAACCATGTTGTTGGTGGCGTTTCCTAAATGACAGTGGAAAATGAAAATTATTTTTCCTTCTTCATCTCTTAACACACCTCCATAACTTGCAGCCCCCGGGTTGCTTTTTGAAGCCCCATCAATGTTGCATTTCAGATAACCTTTTGGTGGAGGATTCCAGTACTCCTTTTCTCTTTCCAACACTCTTTCTTTTATTCTAAAACCCTTGAGGATGATCTTCTGCATTCCCAGCCGCTTGAGAGTTCTCAATTCAAGCACAGTGGGAGGATTCGAGGGATAACTGTGCACAGTGGTGGAAATGGTCTCCTTAATCTGCTTTAAGATCAATTCCATCAGGCAAAGAGGAGTAGTTTTTCCATCCTTGAAAATTCTCTTATTCCTTTCCTTCCAAACATTCTAGATAATGAAGCTTGGTGTCAAGGTCCAGGCTAAATTAAGGATCTCATGCTCTGAAAAGTTTTTTCTCCACTTGTTTAGGGTGTTAATGATGCTTCCTTTGTCTCTGTCTGTTTGTTGAAAAATGATGTTGAAAGAATCCCATAACCAGGTGGTATAGGTGCAGTTGTTGAGAATATGCTCCATAGTCTCCTCTTGAGCCTCACATAATTGGCATCTAGAAGGCCCCATAACCCCCCTCTTCTGAATGTTCTCCCAAGTTAATATTTTCTTGTGATGAACTAACCACATAAACAGTTTGATCTTCATCCATCCTTGGTGGCTCCAAAGTTTTTGCCAGGACTTAGCCAAAACGCAGGGTTCTAGGTTAAGGGTAATTCTTTTTGCTTCTTTGATGTTAAAGATGCCTTCGTTGTTTTGGCCCCATCTTAACTGATCTTGCCCCTCTGTAACCAAGATCTTCCTCTATTCTAATATTTTCATGAGTTCTTCTGTTTTTGCTTTTATGGGGCCGTCCTCTCTGCATTCTATTTTCCTCTAGCTTCTCCATTTCTCAGTGTCATGAGGAAGATTCCAGAAATCCCTAACTTTTATTACTCCATGGAAATCATTTTCCTACTTGATGCTCATAAAGTCCTCCCTTAACAACATTGGTTCTTGTTGTCATTTTATCTTCCCAGAAGAGAGCTTGTTCTCCTGCTCTGATTTCCCAGAAGGTGTTGTTTTGTACTATGCTCCTATTATCCCAAGCTTTATTCCAAATGTGAGAACATCTTATGTCTCCTGACATTCTGATAAGATCACTCATTTGCCAAGAGCTTGCATATTTTTCTTTCCAGGTTTTAGCCCAATGCGCCCCTGGTTCTTTAACCCATCTCCACCAGAGTTTGGCTCCTAAAACATTACTTAGAATCTCCTGATCGTCTAAGCCTAGGCCTCCATGACTTTTGGGTTTACATATTTTATTCCAAGAAACCAGGGCCCATTTATTTTTGGTTTCCTCCTTGCCCCAGAGAAAGTCTCTCTGAATGTTCCTAAATTGCTATAAGACCCCTTTGGGAGCTGGCAAGGTTGATAAAAAGAAAATGGGGATAGATTGAAGAACTGCCTTCATCAAAATCAATCTGCCAGCAAGGTTCAATGCTCTAAAGGTCCATCTTTTGATCTTGTCTTGCATCTTGTTGAGCACCGGTTCCCAGATACTTTTGTGCATTGGTTTATCTGTAAGGGGGATTCCCAAATACTTTGAAGGGAGAACCTCCCTTTGGAAGCCCAGAATTCTGGAGATGTTCCTTTGAATAGCAATGTTAGTGTTAAAGAAAAAAAAAATTGATTTGGAGAGATTGACTTCCATACCTGAAGCCGAGGCAAAGTCATTTAAGATTTTTTTGTATGTTGTAGCTTCCTTAATTGTGGGGATACCCTGCAGCATGGTGTCATCCAAAAATTGTTGATGAGTCAAGGTTTGGCTGTTCTCTGATAATTGTAGGCCCTTGATCTTTCTTGAGACTTTAGCATTTTTAATGGTTCGGCCCAATCCTTCCATCATGAGAATAAAAAGAAAGGGAGAGAGTGGGTCTCCCTGTTTGAGGCCTCTGGAAGGAGTGAAGATCTCCGAGGGTGAGCCATTCACCAAAATTGAAAAGCTGGTTGAAGTAACCAAAGCCATAACCCATCTGATCCAGTCATGTTAAAACCAAAAAGCGGAAAGGACCTTTTTGATATAAATCCAGTTCACCTTGTCATACGCTTTTGCAATGTCTAATTGCATAATCATACCGGCCTGCTTTTTGCTAGTGAGAGAGTGAACAACCTCGTGGGCCTGAATAATATTATCCAGGATTTGCCTCCCTTCCACATAACCAGACTGTTCCCCAGAAATCAGAGAAGGAAGAAGAGGTTTGAGTCTGTTGGCCAAGATCTTGGAAATAATTTTGTAAACAACATTGCATAAAGCAATAGGTCTGAACTTATCAGGAGTCAGGGCTGAGTCATGTTTGGGGATCAGGGAGATGAAGGAGGTGTTGAGGGCTTTCAGAATGGATCTGCTTCTTCTGGAGTCCTCTACCACCTCCAAAATATCTTGTTTGACAACATTCCAGCAGGGCTTGAAAAAGTCTACATTAAAACCATCTGGACCAGGAGCTTTGCCATTCTGCATGTCTTTGATCACCGTACTGACCTCAGCTTCAGTTATAGGTTTGTTCAGGTTAAATTTATCTTCTCTTGACACTATGCTAGGAATATTCTTTATAATTTCCTTGATGTGTTGGTCTCTATCTGGATTATTTTCATTGGTGATGCCTTTGAAATGTTGAACCATTAGAGATTCAATATTCTTGTGAGAGGTCTGAAGCTCCCCATATTCATTCAATATTGAGGAGATTCTATTATGCATTATATTGGCTATGGTGGAATGGTGGAAAAAGCGAGTGTTTTGTTCATCTTCTTTGAGCCATTGAACTCTAGACTTTTGTCTCCAAAAGATTTCCTCCTATTTGCATAAATTCTCCCAATCAAGGTTGTATTTTTTAGCTTGCGCACTTTTTGTTTTATCAAAACCATCTGTGATCATTGCTTGATTTAGTTCCTGCATTTTGATTTCTACTAATTTTTTGTTTGCAAAAATGTTACCAAAATACTTCTTGTTCCATTCTTTGAGCTTGATTTTTATCTGCTTTAGTCTTTTGTGGAGGAGGAACATTTTGGAGCCCTGAACCTGTAGATCTTCGGACCACCATTTTTCAATGTTGTTGATGAAATCTGGGTGGGAGAGCCAGATATTCTCAAATCTGAAGGGTCTGTTTCTGGGAGCATCAATTCCTTTGATTTCTAATTGAATCGGCCAGTGGTCAGAGCCTCCAAAAGGGAGAACACAAACAGATATTTTTGTATTGGTGAGCATCAACTTATCAGAGATTAAAAATCGGTCTAATTTAGAGGCAACCTGAGCATTACCTCCTCTTTTGTTGTTCCAAGTAAAAATACCGTTATGAATTTCAGAGTCCACCATTTTCATGTCTTCAATGAAAGAATGGAATCCTACTGAATCTCTACTGACGATTCTAGTGCCTCCTTTTTTTTCCAAAATATCTTTAATCATGTTAAAGTCTCCTCCAATGACCCAAGGGATTTCTTTGTGTCTGCTTCTGAGATCTACCAGAGAGTTCAAAAATCTAAGCTTCTCATCTATTCTCTAAGGACCATAGACATTCGTAACCAAGAAGGACTCAGACATCCCCATTGGTTGAATGATAGCTGATAAGTAATTTCTCGTTGCCTCCACATCTACAATGCTGACTTTTTGGGGGTTCCAAAGAGTGAGAATTCCTCCTGCTGTGTTCTCTTCTTTGATTTCTAGAAACTCAAATTTACTGAGCTGTTTGTTATGGATTTGTTTTATTTTCTGAATGGAGCATTTTGTTTCTTGAATGAAGATTATGTCTGGCATTGCTAGTTTCATTCTGTTACTTAGCAATCTTTCTTTTCTTTTACTACCTAGACCTCTCATATTCCAGGATATAAACTTCATAATTAAATATTTGTAAATGAGTAACTAGCTAGATCTTTCATCTTACCCGAATCTATCATTAGCTTTCCACACTCCATCAGGAGCTCATTTTGCTTTTTTTTGCCTCTCTTCTTTCCTAGATTTCTGGTGGCTAATCTTGGAGATAGTTTCATTGTTTTAACTCCTCTGTGCTGTTGTTTGTGGATGTTTTTCCCTTTCTCTAGTCCTCGTTCCCGTGTTTTCCATAAAAACAACTATTGTATTCTGTTGCAATCTTCTTTAGGTAGAGAATCTATTCCTCCTTTAGTTCCTTGCATCAGGAATCCTTCCAGATCCAAGTTTTCCTTGTCGAGTATTTCTTGTAGTTCGTGGTCTTCCAGATCCATTTCTCTTTGGGTCATTTCCTGGTCCATTTCCATTTCTGTTTCACTTCTCATGGTTTCTTTTTTGGTGTCAATGTTCGAAGAATGATTTGTGTCCTCTTTTTTTTATTTTTCTCTAACATCTTCCTCCTATTCTTGACTCTCTCTTGTGATTTCTTCAGGCTCTTCTAGCACTTGAAACTTATTCTGACTACCCTTTTTCCCCTCAGTATGTTGTTTCTTTGATCCCTTTTTTCCTCCCCTTCCTCTACTAGCCACTTTCTGAAAGCTTTCAGTGTCCTTTGTTGTATTAAGTTTTTCTTTGTTATTTTCTTTGCTGAGAGGGTAGTCTCTTAACAGATGCCCATGTTCGTGGAACCTTCAGCATCTGAAGGGGATATGTTCGTAGTCTACCGTCTGCACCCACTCCTCATCAAAAACTTCCAGGATGACTTCATCCGGAAGTGCTCTTGATAGATCCATTTCCACACAGATCCTAGCAAAGGAGGTATATTTTCCCCTTCTTGTGGCTTCAGAAGCTTTGACATAGCATCCCAATTTATTACCAATGGCGGCCAACAATTCAGTTTGCCAATAATCAAGGGGTAAGGAGTAGAGCCTTACCCACACAGGAACCGAAGAGAAAGCCTCCCTCTCGGGGACAAAGTTCATTCTCCAAGGTCTCATATAGAGACCAGCAGCAGCAAAAAAATAGGGTCCTCCTTCGAATATTCTGTCTTTATCTTCGATGTTAGAGAACACTATTGTGAAGAATCCTTTTGACCCAAGATGTAGGTAAATGCTTCCTTTGGGCTTCCAATGATACTTGATCCACTTCTGTAAAGCCTTTTCAGTGGGCCATAACCCCGTGAATTTACAGATAATGGCGTAGGTTCCCATATGTTCCCTATGCTCATGTAGAGAAAAATCATTTAATATTACTCGAGGAGTAATTTCTGCTTTTGGTTTGCAAGGTCCTTTTTGTTTTTTGTCTCTTGACCCCAAACTTTTGTCTTCTTCCTCTTTGTCCTTTGTGCTGCTATTTTCTTTTGTTCTAGTCCAATCTATTTCCTTTTCATTATCGCTATTTCTGTAGTTCATACCATCTTTACTATTTCCAGTTGGCGATTTACTTCTACTAGACACTGCATCTTTGTAGGAGGGAGCTGAGCTCCCTCCCCTGCCACTCTCCATTAGGATCGAACTCTGCTCACTGTGGAAAACCTAGCCGTTGTGTTTCTCTTGCCGTCACGCAACCGCTTATCAATTATCCCATATCTATCAAGTTCCAAGAGTAATTATATATCTCTAGGTGGAAACCTCTTTCCAATATTTATACTCTAAAAAAAAAATCACCTGAAGACATTTTATCCTTTTAAAGGTTGCATATATTGGTTTGAGGAAAAATATATCCTTAGCAAGCCACATGTATTACTTTGTAGTCTCACCTAGAAACTTTATTTTGTGGCTAAGTTAGAAGTGAAAGATCTTAACATCGAGTCTAAGTGATCAAACCTCAATTATATCAATTAAACAATTTTATAATGAATTACTAATAGTTAATAAGATTTTAATCAAATAGTTAATTCGAGTTAGAAATTGTTTTTGAAATTAAAAAAAAATAATATCGTTATAGTTAAGTAATTTTGAATAATAATGTTATAATAACAATTTATTTATTTATTTGATTTATATTATAATATTTTTTATATTTAATAATATATTTATTGAATTCAGGCTTCTCTGAGCCACATTGATTTAACATCAAAAACTTTTGGTAGAAATCATATAGGAAAATTTTTGCCAATGCATTTTGAACCATCGAGTGTGGTTCATCGTTAAGACAAGATAAAGAGGTAGATGAGCACAACAACTTAAATTTAACCATTTTCATTTTCCATAAATCTAAGATTAAAATAAATTTAAATTAATAATAAAATAATTATATATGTTATTTTTATAATAAATCAATATCAAATACTAAAATTTTTGGCAAATTACATTTGTATTTATTAGATACTTGTTATAAGTCTAAATAGTCATATAATAATATTTACCACACTCTAAATAATTCTTTGCATATTATATGGTTAACCATAAAGAATATATGTAATATATTTGATCATTTAAATAATATTTTGTGTCACATTCTAAATAATAATGATTAGAATATTATAAAATATAAATTTATGTGTGTATTTTTCTATTGTCAAATTACATAATTATATTCTTTTTATTGAGAAAATTTAAAATCTCCAATTTAAAATTTTAAGAAATGTAATGATATTCCAATAAATAAATCTAAAATACTAATAAAACAATTATATATATTATTTTTGAAATAAATCAATATCAACTAGATTTGTTTGTATTCATACTGGTTAAAAGTCTAAATGATAATATAATAATATTTATGGCACTCTAAATATTTTTTTTTGCATATTAGGTTAATGATAAAGATTATAGGTAATATATATGATATTTAAATAATATTTGTTATCATATTCTAATTAATAATGATTTGAAAATATAATTTTTTATGTGTATTTTTCTTTTTCAAATTACAAAATTATATTTTTTTAATGTAGGGAAATTTAAAATTCCAATTTAATATTTTAAGAGTGTAGCTATATTCCAATCAATAAATTTAAATTAATAATAAAATAATTATATATATTATTTTTATAATAAATCAATATCAACTACTAAAACCTTTGGCATATTAAATTTGTATTTATTCATACTTGTTTAAAGTCTAAATAATAGTATAATAATATTTATGACACTAAATACTTATTTTTTCATATTATATGGTTAATCATAAAGAATATGAATAATATCTTTAATTTTTAAATAATATTCGCTATCATATTCTAAGTAATAATGATTAGAATATTATAAAATGTAAATTTATATGTATATTTTTTTATTGTCAAATTACATAATTATATCTTGTTTTATTGTAAGGAAAATTAAGATATCCAATTTAATATTTTAACAAATATAGTGATGTATATATATAACAATGATATATATATTGTTTTTATAACAAACCAATAGCAACTACTAAATATATATATATATATATATATATATATATATATATATATATATATATTGTTTTTATAACAAACCAATAACAACTATTAAAAGCTTTGGCATATTCCATTTGTATTTATTCATACTGGTTAAAAGTCTAAATAATAATATAATAATATTTATGATCCTTTAAATAATTCTTTGAATTTTATATGGTTAACCATAAAGAATATACCTAATATTTTTTATCTTCAGATAATATTTTTTATCATATTCTAAATAATAATGATTAGAATCTTATAAAATGTAAATTTATGTGTATTTTTCTATTGTCAAATTACATAATTATATTTTTTGTATTGTGGAGAAATTTAAAATCTCTAATTTAATATTTAAAAAAATTAATTATATTCCAATAAATAAATTTAAATTAATAATAAAATAATTATATATTATTTTTATATTAAATCAATATCAACTACTAAAATATTTGACATATTACTTTTATTTTTGTTCCATACTGATAAAAAGTCTAAATAATAATATAATAATATTTATGACCCTCTAAATAAATATTTGCATAGTATATAGTATATAGTTAACAATAAAGAATATATGTAATATATTTACTATTTAAATAAATTTGTTTATCACATTCTAAATAACAATGATTAGAATATTATAAAATATAAACTTATGTGTATTTTTCTATTATTAAATTACATATTTATGTTTTTCTTTATTGTAGAGAATTTAAAATCCCCAATTTAATATTTTAACAATGTAGTGTTATTCCAATAGATAAGGCATCTTACTCCTAATCTTGTGTTTTTGCTTGGGCACTTCATATGTTTTGTTCACCATCTATGGAGGTGTGTCCACACTTTTGGAAATGTTAATATTTTTTTTAATTATTTAAATATTTATCTTATGTGAAAAAAAATTAATAAGTATTTTATTTTTCAAAAATATATTAAGATAAACATTTTGGGTTTTTTTAATATTTAAAAAAAATATTTAATATGATAACATCAAAAAAAGAAAAATAAAATAGAGTAGACGCCTTGGCATTTCATATATATATATATATATATATATATATATATATATATATATAATGTTTTAAGTTATGTATTATAAAATATACATTAAAGAAATTTTATATTTAATTCTATTTCATCTTTTAATAATAATAAGATACTTCAATTTAGGGGTTCGTTGACAACTTTAATCCATTGATGTTTGATGCATGATTCACAACATTTCGCATGGGTGGAGGAGAGAAGGAAATCTACCTTCCCATAATGTCATGATTAATGTCTCTCGATTCGATCATGTGAAACATCATCCGTTGCATGCATGAGAAGGAATAATATTGTCTAGTGATTAATGGGGATTGTGTCTAGGTGGTTGAATAGTGTCGATCATGCAACACTATCGATGGTATTCAACCCTTAGAAGGATGTGAATTAGTATGTTGTTTATTTATCTAGGTCGCGTGGGTATGGTGATGGTCTTCCATCCGTCACCCTTCCTCCTGCGAGATCATTAAGGTAACACCTCACTCCTTGTCGTTCTAGGTGAAACCTTCTTTTTCATTTTCTGGATAGAGGATCTGTTGGTTGGAGAAGTGGTTGGTATTGGGTTGAGGGGTATTGGGCCTGGGAAGTTTGTTGTTGGTATCTCGGGTGGTGGTGCATTGGCTGTTTGTGTTTAGCAGTTGGCGTTGTGGGCAGTGGTACACAACTTTATGTTGGTGGTGATTTTACTTGGCATGAGGTTCTAAAGCATACCTTATTTTGGCTCTCTGTGAGTGGTTTTTTCTAGTTCTTCTTTCTTGAAGGTTTTGTTCATCGAATTCCATTTATGGAAGCCCAATTGCTTTGGCATCTCTCGGGCTTCTAGGAGTCTAGGTTTTTGGCCTTTCCAATGTGTAAGAGGGCGTCTTTCCTTTAGACCCTCCTGGTGAGGGGTATTTTGGCAGTTTTAGCCGGGGTCTCTAGTAATTTTGTGGTGAAATCACGTAGTGGCGACTAGAGGCGCTGGGTCATTTTTCATATCCTAGCTATGCTGTGGAGTGTAGGGTCCCTAGTGATAGTTGGCTAGCTGGTAGAGTATGTAGTTATTGGTGGCATGGTTCAAGGGATTTATAAGTGGACATTGGCATTGATTTAGGTTTTTTTCAGGACTCTGGCTCGTGGTTGGTCTTCCAGGATGAAGTCCGTTCCCCGATCCTTGTGCACTCATGTATTGGAAAAGAAGGAATTGTTCCATCTAAACCAGGGGTCACCAAATCTAGTTGGTGCCCGGGGTGGTAATATGGGAGACGATGTTATTTATAGTAGTCACGTTGTCGAAATTACAAGAGGAAAATCTCGGGGCAGACGTGGAGTTGGAGGCGAGAGAAGTTTGGTAGTCGGCCCAGTGGGAGCAGAGGGAGCCTGGTGTAGTGTCCTGGCATAGGGAGACCATGAAGTAGGTAGTAGAAGCATGGGAATAGGATATGGGCAAGACCCAAACTCATAGGGGCAGAGTGGCAAGACGGGAATCGTGGCTTCTGGTTTATGTGCAGTCGCTGGTCGCAATAGTGGAACATCGACGCAACAAGAGATGTTCCAATATATCATGGACACGCTAGAATCTCAAGAAAGGATATATATATATATATATATATATATATATATATATATATATATATATATATATATATATATATATATATATATATATATATATATACATATACATATACATATACATATACATATACATATACATATACATATACATATATATATATAAATTATCCCATAACTATTAAATGCCAAGAGTAATTATATATCTCTAGGTGGAAACATTTTTCCAATATTTATACTCTAAAAAGAATTTTCACCTTAAAATATTTTACTCTTGTAAAGGTTTCATATAGTGGTTTGAGGAAAAAAATATCCTCAACAAGCCACATGTATTACTTTGTAGTCTCGCCTAGAAACTTTATTGAGTATCTAAGTCATAAGCCCAAGATCCTAAAATCCAATATGATTAATGAAACCTCAATTATATCAATTAAAAATTTTTATAATGAATTACTAATAGTTAAAAAAATTAATGAAATAGTTAATTCTAGTTAAAAATTGTTTTTCAAATTAAAAAAAAAAAATCATTATAGCTAATTAATTTTGAATAATAATGTTATAATGACAATTTATTTATTTATTTTGTTTATATGATCATAGTTCTTATATTTAATAAGATATTTACTATTTGAAAAATGTAACTATCTTCATTTTCCATAAATCCAAGATTAAAATAAATTTAAATTAATAATAAAATAAATATATAAATTATTTTTATAATAAATCAATATCTACTACTAAAATCTTTGGCATCTTACGTTTGTATTTATTCTTCAATACGTGTCGAATTCTAAATAAGAATATAATAATATTTATGACACTAAATGTCTAAATAATAATATAATAATATTTATGACATTCTAAATAATTCTTTGCATATTATATGGTTAAAGATAAACACTATATGTAATATATTTGGTCATTTATATAATATTTTTTATTGCATTCTAAATCATAATGATTAGAATATTATAAAATATAAATTTATATGTGTATTTTTCTATTGTCAAATTACATAATTATATTTTTTTTATTGTAGGGAAATTTAAACTCTCTATTTTAATATTTTAACAAATGTAGTGACATTTCATTAAATAAGGCATCTTGCTCCTTGTCTTATGTTTTTCCTCGGGGACTCCGTATGCTTTTTTCAACATATATGGAGGTGTGCCTGTTCTTTTGGATATGTTAATATTTTGGTAATTATTTAAATATTTATTTTATGTTAAAAAAATAGTTATTTTATTTTTCAAAAATATATTAAGATAAATATTTGGTTTTTTAATATATATATATATATATATATATATATATATATAATATGTTTTAAGTTATGTATCATCAAATATACATTAAAGAAATTTTATATTTTATTTTTTTATAATAGTAAGATACCTCAATTCAGGGGTGGTGGACAATTGTAATTCATTGACGTCTAACTTGTGATTCACAGTATTTGGCATGGGTGGAGGGCAGGAAATGTTCCTTCCTATTATGTTGCAGTTAATGTCTCTATCTCTCATCCTTTGAAAAATCATCCCTCGCTCGCGCAAGATAGAATAGAACTATCTCAAGGATTCATGGCACTTGTGTCTAGGTGGTTAAATAGTGTCGACCATGCAACATTCTATATGGCATTCATCTCTCAATGCGATGTGAATTTTTATGTGGTTATGTTTCTCCAGGTCACGTGGGTATGGTGGTGTTCCTCCATTCGTCTCTCCTCATTCTACAAGATCATTAAGGTAACAACTACCTTGTTGTTCTAGGTGAAACCTTCTTCTCCATTTTTTTGATAGAGGTTATGTTGGTTGGAGAAGTGGTTAGTATGAGGTCTAGGAGTCTTGCATTACAGAAATTTTGAGGTCTAGAATGGGTCTCCTAAGAAAAATGTACAACCAAAATAAAATTTATAAGAACCCATAGGATTCAAGATGATGATGTCAAAAAGTAAAAAAAGTAAAAGGATTAAAAACTAGTAAAATAATAAAACTATTTTTTCAACTCGTATTTTCAACTTATCTCCCTAATGTTTTACTCATATTTCGAGCGGGAGTACTCGTTGGATGTAAAATTGAATTCCTCATCCAAGGAGTACCCATGTTGCATACATTTTATAGACCCTACTACATGAAAAATGAGAAATGCATGAAAAAACATGATTGTGATCACATTTTTCATGTATTTCTCTTTTTTTTTGTTGGAGGGAACATAGAAAGTATGCAACATGGATAATAATTGGATGAGGAATCAAATTTTACATCAAACAAGTGTTTATTCTCGAAATTTGATTTAACTCATTGGGAGATAAGTTGAAAAAAGTAGTTTTTTATTTTTTCCCTCTAAAATTTGATGATGTAATTTAATCTTATTTTATTATTTCCACTATTATTTTATAATTTCCTTAGGAGGCCCATTTTAGACCTCACAAATTCCCTAATGGGCCTGCGCATTTTGTTGTGTTAGCATTTTAGGCGGTGGTGCACTGGCTCTTTTTGTTTAGCAGTTATCGTTGTGGGCAGTGGTACTTGAAATTTTGTTAGTGGTGATTTTGCTCAGTGTGAGGCTATGAAGAAGGCCTTATTTTGGCTCTCTAAGAGTTATTTTTTCTAGTTTTTATTTATTAGTGTTTTTGGTCATAGAATTCGATTTGGGGAAGACTAGTGGATTTGGCATCGCTCGAACTTATGGGAGTCTAGGTGTGTGGCCTTTCCAGTGTGTAGGAGGCCAATGTTCCTTTGGACCCTCCTGGTGAGGGGTAGTTTGGAAGTTTTAGTTAGGGTCTATAGTAGTTTCCTAGTGAACTCGAATGGAAATGACAAGAGAGGTTGTATCATTTTTCATATCTTGCCTATGATGCATAATTTAGGGTCCCTAGTGGCGGTTGGCTAGCTGGTAGAGTGTGCAGCTGTTGGCGGTGTGGTTCAGGGATTTTCTAGGTGGATGTTGGTGTTGATTTGGTTTTGTTTATGGCCTCTAGTTCTCGGTTGGACTTCAAGGATGAAGTTGGTTCCCCAATCCTCGTGCGCTCAGGTATTGGAGAAGCCCGAATCATCCCGTCTAACCAGCGGTCATAAAAGCTGGTTGGTGCTCAGGGTTACGGTGTTTGATTTGATGTTTTTTCAGTAATCATGCTATCCAAATTATGCTACGTAAGCCTCGTGGGGGTTATGGAGTTAGCGACGACAGAATTTTCGTAGATCGCCCTATTGGTGGCAGAGGGTTTCCGATGCAGGTTCTTGCCACAGGGTGGTTGTGGAGTAGGAAGCAAGAGTAGGGGAACAGGTTGTGGGCGAGGCTTAAGGTCATGGGGCCAAAGTGGCAGGATGGGAAGCATGGGGACTAGTGGATGTGTAGTTGTTTGTCGCAACTTGGGAACGCTGGCACAAGAGGAGATGTTCTGATCTATCATGGACATGTTGGAATCTCATGAGAAGATATATATATTAATTATCCCATATCTATTAAGTGACGAGATTAATTATATATCTCTAGGTGGAAACCTCTTTTCAATATTTATACTCTAAAAAAAATCACCGTAAGGTATTTTATCATTTTAAAGGTTGCATATAGTGGTTTGAGGAAAAATGTATCCTTAGCAAGCCAGATGTATTAGTTGTTAGTCTCGCCTAGAAACTTTATTCAGTGGCTAAATTAGAAGTCCAAGACCCTAAAATCCAATCTTGAGCGATCAAACCTCAATTATATCAATTAATTTTTTTTATAATGAATTACTAATATTTAAAAAATAATAATCAAATGGTTAATTCTTGTTAAAAATTGTTTTGCAATTAAAAAAAATCATTATAGTTAAGTAAATTTTAATAGTAATGTTATAATAACATTTTATTTATTTATTTTATATCTATATATATAGATCATACTTTTTATATTTAAAAAGATATCTACTTTTCTAAAAATTTAACCATTTTCATTTTCCATAAATCCAAAATTTAAATAAATTTAAATTAATAATAAATTAATTATATATATTATTTTTATAATAAATCAATATCAACTACTAAAATCTTTGGCATATTACATTTGTATTTATTCTGTATTGATACTTGTTAAAAGTATAAATAATAATATAAAAAGAGCCACGTGGTGGCATGCCACTATTTATTGCATATGTGAATTGTGTGAATTTAGTTTATTTAGCTGAAATAATATTTGTGCAAATGAATTATTTGAAATAAAATGACTTTTTATTAAACAAATTTATTAACAATATATTTATTAAAAAAATAGAAATTTTCAGATCGCAACTAATCCTATTTGGCAAATTTGAATCCACCGGAGGCGTATAATATCTACAACTCAATGCACATTGGTAATTTTGATTTTTTAGTATAAGTGTATTTGTGCCTATCTAGTATCTTCATATGGAAACTCAATATAATCTAGAAAACTTCATAATCTAATAGCTCATTCTATTTAGTTTTCTTGCTATGTATGTTAGTTTATCTAAATTTGTAACTATAGGTTGGTAGTCGGGGGCTTCAGTTGTGCAAATTCTACGTGGGACAAATTTTCTTGAGTCCCCTTTTTTTTTCACCTTTGGAGATTAAAACAGAACCATGAGCTCATAACCCTTATACAACATAAGGCTTACTAATAGTTTCACACTAGGCCCAATTACTAGACCATAAATCAACCCTGGGTTTTCTCTTTGTTATATCCAATTCGAGCGTCATTTATTTGGTGGAACCGTGTTCGAAAATTATATATTACAGAGAACGGAATACATAAAATAAAATATATTGCAGAAATATAAAAACAGTTGACACATAAAGCGAGAGAGACACAGATATACGTGGTTCACCCAATTTTGGCTACATCCACGGAGAAACAACTAGTCCTTCCTTTTATATTATCCAACAAAATGAAGAGATACAACCTACAACAGATCCATTTTAATTCCCTCTTCTCTCTCACACAATCTCCTCTCTCTTTCTAACTCAGAATACAGATCTACATAGACACAATACAATTCCCTCATATATAGCGAGGGGTTTCCTTCTAGGGAAAAAAAACCCTAAATTAAACATAACTTATATCGTCAAATCTTTGCTTAATGAACGACCTAGATTGATTACAAAATTACAAAATTTTACAAGGCAATTTTACATCTATTTTTAGCTTCTGGGGCACTGCCCCTGATCCCTTGCTATGGGGGCTCCCAAAGATTACAGTCGCCCCCCTGGATCCCCCTTGCAGCGTACATTTTACGGGCGATGTTCCTTCCACATTAAAAAATATAATCAATCTCCACACCCAACAATCTTCCACTTGAAGAGTGATTATAGCGACTCCACTGCTGCTTCATTTGCTGGACAATGACTCCACTTTGGGCCTGGCTATTTCTCATCTTCTTCATCATACTTGAAGACTAATTGAAACTGAGAAGAATCTCAGTTTCTCCCTGGTTAGAAATTTTGTTAACATATATGCAATATTTTGCCTAGTGTGTATGTTCTCAGGTTTCAACTGTCCACCTTCCAATGCTAACCGTATGAAATGGTACTTGAGCTGTATATGTTTAGTCTTGGAATGAAATGCAAAGTTCTTTGCAAGATGTATGGCACTCTAGCTGTCACTGTATAACCTGTCCAACTCCTTCTTTTTACCTAATTCATCGAGAAACCTTTGTAACCAAATCATTTCTTTACTAGCCTCTGTAGCAGCAACATACTCTACTTCCGTTGTTGAGAGTGAAACAACACTTTGTAGGTTTGTGACCCAATTGATAGTTGTTCCACCTACAATAAACACATACCTTGTGGTACTCCTCCTGTTATCTCTATCACCCACCATATCTGCATCAACATATCCCTGTAGACCAATGTTTGAACCACCAAAGCATAATACTTGATTTTTGGTACCCCTCAAATACCTCAGAATCCACTTCACCTCCATCCAATGTTCTTTTCCTGGATTGTTCATGTACTTGCTTACAATTCCCACTGCATGTGCAATATCAAGACTTTTGCAGACCATTTCATACATTAAGCTTCCGACTGCTAATGCATATGGAACTTTAGACATATAATCCATTTCTTCCTAAGTCTTGGGACACATTTCCTTAATTAGTTTGAAATGGCTAGCCAAAGGTATACTAATTCGTTTTGCATTTTGCATATTAAATATTTTCAACACCTTTTCTATGTACTCACTCTGAGACAATGTTAATTTTCGATTCTTCCTGTCTTTAGTTATTCTCATACCAAGGATTTGTTTTCCAGCACCCAAATCCTTCATTACAAATGAGTTCGCCAATTTTATTTTCATCACATTTATTTCCTGCACGTTAGAACCTGCAACAAGCATGTCATCTACATAAAATAACAATATAATATAGTTTCCATAATTTTTCCTTTTTAGATAAACACAATGATCAGAGTGACATTGTTGGGTTGTGTTATATTCTTTCCACGACTAGCCCGCGTAGTTAACCGGGGGGTTAGAAGGTGGAGGAGCCCCCCCTTTTTTGCGCTGATTGCATAGCGGGGGGAGTCACAGGGGGTTTGAGGGGTGCAGGTAACCCCACTCTATGGTGTGCCCTAGAAAAATTTGTTTTTGGACCCTATATTAGGTTGGGTGGACCTACATATGGTTTTGTGCATGATTTTTCGCACATCGTTTTGGATGCGATGGTTTTCGGTCCATGGTATTAGATGCTTTAGCATGTATAAATATGTATTGTAACATTAAAAGGAATATAATGAAAAATCAAGCTAGTAGTCTTGGTTTTGGGACCTAGGGGAAAATCTCAGTGTATATGTTTTTTATGTGTTATGCTCTCTCATTGTTTATTTTATGTGTTTTAGAATTCGTATGCAGGTAATTTTTGTACAGGGTTAAAACCTACATTTGGTATCAGAGTTGTTTTGGCTTCAAGGGGACACCTTTATTACTCGGGGGTTTCGCTCGGGCCTGTGGTAGACCGCGTTCAATGGGAGATTTGTGGGATCGATTCTGGTGGTCAAAGAAGATGGTGAGCAGTGGAAAGATAGAGATTGATAAATTTAATGGTGTAAGTTTTGAGTTGTGGAAACTCAAGATGGAGGATCTGTTGGTGGATAAAGATCAATGGATTGGTGTAGATCTGGGTACTAAACCAACGAGAGTGTCTAATGCAGAATGGAAGAAGTTGGATCGGAAGGAAAAGAGCACAATATGATTATGTGTCTCAGATTCAGTATTGCTGAATGTATCAGGGGAAGCTACGACGAAAGCTTTGTGGGACAAGTTAGGGACTTTGTACCAATCTAAGTCTCTGGTGAATAAACTGTTCCTACGGAAAACGTTGTATAACCTGAGGATGAAATATGGAGACTAGGTGACGGAGCATATGAATGCGTTTAATACTGTGGTAAGTCAGTTATCATCTGTTGATATCAAAATCTCAGTTGAAGATAAATGCATTAGTTTGTTGTGTTCTCTACCAGATTCATGGGATAGTCTAGTTATTGCAATAGGTAGCAATGAAAATACCTTGTAGTTTGATGAAATAGTCTCATCCTTGCTAACGGAGGAGATGAGACAGAAGAATATGGAGAACCAGAATGGTGATGCCTTGTTTGTACGAGGATGGTCCCAGAACAGAAACAAAAATAAGTCATCGAGTGGGAGATATAAATCTAGAGCGAGATCTAAATCTCAAGGAAAACTTGTAAAGGTGGTATGCTGGAAATGCGGAAAGGAAGGGCACTATAAAACGGACTGTAAATCTAAAGCTCTTGAAAAAGGAAAGGGATTTGATGATGCTCCTTCTACAAAGGTGAAAGCCACCTCAGATGAAGGTGGGGATGTGTACTTGGCTTCTTCAAGTACACATGTAGATCATGAGGCATGGTTGATTAACTCAGGTGTATCCTTTCACTTCACTCCCCATAGAGAGTGGTTATAAGAGTATGAGAAATACGATGGTGATGATGTCTTCTTAGGGGATGATAGGAAGGCTAGAATTGTTGGTCATGGAAAGGTAAAGTTGAAGTTGCAAGGTGGAAGGGTTAGAACACTTCTGAGTGTTCTACATATTCCTGCATTCGCCAAAAATCTGATTTCTGTAAGCAAGTTGGATGATGCGGATCTAAAAACAGTGTTTGAGAAGGATACCTACAAGATGGTTCGGGGAGCACTGGTATTGATGCAGGGAGATAGGATTGGAACTCTGTACAAGCTACAAGGTAGCACTGTTGTTGATGGATGCAACAGTTCTGTGGTTCCTGAAAGTGGAGCGAAAAAGCTAGTGGTCTTTGGAGAGAAGACCATGATGTGGCATCAAAGGCTTGGACATATTGGAGAGAAGGGCCTTTGAATACTTCATGGTAAAGATTTAGTAGAAGGTATGAGTAATAGATCTCTAGATTTTGATTTCTGTGAAATTTGTTTATATGGGAAGCATAATCAGGTGAGTTTCCCCTCTGGTGGTAAGAGGGTGAAATAGATATTAGAGCTTGTGCACAGTGATGTGTTTGGACCTGTGAAGGTTCCATCACTGGGTAAGTCTGTGTACTATGTATCATTTATAGATGACTTCTCAAGGAATACATGGATATATTTTCTTAAGAACAAGCCTGAAGTCTTTGAGTTTAAAGAATTTCAGGCTCTGGTGGAAAACCAGATGGAGAAGAAGATAAAGGTACTGAGGACAGATAATAGTGGAGAGTTTTGCAGTAAGAAATTTGAAGAATTTTGTAAGAAGTCTGGCATAGCACGACAGAATTCTACTCCATATACACCTCAGCAAAATGGAGTTGCACAAAGAATGAACAAGACGTTGATGGAAAGGGCAAGAAGCATGGTTAGTGGTGTCGGGTTAGGATAGGAATTCTGGGCAGAGGCAATGGAGACAACATGTTACCTGGTCAACAGATCACCTTCATCAGCGTTGGAGGATAAGACTCCACAAGAGGTATCGACTGGTAAGAACCCCTCTCTTTCACAACTGAGGGTATTTGGATGTGATGCATATGTACATGTTCCAAAGGAGAAATAAACCAAGTTGGATAGTAAATCTAAAAAGAGAATCTTTATTGGGTATAAGGATGGTTTAAAGGGTTATAGGCTTTGGAACCTAGTAACAAGGAAGGTTGTGTACAGTCGAGATGTGGTGTTCAGAGAGGTGAAAGATGTTATTAAACATGAAGTCCAACCAAAGGAACCTGAGAAGATAGAGTTTGAGCTAAAGGAGGAAGAATTAGACTCTACAGCAGAGGAGGAATCAAAAGATGAAGAGCCACAAACTCTGGGTGTGAGAAGATCAGTTCGAGAAAGAAGGCAACCAGAAAGGTATATTCCATCTGCTTTCTATTCAAATTTTTCCTTATCTATTACTGATGATGATCCTAGAACTGTGAAGGAAGCAATAGATTCAGAGGATGGAAAACTCTGAAAAGAGGCCATGATTGATGAAATGGAATCTTTGCACGAAAATGAGGCTTGGGATCTGGTGGAGTTGCCGGCTGGAAGGAAACCTATTGGCAACAAATGGGTGTTTAAGAAGAAGAAAAATGCAGAAGGCAAGGTGGAGAAATAAAAAGCTTGATTGGTAGCAAAAGGTTATTCCCAGGTGCTAGGAATTGATTTTGGTGATATTTTTCCTCCTATTACCAAGGTTACTTCTATTAGATTACTTTTATCTGTGGCTGCTGGTTTTGATTTTGAGGTAGAATAGATGGATGTGAAGAAAACATTTCTTCACAGGAATCTGGAAGAGGAGATCTACATGAAGCAACCTGAAGTCTTTATGGTGAAGGGTAAGAAAGAACTGGTATGCAAGTTAAAGAAGTCTTTGTATGGGTTAAAATAGTCACCAAGGATGTGGTATCAAAAATTTGATACATTTATATGGGGACTTGGCTTCACAAGAAGCAAAGCAGATCACTGTGTGTATTTTAGATTAATGGGTGACCGTGTTATTTATCTGGTCTTGTATGCGGATGATATGTTGCTGGTTGGAAATGACAAAGAAATTATCCAGGATTTGAAGACCCATTTGTCCTCCAAATTCGACATGAAAGATCTTGGTGCTACAAACTATATTTTGGGCATGGAAATTAAAAGAGATCGGACAAAGAGGAAGCTCTGGTTAAACCAAAGGAAGTATGTTGAGACAACATTGCAGAGGTTTAATATGCAGGATAGTAAACCAATGAAGGTTCCTATTCCTGTAGGTGTAAAGTTATCCGTTGAACAGTGTCCGAAGACACAAGAAGAGGAAGAGGACATGTCCCATGTTCCATATGCAAGTGCAGTCAGCAGCATGATGTATGCGATGGTCTGTACTAGACCAGACATTGCACATGAAGTGGGAGTATTGAGTAGGTTTATGTCAAAACCAGGGAAGGAACATTGGACAGCAATGAAGTGGGTTTTCAGGTATTTGCGTGGCACTAGTGATTATGGTTTGTGCTACCAAGGAAGACCATGATTGGACATAGTGTTGGATATTCATGGCTTTGTTGATGCAGATTGGGCTGGAGATCTGGATTAGAGAAGATTTACAAGTGGGTATGTGTTTAACCTATTTGGAGGTGTAGTCAGTTGGATGAGTAAGAAACAATCTGTAGTGGCACTGTCAACTACAAAGGCAGAATACATGGCAGCCACTCATGCAAGCAAGGAAGCAGTTTGGTTGCAGAGATTGTGTTCAAGTATCGGGTTAATACAGGGAGCTATAAGGATAGACTGTGATAGCCAAAGTGAAATTTTCTTGGCAAAGAACCCTGCATATCATTCAAAGAAAAAGCACATTGATGTTCAGTATCACTTTGTCAGGGATGTGATAGAAGACAAAAAGGTGTTTCTGGTAAAGGTGGACAATTTGAAGAATACTGTAGATGCATTGACAAAATTTGTGAGCTTTGAGAAGTTCTCTTGGTGTAGAGAAACAATGGGTGTTGCAGGGTTGGATAAATGACTAAGCTCTCTTGTGTCCCTTTGTGGAAAGAAAACAACAAGTGGGAGAATGTTGGGTTGTGTTATATTCTTTCCATGACTATTCCAAGTAGTTAACTGGGGGGTTAGAAGGGGGGAAGAACCCCCCCTTCGTTGTGCCAATTGCATAGAGGGGGGAGTCACAGGGGGTTTGAGGGGTGCAGGTAACCCCATTCTATGGGGTCCGGAGTAGCGCCCCGGAAATTTTTTTTTGGACCGTATATTAGGTTGGGTGGACCTACCTATGGTTTTGTGCATAATTTTTCGCACATGGTTTTGGACGCGATGGTTTTTGGTCCATGGTATTGGATGCTTTGGCATGTATAAATATGTATTCTAACATTGAAAGTAATATAATGAAAAATCAAGCTATTAGTCCTGGTTTTTGGATCCAGGGGAAAATATTTGTGTATGTGTTTTATGTGTTATTCTCTCGCATGGTTTATTTTCTTTGTTTTAGAATTCGTATGTAGGTAATTTCTGTACGGGGTTAAAACCTACAGACATCTAGTATAACCTTGTCCAAACATAAACCTGTCAAATTTTAGATACCACTGCCTTGGAGCCTGTTTTAAGCCATACAAGCTCTTCTTCAACCTGCACACTAGTTTCTCCTTCCCTTTTACCTCATATCCTTGTGGTTGCTACATAAAGTTGTCGCAAGAAATACAGGCAGAACCTAATGATATTCAGAGAAGAATTAATCAAACAATTCACTTACAACAGACTAGAGAGGAGGTATATCAGAGAAGTCAAGTTCTACAAGAAAAACTGAAAAAGATGTTTGATAAAAGAACCAAAGCAGAGGATTTCTTTATTGGGGATAAAGTTTTAAAGTGGGATTCTAGAAGAGAAGATAAAGGAAAACATGGAAAATTTGATTTTCTATGGAAAGGACCTTTTGTTATTCAGACTGTACAAGGAAACAACACTTATTTTCTGAAAAGCTTGGATGGCACAAAGGCAGATGATGGGCCAGTAAATGGTCGAATGCTGAAGCATTATTTTGATCAGGTTTGTTGAAGAAATCAACCCTTTAGTTTGTACATAATTCTGTTTACTTTCTACAATTTATTACAGCAATATGATAGGGAATGAGATGCAACAAATTTTGAGGGAAAGACAAGGAATTGTGCCACCTAGTGATATTGCACTTGGAGTTTATCAGAAGAAGTTAAAAAGAAGACTTGGGAGCTGTGAAAATGATGGCAAATATTCAGACAAAGTAACCTAAACAGAGCTGCAACTAAGTGAATGCACTCATAAGAATCACTCAAATTTTGCAGAGGCACCATTTTGTGTACAGCAAAGGAGAAATGTCTGAATATAGCAAGAATTGAATATAAGGCCCTCTGACCTGCTGTTCTTGACTTTTCACCAGGAAAAGCCATCACCAAGTGGAGCCACTGTTAGGTTCCTATACCAATAGGTTTCATTTTTCATGATTGACTGTAGAAGAGCCAAATATGTTCATCCTTTCATGCTGCAAAGGTTCCATATTTTGTAAACAAATGAAGAAAATTAAAAAATGAAAAGAGGGTATGCCCTAAAAGAAAAATCAAGGGGAAAAAAGAATGAATTGGTCAGAAAAAAATGATAAAAATGAACCCCAAACCAAAGCACCAGGAAAGTGTGCTAGTTTAAATGCCACTACTGTTCCATTTTTGAAGAATTTAATTGTGTACAGGTGGTTGATTCTTGCCACAGTTGATGAATAGCTAGACAGTTCAATCCTGGTTAGATCATGTTTGAACTTACTTGTCTTTAGAATAGAGAATAAAGATCTGTCCAAATAGATCAAGCTTGGCAGATGAGTAAGTAGGTAGAGAAACAAAGGAGCCCAACTGCTTAATCTGGGCCCTTGGAAGAGATAAGGGTAGACTTAGATAGGAGGGCATTCAAAAGAAAAGAGGAAAACCAGGGTTTGCTAGTCCAAATGCACCCAATCAAAGGGAAGAAAAAATGATAGGTGTATTAGGCTGGGTAGGCAGTTTGAGGTTGCAGAAGCAAGTTTGTGATCATTTTTTGTCTTGTCAAGAGAGACTTATCGCATGGATGACACAAGTACCATGGAAGTTGTTTAGTTGTAAAACAGTGGAGCATGACTAATTTCCCCGCTCATTCCCCCAAGTACCCTAACTGACATCCCCTCAAGGACATTGGGATCTGCCCAGTAGTCCTAGTTCACTTAATTTTATGATAAATACTAAGTGAAACTTTTCATTTACTTAGTCAAAACAAGCCACATTTCTTGTGTAAAAGATCTTACCATTTTACTTCACTTCCACAAAAACCTAAGTTATTACCTTATAAACTTAGCGTTATTTTTCCATAAATCAATATTAACATTGACTCTATTGTATAGCTCCTTTATCATTTTTCCCACCCCTATTCTATAAAAAACTATATAAAGAACCCAAAAGATACATAATATCCCTACCCCTGGCAATTATAGCCATATAAGACAGTTTCGGGAATTACTAGTCCATTTGGGACCTTAATAATAACCCTTCCATGTTCATAAACCATCGGGGTTTATTTAACATCAGGTTAAATAAACAATCGCGCCTGAAAATACTGTAACCAAAGTGTAAACCCCAGAAAAACATGATAAAACATTGAAAACTTAACGCGGGTCCCGTGTCATAAATCCCCACCACTTACCTCACCCGTCGACCGTCAGATCCCATGCCATAGATCCAACAGATGGCGGCGATATCAGAAGCCCTAATCTACCGAACATTAGCGTCTGGGGGATTGGTGGTATTACTGTCGTACCCTTGCCATGCGTTGGCTTCCCGGCGTGATCGGAGCCCCCTCCTCTAAAACCACCATGGCCCAAAGGCGGTGCAGGGAACACCGCTTACTGCCCTGCTGCATACCCCATGACGTCATACCCACGTCACCTGATGACGTCGCATCCACGTCGCCCGCCACCACTCCGCATCAGTGCCATATCATCTGCTGACATCACCACCTCGCCTCCGTGTCACCCGCCACATCATCCAACACGTCATCTGACACGTCATCCTCCGTACCCGCTACACGACAAAATTACGTCATGATGACGTCATCACAAAAAAGCACCAAAAAGCCCGAAAAAGCCCAAATTGTGTTAAAAGTCGCAAAAGTGACTGTTTTTGGTTTATTTCTATTCATTGGTTGTGGAAACCTCTGCATGCGAATTACGACGAATTCGCCACCAAAGCTGCACAGTCCATCACCCATTGAAAGCAACTCCACAACGTGTCCCTTAGCTCGACATGCAGTCCATATTGTGCACCTAGCACCCATTTGAAGCAGGTATTTACTCAATTGGTCCTGAACCCTCTGTGTTTCTAGTTTTTCTCTATGTCTGAACCCGTGTTACCAAAATGTTGCACAAATCGTGTAGCCAGCTCTTGAGAAATATAATGCCACCATCCTTATTTTAACATTGTTTCCTCAAAGTGACCAGTTTTACCCATTTTCACAGTAAACCACACTTTTTTAAACAAAAACACAGTGCCATACCCAAACCTATGCGCGATAGCCTTTGCTTTTGTCCTGTTTCTCAAAGGAATTCCTCAAAATCCATTTCCCTCCGCAAGTTTCGCTCATTTGGCTACAATTCAAGCTCATTTTCTCTGCATTCCGCTCGAAGAGCCAATAAATCCAACAAATTCAGTCAAAAACCCTGACTAAACTCTGCAAAAAAAGAATTTAACCATAAATTTTAAACAGTGAGGGCACTTCTATGTAAGGCTCAGTGTGCAATTCCCTGGGAAAAACTCAGAGCTAGTACTCAGTTTTCTGTTGCTGCTTAGACCCACATTCAAATAAAAGACACAGAGAGTTTAAAGATGAAGACTCCAGCAACCTTGAATGTCACTCCTCGCAATGCACCCCATAAGGAATTGGAATCACTATCTTTCTCTGATAGGGATTATCTAATCCAAGACTTGGCTGGTGACAGAAACCATCTGCAGACATTCTGTGAGCTGAGGAACAGTTATCTGAATAACAATGATTTTTATGGGATATGGGAATCAAATCTGCCCATATACTTCCTCCCCTCTGTCAATATCTTCCCTGAGATAATCCACCTCTGCTGTGAAAACTATGAGCCAACTCAAAGGTCAGTCAAATCTCCATCTGGGAGCATCCTCTTTCATATAACTCCTAACTCCATCAATCAAATGCTAAACTTCAAGCCAACTCAGCTTCTGTTCCCTCTTTCTATGAAATTCTTGCTCGATGAAGGTCCCAAACTCTCCAACTCAGAGATAGCCCGAATTTCCCAAGTATTTATGAGAGCAGATCACCAGCCTACGGGGCCACCTCCTTTTCTATATGTATGTTTCAATGAAGTGGGTAAATTACTTGTTGATATGATATCTTATGTTCTGGGTTTCAAGACAAGTGAACATATTGATGAAACTATATTGGTCTTATTGTCTTCTTTTACCCCAGGGCAGCCCCCTACTGTCAAATACAATTATGCCAAATTCATTGCCAGCAAGATACATGACCAACTATTGAACCTAGATAGGGAGGGAGTCTTCAAGTATTCATCCTACATCTATCATCTGTTCCTGTATTATCAGCCAAACTGTTTCCAATGCCCCATCAAAAGATTGGACTCTAAAGGAGACAAGAGGTCTGTGATTTTTTGGACCTCAGTCTTTCATGAAGTCCACAGCTCTCCCTACTCCTACTGTGAGTTCATTGATATGTTTGTCTATCCAGTCTCTTCTCTCCTAAAGAGAACTCCTCCTCCTAGACTGTCTTATGATATGCAGAAAATATTGCAGCTCTCAAAAAACTACAAAATAGGTGACCGGTACTTCTACCAGAATCACACTGTCATCAGGATATATGGCTATGAGCTATGTCCCTACAGGCTGCCAAGATATGTGCCAATGAGACTGTTTGCCTTGGAATATTACAGGCAATTTATCAATTCAGATTTGACTCATTTCCATAGCACCAAGAAAAAGGCTCAGTTGAAATTCAGAGACCAACTAGGCCCCTATGTCATGAACAAAAAAGAAGGATGGCAAGAGGCTGATCAGATATTGGGTGAAAAACTCAAATTAGAAAGGAGCTTCTGGTGGGTACCCTATGACCCAAATGGCTTCATCAATGCAAGAAAAATAAAATATAGGTTGTCAGCTTATGAACATTGCAAAATCCCAGAGATAGAACAATTTGCCAACCAAGATGAGTGGGTAGAAGGTACACTAGTTGAATAGTTCACTGAGTAAGAGATAATGGAGAAAAATATGAAAAATCTGGAAAAGACTCTTGACTTGGATTCTTTTGGGCAGGTGTCTTTCAAACTGCCACAGCAAGTTAGAGAAGGCACATCAACTATTGTAGCTTCACAAGCTGCCCAAGAAAGGACTACACCAGCAGCAGGTACAGCAAAAGGCAAGGAGGTAGTAGATACAGAGCAAGAAACAATGACAGACCAGCCAACTACCTCAAAGGAACAGATTCAAGGGCAAGCCCCTCCACTACAAACAGAAGCACCATAGATTCCAGCATTACAAACTCCTCTCAATGAGGAAAGAAGAAAGAAATGGGATAGGAAAGAAACCACACCTGCAAGTGGGTCAACACAGCAACCAGAGGACAAAAGGCAAAGAGTAGATCCTCAAACTGAAGAGGAGATTAGTGAAGAAATCACAGGGAGTCCAAGGAAGGAGAGGGAAACCAGCCAGCAAACATCCACCAGCTCTCACAGGCAAGAAACGGAGAGGCAACATGGTATGGAGGTGTCCTCCTCTAAGCAGCAAAGTAAGCAACCATCTGGTATTAAAGGAAAATTCATGGAAATGAAAGCCCAAAATGAATTGTTGAGAGTACAGCTTTATGATCAACTTCTCAAAACAAAACCCTCCAAATAGCAAAGACTGATGGCAACTTATGACATTGAGGAGGAAAAAATGATCTTAAGTCATTTCAAGCCTAAGGTTCAACAACCATAGACAGCTACGGACTACATAAAAACAAATCTAGAAGTCCTCGCCAAAGACATACACCCAATGGACCAAATTGAGCTGCACAAGCAAACAGGCAAAATGGTCTATGCTACATTGGCAGACAAGGCAATGCTGGCCCACCAATTGAAGGAGTCATTAAGCAATACATCTGCCCAATTGGATTTGGAAAGAATATCTTCCTTGGCTAAAGACAACAGAATAAAGACCCTGGAGGAAATTATTGTTGAGCTAGGGCATGATCCTAAGGATGCCAAGGGCATCAAAGCCCTCATAAGGAAAAAGGAAGAAGATATTGCTGCACTTAGAAAGCAATTGAGGCTGTCTGCAACCATGCACCCAAAAACTACAGAACTTGCACAAGAAAAGGCAGAAGGAGATACGATGGATTTGCTGATGAGGATGAATCAAAGGATAATTCAAATGGAGCAAGAATTGGAGAAAGAATTGCAAGCCAAGCAGGGAGAGTCAACCTCCCAGCCACTCGAAACAGCTCCAACAGTTGCCACTGTCCCTCCCACACTTGCAGCAGCAATCCCTCCTATCATTCCAGCATCAACAATAGGTACATCAACCACGGATGCTTCAGCAGCAGCAGCAGCAATCACAACACCAGAATCTAGCATGAGTATGGAAGAAATGATGAGAGCAGTAAAAGAGCTAGAAGTCCAAATGTCAGAGCTGAAAGAGGCCAAAGAAAAGTTGGCCAAGCTGGAGGTAAGCTATGACAAATCCAAGATAATAGTGGTTGAAAAAACAAGAGAAATAAAGGCCTTGGATAACAAAATAAAATCCTTGGAAAAAGAGCTTACTCTACATAAAACCCTATCTAAAATCAAGACAATTCTATGAACCAAAATTGGCCAGTCCATCACTGGCCAATGGCAATCAATTCAGACGATACATGAGCAAATAGAATTGATAGAAGTAGCCTGAGTAGAGATTCAAAGGGCCAAGGCATCATTGGGAAACATGCCTAAGCAAGCCAATAGACTCATTCAATTTTTGAATACTCATACCAGAGAACAACTGGCAGCTCTAGATATCAAGAACAGAACAGACACCATTTTGATAGTGAAAAAGGTGCTGACACTGAGGAATTTTGTTTAAAATCTGGAAAGAAAATGTCAAGAAATGCAAGCAGAAATAAATGCCTTTACAGAAAATTTTATAGCCTTGCAGCAAAGGGGTCTACCCAGTCTATTGACCAGCAATGGGAGACTATTAACACATGAACAATATGATAACAGGGTAAATAACTATGTTTCCAATCAAATTACAGCATCATCAAGCACCTCAGAAGACACAGGGCCTCCCTCTGGACAGATTTTATATGACAAATTAGAAAATCTGTTCTACATTGAACATGAGATAAATCATCTTTTTGAAATCCAGCCCAACTTCTACAGGTATACTGAAGCTGATGAGACAATAATAAAAATACAAAGACATCAGTTTCCAACAGACCAATGGTGGCAGGGGATGCTGGAGGTTTACCAAGGTAATTTTGGTTCTTTTCTTTTTGATCAGCTACATATCAGCAAATTCAAATACACGGGTGTTATAGACATTTTTTTGCCTCACAGCATGGAGCATGAAATGTCAATAATCTGAGGGATCCAAAGTCCTCAAACATGTTGTTCTTACCCTTAGAAGAACAAGGTCAGCAAACCACAGCTCTGCAAATCAGTCTTCCACTGAAAAAACGCTCAAAACAGGTCAATTTTGGATCAAAGCAGCTGCTCCAAAGGGTACCTGCGTTGCATAGCAGGTGCAACAAAGGGTACCTGCGTTGCAAAGCAGGCAGGACAAAGGCTACCTGCGTTGGGTGTAACTGGACATGTGGAGGAATCTTTTTCTCAAAGTGCCAGTGCCCAGGAAGCTTCCAGAAAGGCATGTGATCAAAAGATTCGCCTAATAATGAGTTAAGAGCTTCTAGAACTCCAAGTGGAAGGTAGAAACTCCAAGTGAAGGACTGAAGAACAACTGGAGTTGAAGAGCACAGCAAGTCACACATCAACATGACTTGCCTTCACTCCAAAACTCTATATAAGGATCTCATCCCATGGGATCTGGAGGCCGGAATTTAGCGCAAAGAATTGCTGTTGGTTTACAGTTGTGAGCATTGGGTGATTGCTTGAGGGAGGTGAAGAAGAGATTTCTCTCCGTCGGGAAGGTGATGCTGGATTGGACCTCGCATGGTTGTATCACCGCCTAAACCTTACTTCCATATATTAATAAAGCATTCGAGGTTCTTCTATTCGCATGTGTTTCAATGATGAATTGTCTTACTTGCGTCTTTGATTTATGCTAATCCTTGAATCATTTATACATGCATGCCTCTTGTAGTTTCCTTTTCTTGTCTTATTTGCAGGATCTCGTGTAGCTGGGCCCGTGAAAAGACTTGGAGCTGGGAGCGAGCGGAAAACAAAGGAGATAGGATCGACCATTTGCGCAAGACATCGGTAAGTGGATCTATCCCTTTTATCTCTTGCATGTTATAAAGAAGAAACTTTAGATAGCTTTGCTTTCATCTGTTGCTAAGGAACTGTCACCCTTAGAGTGGATTAGGATCATTCCGAGTTGGATACTTTCCCCCACAACAGACTGGTGACTCCGCTGGGGATCGTGTCTTGTTGGTAGCTTGTGTATTCTTGCTATTCATCTCTTGAACAAAGGGGGTGCCGAATCGAACTGCATGCGAGTCCTTCGAATGCAAAGTAGAGGGCAGCTACTCTAGCCCAGTGCTGGGCATGTTCATGATTTGAAGAGCTGATCCACAAGGACTCTCTTGCTCTTTGTGATAGTGTTCATCTTCCTTAATCATCCTCTAGAGTATACTTGACTGATAGCCTCTGATTTGAGCAAAAACCGTTGATTTTTGAGCAAACTGTGACCCGGAATCTGGGAAGGACGAGAGTTGTCTCGTTCAGTGCAATTGCAACAAAGGCTACCTGCACTGCAACGCAGGTCCCGAAGGGGCTACCTGCGCTGCATCCCTGTTTGACAGTGCAGTACCTGCGCTGATCCAGTTTTGCCTTGAGCAACTGGGGTTCCCCACTGTCTGTTGCCCAGTTTTCAATATTGTTTTGCAGCCTGCTGTCAACCTGTATACCCAGCTGAAACCACTTCTCTTTGCCTTCATTCCGCCTCAGTTGTATGTTGAAACCGTGATTGTTCTTATTGTATTTCTTGCTGTCATTCACTGTTTCCCATAGCGAAAGCGAACTAGTCTTGCTATGACCTCTTGGATCTAGACCTGTGAGAAAGAGTCGTTACGATTCTAAGAGCTAGTTTATTGCTGTTCATAGCTGCTTGAGCATTTGCTTTCGTTATATGGTTCGAATTTCATTATTTCTTGTGTTGAAACAAGCGAATATTAAGGTGTTCTTTTGATTATTGGACAAAACTTGTTTGCTTACGCTTGAAATCGAATTCGAAATTATACAACAACTTTCTTTTTGTAATCATCAACATTAAGGAAGAAGAAAAGAAATACTTGCATTGTGCATGTGCATTTTGACAGTTTGCATGTCGATTTAGGGAAAAGTGCATTAGTGTGTGCTCCATGATCTGTTTGAAAAGACGATGTCTTTCTTTTCCTTCAGTAGTTAAGGTTTTCATAAGTTGAAAGAATTGAAAAAAGCTTGCTTATCATTCTTAGACTGCATTTAGGAGTTGTATATACATCACGTGGTGATCCATAAAGGCAAACTGCTAAGCAAGATCAACCTAAAAAGAACTGAATTTATCTAACAACGCTTTGAAACATAACGAAACACAGTAGAGGTCTAGGTAGAGACGTGAACCGGCGTCGTTAAACATAGTGACTGTCGATCTCTACGAAGGTGGGTGATTCCTCCTGAGGGACGATAGCACTAATACGGACTTGAGCCCCCGCGTACCGCCGCGTATATTGGGGGACCCCTATAGGAACAAAGCCTTTATCCATAGGAAGCCGTGTCGGCCGCCCTACTGATCGCGATGCAGTGAACACAGCATTCACGAAGATCGACCACTCGTACCGTAAAACGTATTCTGTGGTTTCGCGAAAGGTTTGGCACACCCTTGCCTAGAACTCCAGAGTAGTTTCTTTTGGCCTTTTTCAAACTCTATAACTGAAAAAGTCCATCCGAGCATTTGTCACTTCGGGCTCGTTAATACATCGAAGGAGACTAGAGTCATCTTTAGCTTTTTCTCGACTCTTAAAAAGTGAAAAAGAAAGTTGTGTCTAAAGTGTCGTCATAATAAAATTCATTCTAAACGGAACATAATCACCCCTGATTCCTACGTTGATCTTAAGGTTGAGAACATGGAACGCACCGACCAAGGGGTTCCACATGATGGGAACCCTAGCCCTTTCTCCTCTTGGGGAGAAGTTGGTGTGCCCCACATGGCCACATTGTCGCTTCCAGGACTGACGATTGGCCTGCCAGTTTGGCTATTCTCAACCGCTGTAGTTCAGACCACCACGGTTCCTGAACAGTCGAGTCGACAGTTAGACCCGTCTAGAGCTACCCTCCAACCTTCCACTTCTTATACGCCTTCCTCCGATCCTTCTTCTTCGAGAGGTCAAGCCGCCAAAAGTGCAGCTCCCATAGAAAAGAAGAAGGAAAAGAAGAAGAAAGAAAAGAAGCAGAAGGAGCCAAAGGCGCCTGGGGGCAAGCAGAAGGTATCTAACGAAAACCCACGCACAGCACGGACCGGGCCCAAATCGCCATGTGTCATATGTAGAGGGAACCACTTCCACAGAGATTGTCCCAGTATTCCCCGGATACTAAGGGACTGGTCCCCTCGTTTGCACGATTCGGAAGCGTCAACCTCTGACAACCAGGTTGAATGCTTACCGTCGACCAGCGAAAGTGAAGGTTCTAGACAACGAAAGGGATTGAGATCCCCCTGCGAACTGTGTGAAGGCAATCACACCCTTCGCCACTGTCCCTTTTTAGATGAAGCAAAGAGAGTTTTGGAAGATCAACTGGTGGCACCGGTGCTACTTCCTCCTGGATATCAAAAACTCGCGCCAAGTCCTTCGTTGGTCGAAAATACAGCTGCCCCGCTCATAGGGCCAGCTGAAGTGTCAGTCGCTGAAAGTGAACCTACTGAATCTGGACCAGACGAAAGTCCAAAGGTCGAAACGGCAGTTGACCCGGTTCTCCCTTCAGAAGTTTCATCTTCACATACCACAGTCACTGAGGATTCATCTTCAGTTGACACCCCTACCGAAGAGAGTAAGGATGACACCGTCCAGGTCCTCTTCGTCAACACCGATTCTGATGAACATCAGGGCGATGTACCCACTCCTTTATCGCAGGAAGGAGCGTCGTCAGGATCATATCCGGCCGTATATTCGGTCCCACCACCGAGAAACCTAGTTGTGTCCTTTGATTGGAACCAACTAGGCAGACCCCGTTTACCAGCCAGTATACCGTTTAGAATTATAGTCCAAATATACAAAATGGTGATGGCTGGAACTATCATCGATGAAGGGGCATCTGTGAGTATCCTGTCCTCTATTGCTTGGAAAGCACTAGGTTGCCCAGCGCTTTTGCCTGAGACAAGAAATCTCTCGGGTTTTGACAGAGGAACCAGTCGACCATTAGGGATTCTACCTAATGTGCCTATTGCACTGAAAGGGAAGGCTGTCAAGATGAATTTGATGGTCGTCCAAGGACCCTTGGATTATAACCTACTCCTTGGACGGGACTATATATATTGCATGGAAGCAATAGTCTCCTCACTCTTTCGAATAATGTGTTTTCCATACGAAGGGAGAATGGTCAAGCTCGTAGACCAAGTTTCATTTCCGGGATCACACATCGCAAATAGTCACATACCTACCCTGAATGGTCTATTTGATCTATTTGATCAAGAAAGGTCTCTACCTCCGGTTCTTCTTCCTGATGAAGGCGAGTGATTCAGGAAAGGAAGGCCGGAACCCAGGGGGCATGCATCCTGGTCTGCTCTGGAGGCAGAAAAAACCTTGGGTGTAAAGTAGAATTTCCGCGGGAGAATATGACTAGTCTGTACCCCGTCCCCTCCTTCATCTTTGTGAATCTTCCTCTGAGCCATCTTCGTGGAGAAGAAGGACAAGAAGACAAAGAGAGACTGGGAATCTCAGAAGGGGCTGTTAGGAGTGGGGTTGTTCTAGAAAAAGATTCTTTTGTTAAAGTTAAGTGTGTGGCAGAGCATCGTCATCCACCTTTGTCTAAATATGTAGGATCTACCAAAGAAGGGGATCCGTTTGCGGCAGCAAGTAGGTACCATCTTTGGGTAAAAGGCCAGCCTCACCCATTAAAACAAATGTTTTAAAGGATAAGTAGGGGCAGCCCCCAAAGAAAGAGATGCTATTTGCTGCAACATATTGTAACTATCTTTGTGTAAACTAATGATAGACATCGCCGAAGAAAGTCTCTGTTTGAAAGAATTAGCAGGACAATCTTTGGGTAACCTGAAAGAGGTAAGCCTCACCTGTTGAAAACAGGGGTTTTTGACAAAAAGATAGGGACAGCCTTGAAATTAGACTTACACCTGGGGGCATGCAAACCTCTTGGAATGCGAGCTCGGGCGGATTTTTAGTTTTAGGTAGGACTAACCCCTCTAACCCGTAGGATAGGCCGATACCCAACTTGCATAAAGAGAGGATATGGAGCAAAGCGTAGGGAGAGGAAGCTCTTTAAAAAATAGGGATCTTCCATGAGACCTTACTACTTTATGACTGGTAAAAACGAGCAGTTTTGGCAAAGTTCATGCTCGTTAAAAAATAAACGCAAGATCCGAGCAGTTTTAACGCGGAAATTCATGCTCGTTAAAAAATAAACAAAGCTTGTGAGCAGGCTTCCCCCAGAGTTCAAGCTCATTTAGAAAAATTGAACCGGTAAATAACCATTTGAGACCGTAAATTCATCAGCCATAAAAGCCTTGGTCGTGTTTGTGCACCATCACCTCCACTTGTCATTTGGCCGATCATTCACATCCACTTGATTGTTTACCCATTTTGAGGAACAGCTGCGAAGAGTGATTTCACTTAGCCATCCTTGTGACACTGCCGTAATTGGAAAATTCCAACCTGTACCTGGAATCTGCTGCTATCCCTGTTTATCACTCGTTCCTCAAAAGACGAGTCTTCTTTGAGCTCTTTTCACTGACTCGTAAAATATGAAAAGTTTGCCGAGTTTTTTGGCCTTCCAGCTCGTTAAAAGGACCGGAAGAGCTATCCCTCCTCTAGATTTTAATCTTTTTGGACTTGAGGGATTATTGCACAAAAAGATCGAGCGCTTGTCTGGTTCGGCTCGATAAATATATCGAACATTCATCCCTTCTGTATTGTTTTATACTTTTTCGGACTTAAGGGATTAGATGACGAAAAAGGACCCCTGGAGTCTACTTTACGTACACTTTTCAGACTCTCTAAAAATGAAAAGGACCGAGTTGTCTTTGTCGCTGGGCTCGTTAAAAAGGGGTGATAAGCGACAAACTTGTCTATAGACGAGAACGAGTTTCCCTATCGCTAGGCTCATTAAAAACATAGCGATGGGCTTGCCCGAAGGGCAGGTTATAGATCAAGCATATGTTATCCTCCTCAAGCTTGTCAAAAATAAAGAGGTACTGGTCAGAAATGACTGGGGAAAAATTGGGAAGAACCTCAAAGCTTAATGGTAGCAAGTCGCTCTTGAACATGACACTTTTGCCTCCGTAAATATCGGGTTGGGTTATTATCATTCACCGGTCCCTTCACCATGGTCTCGCCATACCATCCATACATGGGGTAATGCTACCAATCCATCTCATCAGTGTCGTTATATTTTCAAGAGATGTCATTCAGAAAGTGTCAACCGGGTCCCATCCACTACCATACATCATCTTTCATCCTTCCATGACCGCCACCCTGAATCATATTTCACAGATCGTTTTCACCATCATCACTAGCTCCGTTCCGTGTCACTGATGTGGGATTCATTAAGGCCCTCCTTTGACGGATCGCTTCTTGTCGACATCAGCTCACTATCCAAGAAGTTGATCTAGGAACACCCCCTCAGTACTTTGAAGCTTGCATGCCTCAATGGCAAGTTTCTCACTTCCGGCGATAGGTATACATTAATGACCTTCGACCGGGGGACTTTGCGTGGTGTTCGACGTCAGATCCTATATTCACGCCACGTGAATTGTGCTGCAGTACCTTGAGGGTCATCATCATTATCGGTGATTCCTCTCGCGCTTGTTAACAGTTTACATTACTGACTGGTAATCAAGCGATGTCTTTCCATGTTCGACTTCAAGAAATTCTCACATGGATCGACTTGTACTTAGTGTGAAGATCGGAAGTTTGAAGACCCCGGATCTAGTTTCATCCATCTGGGCTGCGATATATATTCAGGAGATAAAAACATAGACATGTGCAGCAGATGATTATCCTACTGAAAGGATGATAATTAAAATCAGAGAATTATCCGTCTCTTATCAGACGATCGTCTGTTTATGTACGACAAATGTATTTATAAAGCTGAGCATGGGAAATGCCCGCCTCAGCTAGATCATGAAAAGAAAGTATGAAAAGATAATGTATTGTATTGTATTTTGTTACAGGTCACCTCCCGACGATTGAATGAACTTCGGATCCTCCTAATAAAGCATTTCACCCAATAAACGACCTCATACTTTAGGGGGCAACTGTTATAGACATTTTTGTACCTCACAGCATGGAGCATGAAATGTCAATAATCTGAGGGATCCAAAGTCCTCAAACATGTTGTTCTTACCCTTAGAAGAACAAGGTCAGCAAACCACAGCTCTGCAAATCAGTCTTCGACTGAAAAAACGCTCAAAACAGGTCAATTTTGGATCAAAGCAGCTGCTCCAAAGGGTACCTGCGTTGCATAGCAGGTGCAACAAAGGCTACCTGCGTTGCAAAGCAGGCAGGAAAAAGGCTACCTGCGTTGGGCGTAACTGGACAGGTGGAGGAATCTTTTTCTCAAAGTGCCAGTGCCCAGGAAGCTTCCAGAAAGGCATGTGATCAAAAGATTCGCCTAATAATGAGTTAAGAGCTTCTAGAACTCCAAGTGGAAGGTAGAAACTCCAAGTGAAGGACTGAAGAACAACTGGAGTTGAAGAGCACAGCAAGTCACACATCAACATGACTTGCCTTCACTCCAAAACTCTATATAAGGATCTCATCCCATGGGATCTGGAGGCCGGAATTTAGCGCAAAGAATTGCTGTTGGTTTACAGTTGTGAGCATTGGGTGATTGCTTGAGGGAGGTGAATAAGAGATTTCTCTCCGTCGGGAAGGTGATGCTGGATTGGACCTCGCATGGTTGTATCACCGCCTGAACCTTACTTCCATATATTAATAAAGCATTCGAGGTTCTTCTACTCGCATGTGTTTCAATGATGAATTTTCTTACTTGCGTCTTTGATTTATGCTAATCCTTGAATCATTTATACATGCATGCCTCTTGTAGTTTCCTTTTCTTGTCTTATTTGCAGGATCTCGTGTAGCTGGGCCCGTGAAAAGACTTGGAGCAGGGAGCGAGCGACAAACAAAGGAGATAGGATCGACCATTTGCGCAAGACATCGGTAAGTGGATCTATCCCTTTTATCTCTTGCATGTTATAAAGAAGAAACTTTAGATAGCTTTGCTTTCAGCTGTTGCTAAGGAACTGTCACCCTTAGAGTGGGTTAGGGTCATTCCGAGTTGGATACTTTCCCCCACAACAACGGGCCACCTGTCGAAGAATGAAAATGGAAGAAAGAGGAAATCAGATTGTGACTGCATCTCATTAATGCAAGACCACGCACAGATAAAAGGCCAAGACAGCAACGCAGGAACTCAGAACAAAGACACCGCTACCAACTGACTCACTCAGTCCAAAAAGTAAAAAATATCTGACAAACTAAATAGCCAGCACACCAACATTAACTGCTGCATTCATTTCTCTCATTTACTTCTTCTGTAGAGTAGGTGAAGGAAGTTATTGCTTGATATCTTATCTACACGATATTTTGTATCTCCTTTTTGTCTAGATACCTCGCCATGAGATGTATTCAGGGTTGGTGATTTTCTCTCTGGACTGTGCTGTAACTCTGAGAGTGTTTAATACAAAGGTTATTGAAGTTCACTACTGTTGGACCGTCTAGATGTGGATTTGATGTTCTGGGACCTGCTACAGAATTCCTGTGTCTTTCTATGGATCAATAAGTTATTCTAAACTGTGTTTTGTGTCTTCTGTGTTTGAAAAATTCATATATGTTTCATAATCTTAGTGATAGAGAAAAGGAATAGCCCAGAATTTGTTTAAATACACTCTGTGTTCAATCTTTGTTATTAATTATGTTTTCTTCAGAGTTAGCATAAACATGAATTCTTAGTTGCTCCTGTTTCCATTGATTCTTTCACTTTGAGTATTGCCTAGGAATTATTCACTGCTCCTTGATAATATTCATGCACTTTCCCTCTGCCAACATGATGAAGGATTATTGACTACCCTTCATCCACTGGCTTACATTCCACCAATTTCCATATTTCAAAATTGTTCTAAGATCGATTATCTTGCTTTGTAGTATTGCCCTTTATCAAAGAAAACATTCTCAGCAGTTCGTCCACATTGACCCCATTTGCCCAATGGTATAACCTGTTTCAAACTTGCATCCAAACTCTGTTTAAAATCACCATCCAACAAACTTAAAACCAAACTCTGTGCATCATAACTAGCCTAAAATAATCCAAAACAAAGCTAAATTACAAAGAGAGAGCCCTCTCTGGTTGCAGATTGGCTAGAATCTGCAGCTAAAAGACTGGTTAGTGGTTACCTCGGTCGTATTCCCCCCTTAGAGCTTTCCTGGGGAACAACCTGAGTGATAACAAGTCACAAAAGCAAGAACTCGACAACTACAAAATCAATCAATTTCGGAGTATCTTATCAAGTGGAAGAACTTACCCGCTGAAGATTCCACATGGGAGGATGACAATTTTATACAGAAGCATCCAGAACTACTCAAGCATTGAGGTAAACACTTTTTTGAAGGAGAGGGGCATGTTAGATCCCTATGATACTAGTGATTCCCCCATTACTATAGTCATTATAGCCCTTATTGTTATTATTGTTCACCTATTGTCCCCATATTGTTATTAGTGTGCCCCATAGAAGCCCACTATTATTATTGTTGTGTCATTATATTATTGTTATGTCAACTTTGATTATATTGTGACCCCTTAGACTCCTATATATATAAAGGAGGTTTAGTCATTTGTATCATCCAAGAATTGTTCATTTGTGTAATGTAAATGAGGTTTCCCCCTCGAAGAGGTTGATTTTGAAGTCATTGATCTATCTTTTATACCTTTTTGTGACCTGATTCATAACAGTAGTTTTGTCTAGCTTTTCTTTCCTAGTGTTTTTTTCACAGAATTCCATTTAGGGAAGCCTAGTGGCTCTGACGTCACTTGGGATTCTGGGAGTCTGGGTGTTTGTCCTTTCTAGTGTGTAGTGTGAAAATTCCACAAGAGGAACCCCTGCTGCAGAAAATTGATGTTACTTATCCTACTTGTTAATCCATACAAATTATTCAATGTGTGCTATGAAATAAGATATAAATACCACTGTAGCCTTCACTAAATTAAATTATAAGTAGAAACAAGATACCGAGCAAGAAAGAAGATACAACACAATAAACACCGTTATTTTTCGACAAATGTCCCTAGAAAAACCCAATTTGGGAAAACCGGTGCAGCATCTATGAGGGTTTTATATTATTAAGAATTAGTTTATGAATACATCTCTGGATTCCCTCCCGATAATCCAATTACAGAGAAATACAACTAGCAGAGAAGAATTGTGAGATTACCTCAATCTACCAGGGAAATCTTTGTTGTTTGGGTAGCTGAATTAACTGTCCCCGAGTACAACTACGTTGGCCCTACACGGTAATTGTGTGTTCCGACATGGAGCTTTCTAAGGCTCTACGTTAGCTCAACTGGGAAACGTATTGCCTTCTGGAGCACTTTCCATCCCTCCCGGCTCAGAAAGGTCAACTTCTCTGCAAAACTCGAATTTCTGCATGGGTGACTGAGCTGCCTCTCTATGAGCTCTTCTGGCTTAGCATCAAGCTATGCATGGGACCTTCTGGATCAGCGTCAACCCCTTTGGTGTCTCTTTGCTTCTCTCTTCTGTGCATCCTGGGCTCTGGAGAAGATACTCCAACCCAACTATCCCTGCCCCACAACTGCAAGAAATCTACTCGATCAAAATTTCCTCCTGAGAACTTCTCACTTGATAAATTCTATATCTTGATCTCTCAGTGTCTTTTCCAAATGAACCTCAAGCAACTTCTTATATCTTCCTGTTGGACAACCAAAAAACTAAATTAACTCTTAATCAAAAGCTAAGATCGTTTTGACTTGATCTCCGTCTTCATCTAGAAGATTCATCCACAATTAAATTAATACCCATTAATATTTTAATTTTCCTAAGTTTAGACTTAGCAACCCCATTAAAAATATTAATTATTTTAATGTAATCATGTTTGGTTGGAATTTCCCAAAACGATTTCTAGGTTTTTTGGAATGCATGTGCCCAAGCCTCCCTGGAAAATTTGAGGCCTAGAGCACATTTGGAACTAGCCCAAATGAACACTCACTCTTAGCGAGGAATGTGCTCTAGAAATATACTATTGTTGTATACTACCCTAACTCTGAAGCACCGTCCACTATGCTGTTGATGTCTAAAATGTTGTCCACCAACTACTCCGTTGTTGTTGCAACTGTACTGCTACCTTTGACACTACCTATGATACATTTTTAGTAGAGCTCCCTCTCAAATGATACATCTGCTATGCTGCTAGAACTACCACTGCTAACACTGAATCTGTACTGCAACTCAGTTGCAGAGAGAAGTAACTGAAAAAAGTCCAAAACTGGACAAGTAACCAGTGGATGCACCTCAATGTTGAAAGCCTAACTGCTGCTAATCCCGCGTTGCCCTCTGAAGCCATTGCATTGCTAAAGCTCTGCATTGTGCGTCCATGGACTATTTCCTCTCTACTCTTCCCCAATTAAGTTCTCATGTTGCTAACTACTACATCTGTCACTTCAACACTCCATGTCACCAACTGAAAGCTCCTCCATCCCACTACTACTGATCATGGGCTCTCGTAGCAAGGTATTGATCAATGAGGTGGACTCCTCAAGGATCCTACCCATATGTAGATCTATCAAAATATAGTTCCAAATCATCCCACCTCCTTCCTGGAGGTATCTTGGCTATCATGGTAAACCCCTCCTCTTGTTCAATATTTGCAACTGCAACCTTAGGATCATGTTTCTCATCCTTGTCCTTTTTCTTCAAAGGACACTAGGATGCATAGTGTCCCATATCACCACATCTAAAACACTTCAGCTTGGAGACATATTTCTTTTGTCTCGCTTGCCCCTGCTGTCCCCTTGATGCAAGGGTTGCATTCTCCTCCTCCTCCTTGGGCTTCGACACACTACTGCTGCTACTTTTGTCAAGTTTGACCATGATCAAGTCTCTCCTCATCTCTTCCTGTTTTAGAGTTTCCCACATCTCATCCCAATTAGGAAATGATGCTCTGCCTAGGATACTCTGAATAAAGGCTTTCCATTCATTCGAGACAAAATTTAGGGCCAGTCTCACTAACTATGAATCCTTAAGTGTATGCCCCAGAACCGATAACTCATCATGGGTCTCCTTCAGCTTTGTGAGGAATGGATCCACACATTCTCCCTTCTACAACTGTGTAAATCTCAATTTCTGTTCCAAGTGCATATTTTGGTGCTCAGAAGACCCCTCGTACAACATGGCTAAGGCATCCCACATCTCCTTAGAAATTTCTCTGCTAGCAATGTGGCAGACCACGTGATCATTGACTCGATCCAGGATCATCGTCTTAGCCTTAGCTATCTTGGCCTTATACCTCTTTAGTGGATCTGCATCTGTAGGTTCAACTACCACACTATCAGCATACCTTTAGAGGGCATGCTCACCTAGAAGGAAAGACATTCTAGCCTTCCTAGTGACGTAGTTGGAAACTCTGTCCAACCTATTTTGATTCCTCAAGCCATTGGTTTCCATACCCTTTGAAAATTGTCAAACAATTCCCTCTTTCTCCCTACTCCGTAGCTTCTAGGCTGGCTTACACACTCCTTAGTGGAGTTAGTAAGTCTGTTGCTCCTCTGATACCCATTAAATGAGAAAAATTGATTTCCTCAGCAAGAAATCACTAAGGGAGTATTCCCTCACTATGTGATCTACTTCCTTCTTCTAATGGCTTTTCTGCCAAGCACTTAGCTTGAAAAATATCTACATCCCACCATCTCTCTCACGTTGAGGCTTCAAAATTGCTTCGAAGTCCTTCTCTCCCTCGACTCACTTGGAAAGAGATTTCCTTGAAGATATGCCTTCCTATCTTGGAACTTCATCAATGCCTCCTAGAGATTTTTCGAACTCCCTCTTCTGCTCAACATTGGATCTACTAGCTATTCTCTTCTTGCTTCACGTGTAGCTTCGATACCAAGTGAATATTGAGGAACCCCTACTACAACAACATGTTGTTACTTCTCCTACTTATTAATCCATACAAGTTATTTAATGTGTGTTATGGAAAATATCAAAGTAAATACTACTACAACCTTAACTTATTCAATTATAAGAGGAAACAAGATATTAAGCAGGAAAGAAAATACAACACAATAGACACCATTATTTTTGGACAAATTTCCCTGGAAAAACTAATGCGGGAAAACTGATGCAACAACTCTGAGGGTTTTATATTATTAAATAGTTTTTTCTTAATACAACTCTAGAAGGCCTCCTGATAATCTAGTTACAGAGAAATACAATTTCCAGAGAAGAATTTTCAGATTCCCTCACTCTACCCTGGTAGTTCTGGTAGCTAAATCAACTATCCTTGGCTACAACTATGCTTCCCCTACACAGCAACTGCGTGGGCCTATGTGGAGCTTTCTGAGGCTCTGTGTCAGCTCAAGCCCCTTCTTCTATCTTCCTGTTAGAAAACCAATGACCTATATTAACTCCTAATCAAAGGCTCATATCATTTTGACTTGATCTTCGTCTTTATCTAGAAATTTAATCCTCAATTACATTAATACCCATTAACATTTTAATTTTCCTAAGTTTAGACTTAGGAACCCCATTAAAAATATCAATTATTTTAATATAATTGTCTCTGGGTGAAATTTCCCAAAACGGTTTATGGGCTCTTTGGAATGTGTGTGCCCAAGCCTCCTTACAAAATTTGAGGCCTAGAGAACATTAGATGCTACCCCAAATCAACATTTAGGAGGGGGACTTTCCTTTGGACCCTCCTTGTGAGGAGTAGTTTGGAAGTTTTAGCCCATAGTAGTTTTGCAATGAACTTAGACGGTGGTGACCAGAGGTTATGGGTCATTTTTCATATCCTGACTACAATGCAAAGTGCAGGGTCCCCGGTGGTGGTTGTCTGGATGACAGAGTATGAAGCTATTGGTGGCTTAGTTAAGGGGCTATCTGGGTGGATGTTGCTATTGATTTCAGTTCATTTCAGGACTCTGGTTCTCGGCTTGACCTCCATGATGAACTTGGTTCCCCAATCCTCATGCACTCATGTATTGGCAAAGTCTGAATCATCCCTTCTAAACTAGGGGTCATCAAAGCTAGTTGATGCTTGAGGTGGAAATGTGGGAGTCAATTTTTTTTGCAATATTCATGTCATCTAAATTACAAGAGGAAAAGATTGTTGGGGTTGTGGAGTTAATGGTGGGAGTATTTCAGTAGCCAGCCCTGTGGGCGGAAAAGGGTGCAGGTTCGTGACACAGGGCGACTGTGGAGTAAGCAATAGGAGCAGGGGCATAAGTTGTGGGTAAGGCCCTAGCTCATGGGGGTGGAATGGTAGGACAGGAAGCATTGGGACTGGTGGACGTGTAGTTGTTGGTCACAATAGGGGAACGTTAGTGCAACAGGACATGTTCCAATCTATCATGGACACACTGGAATGTCAAGACAGGATATATATATATATATATATATTGCCAAGAGTAATTATATATCTCTAGGTGGAAATATTTTTCCAATATTTATACTCTAAAAAAAAATTCACCTTAGGAGATTTTACTCTTTTAAAGGTTGCATATATTATTTTGAGGAAAAACATATCCTCAACAAGCCACATAGTCTCGCCTAGAAACTTTATTCAGTAGCTAAGTTAGAAGTCCAAGATCCTAAAATCCAATCTGAGTGATGAAACCTCAATTATATCAATTATATCAATTAAACAATTTTATAATGAATTACTAATAGTTAAAAATAAAATAAAAAATCAAATAGTTAATTCTAGTTAAAAACTGTCTTCGAAATAAAAAAAAATAAAAAAATCATTATAGTTAAGTAGTTTTGAATTATAATGTTATACTAACAATTTATTTATTTATTTCATTTATATGATCATATTTTTTTATATTTAATAAGATATTTACTCTTTGAAAAATTTAACCATTTTCATTTATGACAAATCCAAGATTAAAATAAATTTTAATTAATAATAAAATAACTATATATATTATTCTTATAATAAATCAATATCAACTACTAAAATCTTTGGTATATTACATTTGTATTTATTATCATACTTGCTAAAAGTCTAAATAATAATATAATAATATTTATGACACTTCAAATAATTCTTTGCATATTATATGGTTAACGATAAAGAATATAGGTAACATATTTGATCATTTAAATAATATTTGTTATCACATTCTAAGTCATAATGATTAGAAAATTAGAAAATATAATTTTATGTGTATTTTTCTATTGTGAAATTACATAATTATATTTTTTTACTTTGTAGAAATTTAAAATCTCTAATTTAATATTTTAACAAATGTAGTGATATTCCAATAGATAAGGCATCTTACTCCTAGTCTTATGTTTTTCTTCTAGCACTTCATATGTTTTGTTCAACATCAATGGATGTGTGCCCACTCTTTTGGACATGTTAATATTTTTTTAATCATTTAACTATTTATTTTATGTGAAAAACCATAATAACTATTTTATTTTTCAAAAATATATTAAGATAAATATTTTGGTTTTAAATAATCTTTAATATAAAAATGGTTGAAAAGATATACAATAGGGTAAATGTCTTTTCATTTCCAACACACACACACACACACACAGATATATATATATATATATATATATATATATATATATAATGTTTTAAGTTATGTATTATCAAATATACATTAAAGAATTTTTATATTTATTTTTCTAATAATAATAAGTTACCTCAATTTAGGGAGTGGTGGATAGCTATAATACATTGACGTTTGGCAAATGATTCACAGTATTTGGCATGGGTGGAGGAGGGAAGGAAATATGCCTTCCCATTATGTTTCCATTAATGTTTATGGATCTAATCCTGTGAAACATCATCCCTTGCCTACCCAAGACGGAATAGGATTGTCTCGTGGATTCATGGCACTTGTGTCTAAGTGGTTAAATAGTGTCGATGATGTAACATTCCAGATGGCATTCAGGTCTGAGTGGGATGTGAATTTTTATGTGGCTATGTTTACCTAGGTCACGTGGGTATGTAGCATTCCTCCATCTGTCATTCTCCTCTTGCAATATCATTAAGGTTAAAGCTCCCTCCTTGTCAGTCTAGGTGAAACCTTGTTTTTCATTTTTTGGACAAAGGGTTTGTCGGTTGGAGAAGTGGTTGGTATTAGGTTTAGGAGTCTTGGGCCTGGGTAGTTTGTTGTGTTGGTATTTCGGGTGGTGGTACATTCACTCTTTTTGTGTAGTGGTTGGAAATGTAGCTAGTGGTACAAGGCTTTCTGTTGGTGGTGATTTTTCTCGGCATGAGGCTATGAAGAAGGCCTTATTTTGGCTCTCTGTGAGTTGTTTTGTCAATTTTTTATTTCCTGGTGTTGTTGGGCATAGAATTCCATTTGGGGAAGCCTAGTGGATCTTGTGTCACTCGAGCTTCTGGGAGTCTAGGTGTTTGGCCTTTCTAGTGTGTAGGAGGGTGACTCTACTTTGGACCCACCTGGCGAGGGGTAGTTGGTAGTTTTAGTGAGGGTCTGTAGTAGTTTCATGGTGAAATAGGATGGTGGCAACCAGAGGGGTTGGGTCATTTTTCATATCCTAGTTATGATGCAGAGTGCAAGGTCCCTATTGGCGATTGAATGACTAGTATAGTGTGTAGCTATTGGTGGCTTGGTTCAAGGGCTTTCTAGGTGGACATTGGTGTTGACTTTGGTTCATTTTCAGACTCTAGTTCTTGGCTGGGCTTCAAGGATGAATTCAGTTCCCCGATCCTTGCAGCTCATGTATTGGCAAAGCTAGAATCGTCTTGTCTAAACTAGGGGTCACCAAAGTTGGTTGGTTCCCGGGGTGGTGGTGTGGGAGTCGATGTTGTTTTCAGTAGTCACATTATCGAAATTATGTGATAAAAAGCTCGTGGAGTAGGCTGTGGGCGAGGCTCGAGCTCACGGGGGTAGAGGGGTAGTATGGGAAGCATCGAGACTAGTGAACATGCAACTATTGGTCACAACAGGGGAACGTCCATGCAACAAGAGATGTTCCAATCTATCATGGACACATTGAAATCTCATGACATGATATATATATTAATTATCCCATATCTATCTTCTTTTTTCTGAAGCAAGAGACTTTCCTTCTATTTCAAAAACCCAAAAGTAAAGTTACAATAAGTACAAAAGGCCTGAAAATCTCAAGGCCTATGAAACCAATGAGATCGTACTATCAAGGATGTGACCCACTAAACAAACTAAGGGACAAACTAACCGATAAAATTGTCCCGCGATTACAAGTTAACCAAAAGTCAAAGTCCGCCAAGCCTCCCAACATAAACTCTCAAAGATTGAACAAACTTGCATCCCCACAAACTTGCCCGACCAAATCTAACCATCGATTGCCCTTGCAAAAAAGGACAGCACAAAGAGATATCGAAGAGCCAATATGCGAGGTTTTTAAGACGCGATGAAGGGTGGTAAGGTGACCCCCACCCCTGCCACGTGTTGAGAGCCAAGTGGAATTGCTCTCAACAAACCAAAACAACTTACCATTTGTGAGCCTAGTGATCAAAAGAAAACCGCTTAACGCCTGGTTTTCCAAACAGAAAGAAAAGTGTTGTGGAATTTCCTTTGAAGGATCACTCCAGCCTATCAAACTGCTGCAACTGAAAATGGATCTCACCGCTGAGACATTCTGAAACTGTAAATGAAACCTTGTGTCACCATTCCAGACACAAAGGAGATCAGTTCGCTTTCCCCCAAGGCAGTTATCACCAAGCAGAGTAAGCCCTGTTTCAAACAGCCAGCCACCGAGAAGAGTAAGAACAGGCATAAGAGAGTTTTAATCATAGCTTGCCTCTCGTGCCCAAAAATAAAAAATTTCTTCGTCCTCTGCGTCTTGAGCCTCGCAGAGAGCTTTTAGCCTGCTTGGAGGCAACTCCTGCCAATTCATTTCGATCCTGCAGTTTGGATTAATCACTCCTAGGATGGCCAGTAGATCTGCAAGTTTATTGGCCTTCCTCCGAACATGATGAAGCTAACTATTCGTAGAATCTGGAGATGTTTTTGGATTCTCTAGTACATCTGTATAAGTCTCCATTGCTTTGAGACCCTTTCAGGCACTGTTCCAAAGCCGATTTTCTTAACTGCATTTATCGAAATCTCGGAGTCTACTTCGATGAGAATGTTTGAGTTGTGATTGAGTTTAAGAAGCTCAAGACATTGTTCCAAAGCCATTAATTCAGCCATGTTGTTGGTGGCTTTGCCTGAATGACAATGGAAAATGAAAATTATTTTTCCTTCTTCATCTCTTAACACACCTCCATAACCTGCAGTCCCCGGGTTGCTTTTTGAAGCCCCATCAATGTTGCATTTCAGATAACCTTTTGGTGGAGGATGCCAGTACTCCTTTTCCCTTTCCAACACTCTTTATTTTTTTCTAAGACCCTTGAGGATGATCTCCTGCATTCCCAGCTTCTTGAGAGTTCTCAATTCAAGCACAGTGGGAGGATTCGAGGGATAACTGTGCACAATGGTGCAAATGGTCTCCTTAATCTGCTTTAAGATCAATTCCATCAGGAAAAGAGGAGTAGTTTTTCCATCCTTGAAAATTCTCTTATTCCTTTCCTTCCAAACATTCCAGATAATGAAGCTTGGTGTCAAGGTCCAGGCTAAATTAAGGATCTCATGCTCTGAAAAGTTTTTTCTCCACTTGTTCAGGGTGTTAATGATGCTTCCTTTGTCTCTTTCTATTTTTTGAAAAATGATGTTGAAAGAATCCCATAACCAGGTGGTATAGGTGCAGTTGTTGAGAATATGCTCCATAGTCTCCTCTTGAGCCTCACATAATTGAAATCTAGAAGGCCCCATAACCCGCCTCTTCTGAATGTTCTCCCAAGTTAATATTTTCTTGCGATGAACTAACCACATAAACAGTTTGATCTTCATCCATCCTTGGTGGCTCCAAAGTTTTTGCCAGGACTTATCCAAAATGCAGGGTTCTAGGTTAACGGTAATTCTTTTTGCTTCTTTGATATTAAAGATGCCTTCGTTGTTTTAGCCCCATCTTAACTAATCTTGCCCCTCTGTAACCAAGATCTTCCTCTATTCTAATATTTTCATGAGTTTCTATTTTTTCTTTTATAGGGCCGTCCTCTCTGCATTCTATTTTCCTCTAGCTTCTCCATTTCTCAGTGTCATGAGGAAGATTCCAGAAATCTCTAACTTTTATTAGTCCATGGAAATCAGTTTCCTACTTGATGCTCATAAAGTCCTCCCTTAACAACATTGGTTCTTGTTGTCATTTATCTTCCCAGAAGAGAGCTTGTTCTCCTGCTCTGATTTCCCAGAAGTTGTTGTTTTGTACTAGGCTCCTATTGTCCCAATATTTATTCCAGATGTGAGAACATTTTATGTTTCCTGACATTCTGATAAGATCAATCATTTTCCAGGAGCTTGCATATTTTTCTTTCCAGGTTTTAGCCCAATTCACCCCTGGTTCTTTAACCCATCTCCACCAAAGTTTGGCTCCTAAAGCATTACCTAGAATCTCCTGATCATCTAAGCCTAGGCCTCCATGACTTTTGGGTTTACAGATTTTATCCCATGAAACCAGGGCCCATTTCTTTTTGGTTTCCTCCTTGCCCTAGAGAAAGTCTCTCTGAATGTTCCTAAATTGTTGTAAGACCCCTTTGGGAGCTGCCAACGCTGATAAAAAGAAAATGGGGATAGATTGAAGAACTGCCTTCATCAAAATCAATCTGCCAGCAAGGTTCAATGCCCTAAAGGTCCATCTTTTGATCTTGTCTTGCATCTTGTTGAGCACCGGTTCCCAGATACTTTTGTGCATTGGTTTATCTGTAAGAGGGATTCTCAAATAATTTGAAGGGAGAACCTCCCTTTGGAAGCCCAGAATTCTGGAGATGTTCCTTTGAATAGCAATGTTAGTGTTAAAGAAAAAAAAAATTGATTGGGAGAGATTGAATTCCATACCTGAAGCCGAGGCAAAGTCATTTAAGATTTTTTTGTATGTTGTAGCTTCCTTAACTGTGGGGATACCCTGCAGCATGGTGTCATCCAAAAATTGTTTATGAGTCAAGGACAAACTTAGGACATTTACACTATTTTCTCGGTCTTCAAGTCTTGCAATCCCAAGAGGGTATTTTCCTTTCCCAGTCCAAGTATGCTTGTGATATTCTTCGTCATTTTCACATGGAAGACTGTAAGCCAGCCCCTTCTCCCTTTCAGTCTGGAGTCAAACTTTCAGTCTCTTGTACTTCTCTTGAAGTTGATGCTACCTTATACCGTCAACTTGTCGGAAAACTCTTGTATTTAACCCATACTCGTCCTGATCTTTCCTTTGCTGTTGGCCTTGTTGCTCGTTTTATGCAAAACCCCCGTGAAAGTCATTGGAAAGCAGCTAAAAGAATACTTCGTTATGTTCGAGGTACAGTACAGTTTGGGATTCATTACAGTGCCAAAGCAGCTCCTCTGTTAGTTGGTTTCACTGATTCTGATTGGGATGGTGACCCTGATGATCGGAAGTCTACTGCCGATTATGTCTTCACTCTTGGTTCAGGACCTATTACATGGGCTTGTAAGAAACAGGCTGCCATTTCTCTTTCGTCAGCAGAAGCAGAGTATCGTGGTGCCATGGAAGCTAGTAAGGAAGCCTTGTGGCTTCGTCAGATCCTATCAGAGTTTGGCTTTGAGCAGCCACATCCAACCACACTTTGGTGTGATAATCAAAGTGCCATTCAGCTATGCAAAGATCCAGTCCAGCATCAGCGCAGCAAACACATTGAACTACATATGCACTTCATCAGAAAGCTCATTCATGACCATGTTCTTGAATTCCAATATTGTCCAACAGATGATCAGGTTGCAGACATCTTCACAAAGGCTCTCACAGAGGCGAAGTTCACTAAACTTCGATATATGCTTGGAGTTCAGGAAGTTGTCACTAAGGGGGGATAGGCTCTAGTGCCTCCTTCCTTCTCCTATTGTGTCATATTTGTAAATCTTTCAATCCTATCCCAAGTTGTTCTTAAGGGGGGATGTTAGGATATTCCGACACATAGGATATAGTTAAGTTCAACTTGGTCTAGTATAGAGTTAGGTAAAGTGTGTTTCTTTACTGTTGTACATTTTGTAACTTACAATCCGATGGTCACGATATGTAGTGATCCGACGGTTAACTCTCACCTCGGTATTACCGACACTTGATCCGTGGCTTGACACCCGATTGGTCCATGAGTTCTATTTAAAGCGCATGGAGGGTCATTGTTCGGGTAATCCGTGCATGAGAGAAGCTTATGTAAATTTTCATTCTTTGATTAATAAATTGCCTGTAGTACCCACGTTGGGACAGGCCGTGGACTGTTTCCCTCCTTGCACTCTGAGGGTTTTAACCACGTCAAAAATACTGGTGTATTGATTTGAGATTTGGTTGTGAGCGGTGTCCTTTTGGTATTCTTTCTGTGGAACTTACCCTGTAAATTCCTACATAATTGTAGGCCCTTGATCTTTCCTGAGACTTTAGCATTTTTAATGGTTCAGACCAATCCTTCCATCATGAGAATAAAAAGAAAGGGAGAGAGTGGGTCTCCCTGTCTGACGCCTCTGGAAGGAGTGAAGGTCTCTGAGGGTGAGCCATTCACCAGAATTGAAAAGCTGGTTGAAGTAACCAAAGCCATAACCCATCTGATCCAGTCATGGTAAAACCAAAAAGTGGAAAGGACCTTTTTGATATAAATCCAGTTCACCTTGTCATACGATTTTGCAATGTCTAATTGCATAATCATACCAGCCTGCTTTTTGCTAGTGAGAGAGTGAAAAACATCGTGGGCTTGAATAATATTATCTAGGATTTGCCTCCCTTCCACATAACTATACTATTCCCCAGAAATCAGAGAAGGAAGAAGAGGTTTGAGTCTGTTGGCCAAGATCTTGTAAATAATTTTGTAAACAACATTGCATAAAGCAATAGGTCTGAACTTATCAAGAGTTAGGGCTGAGTCCTGTTTGGGGATCAGGGAGATGAAGGAGGTGTTGAGGGCTTTCAGAATGGATCTGCTTCTTCTAGAGTCCTCTACCACCTCCAAAATATCTTGTTTGACAACATTCCAGCAGGGCTTGAAAAAGTCTACATTAAAATCATCTGGACCAGGAGCTTTGTCATTCTGCATGTCTTTGATCACTGTACTGACCTCAACTTCAGTTATAGGTTTGTTCAGGTTAAATTTATCTTCTCTTGACACTATGCTGGGAATATTCTTTATAATTTCCTTGATGTGTTGGTCTCTATCTGGATTATTTTCATTTGTGGTGCCTTTTAAATGTTGAACCATCACAGCTTCAATATTCTTGTGAGAGGTCTGAATCTCCCCATATTCATTCAATATTGAGGAGATTCTATTATGCGTTCTATTGGCTATGGTGGAACAGTGGAAAAAACGAGTGTTTCGTTCACCTTCTTTGAGCCATTGAACTCTAGACTTTTGTCTCCAAAAGATTTCCTCCTGTTTGCATAAATTCTCCCAATCAAGGTTGTATTTTTTAGCTTGATCACTTTTTGTTTTATCAAAACCATCTGTGATCATTGCTTGATTTAGTTCCTGCATTTTGATTTCTACTAATTTTTTGTTTGCAAAAATGTTACCAAAATCCTTCTTGTTCCATTCTTTGAGCTTGATTTTTATGTTCTTTAGTCTTTTGTGGAGGAGGAACATTTTGGAGCCCTGAACCTGTAGATCTTCGGACCACCATTTTTCAATGTTGTTTATGAAATCTGGGTGGGAGAGCCAGATATTCTCAAATCTGAAGGGTCTGCTTCTGGGAGCATCAATTCCTTTGATTTCTAATTGAATCGGCCAGTGGTCAGAACCTCCAAAAGGGAGAACACAAGCAGATATTTCTGTATTGGTGAGCATTAGCTTCTCAGAGATTAAAAATCGGTCTAATTTGGAGGCAACATGAGCATTACCTCCTCTTTTGTTGTTCCAAGTAAAAATACCGTTATGCATTTCAGAGTCCACCATTTTCATGTCTTCAGTGAAAGAATGGAATCCTACTGAATCTCTACTGAGGATTCTGGTGCCTCCTTTTTTTTCCGAAAGAGCTTTAATCATGTTAAAGTCTCCTCCAATGACCCAAGGGATTTCTTTGTGTCTGCTTCTGAGATCTACCAGAGAGTTCAGAAATCTAAGCTTCTCATCTATTCTCTGAGGACCATAGACATTTGTAACCAAGAAGGACTCAGACATCCCCATTGGTTGAATGATAGCTGATAAGTAATTTCTCGTTGCCTCCGCATCTACAATGCTGACTTTTTGGGGGTTCCAAAGAGTGAGAATGCCTCCTGCTGTGTTCTCTTCTTTGACTTCTAGAAACTCAAATTTACTGAGCTATTTGTTATGGATTTGTTTTATTTTCTGAATGGAGGATTTTGTTTCTTGAATGAAGATTATGTCTGGCATTGCTAGTTTCATTCTGTTACTTAGCAATCTTTGTTTTCTTTTACTACCTAGACCTCTGATATTCCAGGATATAAGCTCCATAATTAAATATTTGTAAATGAGTAACTAGCTAGATCTTTCATCTTACTCGAATCTATCATTAGCTTTCCACACTCCATTAGGAGCTCATTTTTCTTTTTTTTGCCTCTCTTCTTTCCTGGATTTATGGTGGCTAATCCTGGAGTTAGTTTCATTGTTTTCACTTCTCTGTGCTCCTGTTTGTGGATGTTTTTCCCTTTCTCTAGTCCTCATTCTCGTGTTTTCCATAAAAACAACTGTTGTATTCTGTTGCAATCTTCTTGAGGTAGAGAATCTATTCCTCCTTTGGTTCCTTGCATCAGGAATCCTTCCAGATCCAAGTTTTCCTTGTCGAGTATTTCTTGTAGTTCGTGGTCTTCCAGATCCATTTCACTTTGGGTCATTTCCTGGTCCATTTCCATTTCTGTTTCACTTCTCATGGTTTCTTTTTGGGAGTCAATGTTCAGAGAATGATTTGTGTCCTCTTTTTTTTCTTTTTCTCTAGCATCTTCCTCCTGATCTTGACTCTCTCTTGTGATTTCTTCAGGCTCTTCTAGCACTTGAAACTTATTCTGACTACCCTTTTTCCCCTCAGTATGTTGTTTCTTTGATCCCTTTTTTCCTCCCCTTCCTCTACTAGCCACTTTCTGAAAGCTTTTAGTGTCCTTTGTTGTATTAATTTTTTCTTTGTTATTTTCTTTGCTAAGAGGGTAGTCTCTTAACAGATGCCCACCTTTGTGGAACCTTTGGCATCTGAAGGGGATATGTTCGTAGTCTACCGTTTGCACCCACTCCTCATCAAAAACTTCCAGGATGACTTCATCCGGAAGTGCTCCTGATAGATCCATTTCCACACAGATCCTAGCAAAGGAGGTATATTTTCCCCTTCTTGTGGCTTCAGAAGCTTTGACATAGCATCCCAGTTTATTACCAATGGTGGCCAACGATTCAGTTTGCCAATAATCAAGGGGTAAAGAGTAGAGCCTTACCCACACAGGAACCGAAGAGAAAGTCTCCCTCTCGGGGACAAAGTTCATTCTCCAAGGTCTCATATAGAGACCAGCAGCAGCAAAAAAATAGGGTCCTCCTTCGAATATTTTGTCTTTATCTTCAATGTTAGAGAACACTACTGTGAAGAATCCTTTTGACCCAAGATGTAGGTCAATGCTTCCTTTGGGCTTCCAATGATACTTGATCCACGTCTGTAAAGCCTTTTCAGTGGGCCATAGCCCCATGAATTTACAGATAATGGCGTAGGTTCCCATATGTTCCCTATGCTCCTACAGAGCAGGATCATTTAATATTACTCGAGGAGTGATTTCTGCTTTTGGTTTGCAAGGTCCTTTTTGTTTTTTGTCTCTTGACCCCAAACTTTTGTCTTCTTCCTCTTTGTCCTTTGTGCTGTTGTTTTCTTTTGTTCTAATCCCATCTATTTCCTTTTCATCATCGCTATTTATGTAGTTCATACCATCTTTACTATTTCCAGTTGGTGATTTACTTCTGCTGGACACTGCATCTTTGTAGGAGGGAGCTGAGCTCCCTCCCCTGCCACTCTCCATTAGGATCGAACTCTGCTCACTGTTGAAACCCTAGCCGTTGCGTTTCTCTTGCCATCGCGCAACTGCTTATCAATTATCCCATATCTATCAAGTGCCAAGAGTAATTATATATCTCTAGGTGGAAACCTTTTTCCAATATTTATACTCTAAAAAAAATCGCCTGAAGACATTTTATCCTTTTAAAGGTTGCATATATTGGTTTGAGGAAAAATATATCCTCAGCAAGCCACATGTATTACTTTGTAGTCTCACCTAGAAACTTTATTTTGTGGCTAAGTTAGAAGTGCAAGATCCTAACATCCAATCTAAGTGATCAAACCTCAATTATATCAATTAAAATATTTTATAATGAATTACTAATAGTTAATAAAATTTTAATCAAATAGTTAATTCGAGTTAAAAATTGTTTTTGAAATTAAAAAAAAAAATATCGTTATAGTTAAGTAATTTTGAATAATAATGTTATAATAACAATTTATTTATTTATTTGATTTATATTATCATATTTTTTATATTTAATAATATATTTATTGCATTCAGGCTTCTCTGAGCCATATTGATTTAACATCAAAAACTTTCGGTAGAAATCATATAGGAAAATTTTTCCCAATGCATTGTGAACCATCGAGTGTGGTTCATCGTCAGGACAAGATAAAGAGACAGATTAGCACAACAACTTAAATTTAACCATTTTCATTTTCCATAAATCCAAGATTAAAATAAATTTAAATTAATAATAAAATATTTTTATATGTTATTTTTATAATAAACCAATATCAACTACTAAAATCTTTGGCAAATTACATTTGTATTTATTAGATACTTGTTATAAGTCTAAATAGTCATATAATAATATTTATGACACTCTAAATAATTCTTTGCATATTATATGGTTAACCATAAAGAATATGTGTAATATATTTGATCATTTAAATAATATTTTTTGTCACATTCTAAATAATAATGATTAGAATATTTTTTCGATGGCTCAGCACAGGAGGTGGGGTGTGGGGGAGGAGCCACACTACACCTCAATGACACACATAAATTCAAACTGCAAATTCCCCTTGGTCGAGGAACCAATAATTTTGCTGAACTCAGTACAGCCATGCATCTCATCCAATTCGCCATTCATAAAAATTGTAGACATCTGCAATTATTCGGTGATTCTAAAATCGTATGCAATTGGTTGTCGAATGCATCTCATTGTCATGCATTTACATTGAGACACATTCTTGAGGAGGCAAAGAGGTTAATTACATCTTTTGACTCATTTACTTGTCAACACCTTTACAGGGAGCAAAATACTGAAGCTGACCATCTCTCCAAAGAGGCTGCGCTCAGGCAAGGAGAAGATTGGATGATACAGGAGGAGAACGAAGGGTCTTTCTATCAGTACTACCACAGACCCTTCGATGATCAGATGCTTCTAGGGCGATAAGGCCCTTACAGTTTTTTCATTTTTGTATATATTCTGACTGTATATATTTTAGTTACTACACGGCTCTTGCTAGAGCAGACAGACACTAAATTTTGTAATGTTAACAGTATCAATATTGACAGCTCCCTGCGTGGAGACTGAGGAGACACAAATTTTGGTTTTTCACAGTAATATGACTGAACTCGATAGGCATATCAGCCTCTACTTTGAATGCTTCGGCATATACAAAATGTAATTTCTTACTATTAATAGAAATTACGACTTTTTCCCAGGGGAAAAAATAATGATTAGAATATTATAAAATATAAATTTATATGTGTATTTTTCTATTGTCAAATTACATAATTATATTCTTTTTATTGTGAGGAAATTTAAAATCTACACTTTAATATTTTAAGAAATGTAATGATATTCCAATAAATAAATCTAAAATACTAATAAAACATATCAATAAATAAATCTAAAATACTAATAAAACAATTATATATGTTATTTTTGAAATAAATCAATATCAACTGCTAAAATAAATCTAAAATACTAATAAAACAATTATATATGTTATTTTTGAAATAAATCAATATCAACTGCTAAAACCTTTGGCATATTAGATTTGTTTGTATTCATACTAGTTAAAAGTCTAAATAATAATATAATAATATTTATGGCACTCTAAATATTTTTTTTGCATATTAGGTTTATGATAAAGATTATAGGTAATATATTTGATATTTAAATAATATTTGTTATCATATTCTAATTAATAATGATTAGAAAATATAAGTTTTTATGTGTATTTTTTTTTTCAAATTATATAATTATATTTTTTTATTTGTTATCATATTCTAATTAATAATGATTAGAAAATATAAGTTTTTATGTGTATTTTTTTTTTCAAATTATATAATTATATTTTTTTATTGTAGGGAAATTTAAAACTCCAATTTAATATTTTAAGAAGTGTAGCTATATTCCAATCAATAAATTTAAATTAATAATAAAATAATTATATATATTATTTTTATAATAAATCAATATCAACTACTAAAACCTTTGGCATATTAAATTTGTATTTATTCATACTTGTTTAAAGTCTAAATAATAATATAATAATATTTATGACACTAAATAAATTTTTTTTTTCCATATTATATGGTTAATCATAAAGAATATGAATAATATCTTTAATAAATTAATATTCGCTATCAGATTCTAAGTAATAATGATTAGAATATTATAAAATGTAAATTTATATGTGTATTTTTTATTGTCAAATTACATAATTATATCTTGTTTTATTGTAAGGAAAATTAAAATCTCCAATTTAATATTTTAACAAATATAGTGATGTTCTAATAAATAAATTTAAATTAATAATAAAATAATGATATATATATTGTTTTTATAACAAACCAATAGCAACTACTAAAAGCTTTGGCATATTCCATTTGTATTTATTCATACTTGTTAAAAGTCCAAATAATAATATAATAATATTTATGACCCTTTAAATAATTCTTTGAATATTATATGGTTAATAATAAAGAATATACGTAATATTTTTTATCTTTAAATAATATTTGTTATCATATTCTAAACAAGGACTGCAGGCAGTGGTAGTCCCTGCCGATTTGATAGGGGAATGAAGTTATTCAGGGTATTATGTATAAAAATTTTATTCTAAGTTTACTCAGGCGTGATGAAATCCTTAAATTTATTACCCTGTTGAAAGTGCCAATGATGAAATCTTTAAATTTATTAGCCTGTTGAACTGGTCAATGTTTGATATTTGTTTTGAACTCATAAATGAATTACCAACGAGCCAAAGTCGATATATCCAAAGTTAGATCGAAATTACAAGCGAACTAGCCAAAATCAACATATCCAAAGTTAGTTCGAAATTACCGGCATGATGAAATCCTTCCGCATCACGCCTTCGACATATCCAAAGTTAGTTCGAAATTACCTGCGAGATGAAATCCTTAAATTTATTAGCCTGTTGAACTTGCCAATGCTGGTTATCTTTTTGAATTCATAAATGTTTATCCAAATTTCACAATTACCAGGGAGCTAGTCTAAGTCGACATACACATCCAAAGTTAGTTCCAACCAAATTACCAGCTAGCCTGCCAAAATCAAATATCCAAAGTTTTCATAATTTAGCACGATCTTTTCTCCGGGCACTTGTTATATCAATATTGGCCTTAAGACATTATTGAACAGTTGTTGCAAGCCACTGCAGAAAGTTAGGAAGCTAAGAGTAGGCCGAGCAACATTTCAGATGGCCCACTGCAAGATTCAATTTTTTTGTTTACAAACTCGACTTAGTTAGTCAGTGAAAGAGTCAATAAAAAATAATTTTACGAATATAACGATAGAAAATTAAAAATGGTCAGCTCATCAACTTATTTATTTATAGTATTTAGCAAAACTATTTTTTTAATAATGTAATTCAAGTGGTCATGAAATTATTTTTTGAATAATCTAATTCGAGTGGTCATGAAATGACACATTAGTCAGTGAATATCTGTACATCAGTCAGAGAGTCCATCAAAAAAGAATTATAAGAATATAATGAAAGAAAAACTTTTGAATAATGTGTTGCAGTAAAAATGGTCGGCCCAACAACTTACTTATTTATAGTATTCAGCAAAACTATTTTTTTGAACAACTCAAATGAACCTATGTTGTATTATTTAAGGAAGTAGTCTTTCCAGCTTGGAATATTCATTGCAAAGAAATATAATTAGCAGTCTTTCAAGCTTGCAATATTCATTGCAAAGAAAAGGACCGTGGTTTCAAATCTGCACAAGAGTGTTTCTAAGATGCATAAATATTTCCTCATTGAAGATGGAATCCATCGGTGTCAACAATGAACCTATGTTGTATTATTTAAGGAAGTAGTCTTTCCAGCTTGGAATATTCATTGCAAAGAAATCGGTGTCAACAATGAACCTATGTTGTATTATTTAAGGAAGTAGTCTTTCCAGCTTGGAATATTCATTGCAAAGAAATATAATTAGCAGTCTTTCAAGATTGGAATATTCATTGCAAAGAAATATAATTAGCAGTCTTTCAAGCTAGGAATATTCATTGCAAAAAAAGACCGTGGTTTCAAATCTGCACAAGAGTGGTTTCAAATCTGCACAAGAGTGTTTAAAATGATCAAGGTTGTGGCTGTGTCGACAAGTTCGACCCTATTCGCTTATCATATATTCAGATTCGATGAATCTAGACCATTTGAACTTGTATCCTTCCTTCTCGTATTAGAAGGTATAGGGTTTTCCAATCTGGAAAATTTTGTTATCTTACATGCACGGTTAGGATACAATCAAGTTCTTTGTTATATTATTATGCAGGTTATGGGACAAAGATACAAATTTAAAGGCTCATCTACCGACGGAGATAGTGAACATTTGATGAATCAAATATAAATTTGATTGTTGTCTTTCAGTTAATTCGTTTGAAAGTTTAGATCAAGCGAACAGAATTGGTAGGCGTCAATCGATCCGTGGAACGTATCAAATCTTTCACATATAAGTTCGTTATGAGATCCTATAGGTTGTTCAAATCTGCACAAGAGTGTTTCTAAGATGCATAAATATTTCCTCATTGAAGATGGAATCCATCAGTGTCAAAAATCCAAGATAATGAATTAATGAATTAATAACTCATACTCGGGGAGTTTCCTAGATTTATTTAACTTTTAGAAACTTCAAAACCTGTAAAACACAAGGCTAGAGTGAAAAACAGATTGTAAGATAAGGCTAGAGTGAAAAACAGATTGTAAGATTGTTTTTTGAAATAGATTATTGTTACCTGATTTATGTGAAAAACAGATTGTAAGATAAGGCTAGAGTGAAAAACAGATTGTTTTTTGAAATAGATTATTGTTACCTGATTTATGTGAAAAACAGATTGTAAGATAAGGCTAGAGTGAAAAACAGATTGTAAACAGATTGTAAGATTGTTTTTTGAAATAGATTATTGTTACCTGATTTATATTCTGTTGGATGTATATTATGATTTTGTTCATTTTAATTTTTAGAAGCAATTTTTTCAATAAGCAACAGATGAATAAATCTTAGTTAAATATGTAAATTAACTAAAAGTTAAATCTAGAAGCAACAGATGAATAAATCTTAGTTAAATATGTAAATTAACTGAAAGTTAAATCTATTTAACTTTTTAAAGATCAAACGATTGGTAAAACTTGTGGGTAAAACTTGTGGTAAAATAGAAGCAACAAATGAATAAATCTCAGTTAAATATATAAATTAACTACTAGTTAAATCTGTTTAACTTTTTAAAAATCAAACCATTGGTAAAATATGTTGCAATATAAAAATTTTACTAACTAAATTTTTATCATTGAAAACCAAGCGGGTAAATTTAAAGGCATAAAATACATAATATATAATGAACTACAACGAATTCTTAGCCAACATTCATGGTTTCTCACAGTCTACGCCCATCATAGAGGTCCCGTTTGAGAATGACAAAATATTAATAAAATTGTATATTTTAAGCCGTTACGGTTACCTTTTTACTTTCCTGGCAGTCGTATCTCCCATCACGGTCTCCCACCATTTCTTGGTGTATGTTTCCACCTGTCCACTCTCCTCGGTTTCCTTCCATCCCACGTCTCCCCCTATTGTTCGTTTGTTGTTGGTCCATTACCTGCATGTTCGTTTGCTAGTAGTCCATTACCTGCGACATGCAGATGCCACGTTGGTTACATGCATGCAATGGAGTAGGTGAGTAGGTGGACGTGAGGTAATGCGCTGTGCCACCCTACTCGCCTTTACAAATTCGCCAACACAACACAAACATTGTCTTCCCTCAGCATGACAAACATTTTCTTCCCTTCGTTGCTCTCAGCTTCCCTGTTTTTCACTCAGATTCCTTGCTCCAATCCTCTGTTTTACTTTGGTATTCCATTTCCAATTCCTAATTCCACTCATCATTTTTAGAACATCAGTAATTCTGCTAACTTGGATCCCTGAAAACCTAACTCGCAATACGTGCTGGATATGTACAAAGCGAAGAACGAGCAAGGGGTGGCGGAAGTTTTCTGAGAAGAGGTGGGAGAAAGTGGGTTTAAGTTCCAGGAAAAGGGTATTTGTTGCAGTGAATGGGTTGTTTTCTAAGAAGGGGTGGGATAAAGTTGGTTTAAGTTCCACGAAAAGGGTGTTTGTGGTAGTGAATAGGTTATTTTTTGAGAAGGAGTGGGAGAAAGTGGGTTTAAGTTCCACGAAGAGGGTGTTTGTTGCAGTGAATGGGTTAAAAGAAGGATCGTAGGGGCAAAGATAGGGGCAAAGATGGGATGGGATATGACAAAGAAGACACTATGGGTAAAAATTGTGGTAAAAGATATTATATAAACAAAAATGTTGAAACAACCTTCGTACAGTGTTGGTCACACAGGGTGTGATGGCTGCCCTTGGTCACGGGCGGTGTGATGCCTTCCTTTCTAAGAAAGTAGGAGCACTATGATATATAGCCCTTTATGCAGGCTTAATTCTCTTTACGCAGGCCTAATTCTCTCTTGTCAAGCTCTGGTGAGCATTATAAGGGCTTGGTGTGGAAAGGACTTGGTGTGGATGTGGTAGGCTTGGTGACTCCAAAAGGAGGAGAAAAAAATGCATACATGTTTTCAACCTCGAGTTTTTAGTCTAAATACCTACATAGCACCCGAGCTCATAAGGTTCATTGGTGGGTAGATGGTGATTCATTCAAAACATGCAAGCGCTGCAGATATAAGGTTCATTGGTGGGCAGATGGTGATTCATTCCAAACTTGTAAGTGCTGCAGATACAACTCAAGGCCAAATCATTAATCTCTCCAAGGTACACAAAAAAATTCCTATTATTTTTTACTGCAGTATAGATATAAGAGAAAATCAAACAGAAACAACAACTTGTAACTTGGAATCGATTGCATAAAGTGGAATCTATCTATTACACTTCCTAGATATATTTTCTCTTTGTATTGGTATATTTATTATATATTGCTCAAGGTTCCAGAAATATTACTAGAAAGCGTACTTGAGATATTTTTTTACTGGTTGTGCAGAATACATCTAATATATATCATTCAAGGTAGCAGAAAGCTCAAGCTTGCAGAAAGCATACCAGAGAAAGAGTTGCTTTAAAAATTCTTAAATGCGATGCTGTGGTGCTGATGATGCACAGTGTTGTGCTAATGATGGTCTCCACAAAAACTCTTTCGGAAATCTCTTCCAAATTGTTCATCAACAAAGGGATTCTTTCTTTCTTTCTATTATGAATTGATTTGAGTTGCAGGGAAAAGAAACTCAACGCTTAACTACTCTTATGCTCTTCTTCCTGGGTTACACGTCAGGGTTCTTAAATAAATACAGAAATAGCCATGCAGATAACCATCTGGCAGTAAATTTGTATATAAATAAATTTCCTCTTGTTCTAAAAAGATTAGATATAAAAAACTTTTCCAAGATAAGACTTGACTTTAGATATTAGAAAACCTTGCCACCACCTTACTTTGGATAAAATAAAATTGCTGATATTAGAAAACCTTGCCATAACCCACTTTGGATAAAATAAAATTGTTGCAACCTTACTACATGGGGGCATGTGAAGTTTGCAATAATGGGTGGAATATTTTATCGCCCAAAAAACATTGTTAAAAATGAATGTAAAATAGCAACCCCACATTAAGCATTGATTGTTATGGGTGAACATATGAAAGCAAAACAGAATATCGTGTATTGATCTGTGAAACATGAATACAATATGTAAAAATATAATAAAAGAATCAATCTTCTTACCTGATTATAGTATGTCTAAAATTTAATAGCTCACAAGCGTTCCATGGTGGTTCTCAGCTGCTGTTGTTGGTTGATGAATGAATGCTTCGCTTGCCTTACGAGAGGATCTATGCATAAGCCATGGCTGATGATTAAAAAGATGGAGAAGGACAGAGCGAAGCTGATATCACCTTTTCGACCACCTTTTCGACCATGGAGGGAAGGTGACAGTTTCTCCTATGGTGGAATAGGCCGTGAAATAACACAGGTAAAATAGCAACCCCGCGTTAAGCATTGATTGTTATGGGTGAACATGTGAAAGCAAAACAGAAGCCTTACCTGATGTCTGCCATTTCTCGATCTCAATAAAACAAACACAGTAACTGATGAATTAAGGAAAAAGACCGTTTAGCAAATCTAAAAAGAGGTACTAAAGTTTTGCAGCAAGACTTTGAAAGCAAAAAATACTTCAAAGTGCCTAACGAAAAATATTCTTGAAACACAACAGGAACTCGTTGATTTTGGTGGAAACGAGAACCAAACCTTTCTGTGAAAATTTTGGGCAATTGTAAAATTTTACAGCTCAAGGAAAAAACCATTGAAAAAATTACAAAATCGAATCAGCCTGAAGGAAAAAAAAAAAATAAAAAAAAAAATAAAAAAAAAATCAAATACAACAGAAGAACTAGTTGAATTTGGTATCAATTTCTACGTAAATTTTGAAAAGATATGAGTGCATGAAGAAAAGCTTCAAAGAACAAAAAAATAACGAACTACAGTCAGTAATATCGATGACATCGGCGTAAAATCTTTGGATTATGAATTCTTTTCCAAAAGCCAAAATGTAGCGCCCATAAACAAGAAAAGCAAATACATAATTTCGCAGGCAGAAAAGATATGGTTGATCAAGATCAGCTAATTTTTAATTAGTGATAGAGGGAAAAGCATTAAAGGTCGCACGAATACCTTCTCAGCCCCTCGCGCATCCCGAGGTTTCTCCCGGCCGGACGATCAGCCATTGCCACAATTTCAGTTGTAAAAGGCCGCCAGGGCTTTCAACAGCGAGCTATTAAACATCGGAAGAAGAATCTGCAGGCTTCCATGTATGGAATCGGTCTGCGCTTCTTTAAAGTATGAAGCTGAGAAACAGGGAAACCTCCACAGTTGACGTAGGAAGCTGAGGCCAGCAGCAGATACAGCTAAATTAGGGCCGATCAATTGAGAATGCGGGAATTCCTGTGTCAGCTTAGGGGCACAGAGCCCCTTTAATGTAACAAGGTCGCATTGTTCAATTTTCTGGAATAGATGAAACTACATGCAGCGGCCATTCAGCGACATGTGCTGCCACGAAGTTATCAGCGAGAGGAGATAGGAGCGTAGAAGAAGTGACAAGTGCCCAGAAGAAATGGCAGATGGCAGCTTGCTTGCGCAATTGAAAAACTTAGGATAAAATTACTTGTCCCGGCTGAAATAAGAAATGGCAGATGGCAGCTTGTTTGCGCAATTGAAAAACTTAGGATAAAATTACTTGTCCCTGCTGAAATAACATCGGGGCACGTGAGGCCTGCAATAAGACCTTGAATTCAAAACTTTGGTTATAAGTTTTTTACACCGATATCCTTGGGGATAAACTTTGCTTAAAATCACTTAAACACTGGAAATTTATGGTCAACTCAAGAACTAATACGTGGTCAACGGTCCATCGAACGCTATAGTCCGGCAGGGACTAATAATCAATATTATAAAATGTAAACTTATGTGTATTTTTCTATTGTCAAATTACATGATTATATTTTTTTTGTATGGTGGAGAAATTTAAAATCTCCAATTTAATATTTAAAAAAATTAATTATATTCCCATAAATAAATTTAAATTAATAATAAAATAATTATATATATTATTTTTATATTAAATCAATATCAACTACTAAAATATTTGGCATATTACTTTTATTTTTGTTCCATACTGATAAAAAGTCTAAATAATAATATAATAATATTTATGATCCTCTAAATAAATATTTGCCTAGTATATGGTTAACAATAAAGAATATATGTAATATATTTACTATTTAAATAAAAAAAATTATCACATTCTAAATAACAATTAGAATATTATAAAATATAAACTAATGTGTATTTTTCTATTATTAAATTACATATTTATATTTTTCTTTATTGTAGAGAATTTAAAATCCCCAATTTAATATTTTAACAACTGTAGTGTTATTCCAATAGATAAGGCATCTTACTCCTAATCTTATGTTTTTGCTTGGGCACTTCATATGTTTTGTTCACCATCTATGGAGGTGTGCCCACACTTTTGGAAATGTTAATATTTTTTTAATTATTTAAATATTTATCTTATGTGAAAAAAAAATAAGTATTTTATTTTTCAAAAATATATTAAGATAAATATTTTGCGTTTTTTTAATATTTAAAAAAAATATTTAATATGATAACGTCAGAAAAAGAAAAATACAATAGAGTAGACGCCTTGGCATTTCCAATATATATATAATGCTTTAAGTTATGTATTATAAAATATACATTAAAGAAATTTTATATTTAATTCTATTTCATCTTTTAATAATAATAAGATACTTCAATTCAGGGGTTCGTGGACAACTTTAATCCATTGATGTTTGATGCATGATTCACAACATTTCGCATGGGTGGAGGAGAGAAGGAAATCTACCTTCCCATAATGTCATGATTAATGTCTCTCGATTCGATCATGTGAAACATCATCCGTTGCATGCATGAGAAGGAATAATACTGTCTAGTGATTAATGGGGCTTGTGTCTAGGTGGTTGAATAGTGTCGATCATGCAACACTATGGATGGTATTCAACCCTTAGAAGGATGTGAATTGGTATGTTGTTTTATTTATCTAGGTTGCATGGGTATGGCGATGGTCTTCCATCCGTCACCCTTCCTCCTACGGGATCATTAAGGTAACACCTCCCTCCTTGTCGTTCTAGGTGAAACCTTCTTTTTCATTTTCTGGATAGAGGATCTGTTGGTTGGAGAAGTGGTTGGTATTGGGTTGAGGGGTATTGGGCCTGGGAAGTTTGTTGTGTTGGTATCTCGGGTGGTGGTGCATCGGTTGTTTGTGTTTAGCAGTTGGCGTTGTGGGCAGTGGTACACAACTTTATGTTGGTTGTGATTTTACTTGGCATGAGGTTCTAAAGCATACCTTATTTTGGCTCTCTGTGAGTGGTTTTTTCTAGTTCTTCTTTCTTGAAGGTTTTGTTCATCGAATTCCATTTATGGAAGCCCAATGGCTCTGGCATCACTCGGGTTTCTAGGAGTCTAGGTTTTTGGCCTTTCCAATATGTAAGAGAGCGTCCTTCCTTTAGACCCTCCTGGTGAGGGGTATTTTGGCAGTTTTAACCAGGGTCTCTAGTAGTTTTGTGGTGAACTCACATAGTGGCGACTAGAGGCGCTGGGTCATTTTGCATATCCTGGCTATGATGTGGAGTGTAGGGTCCCTAGTCATAGTTGGCTGGCTGGTAGAGTATGTAGTTATTGGTGGCATGGTTCAAGGGATGTATAAGTGGACATTGGCATTGATTTAGGTTTTTTTCAGGACTCTGGCTCGCGGTTGGTCTTCCATGATGAAGTCCGTTCCCCGATCCTTGTGCACTCATGTATTGGCAAAGAAGGAACCATTCCATCTAAACTAGGGGACACCAAAGCTAGTTGGTGCCCGAGGTGGTAATATGGGAGACGATGTTATTTATAGTAGTCACATTGTCGAAATTACAAGAGGAAAATCTCGGGGCAGACGTGGAGTTGGAGGCGAGAGAAGTTCGGTAGTTAGCCTAGTGGGAGCAGAGGGAGCCTGGTGTAGTGTCCTGGCACAAGGAGACCATGAAGTAGGTAGTAGAAGCATGGGAATAGGATATGGGCAAGACCCGAACTCATAGGGGCAGAGTGGCAAGATGGGAATCGTGGCTTCTGGTTTATGTGCAGTCGCTGGTCTCAATAGGGGAACATCGATGCAACAAGAGATGTTCCAATATATCATGGACACACTAGAATCTCAAGAAAGGATATATATATATATATATATATATATATATATATATATATATATATATATATATATAATCCCATAACTATTAAATGCCAAGAGTAATTATATGTCTCTAGGTGGAAACATTTTTCCAATATTTATACCCTAAAAAGAATTTTCACCTTAAAAGATTTTACTCTTGTAAAGGTTTCATATAGTGGTTTGAGGAAAAAAATATCCTCAACAAGCCACATGTATTACTTTGTAGTCTCGCCTAGAAACTTTATTGAGTATCTAGGTTATAAGCCCAAGATCCTAAAATCCAATATGATTAATGAAACCTCAATTATATCAATTAAACAATTTTATAATGAATTACTAATAGTTAAAAAAATTAATGAAATAGTTAATTCTAGTTAAAAATTGTTTTTCTTTTTTTCCGAAGAAAAAATCTGTAACCTTTTATTTAAAAAATGAAAAGTTACAATTGCAGATGCATGATGCATTTCCATAAGCTGCCCAATGGGCTCGAGTGCCTTGGCACCCTTCGCAACATTACAGGACTAACGTGAAAAAATGATGAGAAGAGAAGAGAGAGAGAAAGAGAGAAAAAAGAGGGAGAGAGAGAGGAAGAGGAGTGAAAGCAAGAAAAAACTGAATTACATTTGTGAGTAAGACTCACGCTTCAGGTTTTTCTTCCTTTTTTCTTTTCGACCTTGCGCCATGCTCCTTGAGTGGGCTCGATCGAGGCAATGACTAACTGTGTTTCTTCTTTCTGCGTGCCTAATTCCTTGTCTGAGTCTGATGTGTCTGATTGGTGGTGCCGCTTTATCCCCCCCATGTTCTGGTCATCATTTGTCTTCTCTGAATGATTTGGGTGAAGCTGTGAGACCTTGGTATCTGTTGTGGTTTCCTTCTGGTTCCCCGTTTCCTGGGGAGCCTCGGCTTCCTCTGTGGTAGTGTCTTCCTCTTTAGCTTCTGATTCTTCATCATCTGAGACCGGAGGGGAAAAGAACCAGCCTTTCTTTTGCTTCCCTTTCTGCTTTCTTTTGCTATTTACTTTTTTGGCTTCTGGACATGTGCTTTGCAAGTGTCCTGTTTGTCTGCAGAGCCTACACCTGAAGGCAGTATTTTCATAGTCTAGTGCTTGCAGCCAATTTTGTTGTTTGTATATCAGCCTTATATTGTCAGGCAGCCCTTTACTTAAATCCACTTCCACACAGATTCGTGCGAAAGTGAAAATCCTTTCATCAATCCTTTCCATATCTGTTTTGATGTATTTCCCGATGTTGTTCCCAATTCCTTCCAAGACTCGTTCGCTCCAGAAGTGTAGGGGGAGGTTGTAAAGACGAACCCATACCGGCACTTTGGTGACTGTCATTTTGTTTGGATCGAAGTCTGTGAACCATGGGGTTATAAACAGCCCCGTCGTTCCCCAGAACCAAGGCCCGACATTGATGATTGTATCTATGGCTTCCATGGATGCAAATCTGACTATGAAGAAACCTTTAGAGAATAAGTGTATATCGCATTCCATGGTCCAATTTTTGAAGATCCAGGGAAATAGATTCGTTGGTGTTGGCCAGAAACTGTTGAATCGGCATATTAGGGACTGCGATTCATATGACTTAACATAGTCATCCATCCCTGTGGAATCAAGATTAAGGGCTGGAGTTTACCCTAGCTGTTCTACTATGTATGGCCGAGGTGTATATCCACCTTGATCTGGGGGAGATCCTGACTCTCTGTTGCCTTGAAGAATGTTTTTATATGATGGAGCTCCCTTGGGTTTATGCTGGGGTACTGTTTTCCCCTTTTCCCCTCCTGAACTGCTTGGCTGTCCCTGAGATGGTGCCCCTTCTCTCAGCCTGAGATTCAAGGCAATGGTTTCTCCTGGGCTGATCTCGTAGCTCCCCATGGTTCTGTGGTCCTGGAGAGACCACCTTCCGCTGACTAGGTGTTGGATCTGGCCAGCATATCCAGTCGAAGCACAAATTTGCTGCTTTAACAGTGAAACAGAGCTATCTCCACTTACCCATATTAAGAAAGATTTCTTCTGAGGGGTTTTAATGAAAATCTGAAAACTATTTTTGGTTACCTGTTGTCTGCGGTTTGGTTGAGCTCTGCCTGAACTAGTGTCTATGTTGGTTGCCAGATGGTCTAGCTGTGTGCGTTCTTCCAGATCTTGCCTCTTATTGGGTCGATCTACCTTTTGTATGATGAGAAAAGCGTGCCCTCTGATCATTCGATGCTTATTCCCGCCGATCTGTTGACTGGGTTCCGTATAATCTTGAAACTTGCTCCAATCTGTTAGATCCGGCCTGGATCTGTGGAATTTGAGCCATGCATTTGTGAGATGGGTTGGATCTGCTACATGCAGTCCCCCCTCTTTGCGTGCAAAGGACAGCAGTGGAGCGATTGGCCTGATGAACAGCCAACAGGCTATACCTGCATAAAACGGCCCAAACCCCAGCGATTTTCCGCCCCTGAAATGGATTCTGAGCCAAATGACAAGGATTGTCTGCCGATCTCTGTCCTCGTTCATCTTCCCGATCTTATCCTTCCGATCTACCTTTGATTTTTTCAATCCTTCAATTGTATCTGCTATGGCAATGACGTCGGGATCTTCCCTGGCAATGGGCCAAATAATCACATCCTTGCATGTTGATCGAAAGGGTTTCAGGAGCTCCGTCAACACGCGTTGGAGGCCAAAACTGCATAGGCCAGAGGCTATGGCCGTCCCTTCCGCGTCGCCTCGAGCAATCACCCAGTCGGTGACTCTGTTTCCCGCGCATAGAAAGCACGCTGCAATGGCCATTTCCGTCCAGCGATCGAATCCTTTCGCCTCCAAATTCGAGAGCCACTTACGCTCCAAATATTTCCCTTCTATCTAGTTAAAAATTGTTTTTCAAACTAAAAAAAAATCATTATAGCTAATTAATTTTGAATAATAATGTTATAATGACAATTTATTTATTTATTTTGTTTATATGATCATAGTTCTTATATTTAATAAGATATTTACTATTTAAAAAATGTAACTATCTTCATTTTCCATAAATCCAAGATTAAAATAAATTTAAATTAATAATAAAATAAATATATAAATTATTTTTATAATAAATCAATATCTACTACTAAAATCTTAGGCATCTTACGTTTGTATTTATTCTTTAATACTTGTCAAATTATAAATAATAACTAAATAATAATATAATAATATTTATGACCTTCTAAATCATTCTTTGCATATTATATGGTTAACGATAAACAATATATGTAATATATTTGATCATTTATATAATATTTTTTATTGCATTCTAAATCATAATGATTAGAATCTTATAAAATATAAATTTATATGTGTATTTTTCTATTGTCAAATTACATAATTATATTTTTTTATTGTGGGGAAATTTAAACTCTCTATTTTAATATTTTAACAAATGTAGTGACATTCCATTAGATAAGGCGTCTTGCTCTGGTCTTATGTTTTTCCTCGGGCACTCCGTATGCTTTTTTCAACATATATGGAGGTGTGCCTGTTCTTTTGGATAGGTTAATATTTTTGTAATTATTTAAATATTTATTTTAGGTTAAAAAAATAGTTATTTTATTTTTCAAAAATATATTAAAATAAATATTTGGTTTTTTTAATATATATATATATATATATGTTTTAAGTTATGTATCGTCAAATATACATTAAAGAAATTTTATATATAATAGTAAGATACCTCAATTTAGGGGTGGTGGACAATTGTAATTCATTGACGTCTAATGTGTGATTCACGGTATTTGGCATGGGTGGAGGGCAGGAAATGTTCCTTCCCATTATGTTGCAGCTAATGTTTCTATCTCTCATCCTTTGAAAAATCATCCCTCGCTTGCGCAAGATAGAATAGAACTGTCTCAAGGATTCATGGCACTTGTGTCTAGGTGGTTAAATAGTGTCGACCATGCAACATTCTATATGGCATCCATCTCTCAATGCGATGTGAATTTTTATGTGGTTATGTTTCTCTAGGTCGCGTGTGTATGGTGGTGTTCCTCCATTCGTCTCTCCTCATTCTACAAGATCATTAAGGTAACAACTACCTCGTTGTTCTAGGTGAAACCTTCTTTTCCATTTTTTCGATAGAGGTTATGTTGGTTGGAGAAGTGGTTAGTATTGGGTCTAGGAGTCTTGCATTAGAGAAATTTTGAGGTCTAAAATGGGTCTCCTAAGAAAAATGTACAACCAAAATAAAATTTATAAGAACCCATAGGGTTCAAGATGATGATGTCAAAAAGTAAAAAAAGTAAAAAGATTAAAAACTAATAAAATAATAAAACTATTTTTTCAACTCGTATTTTCAACTTATCTCCCTAATGTTTTACTCGTATTTCGAGCGGGAGTACTCGTTGGATGTAAAATTGAATTCCTCATCCAAGGAGTAACCATGTTGCATATATTTTATAGACCCTGCTACATGAAAAATGAGAAATGCATGAAAAAACATGATTGCGATCACATTTTTCATGTATTTCTCTTTTTGTTTTTGTTGGAGGGAACATCGAAAGTATGCAACATGGATAATAATTGGATGAGTAATCAAATTTACATCAAACAAGTGTTTATTCTCGAAATTTGATTAAACTCATTGGGAGATAAGTTGAAAATACAAGTTGAAAAAAGTAGTTTTTTATTTTTTCCCTCTAAAATTTGATGATGTAATTTAATCTTATTTTATTATTTCCACTATTATTTTATAATTTCCTTAGGAGGCCCATTTTAGACCTCACAAATTCCCTAATGGGCCTGCGTAGTTTGTTGTGTTAGCATTTTAAGTGGTGGTGCATTGGCTCTTTTTGTTTAGCAGTTATCGTTGTGGGCAGTGGTACTTGAAATTTTGTTAGTGGTGATTTTGCTCAGTGTGAGGCTATGAAGAAGGCCTTATTCTGGCTCTCTAAGAGTTATTTTTTCTAGTTTTTATTTATTGGTGTTTTTGGTCATAGAATTCGATTTGGGGAAGACTAGTGGATTTGGCATCGCTCGAACTTATGGGAGTCTAGGTGTGTGGCCTTTCCAGTGTGTTGGAGGGCAACGTTCCTTTGGACCCTCCTGGTGAGGTGTAGTTTGCAAGTTTTAGTTAGGGTGTGTAGTAGTTTCCTAGTGAACTCGAATGGAAATGACAAGAGAGGTTGTATCATTTTTCATATCTTGCCTATGACGCATAGTTTAGGGTCCCTGGTGGCGGTTGGCTAGCTGGTAGAGTGTTCAACTGTTGGCGGTGTGGTTCAGGGATTCTCTAGGTGGACGTTGGTGTTGATTTGGTTTCATTTATGGGCTCTAGTTCTCGGCTAGGCTTCAAGGATGAAGTTGGTTCCCCAATCCTCGTGCGCTCAGGTATTGGAGAAGCCCGAATCATCCCGTCTAACCAGCGGCCACCAAAGATGGTTGGTGCTCAGGGTTACGGTGTTTGATTTGATGTTTTTTCAGTAGTCATGCTGTCCAAATTATTCTATGCAAGCCTCGTGGGGGTTATGGAGTTTGCGACTACAGAATTTTCGTAGCTCGCCCTATTGGTGGCAGAGGGTTTCCGATGCAGGACCCTGCCACGGGGTGGTTGTGGAGTAGGAAGTAAGAGTAGGGGAACAGGTTGTGGGTGAGGCTTAAGGTCATGGGGCCAAAGTGGCAGGATGGGAAGCATGGGGACTGGTGGATGTGCAGTTGTTTGTCGCAACATGGGAACGCTGGCACAAGAGGAGATGTTCTGATCTATCATGGACATGTTGGAATATCATGACAAGATATATATATTAATTATCCCATATCTATTAAGTGACGATATTAATTATATATCTCTAGGTGGAAACCTCTTTCCAATATTTATACTCTAAAAAAAAATCACCGTAAGGTATTTTATCATTTTAAAGGTTGCATATAGTGGTTTGAGGAAAAATGTATCCTTAGCAAGCCAGATATATTAGTTGTTAGTCTCGCCTAGAAACTTTATTCAGTGGATAAATTAGAAGTCCAAGATCCTAAAATCCAATCTTGAGCGATCAAACCTGAATTATATCAATTAAATTTTTTTATAATGAATTACTAATATTTAAAAAATAATAATCAAATGGTTAATTCTTGTTAAAAATTGTTTTGCAATTAAAAAAAAATCATTATAGTTAAGTAAATTTTAATAGTAATGTTATAATAACATTTTTTATTTTTATTTTTGTTTTATTTTATTTTATTTATTTATTTATTTTAATACTATCATACTTTTTATATTTAATAAGGTATCTACTTTTCTAAAAATTTAACCATTTTCATTTTCCATAAATCCAAAATTTAAATAAATTTAAATTAATAATAAATTTAAATTAATAATAAATTAATTATATATATTATTTTTATAATAAATCAATATCAACTACTAAAATCTTTGGCATATTACATTTGTATTTATTCTGTATTGATACTTGTTAAAAGTATAAATAATAATGTAAAAAGAGCCACGTGGTGGAATGTCACTATTTATTGCATATATGAATTGTGTCAATTTAGTTTACTTAGTTGAAATAATATTTGTGCAAATGAAATTATTTGAAATAAATTGACTTTTTATTAATCAAATTTATTAACAATATATTCATTAAATAAATAGAAATTTTCAAATCGCAACTAATCCTATTTTGGCAAATTTGAATCCACCGGAGGCGTATAATATCTACAACTCAACGCACATTGGTAATTTTGATTTTTGAGTATAAGTGTATTTGTGCCTATCTAGTATCTTCATATGGAAACTCAATATAATCTAGGAAACTTCATAATCTAATAGCTCATTCTATTTAGTTTTCTTGCTATGTATGTTAGTTTATCTAAATTTGTAACTACAGGTTGGTAGTCAGGGGCTTCAGTTGTGCAAATTCTACGTGGGACAAATTTTCTTGAGTCCCCTTTTTTTCACCTTTGGAGATTAAAACAGAACCATGAGCTCATAACCCTTATACAACATAAGGCTCCCTAATAGCTTCACACTAGGCCCAATTACTAGACCATAAATCAACCCTGGGTTTTGTCTTTGTTATATCCAATTCGAGCGTCATTTATTTGGTGGAACCGTGTTAGAAAATTATATATTACAAAGAAATGGAATACATAAAATAAAATATATTGCAGAAATATAAACACAGTTGACACATAAAGCGAGAGAGACACAGATATACGTGGTTCACCCAATTTGGGCTACGTCCACGGAGAAACAACTAGTCCTTCCTTTTATATTATCCAACAAAATGAAGAGATACAACCTACAACATATCCATTGTAATTCCCTCTTCTCTCTCACACAATATCCTCTCTCTTTCTGGCTCAGAATACAGATCTACATAGACACAATACAAGTCCCTCATATATAGCGAGGGGTTTCCTTCTAGGGAAAAAAACCCTAAATTAAACATAACTTATATCGTCAAATCTCTGCCTAATGAACGACCTAGATTGATTACAAAATTACAAAAATTTACAAGGCAATTTTACATCTATTTTTAGCTTCTAGGGCGTTTCCCCTGATCCCTCGCTATGGGGGCTCCCAAAGATTACAGTCGCCCCCCTGGATCCCCCTTGTAGCGTACATTTTACGGGCAATGTTCCTTCCACATTAAAAAATATAATCAAGCTCCACACCCAACAATCTTCCACTTGAAGAGTGATTATTGCGACTCCACTGCTGCTTCATTTGCTGGACAATGACTCCACTTTGGACCTGGCTATTTCTCATCTTCTTCATCATACTTGAAGACTAATTGAAACTGAGCAGAATCTCAGTTTCTCCCTGGTTACAAATTTTGTTAACATATATGCAAGATTCTGCCTAGTGTGTATGTTCTAGAGTTTCAACTGTCCATCTTCCAATGCTAACCGTATGAAATGGTACTTGAGCTATATATGTTTAGTCTTGGAATGAAATGCAGAGTTCTTTGCAAGATGTATGGCACTCTAGTTGTCACTGTATAACCTGTCCAACTCCTTCTTTTTACCTAATTCATCGAGAAACCTTTGTAACCAAATCATTTCTTTACTAGCCTCTGTAGCAGCAACATACTCTACTTCCGTTGTTGAGAGTGAAACAACACTTTGTAGGTTTGTGACCCAACTGATAGTTGTTCCACCTACAATAAACACATACCTTGTCGCACTCCTCCTGTTATCTCTATCACCCGCCATATCTGCATCAACATATCCTTGTAGAGAAATGTTTGAACCACAAAAGCATAATACTTGATTTGTGGTACCCCTCAAATACCTCAGAATCCACTTCACCTCCATCCAATGTTCTTTTCCTGGATTTTTCATGTACTTGCTTACAACTCCCACTGCATGTGCAATATCAAGACTTGTGCAGACCATTACATACATTAAGCTTCCAACTGCTAATGCATATGGAACTTTAGACATATAATCCATTTCTTCCTAAGTCTTGGGACACATTTCCTTACTTAGTTTGAAATGGCTAGCCAAAGGTATACTAATTGGTTTTTCATTCTGCATATTAAATATTTTCAACACCTTTTCTATGTACTCACTCTCAGAAAATGTTAATTTTCGATTCTTCTTGTATTTAGTTATTCTCATACCAAGGATTTGTTTTGCAGCACCCAAATCCTTCATTGCAAATGAATTCGCCAATTTTATTTTCATCACATTTATTTCCTGCATGTTAGAACCCGCAACAAGCATGTCATCTACATAAAATAACAATATAATATAGTTTCCATAATTTTGCCTTTTTAGATAAACACAATGATCAAAGTGACATTGTTGGGTTGTGTTATATTCTTTCCACGACTAGCCCTCGTAGTTAACCGGGGGGTTAGAAGGGGGAGGAGCCCCCCTGTTTTTGCGCCGATTGCATAGCAGGGGGAGTCACAGGGGGTTTGAGGGGTGCAGGTAACCCCACTCTAGAAAAAATTGTTTTTGGACCCTATATTAGGTTGGGTGGACCTACATATGGTTTTGTGCATGATTTTTTTTACATGGTCTTGGTCGCGATGGTTTTCGGTCCATGGTATTAGATGCTTCAGCATGTATACATATGTATTGTAACATTAAAAGGAATATAATGAAAAGTCAAGCTAGTAGTCCTGGTTTTGGGACCCAGGGGAAAATCTCTGTGTATATGTTTTTTATGTGTTATGCTCTCGCATTGTTTATTTTATGTGTTTTAGAATTCGTATGTAGGTAATTTTTGTATAGGGTTAAAACCTACATTTGGTATCAGAGTTGTTTTGGCTTCAAGGGGACACCTTTATTACTCAGGGGTTTCGCTCGGGCCTGTGGTAGATCCCGCTCAATGGGAGATTTGTGGGATCGATTCTGGTGGTCAAAGAAGATGGCGAGTGGTCTAAAGATAGAGATCGAGAAATTTAATGGTCAGAGTTTTGAGTTGTGGAAACTCAAGATGGAGGATCTGTTAGTGGATAAAGATCAGTGGATCGTTGTAGATCTGGGTACTAAACCAACGAGAGTGTCTAATGAAGAATGGAAGAAGTTGGATCGGAAGGCAAAGAGCACAATATGATTATGTGTCTCAGATTCAGTATTGCTGAATGTATCATGGGAAGCTACGACGAAGGCTTTGTGGGACAAGTTAGAGACTTTGTACCAATCTAAGTCTCTGGTGAATAAACTGTTCATACGGAAAAAGTTGTATAACCTAAGCATGAAAGATGGAGACTCGGTGACGGAGCATCTGAATGCGTCTAATACTGTGGTAAGTCAGTTATCATCTGTCGATATCAAAATTTCAAATGAAGATAAATGCATTAGTTTGTTGTGTTCTCTACCAGATTCATGGGATAGTCTAGTTATTGCAATAGGTAGACATGCAACTACCTTGCAGTTTGATGAAATAGTCTCATCCCTACTAACGGAGGATATGAGACAGAAAAATATGGAGAACCAAAATGGTGATGCGTTGTCTGTATGAGGATGGTTACAGAACAGAATCAAAAATAAGTCATTGAGTGCGAGATATAAATCTAGAGCGAGATATAAATCTCAAGGAAAACCTGTAAAGGTGGTGTGCTGGAAATGCGGAAAGGAAGGGCACTACAAAAGGGACTGTAAATCTAAAGCTCTTGAAAAAGGAAAGGGATCTGATGATGCTCCTTCTACAAAGGTGAAAGCCACCTCAAATGAAGGTGGGGATGTGTACTTGGCTTCTTCAAGTACACATGTGGATCATGAGGCATGGTTGATTGACTCAGGTGTATCCTTTCACTTCACTCCCCATAGAGAGTGGTTATAAGAGTATGAGAAATACGATGGTGATGATGTCTTCTTAGGGGATGATAGGAAGGCTAGAATTTTTGGTCATGGAAAAGTAAAGTTGAAGTTGCAAGGTGGAAGGGTTAGAACACTTATGGGTGTTCTACATATTCCTGCATTGGCCAAAAATCTAATTTTTGTAAGCAAGTTGGATGATGCGGGTCTAAAAACAGTGTTAGAGAAGGATACCTACAAGATGCTTCGGGGAGCACTGGTATTGATGCGGGGAGATAGGATTGGAACTCTGTACAAGCTACAAGGTAGCACTGTTGTTGATAGATTCAACAGTTCTGTGGTTCCTGAAAGTGGAGAAAAAAATCTAGTGGTCTTTGGAGAGAAGACCATGATGTGGCATCAAAGGCTTGGACATATTGGAGAGAAGGGCCTTTGAATACTTCATGGTAAAGGTTTGGTAGAAGGTATGAGTAATAGCTCTCTAGATTTTGATTTTTGTGAAATTTGTTTATATGGGAAGCATAATCAGGTGAGTTTCCCCTCTGGTGGTAAGAGGGTGAAACAGATATTAGAGCTTGTGCACAATGATGTGTTTGGACCTGTGAAGGTTCCATCACTGGGTAAGTCTGTGTACTATGTATAATTTATAGATGACTTCTCAAGGAATACATGGATATATTTCCTTAAGAAGAAGCCTGAAGTCTTTGAGTTTAAAGAATTTAAGGCTTTGGTGGAAAACCAGATGGAGAAGAAGATAAAGGTACTGAGGACAGATAATAGTGGAGAGTTTTGCAGTAAGAAATTTGAAGAGTTTTGTAAGAAGTGTGGCATAGCACGGTAGAATTCTACTCCATATACACCTCAGCAAAATGGAGTTGCACAAAGAATGAACAAGACGTTGATGGAAAGGGCAAGAAGCGTGCTCAGTGGTGTTGGGTTAGGATAGGAATTCTGGGCAGAGGGAGTGGAGACAAAATGTTACCTGGTCAACAATTCACCTTCATCAGCGTTGGAGGATAAGACTCCACAAGAGGTATGGACTGGTAAGAAACCCTCTCTTTCACAACTGAGGGTATTTTGATGTGATGCATATGTACATGTTCCAAAGGAGAAATGAAGCAAGTTGGATAGTAAATCTAAAAAGTGCATCTTTATTGGGTATAAGGATGGTTTAAAGGGTTATAGGCTTTGGAACCTAGTAACAAGGTTGTGTACAGCCAATATGTGGTGTTCAGAGAGGTGAAAGATGTTATTAAACATGAAGTCCAACCAAAGGAACCTGAGAAGATAGAGTTTGAGCTAAAGGAGGAAGAATCAGACTCTACAGCAGAGGAGGAATCAAAATATGAAGAGCCACAAACTATGGGTGTGAGAAGATCAGTTCGAGAAAGAAGGCAACCAGAAAGGTATATTCCATATGCTTTCTATTCAAATTTTGCCTTATCTATTACTGATGATGATCTAGAACTATGAAGGAAGCAATAGATTCAAAGGATGGAAAACTCTGGAAAGAGGCCATGGTTGATGAAATGGCATCTTTGCACAAAAATGAGGCTTGGGATCTAGTGGAGTTGCCGGCTGGAAGGAAACCTATTAGCAACAAATGGGTGTTTAAGAAGAAGAAAAATGCAGAAGGCAAGGTGGAGAAATAAAAAGCTTGATTGGTAGCAAAAGGTTATTCCCAGGTGCCACGAATTGATTTTGGTGATATTTTTCCTCCTATTACCAAGGTAACTTCTATTAGATTACTTTTATCTGTTGTTGCTGGTTTTGATTTTGAGATAGAACAAATGGATGTGAAGACAACATTTCTTCACAGGAATCTGGAAGAGGAGATCTACATGAAGCAACCTGAAGGCTTTATTGTGAAGGGTAAGAAAGAACTGGTATGCAAGTTAAAGAAGTCTTTGTATGGGTTAAAATATTCACCAAGGATGTGGTATCAAAAATTTGATACATTTATACGGGGACTTGGCTTCACAAGAAGCAAAGTAGATCACTGTGTGTATTTTAGATTAATGGGTGACCGTGTTATTTATCTGGTCTTGTATGTGGATGATATGTTGCTGGTTGGAAATGACAAAGAAATTATCCAGGATTTGAAGACCCATTTGTCCTCCAAATTCGACATGAAAGATCTTGGTGCTGCAAACTATATTTTGGGCATGGAAATTAAAAGAGATCGGACAAAGAGGAAGCTCTGGTTAAACAAAAGGAAGTATGTTGAGACAATATTGCAGAGGCTTAATATGCAGGATAGTAAACCAGTGAAGGTTCCTATTCCTGTAGGTGTAAAGTTATTCATTGAACAGTGTCCCAAGACACAAGAAGAGGAAGAGGACATGTCCCGTGTTCCATATGCAAGTGCAGTTAGCAACATGATGTACGCGATGGTCTGTACTAGACCAGACATTGCACATGAAGTGGGAGTATTGAGTAGGTTTATGTCAAAACCAGGGAAGGAACACTAGACAGCAATGAAGCGGGTTTTCAGGTATTTGTGTGGCACTAGTGATTATGGTTTGTGCTACCAAGGAAGACCGTGATTGGACATAGTGTTGGATATTCATGGCTTTGTTGATGCAGATTGGGCTAGAGATCTGGATTAGAGAAGATTTACAAGTGGGTATGTGTTTACCCTATTTGGAGGTGCAGTCAGTTGGATGGGTAAGAAACAATTTGTAGTAGCACTGTCAACTACAAAGGCAGAATACATGGCAGCCACTCATGCAAGCAAGGAAGAAGTTTGATTGCAGAGATTGTGTTCAAGTATGGGGTTAGTACAGGGGGCTATAAGGATAGACTATGATAGCCAAAGTGCAATTTTCTTGGCAAAGAACCCTGCATATCATTCAAAGACAAAGCACATTGATGTTCAGTATCACTTTGTGAGGGATATGATAGAAAAAAAAAAGGTGTTGCTGGTAAAGGTGGACAATTTGAAGAATACTGTAGATGCATTGACAAAATTTGTGAGCTTTGAGAAGTTCTCTTGGTGTAGAGAAACAATGGGTGTTGCAGGGTTGGATAAATGACTAAGCTCTCTTGTGGCCCTCTGTGAAAAGAAAACAACAAGTGGGGGAATGTTGGGTTGTGTTATATTCTTTCCACGACTATCCCAAGTAGTTAACTAGGGGGTTAGAAGTGGGGCGGAGCCCCCCCTTCGTTGTGACGATTGCATAGAGGGGGGAGTCACAGGGGGTTTGAGGGGTGCAGGTAACCCCATTCTATGGGGTCCGGAGCAGCGCCCTGGAAAATTTTGTTTTTGGACCCTATATTAGGTTGGGTGGACCTACCTATGGTTTTGTGCATAATTTTTCGCACATGGTTTTGGACGCGATGGTTTTTGGTCCATGGTATTGGATGCTTTGGCATGTATAAATATGTATTGTAACATTGAAAGGAATATAATGAAAAATCAAGCTATTAGTCCTGGTTTTTGGATCCAGGGGAAAATCTCTATGTATATGTGTTTTATGTGTTATGCTCTCGCATTGTTTATTTTCTTTTTTTTAGAAATCGTATGCAGGTAATTTCTGTATGGGGTTAAAAACTACAGACATCTAGTATAACCTTGTCCAGACATAAACCTGTAAAATTTTAGATATCACTGCCTTGGAGCCTGTTTTAAGCCATACAAGCTCTTTTTCAACCTGCACACTAGTTTCTCCTTCCCTTTTACCTCATATCCTTTTGGTTGCTACATATATATCTCTTCCTCCAAATCCCCATGGAGAATGGTTGTCTTTACATCTAACTTCTCAAGATGAAAATTTTCAGATGCTACTAGACTGAAAATAGTTCTGATTGAAGTCATTTTAAGAACAGGAGAAAATATCTCATCAAATTCTATACCCTTTTTTTTGTGCAAACCCCTTCACCACAAGTCTAGCTTTATACCATTTTCTACCTCCATCTTCTTCCTTCAACCTGTAAACCCATTTATTCTGTAATTTTGTTTTACGTGCAGGAAAGCTAACTAAGTCCAAAGTCTAGTTATGTGCTAAGGATTCCATCTCTTCTGTCATGGCTTGCTCCCACTTCTTCCTGGTTTCTACCTGCACTTCTTCTTCATAACATTCTAGTTCACCAGAATCAGTCAACAATACATAATATAATGAAGGAGAGTATCGTTTAGGGGTCTACTTATCCTGGTAGATCTTATAACACCACTTTCAGGTGTTTGAGGTGTTTTTTGTTGTTGTGGTTTCTTTTTTTGTTCTGTTTGTTGATCATTATGATTTTCAGGCACCATCACTTTTTCTGTGATCTCATCAAGCACTGTGTATTCTCTATTTTCTTTTTCTTGTTTCTTTTTTGTAGTTCTAATAGGTGAATGAATAAAGAGTGAAGATTATACAGTTATACATTGACCAAGAAAAGAATATAACTAACAGTAGAACTGAATACACACACAAGAAACAACACATGATTTACATGGTAAAACCCTGACAGAGTGTCAAGGAAACATCCACGGGGCAAGGGATTGGAATCTCTATTAATTCAACAATGATTATCCATGATTACATTTCTCAGGCATTCACTAGTTTTATATAAGCCTCCTTTGTTACATAACTGCTATTTTGGTATAAAACTAACTAGTTACATTTTTACCCAAATTTACATAATTCGTCGTCAAACTTCCAACAAACTCCACCTTAACAACAATTTTCCTAATCCCTTGCCCACGCTCATTCATCATCTTTTCTACAAGCCAAGAGAAGCTAAACACCATCACAGCTTCTCTACTGTAGCTGGCTTTGTGAATATGTCTACACAATTCTCTTGCGTACGGACCTCTTGAAGAGCTACTTTTCCGCCATTGATCACATGTCTCAGAAAATGATACCTTACATCAATGTGCATGGTTTTGCTATGATAAGCAGGATTTGTAGCCAAGTGAATAGCACTTTGACTGTCACAAAGTACATCCACTTTCTCCTGCGTCCTTCCAATCTCATCGAGCAAACCCTTTAACCAGATTGCTTCTTTACTGGCATCTAAAGTAGCTATATATTTAGCTTCGGTAGTGGACAATGCTACTGTTTCTTGAAGCTTTGACATCCAAATAATTGCTCCACCTGCAAGAGTAAAGACATAACCTGTAGTAGATCTTCGTTTGTCCAAATCACCTGCATAGTCAGCATCTACATATCTGTAGACTGATCCTTCACTACCATTAAAGACGATGGAATGCTCACTTGTGCCTCTTAGATATCGAAGCACCCATTTCACTACTTTCCAATGTTCTTTACCTAGATTTTCCATGAACCTGCTGACAAATCCAACTGCATGTGAAATGTCAGGTCTTATACATACCATCGCATACATTAAGTTGCCTAGATCATTTTCATATGGTACATGAGACATATACTTCTTTTCTTCATGTATTCTAGGACTCAAAACCGAAGAAAGCTTAAAATGGGAAGCTAGTGGAACATTAACAGGTTTCAGATTGTTCATAGAGAACTTTTCAAATACTTTCTCCACATACTTTTGTTGTGATAACCAAAGCTTACCATTTTTCCTATCTCTGTGTATCTCCATGCCCAAAATATGTTTCGCTGCTCCAAGATCCTTCATATCAAATGTCCTAGAGAGCTGAGCCTTTAACCTATTGATCTCTTCCATGATTTTGCTTGCAATAAGCATATCATCAAGATACAAAGCTAAGATAATGAATATGCCATTGAAACTTTTGAAGTATACACAATAATCATACTCACTTCTTATAAAGTTCTAGCTCACCATGAAGGAATCAAGCTTCTTGTACCATTGTCTGGGAGACTACCTCAGACCATACAATTATTTCCTGAGCTTGCCATCTAATATTCTGCTACGACCTTGTACAAAACCTTCTGGTTGTTCCATATATATCTCTTCATTCAAATCACCATGTAGAAAAGTTGTTTTAACATCTAACTGTTCTAACTCAAGATTAAGTAACGCAGTTAGTGCCAACACAATACGAATAGAAACAAGTTTTACAACTAGAGAAAAAATCTCATGAAAGTCTATACCTTCAACCTGTGAATACCCTTTTGCTACCAATATCGCCTTATACCTTTCGATACTTCCATCAACTTTCCGTTTCAGTTCGAAGACCCACTTGCATCCAACAACACTTCTCCCTTCAGGAAGCTCTACAAGATCCCATGATTTTTTCTTGGCTAAGGAATCCATTTCTTCTTCCATAGCCATTTTCCATTTTTCACTATCTGTATCATCTACTACTTCCTAATAACAAGAATTTTCCCCATCTTTACTAATCAAAGAAAAAGATGAAGCAGAATCTTCATACCTTTTGGGAGTTTTTATTTCCCTTGTAGACCTTCTTAGAGTGACTGGTTGTTGAATTGGTTTAGAAACTTGAACTGGTTCAGAAGCTTCAACGGTTTCCTTTGTGTCTTCAACACCTTTTTCTCCAAAAGTCTCTCCTTCCTTTTGACTGTCACCGAAAGGTCTAGCCTTCAACTGAACTCGTTGATTTGGCGATACATGTTCCTATTCAATTCCTTCAACATTTGATTTTAAAAGAGAAGATTCATCAAATGTTACGTCTCTACTAATGACTATCTTCCGCAATGTAGGATCCCACAACCTGTATCCTTTCACTGTATAGTCATACCCAACAAAGACATAACATTTTGATTTTTTATCTAATTTTGAACGTTGATTTTTAAGAATAAGAGAATAAGCATCACATCCAAATATCCTCAAATGTGAATAATGACAAGACTGACCTCTCCAAACTTCTTAAGGAATTTTACAATTAATTGCTACTGAAGGTGATTTGTTAACTAAATAAAAAGCAGTAGATATTGCTTCTGCCCACAACTCCTTTTGCAAGTTAGCATTGCTGATCATGCTTCTGGCTCTTTCCATAAGGGTCTGATTCATACGCTCAGCAACACCATTTTGCTGAGGAGTATAAACAATAGTTGTGTGTCTAATAATTCCCTCATCCTTACCGTATTGTTCAAATTCATTTGAAGTAAACTCACCACCACTGTTAGTTCTCAAACATTTAATAGATTTGCCTGTTCTTTTCTCTACCATTGCTTTAAATTGTTTAAAGACATTGAATACATCAACTTTCTTTTTTAGCATAAAGACCCAAACTTTACGGGAGAAATCATCAATAAACATTAAAAAATATAGAGCACCTCCATATGATACAACAAGGGATGGTCCCCACAAATCATAATGAATATAGTCTAAAACATCTTTACTATTATGATTTCCAACTTTAAATCTTTGTTTACACTGTTTTCCATACACACAATGTTTACAGATATCTAACTTCAAAGATTTCAGATTGGGAAGAGATTTACATTTCATCAGTATCTGAAGACCCTTCTCACTCATATGACCTAATCACGGATGCCATAAATGAGTACCTGCTTCTTCCTTTTCTGACATAACCGCTGCTTCACTGACCTGAGTACTTCCTTTTAACCTGTAAATATTTCTGACCTTTTCTTCTTTCATAACCACTAAGGCTCCTTTAGAGACTTTCAAAACGCCATCCTGACCTGTGAACTTATAACCATCTGAATCCAAAACTTCTAAAGAAATCGAAATTTTCTTCAAATTAGGTACATGTCTAACACTAGTTAATGTTCTAACTGTGTTATCATACATCTTAATCTTGATATTCCCATACCAACAGTCTGACATGACACATTATTACCCATAAACACAGAACTACCATTTACATTTTCATACGAAGTAAACCAATTTCTGTGTGGACACATGTGATGAGAAGCACCAGAGTCTAACAACCAACTATCTAAACCCTGAGAGACATTACATTCAGGTGAAGTTTCATTTATCATACATAATTCTTCAGCAAATAAAACATCATCTATCATACCTGAATCGACATGATTCGCTTCCTTCTTCGAGTTATCAGGTTCATTTCATTTCCAACAGTGTTTCTTCAAGTGTCCAATTTTATTGCAATGCCAACATTTTACCTTACACTTCTTTCCCTTCGATTTAGATCTGGAAGACCCCTTTGGTTTTTCTCCTCTTTCCTTTGAGCGTCCTCTTGCTACCATAACTTCTGATGCAGTTGTTTCAGTACTAGATTTCTTTCGTACTTCTTCAGACAAGAGAGATTCCACGACTGATTCAAACTTCAAAGAATTAGCAGTGCTCAAGATGATTGAAGTTACGAAGTGATCCCATGATTCGGGCAGAGAATACAGCAAAGTTATGGCTTTATCTTCTTCCTGAATTTTAACTTCCATATCTATTAATTGACATATAAGTGTATTAAAAACATTCAAATTTTCTGCAACTTTTGAACCTTCTTTCATTCGAAGACTATACAACTATCTTTTTAGATAAATTCTATTGGTTAATGAATTTTTCATATAGAGTTTTTCTAGTTTTTCCCACAATCCTGAAGCTATATTCTCTTCAACAATATTGAAGAGAACTTCATCCGCCAAGCATAACCAGATGGTACTGAGAGCTCGAGTATCCAACTCCTCCCAGTCTGAAGTAGTCATGGTTGCAGGTTTCTTAGTTGCCCCATCCATTGCCTTGTGCAACCCTTGTTGCACAAGCAGATCCCTAACTTTCAGTTTCCAAAGAGAAAAATTGCTCTTTCCGGTGAATTTCTCCACCTCGAATTTTGCATTCGACATCTGAACCATTTTTCTAAGGTTTCAATCTTCTGTCTTTCAACTAGGGTTTATATTTTTCTTCAAGAACTTTTTGCATATAAAAAGATAACTCCCCCAACCCTTCAACAATTTTTTTTTTTCAAATTAATGAACAACCTTTGTTTTCCTTTCCTTCAATTTAAATGGAAAAAACCCTTTGATGTTTTTTTTTCCTTTCAATTAAATAAATTATTTCCTTCAATTTTAAACAAATTCACCCCTTGTTTTGCACAAATTCACCCCTTGGTCATCATGCAAGCAGCAACGTTGGTCTGGAAAAATACAAAGGGCTTCATGCAGACAGGGTTTGTGGCACTTCACCATTCCAAACTCCTCTTTCTTCCTCGACCAACCAACACGTGCCACACAAAGAGCAAACGACTCTACCAGCACAGAGGTTCAGGCAGCAAACGCACACAGGGTGCAGGGTTCGTGGTATGATAGCGTCTCTTGCATGCAAAGAATATAGGCTGCTTCGGTGTTGGCCTCTTCACGTAGAGAATACAAACTTTGGAAAAATCAACAATATCGAACGCTTTTTGCACCAGCACTCGGCCTGCAACGGGTCCTCACTGTGGGCTTCACCTCTGCACCATAGAGGTAGGTAGTTATCTCTACAACACAACACCACAACAATCCACCGGCCTCCTCGTTGATCACACCAAGAGTCTTCACCTCTCTAGAGTCACGAGTTCCGCACACTACGTTCAGCCCTATACCTCTGGATTTTACATAGCGCTCACCAAGACCTCCCAACTCAACCTCATTTTCTCTGATACCATTTGTAGTTCCAATAGGGGAAATGAGGAAAGAAAGAAAACCATTCAGTTATACATTGACCAAGAAAAGAATATAACTAATAGTAGAACTGAATGCACACACAAGAAACAACATAGGATTTACATGGTAAAACCCTGGCAGAGTGTCAAGGAAACATACACGGGGCAAGGGATTTGAATCTCTATTAATTCAACAATGATTCTCCAAGATTACATTTCTTGGTAATTCACTAGTTTTATACAAGTCTCCTTCGGTACATAACTGCTATTTCAGTATAAAACTAACCAGTTACATTTTTACCAAAACTTACATAATTCGTTGTCAAACTTCCAACATTTTCCTGCGTATGATCCTTATACAAAACCTTTTCATTGAATATGACATCTTTTCTCCTAATGATTTTGTGTTTTTCATAATCATAAAAGTGATAACCAAAATCATTAACACCATATCCAATAAAGCTACATTTCTTTCATTTTTCCTCAAGCTTTGTTCTACTCTCTTTATTAATGTGGACAAAGGCTTCACCACCAAACATCTTTAAAAAAGAGTAGTTTACCTTTTTACTTTTCCATGCCTCCTCTGGAATACCACCATCCAAGGAACTTGAAGGCCCTCTGTTTATTAGATACACAACAATATCTACATCATCCTCCCAAAATTGTAAAGGCAATCATGCTTGCAATCTCATGCACCTTGCACACTCCATGATTGTCATGTTCATCCTTTCTGACACACCATTTTCTTGTGGTGTTCCTCGATCTGTCTTCTCTCTGTGAATTCTATTCTCTGGATAGTACCTATCAAACTCTTTGCTGCAATATTCACCTCCATTGTCTAATATGAGACACTTCAATCTTTTTCCTATCTCATTTCCAACCAAAGATTTCCATTTCTTGAAAGTATCAAATACATCAGATTTATTTCGAATACAATAAATCCAACTTTTTCTGGTTGCATCATCAATAAATGTTACATAATAATGAGAGCCACCAAGAGATGATACCTGAGGAGATCCCCATACATCTGTATGCACAAGATCTAATTTTTGCTCTTCTTTTCTTTCCCAACTCTGAGGAATTTGACTCTCTTCTATTTTCCAAAAACATAACTCTCATAGAATTTTAAATCAACATGGTTCAAACCTCCCAACAAATTTCTTGAGTGAAGAATCTGCATCCCCTTCTCACTCATGTGCCTGAGCCTATGATGCCACAATGCCATATCTGCTCCTGTAGAGGTTAAAGCATTAATAGAATTAGAAATACCATTGCATAAATACAATGCACCAACCTTTTCTCCTTTTGCTATTACTAGGGCTCCTTTAATGACCTTCTAGGTTTTATCCGTAAAAGTAGATACACAGCCTTCACCTCCCAACTACCCTATTGAAATCAAATGTTTCTTCAGATCTGGAACATGCCTTATTTCCTTCAATAGCTGTTGATTTCCATTATGTTGTTCTATGAAAACTATACCCATTCCAATTATTTTATAGGGTTTATCATCACCCAATCAAATCTGTCCAAAATATCCTTGAGCATAAACAATGTAAACTTTGAAACGAGAACTGATATTGTTACCCGTTTTGTAAAGATACCAAAAAAGTGACCCGATTTTGAAAAGGGGTGATGCAGAACACACATGTTTTTTTTAGAGCATAGTTTTTGGCACTTTAATTTTTTTTATGTACATTGCATTTTAGAATGGTAGTGATTTTCAAGCTGATTTTAAAAAGTGGTTATTCTGCATCAGACCCTTTTTTTAAAAGACCTATTTTTTGACTTTAAATTTTTTATTATATGAAATGTAAATAATTATTTTTTAAATTTAATAATTTTGGAAGAGGTCTTCTTCTTCATATTATCTTGTTTTTATTTATTTATTTTGTTTTTGTAGTGAGATTTTTATTGTTTTGCATATTTAAAGAAGAAGATCGATATTTTTTATTTTCGATATTCTACATATTTATACATTGTTAATTAAATTTTCAATCCAAATGAAATAATTGTCTCTAAAAAACAAATATAAAAAAGACAAAAATAAAAAATGTTAAAAAAAAATTATCTCATAAACCATAAAAGAATTTGAAAAAAAAACATATATATATATATATATATATATATATATATATATAATTAAGTAAGTAAAAATAGAGAAATTAAGAAAAAAACATTAGCAAAAACTAGGAAAAAAAATAAAAAAAAAACAAACTAGTTTAAAAAAAAAAAAAATTAAAGAAAAAAATTTAAAAACTAGTAAAATTAATATTAAATAAAAAAAACAAAAATAAAATCAAATTAAAAAAAAAAAAAAAAAAAAAAAAAAAAAAAAAAAAAAAAAAAAAAAAAAAAAACCAAAAAAAATATGAAAATGGCGGAAAATATGTCTTTTCAAACGAAAAAAGTAAATAAAAAAATAAAAAAACATTTACAATTTATTAAAAAAATATCTATTTTTTGTTTAAAAAAAATTCAAATTATAAAAAAAAACAAAAAATAAATTAAAATTATATATAAAAAAAAAAAAACCAAAAAAATGCATATTTTGATTTTTTTTTTAAAAAGAAGTTAATAATTATTTTTATTAAACCTAACATTTTTATTTTAAAAAAATTAAAATTAAAATTAAAAATTTTTTTAAACAAATTTTTTTTATTAAAAAAAATTATAATTTTTTTTTTATTAAAAAAAATTATAATCTTTTTTTAACATTTTTTTTTAATTTAAAAATACAATAAATTAAAAACATTTTAATTTTTTTTCAAAAAAAATTAATTTTTTAATTTCAAATTTAAAAAATTATTACAAAAAAAAAAATTTTAAATTTTGTTTTTTATTTTAACGCACTTTTTTTTAATTAACAAAATAAAAATAAAAATAAAAAATTGCAGCCCTCCGCCCCCCGGCCGCACATGGTGGCGCGGCAGTGGGCGGCCGGGGGGCGGGAGGGCGATTCCCGGAATCACCCTCCCGCCCCCCAGCCGCCCGTGGTGGCGCGACCATGGGCGGAGGTGCCTGCTAGCAGATGCCACCACGGGCGGCCGGGGGCGTAGTGCCGCAATTTTTTTTTTTTTTTAAATAAAAAAAAAAAATCCGTTAAAAAAAAATAAATAAATAAATAAATAAATTTTTTTTTAATAATTTTTTAAATTTGAAATTAAAAAATTAAATTTTTTTGGAAAAAAATTTAAAATGTTTTTAATTTATTGTATTTTTAAATTAAAAAGAAAATGTTTAAAAAAAAGATTGTTTAAAAAAAATTAAATTAATTTTTTTTTAAAATAAAAATTGTTGTTTTAATAAAAAATAATTAGATTTTTTTAATAAAAAATATGCATTTTTTTTGTTTTTTTTTTTAAATTCAAATTTATTTTTGTTTTTTTTTTAATATTAATTTCACTAGTTTTTTAATTTTTTTCGTTAATTTTCTATTTTTTTTTAACTACTTTGTTTTTAATTTCTTTTTCTTTTTTTTCCTGGTTTTTGCTATTTTTTTTTTTTAATTTCTCTGTTTTTACTTACTTATATATATACATATACATATATATTCCAAATTCTTTTTTGATTTGTGAGATATTTTTTTTTTTAACTTTTTTTATTTTTTATTTTTCTTTTATATATATTTTTATATTTGTTTTTTTAAATAATCAACATTTTAATCTTAATTTTAGTATTTTTTAATTTTTTTTGCTAATTTTCTATTTTTTTAAATCTAGTTTGTTTTTAATTTTTTTTGTTTTTTTTTTAATTTTTCTATTTTTAGTTTATTTTAAATGTTTTTTTTTTCTTTTTCGTATTTTTTTTTTCTTTTGCCAATTTTATGATGGTTTACAAGATTATTTATTTTTTTTCTTTTACTATTTATTTGTTTATAATTTATAATTTTTTTTTATTTTTTAATTTTTACCATTATTTTTTTTTTTTTTTTACATTTTTATGATTGATATTGTTTATTTTTATATTTGATTTTTTTTTTTATTTTTTAATTTTTATTTTATGTTTTGTTTTTATTATATATTTTAATTTATGTTTTGTTATTTTTTAAAACTTTTTTTTGTTTTGTGTTTTTTCATTGTTTTAATTTTTATTTTTATTTTTTTTAATTTAATGTTTTTCGGGGTCATGATAAAATATTTTACACCATTATTTCGAAATGTTGATATTTTACTTTTGAAAAAAAAACTATTCTTCCAGAATTAACAGTATTCGTTTTTTAGGGTATTTTTTGGATAATTTTTGCGCAAAAAATTGGTTTTCACCGTCATTTTTAAAACATGTTGAAAATTTACCCAAAAAAAAAGGTGTTATCCCAGCATCAACACTTTTCGTGTTTAGCACTATTTTTGATGTTTTTTTGGGGTTTTTTGGCCAGAGTTCCCGTTTTGAGTTTATAGTTCCCATTTCAAAGTTTACATTGTTCATAATCATGAAAATGTTTCCTATCAAGTGTGTGGCATGGAAAGAGGCCCTTGAATCTACCACCCATGCATCAATAATATTTTCTAATGAAAGAATCAAAGCATATTGCAACACATCACCTGTCACATTCGCTTCATGATTGTTTTCTTGTTGCGTGTCTCCTTCTTTTCTGTAAGAGCCCTATCCTAGGGTCTGCTAACCGATCTATTTCTGAAAATTTAAATGCAATAAGAGGCAGTAGTTTACTTACTTACAAGACTATTAGACAAATAAAGTTTTACAATTTACATTCTAATAAAATTCACATCAATAATCTATGGAGGAATACCTGTACCAGTGGCTGGTGGAGATGCCTTTGTCCTGTTGCTCCTGCTGAACACTCCTCTTGATGGACCCAATTGGATTTACCTCCCAGTCAACTAAGAAATAATCCCTAGCCCAGGAAACCTCCACAGGTTCCCTAGCCCTTTGAGCCCAAGTCCAACTAGATGTAGTGTGTGTGTCCAAGATGAATGATCCAGACCAAGATGAACAATATTTCCCTCCTCTCAACAACCCAAGAAATCTCCACAGGTTCCTAAGGTCTCCAAAAAAACACAACAAGTCCTAAAATCACAACCAACCCCACAATCATAAGAAAGACCCAACATCCCCTTCTCTCCCTTCCCCCTTCGCTTTTTATACCCTCCCTCTCTTCTCCATCTCAACCACCCCTCATTAATGTCATTAACTTCTCATCCATCCTTACAGTTGACTTCTCTTCTCCCAAGTAAAGATGGGAGTACATTTGAAAATGTGACATGAATATAAAATTGGGAAATTAATGGGAAAGGTCCATGTCTTCTCCTAAGTAAATCTGAAAGTACATTTGGGAATGTGAGATGAATATATATATATATATATATATATATATATATATATATATATATATATATATTGATAATTAAATGGAGAGGACTATGTCTTATCCCAAGTAAGTGTGAGGGTACATTGGGGAATGTGAGATGAATGTATATATTATTTGAAATAATGGAAGGAGACCATACCCTTCCTAAGATTCAATTTGAGAAGGTAAGTTGGGAATTTGAATCATAGAAATCATGAATTTTATATTAGACCAATATTTCTCAATATTTTTAGATAATGTAAACATTAACAAAATTTGTAGGATAAGATTTAAGTGGGGCATTACCTACACCCCTCCTTTAGAAAACTTTGTCCCAAAGTTAGAATGAAAAGATACAAGGAGTTTGAAAGCATAGCAAACCAGAAAGAGTAATAGCATTAAAATTTGATAAGTCAGACAATGAAATTACTTCCCATCAAGAGTCTCCAACTGATCTATATCCTCCTATCCATCCTGACCTACTTCCGTTCCCACCCTATCCGTCCTTTTCTACTTTATTAGTGGCAACGACCATACCAACCACTGATAAAATCGACATGGTGGAAGTGTCGAATACATCAAACTAACTTCCCCAATAGGCAACTGGCAATCGTCATCACACGTCTAGGGGAGCATGTCCACCATTGCCGTCCCATGATTCCAGGTTTCGAAGGATACACAATGGGAAATGCCTCCACCCCTCCTTCAGAACTAGGGTCAACACCCTAATACGGACCACACTACAGAGCTGGTTGGACTTGTCATCGAATAATCTAGTTAGGTCATCTTGCCACCTGTCATTTGCATTTTACTCGTGTCATAAGAGTGCATATCAAGTAGATACCAAATGTAGTAAAATAATGTACATTATACCTTCCTCATGAGATGTCTCATCCTTCCCTCAATGGAAGAGTAGATCTCGGCTATCATATAGTTCTTTTCCCTGTGAGTTAGCTCTCATTCATGCATTTATATAACAACAAGACATATAATCATCACATTATTAAGTCTAGTATCCATGTGTCAATCTGGGAATTCTCACTAAGTCATTCATTTAAATAAATCATATCTAATTGAGCTATATATGAACCAAAATAATTCTAATAAGTTACGCACTAGATAATCCATCACTAATTGAGTCATACATGTAGTCCATACATCAACCATTTATATCATCAATATCAAATCTATCAATTGATTCATATAAGTAGTTTTATGTGTCAAACCAAAAGCATCAATATTACATAATGTTCATAAATAAATAACATGGAATTGCAAAATAGAACCTTAACATAGGTAGTTATCTAAGTCAAAAAATAGGCATCACAGATGCTCAAAAAGTGAGGGGTAGTCATGACGCATAGTCTCTGCACCCTCCTAGGTAGCAGATCCTAGGCTATACTCATCCCACTGGACCTTAACTTGGTCCACCGTGCGATGTCTGGGCTATCAAACCATATGGTCCAATATGCGTAATGGTTCTACCATTACAGTTCCCATGTCCGAGACCCACAAGTCCTGCCAATCCAGTTTGTGAGATTCGTCAGAAACATAATGTCATATGACAGATACATGAAAAACATCATGAGTTTTATGTAAATGTGGTGGAAGTACAAGATGATAGGCAACTGGTCCAATCTTCTCTTTGATCCTAAAAGGTCCTATGAACCGAGGTGACAATTTTGTCCCCTTCCCAAACTAGATGGTGCTTTTGTTGGGTCGGATATGAATAAAAACTTGGTCCCCTATCTCATAACTATGATCAATCCTATGTGAATCAGCATAGCTCTTCTGTCTATCCTGTGCTTCCTTTAACCTTTGCCAAACCTGCTTTACCTATTCCCCCATTTCTTGAACTAATTCCGAGCCCACTATGTTGTGGGGAAAAGTATCCGACTCGGAATGACCCTATCCCTACTCTAAGGGTGATAGTTCCTTAGCAACAACAGAAAGTAAAGCTTTGACGTTTCTTCTTTATGAAAGTACAGAGAAGGAAGAAAAGATTGACCAACCGATATCCTTCGCTTTTGTCGATCTTGTCTTCTCTCTTCGTCCCTTGCTCCCAGCTCCTTGTTCTCTTGTCGGCCCAGCTACACAAAGATCCTGCACAAACAAGAGAGGGAAACTACAAGAAACATGTACTCATAACTGATGCATGGATTAGAGTGAATTAGATATACAAGTAAATACAATACATCAATGCAATACAAGTATATAGGAGAACATTCAAAGCTTTATTGATAGAAGTAAAAGGTTCTGAGAAGGTTACAACCATAAATGGCTCCAATCCAGCAGCGCCTCCCCAGCAGCAAGAAATCTCCTCTTCCCCTCTATAAAAGCAATCACCCAATAGCTCTAACTGTAGACCAACAACACTTCCTTGCTTTGCACAAAATTCCAGCCTCCTTAGACCTCATAGAAGAGCTCTATATATAGGATAGAAGAAGAAAGGATGAGTCAGCTTGAGACTGACATAAAGCTGCCTTGTGTCCTTTCCCTCTTCAGTTAATCTTCAGTTCTTAAGTCCACTTGGAGATCCTTGCTTACACATGGAGATCAAGTACCTCTTACTCATCACAGGGCGAATTCCTTGAACCAAGTGTCAGTTTGGAAGCTTCCTGGGCAATTGACACCTTGCAGAATGACTGTGCCACTTGGCCAATCTCACCCAGCGCAGGTAGCCTTCATTAGAGTTGACTTTTAGCGCAGGTACAAGGAGGAGCAGTTGACATTCAGCGCAGATGCTCAGTGGAGCAGCTGACATGATCCAAAAATAGCCTGTTTTTGAGTGTTTTCAGGTGGAGAACTGATAGGAAGTGCTGTGGTTTGCTGACCTTGTTCCTCTAGGGGTAAGAACAACATGTTTAGGGACTGAGGATCCCTGTAATTATTGACATTTCATGCTCCATGCTGCGAGGCACAAAAATGTCTATAACAGTTGCCCCCTAAAGTATGAGGTCGTTTATCGGGTGAAATGCTTTATCCAGAGGGTCCGAAGTTCATTCAAGTGCTGAGAGGTGCCCTGTAATACAATACAATACAATACATTATTTTTCATTCTGTTTTCATGATCTAGCTGAGGCAGGCATTCCCATGCTCAGCTTTATAAATACATTTTGGTACATAGAACAGACGATCGTCTGATGGTAGACTGATAATTTTCTGCTGAAATTATCATCCTTTGAATAGGATGATCATCTGCTGCAATGATGTACATGACAAATGCTTTCATATTTCCTGAATATGTATCGCAGCCCGGGTGGATGAAACTAGATCCGGGGTCTTCAAACTCGTTCGATCTTCACTCTAAGTACAAGTCGATCCATGTGAGAATTTCGCTGAAGTCGAACATGGAAAGACATCGCTTGATTACCGGTCAATGATGAAAAACCGTTAACAAGCGCGAGAGGAATCACCGATAATGATAATGACCCTCAAGGTACTGCAGTACAATTCACGTGGCGTGAATAAAGGACTTGGCGTCGAACGCCACGCAAAATCTTCTGGTCGAAGGTCATTGATGTATACCTGTCGCCGGAAGTGAGAAACTTGCCATTGAGGCATGCAAGCTTCAAAGTACTTATGGGGTTGTTCCTAGATCAACTTCTTGGATAATGAGCTGAAGTCGACAAGAAGTGATCCGTCAAAGGAGGGCCTTAATGAATCCCACATCAATGACACGGAACGGAGCTAATGATTTTAGTGGAGGTGAAAACAAACTGTGACATATGATTCAGGGTGGCGATCATGAATGGATGAAGGATAATGTATGGCAGTGGATGGGACACGGTTGACACTTTCAGAATGACCTCTCTTGAACATATAACGACACTGATGCGATGGATCGGTAGCATTACCCCAAAATGTGGATGGTTTGGCGAAGACCATGGTGATGAGACCGGTGAATGAAACAACCCAACCCGATGTGGTACGGAAGAAAAGTGTCATGTTCAAGAGCGACTTGCTACCATTAAGCTTTGATGTTCTCCCAATTTTTCCCCTGTCATTTCTGACCAGTACCTCTTTATTTTTGTCAAGCTTGAGGAGGATAACATATGCTTGTTCTATAACCTGCCCTTCGGGCAAGCCTATCGCTATGATTTAACAAGCTTAGCGATAGGGAAACTCGTTCTCGTCTAAAGACAAGTTTGTCGCTATTTAATCATTTTAACGAGTCTAACAACAAGGAAAACTCGGTCCTTTTCATTTTTAGAGAGTCTGAAAAGGTACAGAAAGTTAACTCCATAATTCCTTTTTCGTCATCTAATCCCTTAAGTCCGAAAAAGTATAAAACAATACAGAAGGGATGGGTGTTCGGTACTTTTAACGAGCCGAACAAGACAAGCGCTCGATCTTTTTGTGTAATAATCCCTCAGGTCCAAAAAGATTAAAGTCTAAATGAGGGATAGCTCTTCCGGTCCCTTTAGCGAGCTGGAAGGCCAAAACTCGGCAAACTTTTCATATTTTACGAGTCAGAAAAGAGCTCAAAGATGACTCGTCTTTTGAGGAACGAGTGATAAACAGGGATAGCAACTGATTCTAGGTACAAATTGGAATTTTCCAATCACGGCAGTGTCACAAGGATGGCTAGGTGAAATCACTCTTCGCAGATGTTCCTCAAAATGGGTAAACAATCATATGGGGGTGAACGATCGGCCAAATGAAATGGAGGTGACGGTGCACAAACACGACCAAGGCTTTTAAGGCTGATAATATTACGATCACAATGGTTATTTACCAGGATAGGTTCATTTTTTAATGAGCTTGAACTCTGGTGGAACCCTTGCTCATGCTTTTTCTATTTTTTAACGAGCATAAATTCCGCAGTAAAACTGCTCGGTTCTTGCGTTTATTTTTTAACGAGCATGAACCATGTGCTAAAACTGCTCAATATACCAGTCATAGAATAAGAACGCCTCCTGTGAGATAGCTATTTTTTAAGGAGCTTTATCTCACGAAGCTATGCTCCAAATTCTCCTTCCTTTATGTAAGTTCAGAAAACGGTTAATCTTAAAACCAGATAAATAACCGCCCCTAGCTTGCACTCCAGAAGGTTTGCATGCCCCCAGGTATAGGATAGAATTTCGAGGCTGCCCCTCCTCTCTCCTACCTCTGCTTTTCTTTGGGTGTTCACAGTTACTTGTCATCTTGCCAATCTAATGTTAACGATACTAGTCTTCTCGTTATTTTAAGGGGTCTTACGCGGTACTCAGTCTTCCCGTCGGCCCAACTTTTAACGAACAGCTATTCGTGACAAGAGAAGAACACTACTCAAAGACAAAACATTGGTATTATTGAAGGAGGCTTGCCTCTTTCTTATTATCCAAAGACGGTTCTATTCGCTGCCGCAAATCAATCTCTTTCTTTGGCGATGTCTATCATTAGGTTACTCAAAGATGGTTACCCTATGTCACAACAATAGAATCTCTTTCTTTGGAGGCTGCCCCTACTTATCCTTCAAAACATTTGTTTTAATGGGTGAGGCTTGCTTTTCCCCAAAGATGGTTACTGCTTGTTGCAATAAGGGAATTCCTACTTGGGCATTGCCCACCTCTTTAGACAAAGGTGAATGACTCTTTTGCCAAACACATAACTTTAACAAAGGAATACTATTCCAGAACAACCCCTCTTCCATCCACGGACGGGGTACGGACTAGTCATATTCTTCTGCGGAAATTCTACCTTATACCCAGGGTTTCTTCTGCCCGAAGCAGACCAGGGTGCATGCCCCCTGGGTTCCAGTCTTTCTTTCCGAATCACTCGCATTCATCGGGAAGGAGGACTGGGGGTGGAGGCGAATCTTGAGTGAACAGACCATTTAGGAATGGTATTTGACTATTTGCGATGCGAGATCCCGGAAATGAAAGTTGGTCTACGAGCTTGACCACCCTTCTTTCGTGTGGAAAACACATTACTCTAAAGAGTGAGGAGACTATCGCTCCCATGCAATAAATATAGTCACATCCAAGGAGTAGGTTATAATCCAAGGGTCCTTGGACGACCATCACGTTCAAATTAACGGTCTTCCTTTTCAATGTAACAGGCACATTGGGGAAGATTCCTAATGGTCGACTGGTTCCTTTATCAAAACCTGAGAGATTTCTTAACTCAGGTAAAAGCGTCGGGGAACCCAGTGCTTTCCAAGCAACAGAGGAAAGGATACTCACAGACGCCCCTTCATCAATGATAGTACCAGCCATAATCATTCTATAGATCTGGACAATGATTCTGAATGGTATACTGGCTGGTAACCGGGGTCTGCCTAGTTGATTCCAATCAAAGGATACAACCAGGTTGCTTGGTGGTGGGACCGAATATACGGCCGGGTATGACCCTGATGATGTTCCTTCCTGCGATAAAGGAATGGGCGCATTGCCCTGACGCTCATCAGAGTCGGTGCTGATGAAAAGAATCTGGATGGTGTCATCCTTATTCTCTTCAGTGAGGGTGTCGCTTGAAGACGACTCTTCAGCGACGGTGTCATTGGAAGATGAAACTTCTGAAGGTAGAACCGGGTCAACTGCCGTATCGACCTTTGGACTTTCGTCCGGTCTGGATTCAGTAGGTTCATTTTCAGTGACTGACGCTTCAGCCGACCACTTGAGTGGGCCAGCTGTGTTTTCAACCGACGAAGGACTCGGCACGAGTTTTTTGTATCCAGGAGGAAGTCTTACCGGTGAAACCGGACGATCTTCCAAAACTCTCTTCGCTTCGTCTAAGAAGGGACAACGGTGGATGGCATGACTGCCTTCACACAACTTACAGGGGAATTTTACTCCTCCTCTTTGTCTTGATCCTTCACTTTCGCTGGTTGACGGAAAGCAATCAACCTGATTGTCAGAGGTTGATGCCCCCGAATTGTGCAGACGAGGGGACCAGTCCCTTAGTATCCGGGGAATACAGGGACAATCTCTGTGGAAATGGTCTCCTCTACATATGACACATGGCGATTTAGGCCCGGTCTGTGCAGTGGGTGGGTTTTCGTCAGATGTCTTTTGCTTGCCCCCAGTCGCCTTAGGCTCCTTCTTCTTCTTTTCTTTCTTCTTCTTTTCCTTATTCTCCTTGGGAGGCTGACTTTTGCCGGCTCTACCTTGCGAAGACGAAGGATCAGAGGAAGAACTTTTGGAAGTAGAAGGCTGGTGGGCAGCTCTAGACTGATCTAACTGTTGACTCGATTGATCAGGAACCATGGTGGCCTGAACTACATTGGTTGAGAACAGCCAAACTGGCAGGCCTATTGTCAGTCCTGGAAGCGACAATGTGGCCATATGGGGCGCACCAACTTCTCCCCAAGAGGAGAAAGGACTAGGACTTCCATCTTGTGGACTTCCTTGGTTGGGGCGTTCCATGTTCTCAACTTACAGATCAACGCGGGAATGAGAGGTGATTATGTTTCGTTTAAAATGAATTTTATAACGACGCTTTATTAGACACAACTTTGCTTTTTCATGTTTTAAGAGTCGAGAAAAAGCTAAAGATGACTCTAGTCGCCTTCGATGTATTAACGAGCCCGAAGTGACAAATGCTCGGTTGGACTTTTTAGTTATAGAGTTTGAAAAAGGCCAAAAGAAACTGCTCTGGAGATCTAGGCAGAGGGTGTGCCAAACCTTTCGCGAAACCATAGAATACGTTTTACGGTACGGGTGGTCGATCTTCGTGAATGCTGTGTTCACTGCATCGCGATCAGTAGGGCGGCCGACACGGCTTCCTAAGGATAAAGGCTTTATTCCTATAGGGGTCTCCCAATATACTCGACGGTACGCGGGAGCACAAGTCTGTATTGATACTTATCGCTTCACCGTGGAGGAATCACCCAACCACTCAACGCTAAGATATCACGTTTAACGACGCTGGAACACGTCTCTAGCTTAGACCTCTATGTGTTTGCGTTATGTTTCAATGCGTTGTTATGTAAATTCAATTCATTTTAATGTTGATCTTGCTTAGCAGTTTGCCTTTAAGGATCACCACGAGATGTATATATACAACTTCCTAAATGCAATCTAAGATGAGAAGCAAAACTTTTCAATCTTTCAACTTTGAAAACCTTAATCTACTGAGGGAAAAGAAAGACATCAACTTTTCACACAGATCATAGAACACACACTAAATGCACTTTTTCCTAAATCAACATGCAAACTGTCAATAATGCACATGCACAATGCAGATATTTCTTTTCTTTATCCTTAATGTTGATGTAAGACAAAAAGGAAACTGTTGTATAACTTTGAATCTAATTTCAAGCGAAAATAAACAAGCTTGTCCAAAATCAAAAGACACCTTAAGATTGACTTGTTTAGACACTGGAAATATATAGATTCAAACCACAAAAAGAAAAACAAACAAACTCAAACAGCCATGAACAGTAATAAAACTAGCTCTCAAGATCACAAAGACACTTTTACAGTTCAGGATCTAAGAGGCCACAGCTATACTGGTTTGATTTTCACAATGGGAAACTGTAACTGAAACAAGAAATACTGAAAGAACAATCACAGTTTCATCACACAATTGAGGCGGAATAATGTCAAGGAAAGTTGGTTTACAGCAAGTACAAATGACAAGCAATCAGCAGCAAAATAACAGTGAAAACAGGGCCAAGACTCAGTGGGAAACCTCAGGAAGACATAGCCTAACTGGTTCAGCGCAGGCTCTGGTCTGTCAAACTGACTCTCAGCACAGTTCCCGAAGGGAGTACCTGCGCTGAAATGCAAACTGCCTTTGGACAGCCTGCACTGAGACACGAGAGTTGCGTTTACAAGGATTTCCGGGTCATAAAAAGCTCAAAAATTCATTGTTTTTGCTGAAATAAAAAGCTATAGGTCAAGTACAAGCTAAGGTATGATCAAGAGGATGAAAAGCTATCACAAAGAGCACAAGAGTCCTTGTGGATCAGCTCTTCAAATCATAAACTTGCTCAGAAATTGAGCCAGAGCAGCTGCCCTCTACTTTGCAATTGAAGGACTCAATTGCAGTTCGATTTGGTGCTCTCCTTGTTTATGAGATGAATAGCAAGAAACACAATAAACCAAAAAGATACTAGTTCCCCAGCGGAGTCGCCAGTTTGTTGTGGGGAAAAGTATCCGACTCGGAATGACCCTATCCCTACTCTAAGGGTGATAGTTCCTTAGCAACAACAGAAAGTAAAGCTTTGACGTTTCTTCTTTATGAAAGTACAGAGAAGGAAGAAAAGATTGACCAACCGATATCCTTCGCTTTTGTCGATCTTGTCTTCTCTCTTCGTCCCTTGCTCCCAGCTCCTTGTTCTCTTGCCGGCCCAGCTACACAAAGATCCTGCACAAACAAGAGAGGGAAACTACAAGAAACATGTACTCATAACTGATGCATGGATTAGAGTGAATCAGATATACAAGTAAATACAATACATCAATGCAATACAAGTATATAGGAGAACATTCAAAGCTTTATTGATAGAAGTAAAAGGTTCTGAGAAGGTTACAACCATAAATGGCTCCAATCCAGCAGCGCCTCCCCAGCAGCAAGAAATCTCCTCTTCCCCTCTATAAAAGCAATCACCCAATAGCTCTAACTGTAGACCAACAGCACTTCCTTGCTTTGCACAAAATTCCAGCCTCCTTAGACCTCATAGAAGAGCTCTATATATAGGATAGAAGAAGAAAGGATGAGTCAGCTTGAGACTGACATAAAGCTGCCTTGTGTCCTTTCCCTCTTCAGTTAATCTTCAGTTCTTAAGTCCACTTGGAGATCCTTGCTTACACATGGAGATCAAGTACCTCTTACTCATCACAGGGCGAATTCCTTGAACCAAGTGTCAGTTTGGAAGCTTCCTGGGCAATTGACACCTTGCAGAATGACTGTGCCACTTGGCCAATCTCGCCCAGAGCAGGTAGCCTTCATTAGAGTTGACTTTCAGCGCAGGTACAAGGAGGAGCAATTGACATTCAGCGCAGATGCTCAATGGAGCAGCTGACATGATCCAAAAATAGCCTGTTTTTGAGTGTTTTCAGGTGGAGAACTGATAGGAAGTGCTGTGGTTTGCTGACCTTGTTCCTCTAGGGGTAAGAACAACATGTTTAGGGACTGAGGATCCCTGTAATTATTGACATTTCATGCTCCATGCTGCGAGGCACAAAAATATCTATAACACACTATCACTCGGTCCTCCAACTTTTCCCAACTCAATGGCGTCCTGCAAGGCCTTCCATATAGAGCTTGATAAGGAGGCATCCTAATTGAACCGTGATAATTGTTATTATAGGCAAACTCTACCAATGGTAAGTACCTTTCCCACTAAGTCTGATTATCCATGACATACATCCTAAGCATCTCCTCCAGAACCTAATTTACTCTTTCAATCTGCCCATCTGTTTCTGGATGATATGCAGTGCTCAGGTTCAACTAAGTCCCTAGTGTTGATTGCAAACTTGTGAAAAACCTAGATGTAAATCGGGAGTCTCTATCAGAAATGATCTTTGTGGGCAATCCGTGCAGTCGAATAACTTCATTGACAAACACTCGCACCACATCCGTAACATTGTAAGTGTCCCTTACTGGGATGAAATGGGCACTTTTGGTCAATTTATCAACTATAACCAATACAACATTGTGCCTCTGGGAAGTGAGTGGCAAACCCACCACAAAATCCATGGAAATTACTTCCCATTTAGATGTAAGGATGTCATGAGGTTGTAAGAGTCCTGCTGGATGGCGATGATCAGCCTTCACTCACTTACATTCAAGACATTTGGCGACAAACTAGACTATGTCATGCTTCATGAATTCCCAAAAGAAGAGTTTCCTTGTGTTTGCATACATCTTCTTTACCCCAGGATGTGCACAATAGAGTGCTCTATGAGACTCTCTGAGGATAGTTTATCTTATTGTTATAAACATATTTGGTCACTACAACCCCAATCACATATGTCAATAAACCAAGGGCTCTAAAACCCCTAAAAGTGTTGTTTCATATCCAAAAGGATCAAGGTCAACTGATTGCATCATTTCCCAAAAGTTCTCCCTGAAAAATTTCTCAAAACTGGTCAAAATTGGACCATACGGACTGCTCCATGTTTAGGGTGCGATGCATTTCACCTGCTTCACACAAAGGGTGTGATGCATACTGAAAAGCACTTCTATAGGGTGTGATGAGCGAGAGTAGACAAATGGCATAGGTAGTTTTCTAGGTGGAAACTAAAAGAATCTTCTAGAAACTGCTCACATGACACTTGCCTCTCTGAATTCGCCCAGGGATGAGTAAGAGATCATGAAATCTCCAAATGGGACCAAGAACTATCAGTGAAATGACACTAATCAAAATCCCAGAAGCTGACTCACTCTCCTGCAAACATCTATATATGGATCCCTCATCCTAGAGATCCAAGAGGCTGGAATTTTGTAATTTGTAAAGAAGTGTTGTTGGTTTCTCTTTGAGACATTGTATTGTTGGGTGATCTTTCTTTTTATGAGGTGAAGAGGGCTTTCATGCTAGGAGTATGATGATGGATCAGATAGCTTGGTTGTAATCCTCTCTTCTACTACTTCTATCAATAAAGCTATTTGAGTTTTCCTCCATATACTTGTATATCTCTGAATCTTGTATTTATATATGCATTTGGTATGGTTAATGTACATATGATCCTATATTGTTTATGGTTATAGATCTCTATGCTTTGATGGTATTTTGCTTCTTTGACTCTACAGGTGTTCTTTGAAGCGAGACAAGTGAGAAAGGAGTGGTGAAAGCTCTATCAAGGGAGAGAGGAAACAAGCAAGGAAACTAGCAAAAGAGTGAGGTTGGTACTCTTTGCTTCTCTCTCATCTATCTCTCATAAAGGAAAACACAAGTAACTTTGGTTTGTTTGTTTCTAAGATAGCTACCCATCTTAGTGGGGCTAGTAGCTCTGAATGGACACTAGTTTTCCTGATAACAAAATGGCGACTCCACTGGGGAGCGAATAGTTTGTTTGTTTTGTTACTGTTGTTTACTTTATAAACTACAGATGGAGCTTGAAGTTAAGCCAACTGGCCTTCGAACTGCTTTTTCTATGCAACTGCAAAGTAGATCAACGCTGCTTCAGTCAATCTCCAAGTGGTTTATGAACTAAACATCTAACTTGAAAACATCCTAAGTGCCCTAGTGGTAGCTCAAATAACCTCATTAGAGCATTCCTTATACTTTGTGTTTACTGCCTATCAAAAGATCAGCCTAAATCCCTGAACTTAGCTACAAACTGTGAGTGAAAACCAAGCTCAGTCTCGTCCTTGTACCATCACACTGTCTCTCATTGGCAATCTGGATGCATCGCACATCCCGTGTGTTCCAGGTGAGATGTATACATGTTTCCCTGTGTTACAGCTGAGATGCATCCCTGTTTCCCTGTGTTATAGGTGCGATGATTGAGTGAGACTATTTCTGCCTCCAGATTTTGATTTTTCTTCATTTTCTTCAGCTTTATTTAGTAGCTTTTCTATCTATAATCAGTATATTACTATTGAAACCTTCTTCCTTTGCATTATTTAGCATCCATTGATAAAAAATTGTGAATGTTTTTTATGTATTTTTCATCATTTATAGTTCTCCTTTGCGAATAGTAGCTTAATCAAACTGTCGTCTTATGATTTGAAAGTGTCACAACTATCATTTTCAGTCAAGAGAAAGAGTGTCGTAAAGTCTTCCTCTTTTAGACAGTCGATTACACTTTTTCCATTGTACTTTATTTTGAAATTATTAGTATTTCAAGTGTCGAAAGCTATTTTAAATTCAAAATCGCAAAGTGTCATCTTAGTCTTCCTTTCGTTTCGAAAAGAGAAAATTGTTAGTACTGTTACTTTGAAAGAAAATAGTTCAGATCTGTACTTAGTTTTATTTTTGTCATTCTCACATTAAGGAAACTAAAAAGAAAATACATGCATGTGCATTTGAATTAGACTGCATGCGGAAATTGATTTAGGAAAAGTGCATCTAGTGTGTTCTTTCTGCTCTATGTTGAAATAATCTTATTTCTCTTTCCTTAGTAGCTAGGATTTTCATTGCTAAAAGAAAGTAAACCACTGTTTATCTTCTTAGATTGCATATTTAGGAATTGTATATCTACATTGCATGGTGAACCTTAAAGGAAAACTTCTTAAGAAAGATCAACTGTAAAATAAACTTCAATGAACATAAAAACGCTTCGGAACCTAACGCACAACATCTAGAAGTCTAGGCTAGATACGTATTCCGGTGTCGTAAAGCCTGGTAACTATCATTTTCATTGTTGGTTGGGTGATTCCTCCTCTTTGATACGACAAGTGCCAGTATGGACTTGTGCTCCCACGTACCGTCGAGTATATATTGGGAGACCACAATAGGCTATATCCTTTATCTTTAGGAAGCCGTGTCTGCCACCCTATCGATCGCAATGCACTGAACACAGCATTCGGGAAGATTGACTGTCGTACGTAAAAAGTATTCTGCAGTTTTGCGATTGGTTTGGTAATCCCTCCGTCTAGACTTCCAGAGTAGTCACTTTCGTTCCTTTTCAGACTCCTTAAAAGAAAAGGTCCATCTGATCACTTGTCACTTCTGGCTCATTAAAAATCAAAGGCGACTAGAGTCATCTTTAGCTTTCTCTCGACTCTTAAAAATTGAAAAAGCAAGTTGTGTCAAAGCATCATAAAATTTATTTTAATCGGAATAAAATCATTATTCCCTCGTTGGTCTTAGGTTGTGAAAATGGAGTCCACCAATCAAGGATTTCCCCTTGGGGGGAATCCTAGTCCTTTCTCTTCTTGGGGAGATGTTGGTGCTCCACACATGGCTACATTGTCCCTTCCAGGACTCAGAATTAGCCTGCCAGTACGGCTTTTCTTGACCTCTATCGTTCAAAACACCATAACTCCTCAGCAATCAAATCAACAACCAGATGATACTGAAGTCGCTCCCCCACCTTCTACTTCATTTGCTTCTCCCTCTCCTTCTTCCTCTTCGCTTGATGAAGCTAGTAATGCTAAAAACCAAGTAATTGAGAAGAAGAAGAAATGGAAGGAGAAGAAGAAGAGGAAGCCAACGGCGAAAGGGGGCAACCATGCATCATTTGGCAAAAATCCACACACTGCACCTTCCAAACCTAAATCTCCATGTGTCATTTGCAAAGGAGACCAATATCATCGAGATTGTCCTTGCATCCCACGGATCTTAAGAGACTGGTCTCCCCGCTTGCACAATCTGGTGTCTTCAAACTCTGACGATCATGTTGAGAGCACACCATCAACTAGTGAAAACGAAGTCAATAGAAATAATGGAAGATCTAAATTTCCTTGTAGACTGTGTGAAGGCGATCATGTCCTCCACTGTTTTCCTTTCCTAGACAAAGCTAAAAGAGTCTTGGATAACTGTCTTGCTTCACCGCAACAACTTCCTCCTGGATACAAGAAACTCTTGCCAAGTCCATCGCTATTTGAAAATCCGACTAACATGCCTTTGTTGTGGATCAAAGCACCTATCATTGAAGATAAACCCTCTGAGTCCACATTGGACCAAAGTCAATAGGTCGAGACGACAGTTGACCCAGTCTTGTCTTCAGAAGGTCTATCTTCGGATGATACAGTCTCCAAAGAGAATGAGAACGACACTGTTCAAATTCTTTTTGTTAACATAGAATCCGATGAACATGGGGGAAATCTACCCGTTCGTTTACCATAGGAAGAAAGTTCATCAGAGATTCATCTGGCCGTTTATTCGGTCCCTCCTGCAAGAAATCTAGTTGTTTCCTTCGATTAGAATCTACTAGGGAGACCCCGCCTACCGTCTAATGTACCATTCCAAATCATAGTACAAGCTTACAGAATGATCATTTTTGGTACTATCATAGATGAAGGGGCTTCTGTGAGTATCATTTCCTCAACTGCTTGGAAAGTGCTTGGTTCGCCATCGCTTTTGCCTGAGATTCGAAATCTATCAGGCTTCAATAAAGGAACTAGTCGACCATTAAGGATCCTTCCAAATTTGTCTATAACTTTGAGAAGTAAAATCGTTCATCTAAATGTGATGGTAGTCCAACGGCCGCTAGATTACAATCTACTGCTTGGGCGTGACTACACTTACAGCATGGGAGCTATTGTTTCTTCACTCTTTCAGGTGATGTGTTTCTCGTATGAAGGAAGAATGGTCCAGCTCGTAGACTAGCTTTCATTCCTCGGTTCAAACATGGCTACTAGTCAAATGCCATCCCTAAATGGTCTTTTTGTGCAAGGAATGTCTCATCAATCTCCAGTCCGTCCATCTGATGAGCACGAGTGATTCGGTGAATGTGACTAAACCCAGGGGGCATGTGCCCTGGCCTGCTTCGACAGGAAAACCCAGATATAAGATGTGTTTCCTTCTAGGATATATGACCGATCTGAAACACCTGTCCATTTAGGAAACTAGGATCACTTTGGAAATATCATTTCCTCGTCGAAGGTTATGTGATTGGCACTGACAACATTCACCTTTGTCAATTTTGATGGACAAAGCCAAAGAAGTGTTTTGTCTGCTACGCGGATGGAACAATCTTTCTAATGCAAGAACTTCCATATGGTAACCTAGAAACTTTACTCTTCTTTATACCTAGGGGCATGCAAACCTTTTTTATGCAAGTGAAAAGTGACTAGCGTAACTCTAATCCCGTAATTTTTACTAACTTCAATTTCTTAAGTTAGGTGATTGGTCTGATCAACCATTCACCTTTGCAAGGGCCAAATGGCACTGGCAAAGTAAAGGAGATTGTTTCCCACTGAGAGACTATCCTACCTAACCTTAGTAGTTCTTTAACCCCTAGGACAGTAGTTGGTCATTCCTAGCTTGCATACAAAAGGCTCCAGAGCAAAGTTGTGCATGGGGCAAGCTCCCTAAAAAATGAACCTACTGATGAGAGACATCCTTATTATATGACTGGCACGAGCAGGTTTACGCGAAGTTCAAGCTCGTTAAAAAATAAACCTAGCAATGAGCATATGTTCCCCCAGAGTTCAAGCTCATTAAAAAATGAACCCACCTTCGGTAAATAACCTTTGCGATTGCATAGCTATCAGCTTTTGAACCTTGGTCGTGTTCTTACCATCACCTCCACTCTTTTTTAGCCGATCATATGCCTCCATTTGATTTTTTACCCTTTTGAGGAATAGCTACCACGAATGATTCTATTAGCCACCTTCTTTACACTACCATGATTGAAAACCTGGAACCAGTTGATATCCAAAAACATCACTCATTCCTCAAAAAACGAGTCTCCTTTAAGCTCATTTTAGACTCGTAAAATATCAAAATATTGCAGAGCAATTGGCCTCTCCAACTCGTTAAAGTCATTGGAAGTGCCATCCCTCCTCTATATTTTAATCTTTTTGGACATGAGGGACCATTACACAAAATATCGAGCGCTTGTCTTTTTCGGCTCGTTAAAACTATCGAAAGTCATCCCTTTCGTATTATTTTATACTTTTTCAGAATTAAGGGATTATATTATGAAAAATGACTGCTAGAGTTTCCTTTCCATCTCTTTTCAGACTCTCTAAAATTGAAAAGGACCGAGTTATCTTTGTTGTTAAACTCGTTAAAAAAATAGCGACAAACTTGTCCATGCAGACAAGAGTGAGTTTCATTGTCACTAAGCTCACTAAAACATAGCGACAGGTTTACCCAAAGGGAAAATTATAGAGCAAGCATATGTTATCCTCCTCAAGCTTGGAAAAAATAAAGAGGTACTAGTCAGCAATGACTGGAGAAAAAGGGAAGAAAACTTGAATAACTTCATTGGTAGCAGGTCGCTCTTAAACATGACACTTTCCTTCCATCACCATGATTGAGTCGGGTTGGGTTATTCCGTTCACTGGTCATATCACCATTGGTCCTCTATGCCATCCATTTTGGGGTTAATGCTACCAATCCATTCCAGTGTCGCCGATATGTTCAAGAGAAGTTGCTCAGACAATTCACCGACCCAGCTAACGCCTCATCCGCTGTAATACCTTAACGCTCCATTCTTTTATGACTGCCACCTTGAACCTTGTATCATCAGATCGTTTTCACCTCCACAAAAATCATTTGCTCTATTCCATGTCGTAGATGTGGGATTCATTAAGGCCCTCCTACGATGGGTCACTTCTTGTCGACATCAGCTCATTATCCAAGAAGTCGACTTAGGAACAACCCTTTCAGTACTTTGAAGCTTGCATGCCTCAATGGAAAGTTTCTCACTTCCGGCGACAGGTTTACATCAATGACCTTCAACTGAAAGATTTTGCGTGGTGTTCGACATCGATTCATATATTCACACCACATGAATTGTATTGTAGTACCTTGAGGGTCATCATCATTATCGGTGATTCCTCTCCTGCCTGTTAACAGCTTACATCATTGGCTGGTAATCAAGTGATGTCTTTCCATGTTCGACATCAGAACATCTTTTCACATGGATCGACTTGTAGTTTGGGTGAAGATTGAACGAGTTAGAAGACCCCGAATCTAGTTTCATCCATCTAGGCTACGATATATTCAGGAAAATAAAGAAATCAAATGTACATCGTAGCTTCACAAATAATCATCCAAGCAAAGGGATGATGACTCTACCAGAATCATCAGTCTACCACACAGACGATTGTCTTTCCTATGTATATGAGAATGAATTTATAATGTTGAGCATGGGAATGCCCGCCTCCGCTAGATCATGAAAATATTATGAAGATAATGTATTATATTGTATCTTATTACAGGCCACCTTCCAGTTCGAAAAACCTCAGATCCTCATGATAAAGCATTTCACCCGACATCTGAAGATTTACGACCTCATTCTTTAGGGGGCAACTGTTATAGACATATTTGGGCACTGCAACCCAAATCACATATGTCAATAAACCAAGGGCTCTAAAACCCCTAAAAGTGTTGTTTCATACCCTAAATGATCAAGGTCAACTGATTGCATCATTTCCCAGAAGTTCTCCCTGAAAAACTCCTCAGAACTGGTCAAAATTGGACCATACAGACTGCTCCATGCTAAGGGTGTGATGCATCTCACCTGCTACACACAAAGGGTGTGATGCATACTAAAAATCCCTTCTGTAGGGTCTGATGAGCGAGAGCAGACAAATGGCAGAGGTAGTTTTCTAGGTGGAAACTCAAAGAATCTTCTAGAAACTGCTCATATGACACTTGCCTCTCTGAATTTGCCCAGGGATGAGCAAGAGACCATGAAATATCCAAGTGGAACCAAGAACTATCAGTGAAATGACACTAATCAAAATCCTAGAAGCTGACTCACTCTCCTGCAAACATCTATATATGGATCCCTCATCCTAGAGATCCAAGAGGTTGGAATTTTGTAATTTGTAAGGAAGTGCTATTGGTTTCTCTTTGAGACATTGTATTGTTGGGTGATCTTGCTTTTTATGAGCTGAATAGGGCTTTCATGCTGGGAGGATGATGCTAGATCAGACAACTTTGTTGTAATCCTCTCTTCTACTACTTCTATTAATAAAGCTATTTGAGCTTTCCTCCATATACTTGTATATCTCTGAATCTTGTATTTATATATGCATTTGGTATGGTTAATGTACATCTAATCCTATATTGTTTATGGTTATAGATATCTATGCTTTGATGGTATTTTGCTGCTTTGACTCTACATGTGTTCTTTGAAGTGGGACAAGTGAGAAAGGAGTGGTGAAATCTCTATCAAGGGAGAGAGGAAACAAGCAAGGAGACTAGCGAAAGACTGAGGTTGGTACTCTCTGCTTCTCTCTCATCTATCTCTCATAAAGGAAAACACAAGTAACTTTGGTTTGTTTATTTCTAAGATAGCTGCCCGTCTTAGTGGGACTAGTAGCTCTGAATGGACACTAGTTTTCTCGATAACACTTATACCCCCTTCCTTAGGTACGTACATTCTCCCTTGGAATCTCAATAGCCCATCTAGTTCAAGGACATATCCTTCAAACTTTGGTTCTATCTTTTTCCCATTCTGGATAGCTGAGATGAATTTTAGATACCAACTATCTTCAAAGAGTTTCTCCAATATCCGCACCTTTAAATTTACCTTTAAGGCTAGTAGGGAGAAGGTTTGTGGCCTCCTGCTTATTGCATCCGCCACTACATTCTCCTTTCCCTTGATGTATGAGATTTCAAAATCATACTCACTCATGAATTCGCTCCATCTCCTTTGTTTGGCATTCAAATCCCTTTGAGTGAAGAGATGCTTCAGGCTTTGATGATCCATTCTTAACTCAAATCTTCTCCCAATGAGGTAGTGTCTCCATAGCTTCAAGGCTAACATCACTGCTACTAATTCTAAGTCGTGGGTAGCATATAACTCTTCATGCTTCTTCAATTTTCTAGAAGCGTAAGCTATTACTCCGCCTTCTTGCATCAATATTTCACCCAATCCTTGTGCCAAAGCATCAGTGCAGACATTGAAGTCTTTTCTCATGTCTGGTACTTGAAGGATCAGTGCACTAGTTAGTAACCTCTTCAGCTCTATGAATGCAGTGTCACATTCATTTGTCCATTCATACCTAACCCCCTTTCATTGTAATGTGGTGATGGGTTTTGCAATCCTTGAAAACCCTTCCACAAACCTGCGATAATACCCAGCTAGCCCCATAAAACTACGTACCTCATGGGAATTTTTTGGTATTTTCCAATCCATTATGGCCTTCACCTTTTCCAGGTCAACTGAAATCCCTTCTCCTGAAATGATGTGCCCAAGGTAATGGACTTTCTTCTGAAAGAAGGAACATTTTGACAATTTCCCATACAATTGATTTTCCCTTAAACAAGTCAATACTACCCTTAGGTGCTTTTAATGCTCCTTTTCATCCTTGGAATATATAAGAATGTCATCAAGAAAGACTTGCATGAATTGGTCCAAATACTTCCTGAACACACCTTTCATGAGGCTCATGAATACCATTGGTGCATTTGTTAAACCGAATGGAACAACTACGAACTCATAGTGCCCAAACCAAGTTTGAAATTCAATTTTTTAAATGTCCCCCTCCTCTATCCTCAATTGGTGGTACCCACATCATAGATCAATTTTTGAGAAGACTACTGCCCCATTCATTTGATCAAATAAGTCATCTATTCGAGGTATTGGATACTTATTCTTTATCATGGCTTTGTTTAAGTCTCTATAATCTATGCATAGCCACAAGGAACCATCCTTCTTCTTGACAAAAATTACTGTTGCACCCCAAGGTGAAATACTAGGTCTGATCAATCCCAAGTCTAAGAGCTCCTTTAACTGCATCTGCAACTGACAAAGCTTTGGATTTTTCATCCTATAAGGTGTCTTAGATATTGGTTCTACACCTGGTTTCAGATCAATGGTGAAATCAATCTCTCTTACAAGAGGTAGTCTAGGCAATTCCTCTGGAAAAACATCCTTGAATTCTGCCAAGACTGGATGTTGATCCAGTGAAGGTCTTTTCTGGTCACTTACAGTCTTGACTAAATATAGTTTGCAACCTTGTCTGAGACAACATTTTACCTTCATCATGGATATGAATCGTAGGGACACTTCCCTCTTGATTCCAAAAATCTCAATTGGCCTACCTTCATCATCTAAACAGATCACCTTTTTCTTGAAACAATCTACCAAAGCTCGATGAGCTTCTAGCCAGTCCCGTCAAATAATTACATCATATGTTCCCAATGTTGTGACGTATGCCTTCAACTTAGTCATGCACACCCCGAGGTTTACTTGACATTGGTAAACACTAGGCCCTACTGCTTGTTTTATTCTAGAAGCCATCTCAACTTGTTTAAAGTCATTGTGCTCATAGGCTACCATCCCACATTTTTCTAATGCAACTGGTGAAATGAAACTATCTATAGCACCAGAGTCAAACAAAATTTTAACTTTTACTTTTTTTATCATACCCAAGGTTTCTACCACGGCAGACTGGTGTTCAACTTGCTAATTGTCAACTGCTGCATAGATTCAGTGGTGGCTACCTACTCTCCCCATTGGTTCCTTTCCCTCTCTTTTGTTGTTACCAGTTTGAAACTTAGGGTAGTCCTGCTGGTAATGAGGTCCTCTGCATCCCCAACAAGTGATGTGTGGTGGAACTTGAACCGAATGTTGTGGAGTTATTTGGAAAGAGTTTCTTCCCCTGGAACCCCTGCCCCCACTTGTTGCTCCTAGCGTATGACTTTGATTTGTACGTGCCCTTGAAGCTGTGGGTGAAGCTACACTAGAAACCATTGAAATCCCTACTGTTGGTGTCCTAGGTATAACCTTGTTTCCATATCATGGTGGCCTTCGACTTCCTCCCCTTGGGAAGGTACGAGGGGCCTCCCCCATAAACCCTGGTTGGCATGGAAAGATGGCTCTGCCTTCACCCTTTAAGTCTAGGTGTTCTTTGACATAACGAGCCTATTCTACAACTTCTGCAACTGAGGATGGTTTCCACATCCGCACCATTTCCCTAATCTTAGGTCTCAATCCATACATAAAATGATCCGCTTGGCGCTGGTCAATATCCATGTAGGATACATACTTAACCAATTCCATAAATCTAATTTCATATTCTTCTACACTACGACCTCTCTGTATTAAGGCATGGAAAGATCCTACCTGCTGTTCTTCATAATACGCTGGCAGGTACTTTTTCCTGAACCTATCCTCAAATAATTCCCAAGTAAATGCGTCTGGAGTGAGGTGTAGTTGACTCTCCAAGTTACCCCAGCAATTCATAGCACTATCTCTGAGTTGGAATATTGCTATTTTGGCTTTGGAATTAGAATTGTAATCCCTTATTGCAAAACACCTTCCCATCCCCTCTAACCAGGCTTCTGCACGCTTGCTGGCACGACCTCCTGCAAATTTTGGGAGCTTAATCTTCTGGAGCTCCCTAGTAATGTCCTCAAATGGAGGTTTTCTATCATAGTCTCTAGATCCCTTGGGGTTCCCTAACCATGATGAAGGGTTTTCCCCTTCCATTTCATTTGTTTCGCGACCTCTTAAGGTTTCATTAATTGCTTCCAGGGAACACAGGATGGGAGTCAATTATAGTGAAGGTAATTTGAAGGAGGTCCTTGTGAAGACTCTCCGGGCCCTTGGTTCCTTCACATCCTCACCATTTTGATTTGTTCAAAATCTGCATGATATCTAAGACTTATTAGCACTATTCCTAGCATTTCCTACCACACTCTAGATAGTCCATAGAGAACCCTAAGCAATAGAGCAATTCAAGTTATGCCACTATGTAAGTGATCACTATAGCTCACCTATGACTCACTATTTTCGAGCCAAATCTTTTGATAAGAACAATGAACCATTTATACTGCAATGTGACTTGTTGCCATGTATAACTTTGTTGCCTAAAGTTGTGGATGTTATGATCTAAGTTGTCCATAATATTTATCTAATATTTGATATACATGCCTTGTACATAAATGTTTTCTATGTTTCATTTTCATTTTATCTTAATTGAGTTGATATAGGCTAATATGAACAAACAAACAAACAAAATACATGAGCATGACATTGTGGTTCCAATTTTTATATGATGTAAGGTTCGGTTCTACATAATGGCTTCATGAAAATCCTTATATTTAATAGCTCATTTTTTTTTTCTATTTTAACACTTAAAACATGATTAACATTAATATTAAAGGAACATTACTTCCTATCTTAACGCCTAATAAATAATTAATATTGATAATAAAAAAAGAATATTACTTTGATTTTTTTGGCTGAGTTTACAAAAAGAGGTGACAAAATTAAAACACTGAAGCAACAAATCACCAGAAATAAATATTTATAGCCTCTTCTAAACACTCTTAAGCCCTTACTAAATTGGTCATGTGCCAGATAAAACTTATAGGTATAAAATGCTCATTTATCATCATTGTGCCAGAAATATAGCAAGAGAAAGAATCCATTAACAGGGCAAAAACGAATGAGAGTGTAAGAGAAGCAAATCCAATGCAAATTATACATCAAATTTAGTCTTCATTAGTATGAAACAGGTGTTAATTTTACAACCAACAACTAGTTAAAATCTACACAGAAGTTGACTATTGGTCATTCAAGTGATTCAAATAAGTATGTCCAGATACAACTGTGATCTGCCCAGAATCTTAGGAAAGTTTAAACTATACCATGTTTCCAAATCAGAGGTGAAACAAAGAGCTAAAAAGAAGCAACATGGTGGTCTTTGTGTGGTTTTCAGAGTATCATTGGCAGGAAATACTGGGTTCAAAACCAAAACAAATTCAAAACAATAGAAAATGAAAAATAGCTTTGGAAATAATCAGATATTATGAGAAGAAAACATAAAAGTCTAGATGCAATTAATCTATGAAATTACTTAGTCTCCCATTAATCTATCATTAAAGTGCAAACTTAGACGAAGTATCCCATTTCTCCCAACCAAAGAGGCAATTACAATCTACGATTGTCCATAATTTGCTTTGATAAATTACATGGGGATACTTCAAACCTTTTGTATCAGTAGGATGATTTGGTCTGTACTCCACCAAAGGTTGTTGAAGTCCTAAGGTTACTTGCATGATCAAACCAAGAAATCAAGCCAATGGGGCGTTGGTTCAATGGTGAGGTCAACAAGTATTAAGTTGTGATATTTTCTGGAAAACCTTCATGCTCAAAGTATTGAGTTGTTTGCCAAGGTTCCATTATTGCTGTCGTTTAGCCCACCAAAATTGCCCGCGTTTTGACAAGGTGAGGGCAGATGCATGTGCAGGGATTTGTAGCAGAATAGCTACCCCTTAAACCTGGCACCTAAGCCACCCCCCAGGGCATGTTTCTTGAAGTAGTTCAAACAAAAAAAGGGAAAAACAAGCAGTAAATCCTAAAGGGCAGGCATAATGCCAACACTCAAGACTGATTATTTGACAGACAAACATCACTATTCCTTTACCTGTGGGATTGGTCACAAGAATAATAATATTGCAGAGACGAAGATCAATATTATATTGGTTGGCATAGGTGCAAAAAATGGCATCTCAGATCTCCAGACTATTGGGGACTCCAAACTTATTGCACCTTATGGGATGGCTTTCTGGGCAGATCAATATCCTCAAAATTAGATTTTACCATCTTATTGAGCAGGTGAATTCCCATATCTCAAAGTTTGTCTCATGTTACTGCACCTATTTTTAGATAAATTGAATGGATTAGTGGATGAATTGTCCAAACCGGTAACAGATGGCCAAGCAAGATCACTAAGGTCAGCACCATCTTTCCTACGAGATGGTTGTTCATGTAGTCATCAACTGATTCTCTAATTTGTTTCTAGATTGTCGGGTGGTTTCTGGATGGACAATTTGGGAAGGCCTTTTAAATTTTATTGTTTTTATTCTCCTAACAGAGATTATAGATGTTACATAAAATTTTACGAAAATAAATTTTTCAGAACGTTTGAAATAGCTGAGCAGATGCAGTAGTGCTACTTTTACTTGAACTTTGGTTTTTTGAGTGCTAACAACTCTAGACACTTGCTAAATTCCATGACATTATTCATCTAGAAATAAAGATATTAAGACTTTTTCTCTAAAAAAGACAAAAAAAAAAACATTCATATAATCATTAATCATTGATGTGTTCCGCGTCATGTGATTCCCCTGTAACCTAAAACTCAATCTGTAGGTGCATTCTTCCAGCCTTCATCACTAAAATGAGTACACTTCCAGCCGTCATCACTAAAATGAGTACGCCGAGGAATGCTCAGGAGCATTTATCCATAAACAAGTAACTAAATACATCACATGGACAACTGACTTCATCAAATGGATTGAGACCAATACCCACACAAGAGAGAAGTCATATAAATCCTGTAGCCACGGATAACTGAACTACAAACCTTACCATGAAACCACTGAGGCACGAAAGAGAACTCTTGTGAAGAATAAAATACAGAAAGCAGTCAATCCATGGAAAATCGGGTGAGGCTGCCTAATTTCCTTCCATGAACCAAATACAGAGATTCCAACGCCGTATTCAGGACGCTCCTAATGTTTCAAAAAAGTCTTAATCAATAGGGCACCTAGAAGTTTCAAACTTCAATGCTCGTGATACCAAGGACCCAACTTCAAAAATCAGTGGGGCCAATGCAGTCAAGGTCATCCCAAGGCAAAGGTAGCATTCACTCCATTTCAGAAAGCTAAAACCCAAGACAATAACTTAACCATAAACCTCAACAGGGTCTGTTAAACCCCTTACCTGGAGAAGTTTCTTTCGCATTTGGACAAAAGTGCTGTGGTGGATGCTAGTAGTAAACCCCAAGCCAAAACCGGTTGCAATCCAAAGAGATAGTTACATAAATAAAGCAGTAGTAGTTTCCTGAGCATGAAGACAGAGGACCTGAGTGACATCTTCAGCAATGTAGATGCCTTCAACTTGAGTCTATGACTCCACTTCTACGGCCTTGCTGAGAAGCATAGAGCTAGCAGGCCTGCCATCCTGAAACAACATCAAGATGAGTGGGGGAGGAGATAGTGGACGCGGGTCACTGGTTCAAGACCTCCCAAGATGGTGGGAGAGGTTGTTTATGGAGTTAGTCATGTTTTGGCTGCCCTTACGATAGCCAAGAGGGAGTTTTATGCCCTTCATGTTCATGAAGGCCTCGATTTGAGTAGTAAGAACACGAAAAATAAGGACAAGAAGGGGATTGAACAAGTTTTGCAAATGGCAGGGAATCTTGGATTAGTTGTGAAAGAGGCCTCAAAGCATGACCTTAATATGATCGTGGACTCCAAGCCTCATAAGGGCCTTGTATTGGATGCTTCCCCATTGGAGATGGTGAATGTAAAGCAGTTGGAGCCCATTTCTATCCATGAAGGTAAGCACTCTCCTCTCTAGGTTACTTTGGATGAAGTCACTGATCCTCAAAACTTTGGGGTTGTTGTCTGGTCCGCTTACTTTTTGGAGCAACATGAATAGTTGTGTGTGCTAAGAGTTCAACTCCCTTGAGTGGGGTAGTCAGCAAAGCTAGTGCAGGTTCACTGGAACTGATTGAGCTTTGGTCCCGTCAGAATATGATTCAGTTTTTAGAATCCTCTATGAGCAATGCATGGTGGGTTCTGGGTGCTTCTGTGTCTAGAATTGCCCCTTTAGCCACTTAAGGCTCAAAAGGTATTTATGAAACCAAATTCATGGATCTGAGCTCAAAAGAAGAGATAAGGGTTTTCGTTCAATTATATTATCCCCAAATAAAGTATCCCTATGTAGAGAAAAAAAAAACAGCATAGTAGGATTCGACGAAGAATATAAGGATTAAAATTCCAAGGGAGCGAAATGCCACATAAATTCCATATGAATAAATCTAAAAATAAAAGTTTAAGGGAAAAAAATAAAAAATAAAAACACTTGAATGATCGCAACATGATTGCAAAAATGGTATTTGTTTTTATTATCTTTCCCAAATGATTTCTTCAATCAATGAAGCATGAAAACCCTTAACTAACAATATAATTTCCCCAATTCATTTCCTCACAAAAAAAAATTTGTTTAGTTTTGATTAGCTGAAACGCATTTTCGTGATAATTTAAGAGAAATTCATCTCACGCCTTTCATACAAGCGACGAAGAAGAGAATGAAAAGGTCCCCTGAACTCACTGTAACAATTTTAATATTTATGCCCAAGCATGCCATTGTAGGTGTGTTTTGGTCAGGTTGGTTAGAGCGTGTGGCTGTTAACCACAACAGCTTAACAACCACAAGGTCGGAGGTTCAAGCCTTTCTATCGGTATTTGGGGTTTAGTGGGCTTTGGGTCGAGATTTTAAACCAAAGCTCTGATACCATGTGTAAGAGCCCTATCTTAGGGTCTACTAACCAATCTATTTCTGAAAAATTTAAATGCAATAAGAGGCAGTAGTTTACTTACTTACAAGACTATTAGACAAATAAAATTTTACCATTTACATTCTAATAAAATTCACATGAGTAATCTATGGAGGAATACCTGTACCGATGGTTGGTGGAGATGTCTTTGTCCTATTTCTCCTGCTGAATGCTCCTCTTGATGGACCCAACTGGATTTACCTCCCAGCCAACTAGGAAATAATCCCTAGCCCAGGAAACCTCCACAGGTTCCCTAGCCCTCCGAGCCCAAGTCCAACCAGATGTAGTGTGTGTGTCCAAGATGAATGATCCAGACCAAGATAAACAATATTTCCCTCCTCTCAACAACCCAAGAAACCTCCACTGGTTCCTATGGTCTCCAAAAAAACACAACAAGTCCTAAAATCACAACCAACCCCACAATCATAAGCAAGACCCAACATCCCCTTTTCTCCCTTCCCCCTTCCCTTTTTATACCCTCCCTCTCTTCTCCATCTCAACCACCCCTCATTAATGTCATTAACTTCTCATTCATCCTTACAGTTGACTTATCTTCTCTCAAGTAAAGCTGGAAGTACATTTGGAAATGTGACATGAATATAAAATTGGGAAATTAATTGGAAAGGACCATGTCTTCTCCCAAGTAAATCTAAAAGTACATTTGGGAATGTGAGATGAATATATATATATATATATATATATATATATATATATATATATATATTTATGTATATGTATATATATAATTAAATGGAGAGGAATATGTCTTCTCCCAAGTAAGTGTGAGGGTACATTGGGGAACGTGAGATGAATATATATATTGATAATGAATTGAAGAGGACCATGTCTTCTCCCAAGTAAGTGTGAGGGTACATTAGGGAATGTGAGATGTGATTAAATGGAGAGGACCATGTCTTCTCCCTAGTAAATGTGAGGGTACATTGGGAAATGTGAGATGAATGTATATAATATTTGAAATAATGGAAGGAGACCATACCCTTCCTAAGATTCAATTTGAAAAGGTAAGTTGGGAATTTGAATCATAGAAATCATGAATTTTATATTAGACCAATATTTCTCAATATTTTCAGATAATGTAAACATTAACAAAATTTATAGGATAAGATTTAAGTGGAGAATAACATTTTCCCTTCCAAGAATTGCAGTCCTTCTTTACGTGTCCTTTCTTCCCGCATTTCCAGCATGCTATTCCAGATCTGGACTTGCATCTGCCTTTCCTTGACTTACTACGATATCCTAGACTCCTTCCTCTTTCGATTTTTCTTCCCCTAGTCTCTCCAATCAAAGCATTACCTGATGTCTCACCAGAGCTTTTCCATCGCATTTCCTCGCTAAGGATTGCACTGACAACATCATCAAACCTTAAAGTACTAGATCCACAGACATAGTTACTACTAGCCATAACTAAACCATTCCAACTTTCTGGCATTGAGCATAGAAATAACAGAGCCTTAACTTCATCATAAAAAGTTACCCCTACATAACTTAACTGGCTCGTAACTGTATTAAATTCTTTTAAATGATCAGCAACAGATCCACCTTCTAACATCTTCATATTAAATAAGCGCTTCATAAGAAATACCTTATTTGAGGTCGAGGGTTTTTCATATAGTTTGGACAATGCCGCCATTAAACCCTATGTTGTCATTTCCTTTCAAACATTAAAGGCTACCAACGCCCCTATGCATAGTCATATTGTTCCAAGTGCCTTTCTGTCAAGAATATCCTATTCTGTGTCTATCATACTCATCGGCTTCTTTGTCTTTCTACTCAATGGTAGGTACAGATCTTTTTGATACAGATAATCTTCCATCTGCATCTTCCAGAGCTGGTAGTTTTGGCTGTTAAATTTTTCGATCCTAAACCTATCATCTTCCACCATTTCTCCCACTCGAACCAGGAACCCTTCTCTCCTGCAAGTTTATAAGCCAAATAGACCTTCGGCTCTGATAACAGTTCTTAGAAAATTATATATTACAGAGCAATGGAACACATAAAATATATTGCAGAAATATAAACACATAAAACAAGAGAGACACAGATATACGTGGTTCACCCAATTTGAGCTACATCCACAGAGAAACAACCAGTCCTTTCTTTTATATTATCCACCAAAATGAAGAGATACAACCTACAACAGATTTGTTGTAATTCCCTCTTCGCTCTCACACAATCTCCTTTCTCTTTCTCGCTTAGAATACAGATCTAGATAGATGCAATACAATTCCCTCATATATAGCGAGGGGTTTCCTTCTAAGGAAAAAAACCCTAAATAAAACATAACTTCTATCGTCATATCTCTGCCTAATGAACAACCCAGATCGACTACGAAATTACAACATTTTACAAGGCAATTTTACAACTATTTTTAGCTTCGGGGGCTCTGCACCCGATCGCCTGCCAGGGGGGGCCTCCCAAAGATCGCAACCGCCTCCCCTGCATCGCCCTTGCAGTGTACATTTTACGAGTGGTGTTGCCGCCACATTACGAACTAGGGTCTAATGTGGTGATACCTCTAAATAAAGAAGATAATCAGTCTCCACACCCAACAAACCAAGACTTCACGGGTCCCACTCCAAGTCGGGAGTGAGGACCTATCATCACGATTCAGTTGTGACTTGACTCCAAGGCCTGTCCTCCAGCTAGCCAAGGTCAGGTTCCTCACATTATTAAATAACAATCCTAGCTGCTCCCATGGTACCAATTGGCCGACTAGCTACCCACAACTTGAGGTACTAATTAAGCCAAGTAATTAGTACATGTAGCTTGCTAGTTGTTATGTAGACTTTTAATTAGAAAATTTTGATCTTGGTCCATATTGCTCAACAAGTTTTACCAATTATATAATTGTTTTTTTGTGTTTCTCCTTTCGTGCCTATTATTAATAAATATTTAATTAATTTAAATTGATATTAAGTTTAATTAATTAATTAATATTAATTAAAATTAATTAATTGTTATTACTTTCTATTAATCACTATTAATTAATTTAACCACTATTAATTATTCAATTAATTAATTAACTAATTTATTTATATATCTATTTATTAATCACTATTAATTCATTCATTCATTTAATCACTAATGATTACTGTCAAATTAAATTAAATTAATTTGATATTAAATCCATTTAAATTAATATGAACTTTAAATAATTAATTATAATATATTAATTAATTAAATTATTTTAATTATTTTAATTTATTAGTATTAATTAAAACGAAATTAATAATATTACTATTACTTTTAGGACCCGCTAAGTCCCCAATTATTCTCTTTACAAAAAATTCTATTGGCATAGCTTTATATATGTTAGATTTCCTTGGGTTCCGGGGAATGTTCAATGCACTTTTTGAAATGGGTATGACTTGATTGTAACCACGCCTAATTGATTTAAGTATTGTTGCAACCATGCCCAATTGATATATGGCTTATTCCAACCTCTCTTTATCAAATATTTGCAAACATGCGTGAACAGCTTGTAGAGCTATGAGGGCATCAACATTCTAGCTCCGACGCTTTTTGAAATCTAATTTTAGTTTTATTTTATATAAATTAATCATGCACGTATTGGAGGTTAGTTAGTAAGTCAGTATTTTCCAAATGGGTTTTTCGATTAGAAAGAAGAATCAAATTTATTTTCGTCAATCTCACACTTATTTTATAGAAAGTAATAATACCAGGATTTTCCAAATGGATTTCTCAATTAAAAACAAGAATCAAATGTAAGAGTTAGTCAATAAACCAGGATTTTCCAAATGAATGTACGGAGCTCCATTTGACGGAACCAAGACTTCATGAGTCGCACTCCAGGTCATGAGTCGGGACCTATCATCACAATTTGGCCTGAATAATGATCTCCACTGCTCGCTTAGAATTGGCTCGCCGACTAACAGTGAGACCCACTTATTAAAAATAGAATAGAAGTGACATAAACAATAGAATAAAAATTGATCACACAAAAGATGGGAAATCACAGAAAATATTTTATAAACTTCATTGTCATTCTACTATATAATGTAAGTAACTCAGATTGATTGATGTATACCTGTTTCTTCATTGATATTCTAGAAAATGAAGCAAAAAATATACTTCTGGGCGGCCTTTTTGTTCAATTTAAAATAAATCTATTGTGCTTCTTTCACTATTATTGAAGGGAGGCCAAGAGACTAATTAAAAAAATATTAAATATAATGACACTAGTGTGAGGGAGTTACTCTGTGTTTTCTTCTACTTTTACGTTTTTTGGTTGGAAGATGCAAGTAGCTCCAATTTGTAGAAATTGAAGACTAAAATAAATTTAAATTAATATATATTCTAGAGAAAACTCTGAGTCACAAGAAAGCAGGGAAGAAATAAACAACTCTCAAGACAAGCAAGGAGAAATCCCGCCCCAACAAATCAACAGTTATGAGGATTCGAATAACGCAGAAAATAAATCTTCATTTAACAGCAAAGCAGATCTCCCAGACCAAACTTCTTCTCCGACTATCTTCAAAAGAACGAACACAATAGATCGCGAAGCTAAGACACCAATGTTCCAAGAACCAGAAGAGATGAAGGAGATGCAAGATAAAGGAAGTTGGAAGACCGTGTAAAAATTTCCATTAACATCGCAAAGATCATCAATACTGAATATTTCACAAACAGAACTTAATATGATAGATGACATACCTTGATTAACAGCGGAAGATGTAATGGCTGCCATCTACTTTGATCTGACTCCTGACTGTTCCTCTTCTTCAGAATTCGGTTTCTCTCCTCTTGCCCTCACTTCCTTTATGTGCTTCTTGATGGAGAAGAATGCAACTCTTGTTGTGTGGGAGAGAGAGGACCCAATCCTTTATATATTATTTAACTCTAATCTGGTACGTCCATCATATACCAATTCAACGCTTAAGATCTAATGCTTTAGATTAGAAACTGCTTTAGTGCTTTAATGCTTTAATGCTTTTAACCGGGTCACATTAAGGTTTAGAAACTGCAGATTTCTAACATTCTCCCACTTGACCCGATTATTCATAATATTAAGCGTTGAACATCATACTATGATAAATTGCTGAGAGTTATGGCGGTTGTGCACTATTAATTCAATGCATTCCCTTCCATATACTACAATACCAGCAATCCATCAATTCATACTCATAATTTATATAAAACAACATAATGGTCCACATAATGTCTTATATCATAATGATTAAACATAATATCTTTATAAGACTCTTTCTTGTTTAAAATTACATAAAATACGTACTACTTCATTAAAACAAGAAACACATAATTGTATATCAGAAACACATAAAAGAGCTCAGAATGTCACACATCAATTATTATTAATACAACCAAGACCCATTCTTTGAACATGTTCCTTAAATTGTCTTGGTTGTAACCCTTTCGTCAAAGGGTCTGCAATCATAAGTTTTGTCCTGATGTGCATGATTGACACTCTTTGTTTCTGAACCTCATCTTTCTCAACAAGATACTTCAGATCTATGTGTTTGGCACCTTTAGAGTACTTGTCGTTCTTTGAGAAAATACTGCTGCAGAGTTATCACAATAAATTTTCAGCGGCTTGCTAATGGTGTCGACGACCGCAAGTCCTGAAATAAAGTTCCGCAACCATAATGCATGAATTGTGGCTTCAAAACATGCCACAAATTCTGCCTCCTTAGTGGATGAAGCAACGATAGTCTGTTTCGCACTTTTCCATGATATGGCACCTTGAGCAAACATAAACAGGTAACCAAAAGTCGATTTTCTAGTATCGATGCATCCAGCAAAATCTGAATCGCTATATCCGATCACCTTTCTGTACAGGAACTGTCCCAGGTGAACATTTACTCATTCCAAATCTCTCTAGAATCCTTTCGACATATCCTTTCTGAGACAATCCCAATATTCCTTGTGATCGATCACGGAATATTTCTATTCCAATCACATAGGATGCCTCTCCCATGTCTTTCATTTCAAAGTTCGTTGAGAGAAATTCCTTAGTCTCATGCAATATACTTAAATTATTTGCAGCAAGCAAGATGTCATCAACATAAAGGACCAGAAAAATAAACTTGCTCCCACTGATCTTTAGGTATATACAGTGATCAACCGTATTTTCCTTAAAACCAAAAGATGTAATAATGGTATTGAACTTAATATACCATTGCCGGGATGCTTGTTTAAGCCCATATATTGACTTCTTAAGTTTACACACCAATTGTTCTTTACCTTCTACAGAAAAACCCTCAGGTTGATCCATATAAACATCCTCATCAAGATCTCCATTCAGAAACGCTGTTTTCACATCCATTTGATGTAACTCCAAATCATAATGAGATACTAATGCCATTATTATTCTTAGTGAGTCCTTTTTCGAAACAGGAGAAAATGTCTCTTTGTAATCAACACCATCTTTCTGAGTGTAACCCTTAGCAACAAGTCTAGCTTTATACCGTTCGATATTACCACTAGAGTCGTGTTTGGTTTTAAAAACCCATTTGCATCCGACTCTTTTACAGCCATGTGGTAACTCAACGAGATCCCAAACTTCATTATGTTGCATGGATTTCATTTCTTCTTTCATGGCATTAATCCATTCCTTTGACTCTTTACTTTCTACAGCATGTGAAAACGAAACTGGATCCTTATTGATTCCAATATCATAATCTGATTCTTGCATATAAACCACATAATCATCAGAAATAGCTGACCTACGATTTCTTTGAGGTCTTCTTAATGCTACTTGTTGTGGTTCATGCATATCAGTATTATGTAAGTCATTTCCTTCAGGAAGTACTTCTTCATTTATATGTTGTTCATTATCATCATGTTGTTCAACAACAGCTGGAACAACATTTGGAGTAATAGTAGATGGAGGAACTTTTCTAGGCAATGTAACATTTACCCTTGTTTCCTTTATTTCTACTATTTCTCTTCGAGTACTCCCACTGACTTCACCATTCTCAATATATCTTGCATTACCAGTTTCTACAATTCTTGGACTATGATTAGGACAGTAAAACACGTACCCTAATCATATCTATTAACGTCCTATTGCGCCTTTCTGCTACACCATTTTGCTGTGGTGTACCTGGCATTGTGTATTGCGCACATATGCCATGACTTTCGAGGAATTTTGCAAATGGACCTGGACACTGGCCTAACTCATTATATTTACCATAATATTCACCACCTCTATCAGACCTTATGATTTTCACCTTTTTATCTAATTTCCTCTCAACTTCCTTTACAAACGTCTCAAGGACATTCACAGATTGAGATTTTTCATGAAGCAAATAGACATAACCATAACGGGAAAAATCGTCAATAAAAGTGATGAAATACTTTTCTCCATTAAAGGCTGAAGTGTCCATAGGTCCGCAAATATCAGTGTGTATTATTTCAAGAAGCTGGCTGCTTCTAGTGGCTCCTTTCTTATTATGTTTGGTTTGTTTACCTTTAATACAATCCACACATAATTCTAGATCACTAAAGTCCAAATTTGACAAAATTTCATTACTTACTAATCTCATCATTCTTTCTTTGGATATATGACCTAGTCGTTTATGCCACAAGAAAGCAGAATTTTCATTCAACCTGCTACGTTTACATCCAACATTATTTACTACATTCAACAGGGAATTCGCATAAGTGTCATTCAGTTTCAATTTATATAAACCATCAATTAGAATACCAGAACCAACATTATCAGTATTCTTATATAAATCAAAACAGCCAGATCCAAACATACATCTAAAACCAGAATTATCCAACTTACTTACGTAAATAAGGTTTCTAGATAATGAAGGTACATAAAGGGTACTGTATAAGTCTAATACATATTCACTTTCTAGAATTAGACGATAAGTCCCAATGCCTTCAATTGAAGATTTCAATCCGTTTCCCATAAAGAGAAAACGATCTTCATTTGGATTTATGGTTCGGATCGTAAGAAATCCTTGCATATTGTTGGAAACATGAGTTGTAGCACCAGTATCAAGCCACCATGTATTAATGGGAACTTCAACAAATTAAAAATGAAATAACTATAAGCTCATAACTAATGCGATTCAGATGTAGACATAATAGTATAATATAGCACTCCTTTGGGTAGATACTATCTTATACTTAACATAATTAAATACCAAAACATAAGTAGGTAATAAATATATTCAATTAAATAGGACTGACATCTTTGGATGATCAATATTTATTTAATCAAAATATTTATCAAACCTCATCATGTCAACTAGTTATAGAACAAGACTTTCCTTTGGGTAAGTTCTCAGGTTCTATCATTAGTGACGCCAGTTTTAATTGGTATTTTTATAACTGGCAATTTCTATCAATAATCATTATGTCACTTATGCACTAAATGATTATTCTAATTTTGACCACTTTGGTGGTTAACAAAATCATAAATCTCATGTGCATAAATAATTTATAACACATACAACATTCTGATTTTGACCACTTTGGTGATTAACAAAATCATAAATCTCATGTGCACATACCTTATGCAAAACAATCAGTCATAGAGCAATTACTTTTATGCCCAAATTTCAAACGTCAATCGAAACTGTAACTTTCCTACAGGAGGTTAGTCTTCTTACAGTGCACAAATTCGACTATCTACCAGGATTCAATAAGAACTCTTACAGAATGAACAACCAGGTTGTAATAGCACATCGCATTCTGAATTCTTATAGAATGAACATAATTATAATTCCCTTTCGAAATGAACATGATGAATGAACATAATTTCGAAATCGAAATGAACATGATGAATTAACATAATTTCGAAATCGAAATGAACATAATTCCCTTTATCAAAATTTTTTCTGGCCATCCATTATGGTTCAACAAATTTAACATTTTACTGAAATATAAGTAGCTGAAGTAATTTCGTACATGCATGATGGCGGTATCCTCATCATCAGAGAATAAGTCAAAGCTAATTATCGAAAACACTTTAAATAGAATTGTGGCCATTAAAGTATTAGCCAAAAGAAAGAGATAGCATCTAAAATTCAGTTGGGAGGAGCCATCTGTACTGTGACTCCTCCAGCTCCCAGTTTGTTGTCAGAACTCCGGGCCACGGCGGAACCATGAAGGAAATTCATGATGGCAAATGGTACAGTTGGATAGTTTCAGTCGGCGTGCTACTGCGTTTCTTGGCTCTTATTGCTGCTCAGCCAGGATTTTTGGGTATCGACTTGACTAAGCAAAACAAATCACACTGACAGAAACAATATAACATTACATACACGTTGGCAACACAGGGGACATAGAGGACACATCTCAACAGGCCTATGGCTCTGTCTTGCATAATCTCAGAACATCGGAGACTGATGATCCCTTTATCAATGCTATCGAATTGAGGACCCTTGATTAAGACATAAATCCATACACAACCGTATAGGCGACTGTTACAGTGCGCAGAGATTGTTGGGGCCAAATGAGCAAATGAGCCTCGCTGACTACAAGAGGACATATACATTGGCTTGAACCAATTTCGGATTAGGCCACTCGGAGGAGCAGTTATGGCCGCAATGCAATTCATAACCTCCTAACTATGGGAAGCAATCATAATATCACGCTGGTGATCTTACTGTGCACAATTCGCAAAAGCTAGATGTGGATCATGCGTGGTAAGGAAAATTTATGCCCGTCCACTGCATGCATGGCGAGATCCCCATACCGGCTGAAATTTAAGGCGAATAGACGACACGAGAAGGGGAGGGCGGATTCCAATTAATTCCCGTTGGCTTAAGACTTCGATTAATGGAGGACAAAACCAGACGTTATGCAGAATTTGCTCGTGATCATTTCATGAAACCCCCACAATTTCCCGAAGGCTCAATCACATGAGTAAATTACAGAACAGATCAATTGCAATCATAGGAAATATTCAGTTATTGATTGTGGCTCTGATACCAAATGTAAAAATTTCCATTAACAGCCCAAAGATCATCAATACCGAATATTTCACAAACAGAACTTAATATGATAGATGACATACCTTGATTAACAGCGGAAGATGTAATGGCTGCCATCTACTTTGATCTGACTCCTGACTGTTCCTCTTCTTCAGAATTCGGTTTCTCTCTTCTTGCCCTCACTTCCTTTATGTGCTTCTTGATGGAGAAGAATGCAACTCTTGTTGTGTGGGAGAGAGAGGACCCAATCCTTTATATATTATTTAACTCTAATCTGGTACGTCCATCATATACCAATTCAACGCTTAAGATCTAATGCTTTAGATTAGAAACTGTTTTAGTGCTTTAATGCTTTTAACCGGGTCACATTAAGGTTTAGAAACTGTAGAATTCTAACAGACCGTAGAGAAAAAAAAGAAAGCTACAACACCAATCTCGCCAAGAAAGACGAGGAGCCAGATAAGTAAAAACTAAGAAAATTGTAGGTCCGATAGACCAATTTGGTCTCAGTGGACGTTAACCATCATCATCATCATCATATATATATATATAAATTAATTTTTAATAAATTAATATCAATTACTAACATTTTTGGCATGCAACATTTGTATTTATTATGTATCAATATTGGTTAAAATTTTAAATAATAATATAATAATAAGGAGCGGGAGATGGCGCAAACAGGAACTAGGGCTTCTCATGGCAGAATTTTTTTTTCTGGGGGCGGACGACTGGGTTTCTCACGGTGGAAATTTCTCTCTAGGGTGGCCGACCGGCCTTGTACACAGTAGGGCTCGTTGAGGGCTCCAAGGAAGATGGACTGCTCTTTCCTCATATGGCTCTGCCCCCATGGGACCGATGACTCATGTTTGTTTTGGATGCATGGGTCAACAGGGGCTCGAGGGAGCTCGTTTCAACGGACGAATGTAGAAAACCTTTAGTGGGAAGTAGAAGCTCGACTGCTCATGCATCGCCCTCATGTTTATTGCAACGACAAGCCAGGGTCTTGGAACAATGTAAACTTTGAAACGGGAACTGATACTGTTACCCGTTTTGTAGAGATAGCAAAAAAGTGACCCGATTTTGAAAAGGGGTGATGCAGAATACACATGTTCTTTTAGAGCATAGTTTTTGGCAATTTAATTTTTTTAAATTCTTGTTATGTACATTGCGTTTTAGAATAGTAGTGATTTTCATGTTGATTTAAAAAAGTGGTTATTCTGCATCACACCCTTTTTTTAGAAAACCTGTTTTTTTGACTTTAACTTTTCTAATGTATGAAATGTAAATAATAATTTTGTAAATTTAATAATTTTCGAAGTGGTCTTTCTCTTCATATTTTCTTGTTCTTATTTTTATTTTTATTTTTTTTGTAGTGAGGTTTTTATTGATTTGCATATTTAAAGAAGAAGGTCGATATTTTTCATTTTCGATATTTTACATATTTATACATCGTTAATTAAATTTTCAATCTAAATGTAATAATTGTCTCTAAAAAAAAAAAAAAAAATTATATATAAAAAAAGAAAAAAATAAAAAATAAAAAATGTTAAAAAAAATATCTTATAAACCATAAAACAATTTGGAAAAAAAAACAAAATTAATATAGATATATATAAGTCAGTAAAAATTGAGGGAAAAAAAACATGAGCAAAAACTAAGGAAAAAAATTAAAAACAACCTAATTAAAAAATAAATTAATTAATGAAAAAAATTTAAAAAATAGTAAAATTAATATTTAAAAAAAAATGTTAAAAAAATTATCTCACAAACCATAAAAGAATTTGGAAAATAAAAAAAATAATATATATATATATATATATATATAAAGTAAGTAAAAATAGAGAAATTAAAAAAAAAACATTAGAAAAAACTGGGAAAAAAAAATTAAATTAAAAACAAACTAGTTTAAAAAAAAAAAATAGAAAAAAAAAAAAATTAAAAACTAATAAAATTAATATTAAAAAAAACAAAAAAAAATGTATTTTTTATTAAAAAAAAAATGTATTTTTTATTAAAAAAAATATATAATTATTTTTTTATTAAACATAGATATTTTGTTTAAAAAAAAATCAAAATTTAAATTTTTTTTTAAACAATCTTTTTTATTATTAAAAACAAATTTTATTTTTATTTCTATTTTCTATTTAAAATTAAAATTATTCTACATATCTTTTATATTAAAAAAAATAAAAAATAAACCTATATTTTATATTTAAAAAAAAATTACAATTAATTTTTTTTTAACAATGTTTTTTTATTTAAAAAAAAATGAAATTTAAATTTATTTTTTTTATCAATTATTTTTTTAACCATTTTTTTTTTGTTATAATTAAAAATAGTTTTTTTTTTTAACCAATTCAATTTTATTTTTTTTAATTTAAAATTTTAAAAATTATTAAAAAAAATAAAAATTTTAAAAATTAAAAATTTAAAAAATTAAAATCGTTTTTTTTTAATTATAAATTAAAAATTTAAAAATTAAAAATTGATTTTTGAATTAATCAAAAAAATACAATCACGCCCCCCCCCCACCCCCCCCCCCCCCCACCGCCGCCCGTGGTGGCGCTGTCGTGGGTCTGAGGGGCCTGGGCGCAGGCCCCTCCGCCCACGGTAGCGCCACCACGGGCGACCGGGGGGGCCATGATTGTATTTTTTTATTTTATTAATTAAAAAATCAATTTTTAATTTTTAAATTTTTAATTTATAATTAAAAAAAAAACGATTTTAATTTTTAAGATTTTAAAATTTTTAATTTTTTTTTTTAACAACTTTTAAAATTTTAAATTAAAAAAAAAAAAAAAAAAAGAGTTAAATTGGTTAAAAAAAAATCACTTTTTTTTTTAATAGAAAAACATTGTTTAAAAAAAAATTTAAATGTAAATTTTTTTTTTAAATATAAAATATAGGTTTATTTTTCTTTTATTTTTATTTTAAATATAAAAGATATGTAAAATAATTTTATTTTTAAATAAAAAATAGAAATAAAAATAAAATTTGTTTTTAATAATAAAAAAGATTGTTTAAAAAAAATTTAAATTTTGATTTTTTTTTTAAACAAAATATCTATGTTTAATAAAAAATAATTACATTTTTTTTAATAAAGAATAAATTTTTTTTTGGTTTTTTTTTTTTTTTTTTTTTTATTTTGAATTTTTTTTTGTTTTTCTTAATATTAATTTTATTAGTTTTTAATTATTTTTTTTCCGAGTTTTTTGTAATGGTTTTTTTTTTTTTTTTTTTTTTTTATTTTATTTCTCTATTTTTACTTACTTAATATATATATATATATTGTTTCTTTTTTGTTTTTCAAATTCTTTTATTTGTTTTTTTAAGTAATCAACATTTTAATCTTAATTTTAGTAGCTTTTAATTTTTTTTTAATTTTCTATTTTTTTTTTTTTAAATCTAGTTTGTTTTTAATTTTAATTTTAATTTTTTTGTTTTCTTGTTTTGTTGTTTTTCTTTTTATTTTTCTATTTTCACCCACTTAATTTTTTGTTTCTTTTAAATGTTTTTTTTTATTTTTTTCCATATATATTTTATTTTGCCAATTTTTTTTGGTTTACAAGATTACTTCTTTTTTCCCCGTTTTTATAAAATATTTCTTTTGCTATTTAATTGTTTATAATTTTTTTTTTTTTTAAGTTTTTTAATTGTTATCATTAATTTCGTTCTTTTTACATTTTATGTTTGATTTTTTTTTTCATTTTTTATTTTTGTTTTATATTTTTCTTTTAATATATATTTTAATCTATGCTTTGTTTTTTGTTTTTTGTTTTTTTACTTTTTTTTTGTGTTTTTCCATTGTTTTAATTTTTTTTAATTTTTTTTTTAATTTTATGTTTTCATTATTTTTTTAAATTTAATGTTTTTTCGGGGTCATGATAAAATATTTCATGCCATTATTTCGAAATGTTGAAATTTTACTTTTGAAAAAAAAGTCTTCTTCCAGAATTAACCCTTTTCGTTTTAAGGGTGTTTTTTGGATATTTTTTGCGCAAAAAATTGGTTTTCACTGCCATTTTTAAAACATGTTGAAAATTTACCCAAGAAAAGAAAAGGTGTTAGTCCAGCATCAACACTTTTCATTTTTAGCACTGTTTTTGATGTTTTTTCGGGGTTTTTTGGCTAGAGTTCCCGTTTTGAGTTTATAGTTCCCGTTTCAAAGTTTACATTGTTTTGGGAAGAGAACTCTATGCAGAGTATGAAATAGGAAATGGAGCTTTTGCGCGTCTCCAGAATGGTCAGGTTTCGTGCTGATGGTTTGGCCTTGAAGCGTGATGGGGTTGTCAGTTTGCATAGGTAGAGGGATTACAGTTTTGAGGGAGCTGTGATGGACACATTATTTAAGGGTTTCATCACAGTGCTAGGAGATTGGATTTCCTCAACGGGAGGGTGGTTTTCAACTTATATTGCCACTATTGGTTCTCTGAGATGGCAAATGACCCATGCATTGGCTCATGCATCAACCCTCCCGTGCTCTGGCCAGTTCATGGAATGATTCTAGGTCTGAAGGTGGTGGCCCAAACTCCGCACCCTCTACCCTCAGTGTCGACTAAAATAGCTACTCTCGAGGGGGGTGGCGACCATGTTGAACAGTTGGGATCTGGGAACCTAGTAAGCTCCTCTTGTTTCCAAATTTTTTAAAACCACCTGTTGGGTCCTCAGGTTTACTCTGGGTTAAAAATATAGACAAAGTGATAGATCTGAAGCAAATCATCACAGAAAAATACAGATACCCTGGTCATTCACAGAACTTGATTTTTGAAGGCAAAGTATTACAGGACCACCAGCCCTTGAAGGAGTATCATATCCTTGCTGCTTCTACCATTACACTCAATCTGAGATTACGAGGTGGGGCTGCAACCAAGTGCAAAATAGGTTTGGGAGGCAGCACAAAAATAGGCTCAGGATCAAAACAGAAGCACACAAATGGGGGACCATCATTCAAGAACATTCTTCAAGGGAAAAAGACAGCCTCTCAACCATCCAAACAGGCAGGAAATGCTCCAAGTCCATATATAGTGGAGTAGTTGAACTACACCCTAGAATTAAACATAGACATGCCAGAAACTGATGAGCACTGCACCTCTTATGAATCCCTTGCAATTATTTGTCATTTTAACTACTTCTGGCCTAAACCAGTAGAGCTCTTCCACTGGATTTTAACAAACTAGTCATTAGAATGCGATATACACCTCTGCTCAAAAGGTTTCTTTATTGTAAAGTTCCCAACTCCTGAAGCTAGAGACAAAATCTTTCAGGAAGGACCATGGTTCTGGGGTTCAACTGGCCTGTTCACCACTCCCTGGTTCCCTGAATTTGACGCAAACACCATGGTTGTCTCCAGAATGCCAGTCTGGGTTCGAATGCACAACCTCCCCCTTCATTTCTAGGAGGACAGGGTCCTAGCTGGCATTGGCAATAGTTTAGGGCAGTTCATAAAGATGGATTCCCAAAGAATAGAGGAAAGGGTTTTCACTTATGCACGTATATGTGTTGAAGTAGACCTCAGCAAAGGCCTTCTAGACAGCATCCGACTAATCCACAACAAGCGGATTTGGACACAGATTTTGGATTATGAGAACACAACTTTCAGATGTAGGAATTGCAGGCAAACAAGGCATTTACACAACTTGTGTCCAGAAGCTAAAAAGGATACTCGAAAGAAAAAGAGTATTGGGAAAAAACCCAAAGGATGGCAATATCCCCCACTGGAACCTGAAGAGGAGGAGGTTAAAGCTGGGGACGAACCATTTCCACAGGGAACAGTTAGAATCCAATGGAACCTGAAACACAATGGGGAACCTCACAACATCCAATAGAAGCTCGGAATCACCGGGGAAAGCCGACTTGATTCTTGACGATGGGGACATTAGTGGGAATAAGTGTATTGACTCGTCTGATAATTCAGACTCAGACAAGGACAACGCCATTGTGGATGTAGGGAATCATCTGGCTCTTGTCTCTTCAGTGCCATCACAAGGGGAATGGTGGAGGGTTGAGAAAAAGAAGGGGCAAAAAGCTTAGCTTTTACCCATCATGTATATTATCTTGAATTTTTCTGCTTGTCTCTGTTTATCATTTGGTCTCTGACTTGATGATGTGGCTATTTAGCCAGCTCAACATGTAATTTTGTTTTCATTAATAAAATTATGCCCTTTTCCTTGGAAAAATAATATAACATCTATGATACTCTAAATAATTCTTTGCATATTATATGGTTTGCATATTATATGGTTAACGATAAAGAATATATGTAATATGTTTTTATCATTTAAACAATATTTGTTATCACACTCGAAATAATAATGATTAAAATATTATAAAATATAAATTTATATGTGCATTTTCCTATTTTCAAATTACATAATTATACCTTTTTATTGTGGGGAAATTTAAAATATCCAATTTATTATTCTAACAAATGTAGTGATATTCCAATACATATGGCCTCTTACTCCTAGTATTATGTTTCTCCTTGGGCACTTCATATGTTTTGTTCCACATTTGTTGAGGTGTGCCCACTCTTTTGGATATGTTAATATTTTTTAAAATTATTTAAATATTTATTTTATGTGAAAAATAATAATTATTATTTTATTTTTCAAAAATATATTAAGATAATTATTTTGGTTTTTTTTAATATTTTTAAAAGAATATTTAATATAAGAATGTTAGAAAAAATAAAATGCAATAGAATAAATGTCTTCACATTTCTTAAGAATATATATATATATAAAAGTTATGTATTATCAAATATAAATTAAAGATTTATATTTTATTTTATTTCATTTTTTAATAATAATAAGATACCTCAATTTAGGAGGTGGTGGATAACAGTAATCCATTAATGTCTAATATATTATTTATGACATTTGGCATGGGTGGAGGAGGGCAGGAAATATTTCTTCTCATTATGATGTGGTTAATGTCTCAGGTTTTAATCGTGTGAAACATATTCCTTTACCTATGCGAGAAGGAATAAGACTCTCTCAGGGATTCATGGCGTTTGTGTCTAGGTGGTTTAATAATGTCAATCATGTAGCATTCCGGATGTTATTCAACACTCAACGAGATGTGAATTTGTATGTGGTTTTTTTTCTCCAGGTTGCATGGGTGTGGTGGCGGTCCCCATCTATCAATCCTACTCCTACGAGATCATTACGATAACAACTCCCTCCTTTCCATTCTGGGTGATTTTTTTTTTTTTTCTAGACAGAGGGTCTATTGGTTAGAGAGTTGGATTGTATTAGGTTTAAGAGTCTTAGGCATGGTTAGTTTGTTATGTTGGTATTTAGGGTGATGGTGCATTGGCTTTTTGTTTATAGCGATTGGCAGTGTGGCCAGTGCTATCTAGTTTTCTGTTGGTGGTGATTTTTCTGAGCATGAGGCTCTGAAGTAGGCCTTATTCTGGCTCTCTATGAGAGGTTTTGTCTGGTTTTCCTTTCCGGGCGTTGTTGGTCATAGAATTCCATTTGGGGAAGCCTAGTGGTTCTAGTGTCGCTCGGGCTTCTGGAAGTCTGGGTGTTTGGCCTTTCTAGTGCGTAGGAGGGAAACTTTCCTTTGGACCCTCCTAGTGAGGGGTAGTTTGGAAGTTTTAGCGAGGGTCTATAGTATTTTCATGGTGAACTTGGACAATGGAAACTAGACAGGCTAGGTCATTTTCCACATCTCGGCTATGACACGAAGTGCAAGGTCCCTAGTGGCGGTTAGCATACTAGTAGAGTGTGTATTTTTTGGTGGCGTGGTTCAGGCTTGTTTGGGTGGACGCTGGTGTCGATTTGGGTTTGTTTTAGGGCTCTAGTTCTCGGTTGGGCTTCTTGAATGAAGCTAGATCCCCAATCCTTGCATGCTCATGTATTTGTTAAGCCAGAATTGTCTCGTCTAAACCAGAGGTTACTAAAGCTGGCTGGTGTCAGGGGTGGCAATGTGAGAGTCGATGTTGTTTGCAGTAGTCATGTCGTCGAAATTACAGGAGCCAAATCTTGTTGGGGCCATGGAGTTGGCGGTGAGAGGAGTTTGGTAGTCAACCTTGTGGGAAGTAGAAGGTGCATGGTCCTAGCATACGGCGACCATAGAGTAGGTAGCAGAAGCAAGGGCACAGTCCATGGGCGAGGCCCAAGCTCACGAGGGTGGAGTGGCAGGACGGGAATCATGGAGACTAGTGGATATGCAATTTTTGGCTGCAACAAGGGAATGTCGGCGCAATAGGGGATGTTCCAATCTATCATGGACTTGTTGGAATCTCATGACATGATATATATATATATATATATATATATATATATATATATATATATATATATTAATTATCCCATATATTTTAAGTGCCATGAGTAATTATATATATCTAGGTGGAAAACTTTTTCAATATTTTTATTCTAAAAAAAATCACCTTAAGAGATTTTATACTTTTAAAAGTTGCATATAGTGGTTTGTGAAAAAACATATCCACGGCAAGCCACATGTATTACATTGTAGTCTCACCTAGAAACTTTATTCAGTGGCTAAGTTAGAAGTCCAAGATCCTAAAATCTAATCCGAGTGATCAAAACTCATTTATATCAATTAAACAATTTTATAATGAATTACTAATACTTAAAAAAATAATTAAATAATTAATTCCCGTTAAAGATTATTTTTGAAATTTATAAAAAAAAATCATTATAGTTAAAGTAATTGTGAATAATAATGTTATAATAAAAAAAATATTTATTTGATTTATAATATCTTATATTTCATATTTAATAAGATATTTACTTTTTGAAAAAATTAACCATTTTCCATAAATTCAACATTAAAATAAATTAAAATCAATAATAAAATAATTATATATTATTTTTATAACAAACAATATCAACTACTAAAATCTGGGCATATTACATTCTGTATTTATATTGATACTTGTTAAAAGTCTAAATAATAATATAATAATATTTATGACACTTGAAATAATTCTTTGCCTATAATGATTATAATATTATAAAACTTAAATTTGTGTATTGTTATGTTGTGAAATTACATAATTATATTTTTTTAATTGTGGGGAAATTTAAAATCTGCAATTTAATATTTTAACAAATGTAGTGACAGTAGTGACATTCCAAAAGATAAGGCGTTTTACTCCTGGTTAAAAGTCTAAATAATAATATTTATGAAACTCAAAATAATTCTTTGAATATAATGATTAGAATATTATAAATTATAAGTTTATGTGTATTTTTATATTGTGAAATTACATAGTTATATTTTTTTTATTGTTGGGAATTTTAAAATCTCCAATTTAATGTTTTAACAAATGTAGTGATATTCCAATAGATAAGGCGTCTTAGTCTTAGTCTTATATTTTTGCTTGGACACTTCGTATATTTTTTTCAACATCTATGGAGATGTGCTCACTCTTTTGGATATGTTAATATTTTTTAAATTATTTATTTTATGTGAAAAAGCAGTGATAATTATTTTATTTTTCAAAAATATATTAAAATATATATATATATATATAGTATAAGAATGTTGGAAAAAACAAAATATAGTAGAGTGGCTTGGAATTTCCAAAGAATATATATACATAGAGAGATATATATAAAGTTATGTATTATCAAATATACATTAAGGAAATTTTGTATTGAATTTTAAATTTTAATAAAGATAAGATACCTTAGTTCAAGGGGTGGTGGACAACTGTAATCCATTGACGTCAGACACATGATTCACGATATTTGGCATGGGTGGAGGAGGGAAGGCAGTATGTCTTTCCATTATGTTGTGGTTAATGTCTCTCGCTTTGATCATGTGAAACATCATCCCTCGCTTGTGCGAGAAGGAATAGGATTGTCTTGTGGATCCATGGCACTTGTGTCTAGGTGGTTAAATTGTGTCAATCTTGCAACATTCCAGATGGTCTTCGAATCTCAGCAGGATGTGAATTTGTATGTGGTTTTCTTTCTCTCGGTTGCGTGGGAATGGTGGCGGCCCTCCATTCGTTGGTCCTCCTCCTACGGGATCATTAAGGTAACAACTTCCTCCTTTCCCTTCTGGGTGAAGCCTTACTTTTAATTTTTTGGATGGACGGTCTACTAGTTGGAGAAGTGGCTAGTATTGGGTTTAGGAGTCTTGGGCCTAGGTAGTTTGTTGCATTGGTATTTCTGGTGTTGGTGCATTAACTGTTTGTGTGTAGCAGTTGGCGTTATGGCAGTGGTGCCTGAGTTTCTGTTGGTGGTGATTTTGTTCGGCATGAGGCTCTTAAGCAAGTCTTATTTTGGCTCTATGTGAGTGGTTCTGTTTGGTTTTTCTTTCATGGTGTTGTTGGTCATAGAATGCCATCTGGGGAAGCCTGGTGGTTGTGGCGTCGCTCGCGCTTCTAGGAGTCTGGGTGTTTGGCCTTTCCTGTGTCTAGGATGGCTCATTTCCTTTGGACCCTCCTCGCGAGGGGTAGTTTGGCAGTTTTAGCGAGGTTCTGTAGTAGTTTCGTGGTGAACTTGGATGATGGCGATGAGAGGGGTTGCATCATTTTGTATATCCTTGTTGTGATGTGGAGTGTGGGTTCCCTAGTGGTGGTTGGTTGGTTGGTAGAGTGTGTAGTTGTTGGTGGCATGGTTCATGGGATTTTTGGGTGGACGTTGGTGTCAATTTGGGTTTGTTTTGGGACTATAGTTCTCAACTGGGCTTTCAGGATGAAGTTGGTTCCCCAATCCTTGTGCGCTCATGTATTGTCAAAGCTAAAATCATACCATTTAAACTAGGGGTCACTAAAGCTGGCTGGTGCCTGGGGTGGTAGTATGGGAGTCGATGTTGTTTGTAGTAATCGCATTGTTGAAATTATGCAAGATAGAGCTCGTGGGGGTCATGGAGTTGGTAGCAGTAGAAGTTTGGTAGTCGTCCCTGTGGGTGACAAAGGGTGCAAGGTCATGGCACAGGGTGACAATAGAGTAGGCAGCAAGAGCAAGGCCACAGGATGTGGGCAAGAACCGAGCTCATGAGGGTGAAGTGGTAGGATGGGAAGCGTGGAGGCTGGTGGATGTGCAGATGTTGGTCGAAACAGGGGAACATCGACACAAAATGATATGTCCCAATCTATCATGGACACATTGTAATATCATGACATGGCTTGGAGGGAAGAACACGAGGCAGTTATTGCCAAGGTGGAGCAACTCCATTACATTCAATGCCACATTCATGAACGAATTGTGGTTGTGTGGCATGGAAAAAATATTCTGGCTGCAAAGTTAGAAACTTGGCTTGCTCACTTTGAACAACGTGTCCACTATTTATACCACCCTCATCCTCCTCCAGGAACAGGGCCAGGCAATCCTGCTTTTATCACTTCTGATGAGTAATTATGGTAACTAGTGTCTTGTTAGTTCTTTTTGTTTTTTGGTGTGTGAAGCATATAAGGTTGTGGACCTCTCAGTTGGGTATTTTGTTTTTTGTCTATAGCATATTAATAACATTGGTCAACAATCCTGGTCGAGATGAGGTCACATGCATTTTGACATTTCTGCACATATTTTTTAAGTAATGAGAAATCTTCAACATTAAAAAAAAATACCTCAATTCAAATTTAAATTAATTTTAATAAACCACCCAACTTTATTCCTTCATTTAAATCCTAGCTAACTTTACTTAATATAATTTTCCGAAACTACTCTATCTAACCAAAATATTTTATTAATATATATAACTCTATTATCCTTACAAAATAAAATAAAAGAACCTGGAATCAACTATAATGCATATTTTGAACAAATGTTTAGAAGAAATATTGAAGGTCTTAGAGTTGCAACCAAAAATGTGCGTCTTCATATTTTTCGCTCAGATCCTTATGTATGGCATTGACTTGTTGTCATTAAAAATGTGTCTTCATATTTTTCACTCTTATCCTTGTATATGGCATTGACTTAATTGTAATTATTAGAGGGATTACATTACATCAGAAGATGTCAGCTTCGTTTGAGTTATTAGTTAAAATATAAAAAACATGTCTTCATATTTTTCGTTCTTATCCTTTGTATATGATACTGACTTAATTCCCTATCAGCAATAAAAGGTCAACTTTGTTTTCTCTCTACAGAGACCGCAAGAGGATCTCCATGGCCATTATGACTAAGAAATGTTAAAAAGAAACAGCTATCGTAATTACTTTATCTCTGAGAAATGTGATTAGCCTGCAATGCTGAAATCTTCCATTATGACTAAGAAATGTTAAAAAGTGACAGTTATCCTAATTATTTTATCTCTGTGAAATGTGATTAGCATGTTGTTATACCTCTGAGATAGTAGTAGGTCAGCTACCAATGCCAGAGCATCTAAAGTAATTGTTTTGGGATTTTTGGTTTTAATTTTGGAAGACCAATGAATGAAGACAGACGTAGAATTGAAGTACTTGATACTTTGGGTTATATTAATATCTCAGTAAAGGGCTGCTATATAGCTTTACACAATGATATAGATCAAAAATAGTGGTGAGAAGAAGACAGGAAATAATATGATTATCACAGTTTCCAGACTGTAAAATAGAACAATCATAAGTGTGAAAACCTTCTGAACTATGTTCCAAAGGTTCAAGGAAGTATACTTAAGCTTACACAAGATGATGATGATTTATTTGATTAGAGGGGATTAACTAAACAGACAGTTCATTAATCCATTCTCTTAATAGATGATCACTTCAGGAGCTTATAGGAATAAATTGAGACACAATTATTCCTACCTAGATATGTCTATAAGTTATAAGAATATGAAGAAAAAACATAATGATTACTAACTGGAAAAGCTTACAGGATAACACAAACTGTGTAAAACCAAATTCAGAATCCTCTGCTTTGTATTAAGGTTCCAGAAAAATTGAGTACATCAAGTGTCTAGAAATGCTTCCTTCAAAGGTGCAACCAGGTTCAAAGTAGAATGAACAATCAAGACTTAACAAGCAATGAACTCTGAGCCTTGAACCTTGAACCAATAATAACTCGAGAAGAGATTTATTTATACAATAATAAAACTAAGAAATATCCTAAAATTGATTGAGATTTATTCTAGGAAGGGAAAGATCTTCATGCAAGAAGATAGGGGCAAATATTGAATTGCTTCTTGTTGTCCCTTTTATTTAGGTTGTGTTGGCTTTGTTGTTTCATATTTTGCCCTTTAAGCTGCTTGATTGTTTGTATCCTCTACGATGGTTAATTCCTTCATTTGATCTTTCATCTGATACTCTTTAAACTCTGTGAATATCCTTTAACCTTGCAAAGTAACCTCTACTGTTTCTTTTTACCTTTACTGTGCATTTCAAGTTTTTTACTATGTTTTTCAACAGTAAGATCTTCATATTTGTCTTCAAATTGTATGCAGGCTTTTTCTTTGTAAGCCTGGAATAGAAGATTTTTCCCTGCAAAACACAGAAATTGTTAAGAAAAACAAGGTGACAGAGGAGGACATCAATGGCTTTATTGAGCTTGAAAGGATATTGGAAGGAGTCTAGAGCGTATCGGAAGGTAAAATGATGGTTTTATTGATCGCAGCGGCTTATGGAGGTTTTCCTGTGAAAATAGGCAAAACATAGCAAAATGGTGATTTTTGCATTTAAATGGAAAATCAGTATTCTATTTGAATTATGGAGCAAAATGAACAATTACTATTTTTTCGTTATGTGGGAGGTGGTTTTGGTTTTCATCGCACCGCTTATAAGGCGTGGGTGGTTTTGGGTAGGGGTCACCCAAAATAATCTGAGCCTGACACGTAACAATGGGAGGTCAAAGGAATACCACTTTCGAGTGGGTAATGCCCGTACAGAGAGCCAACCCAAAATTTCCGAGGGCCATTAGATTGGAATGCATTAGATCAGACAGTGGTGGAGCAAAAAAGCAGTACGAAGGGGCCCAATGATTAAATATGACGGTATGGGCTTTATTATGGCTTAAAACTGATATCAGCGGTTAAATGGAGGTTTAGGTAGACTCTTCGTTTAAATCATAAAAAATGATTTAACAAAGAAATCCTTTGCAAAACGCGATATGGAGGACTTGAAAAATATGAATCCGGGTGGATAATGATATCGGGTCCGAGCTAATCACATATCGCAATCGAAGTTTAGCAAAGGAAAGGCCCATCACAAAGGAATGCGATAGGGTCCGAACGTGATGTGGAAATAAACCATGGATGATACTGCGTTGGTTCCAGGTTCCCATCGCATATCGGAGATCGCAATGGTGGAGGGTTATTGCTTCGTTCGGGACTTGCGATGGAGGCGAATGCGATATGGCATGCAATATAATATATGTTTGCGTTGGGTCTGGGTCTATTATGCATTGCATATCACAATGCGGGGAGAGTGCATCCATGTTGAAAGGATTTGCGATCCGCCGATGTGATATGTTATGAAATACATATTTTTATTATAAAATTTATGGTTTCGGGGTATTTTAATAATGGGAGTTAATATATACGAGAAAAGGGACTTTTTAGCGGTTTAATACTACAGTTAGCGTTAATATGAAAATATGAGCGGAAAAGGGGATATATATGAAATATGAGCGGAAAGGGGAAAAACACTAAATATTATGCTTTTCATGGATTATTCGCTTTTCGCATATATACATCAATACTTAGGCTAAACATCATTTTGTGGGTTTTTCGTGCAAAAGGGGTTTTACATGGAATTTTTACTTTTCCTAGGTAAAAAGGGTTTTGACCTTAGGAAAAGTGGTTTTTATGGAAAATGAATGAATATGAATGTATGAAGGTGGGAAGGGGAAATTAGTAAATATAGAGATGAATGGGGATGATGGAAGTTAATTAATTGATCTTGTAAACCTTCATTTGCTTTGTGTAACTGCCTCGTGGACATAGAAACATATGGTAAAACATGATAAATGTACATTTTGTCCAATCAATCATCAAACTTCTGCAACCTTTCTACTTACCCTTTGCTTATCCTATCATTTTTTTTCTTCACTTAATGGGTGCATTTAAGCTAGCAAACCCTTTTCCTTTCTTTTAGTTTACAAAAGAAAACTATCTAGTTCAAACCTCATAACCTCCAAGGGCTCAGATTAAACTGATGAGCACCTTATTATTCTCTACCTAACTACTAATCTGCCAAGATTAAATAGTTTGGCCAGATCTTTATTCTCTAACTATAACATCAAATTTAAAACATGAAGCAGTCAAGATTAAACTATTTGACTGTCGTGGGTTGTGATATTTAAGACAAGCTGCACACAACCATTATTTTGTAGAAAAATAGTAGTGGAATTTAGACTTGCTCACTTTTAGAGTTTATTTGTTTTCTTTTATTTCTAACCTAACATTTTCTTTTTGTCTTGATTTTTTAGGAAATCTAACCTAAAATTTTCTTTGATATGGACATCATCATTAAGATATTTTCAAAAACATTTTGTTCACTATTTTTATGTCCATATCCTAACTTAACATTTTTTCAAATATTCTATCTTATCAAAACTAAAAAATGCTACAACATTGGCTCCAACTGGGGACTTCTTTCTCCTATAGAATGCAGAGAACCTGTAGATCCATATGCCTTCTCCTCGGGCTATGGAGTCCTTGCTCTAAGAAAAATCACACTGACATCTTGAAAAGTAAAAGAAAATGGAGTATTTACAATGAAAACTATTTCAACTTCTTAGTACTGAATGTAGTGTTTGAGAAACCTTCCATTTACACGATAAGTGGAATATAGCCCCTCAAGATTCTGCAGCACAAAAGTGTTGTTACCCTTCACTTCAGCAATTGCTAAAGGTCCAAACCATAGATTATCAAATTTGTAGATTTTCCCATTGTAGATCACTTGGTAATGCAATGTACTAAAGCAAAACACTTGATCTACTTCTCCAAACAATTTTGCCGAAGCTTAATCGAACACGAGCAACATCAATAAGAACACATATAACTGATAAGAAGGAATCAATCACACATAACACAAAAAAATTTACCCGGGGAAAGCACCAGCCTAAAACCCCATCTTCGTATTATCATACAAGTGGAAATATAACCAGTGTTACAAAAAGAATCAGCTCAAAAAGCTATCCTACTCTCTCTGTAATAACTATGCTGCTCATAGACAATGAAAGGCCTCTATCTAACCTTTGTTTTTCCCTCCAAGCCTCCTATTTCTTTGTGCAAAACTGATTGGGGTCCAATGATGTCACATGTGTGAATAGGTCTCAACACACTCACTATAACCTCTGATCCAACTACGCAGTCTTAAAGGAGATAAATCCTCATCATGGATGAGCTTCCTTTATAGGAAAAAACTTCATCCAACTGATAGTACATTGTCCCTTCTCTGATCTCAACTGGGTCTCTGTCTGAACTGACATGTGTGAGTTATCCATGAGTGAATCTTCAGTTATCTGAAATACAATAGTTACATGCATGCAAGAATTAACTAATTGAACTCTCATTAATTTAACAACCTGTTAAATTAATCTAACTAGACTTGACTCAGTTAATTGAGCCAACTAATTACAACTCAATATTACAACTCATCCTTATCTCTTTAACTGATGGATAAATTCCTCAATTAATAGATAAATTGTTGCATGTTCTCACATACACTTCAAGTTCATAATTCCTTAACTAATTAACTCAAACTAAATTAATTAATTAATTTACCAATTGATGTTAATATCGAATTTGAATTTTACTTCATATTTCTAGTCCAGGGACTGACTAAAAATAGGAATCCATCTGAACTGCTAAAAATAGAACTTCTATTTTTATCACTTCCATTTTTCATTCCCTATTGCCCAATCCAACAGTGGTACCCAAACTACTATTTTTAGCAGTGCTATTTTTAGCACTTCTACTTTTTACATTTCTTGCTGCCATTTTTCAACACTCCCTCTCAACAAGAAAGGCTTCCTCTTGAACCAGATCCTGTACCTCGGGAATGTTCTGCATGCAACACTCCTACCAAGTGTAGTTTCTCCAACAACTCTCAGAACAAAAAAAACTCCCAACTGACCTCTCTATTGGGCTAGAAACATACTCTGATGTTTAAGCTCTACCTATTGCTAACAAGTGCTCCCTCTCTGACCTCTGAGTTGCTGAAACACTCCATGAATCTCACACTGTTTCACATCTCTTTGTGCCATCTTGCACTCGTGCAACACTCCTGTGCCTCTCGCGTTGCTGTAGCCTGCTAGCTCCACACAGTCCTAAGACTCATGCACTGTAGCTCTCTCTGCCACTCCATCCGCATTTGTCTCAACCCAATCAACTAGTCTTGCTACTCCTCATCGGGCTCCTGTAGAAAATTCGAATCAAAGAGGTTGGGTACCTCAATGATCCTGCCCCTCCTCCTTGGGAAGATCACTCCACATCGCCCCACCTCCTACCTGGAGGTATGGCTACATGTGATCCCTCTACCCACCTGGCTCGAAGTTTCCCCCTACTGGAGTTCTCCGCATGAGTAGATGTCTCTACTCGATCTCCTCTCAGCTTCCCCTATTGTGGCTGCTCCACAACCTCCTGAAGCTGTTGCACCAATCGTGGCTCCTCCACAATCGTCTGAGACTTCTTCTAGCACTACATGTTGAGAGGTAATTTACTCTCCCTCTCAACCACCAAGTCTCCATCAGTTTCCTTGTTGCTCAAGGCTTTGCATGCATCTTGAACCTCAAGAGCATATAGGTTATTGACCCTTGAACCGATCTGCTTCACCTGTCTAGTGATGATGTGTCTAAGTAAAACCTTTCCCATACTGAAGACTACACCATAGCCTCTGTCTTCCAGCATCGTGATCGACACCAAGTTTCTATTCAGTCCTGGTACATACTTGACATCGGTCAAGGTAAGGCAAACTCCATGCTCCCTCTGAAAAATAACCATGCCTACACCTGAGACACTGTACTTTTCATCATTACCCATCGCTATGAGTATCTGGAGATCTTTCTCCTCCAAAGTACTAAACAAACTCTTGTCGCTGGTCATGTGGAAAGAAGCTCCACTGTCAAGAAGCCAACCACTTCCCACCATGGATGAAACCATGCATGCGAAGAGTGTGAAATACAACTCGAACTGTGAAGCAAGTGCCTCACCTTCAGATCCTTCCCCAGATCCCTTCTTGGATTTCCTATGTGGATAATTTGTAGCAAAATGGCCCACCTCATGACAACCAAAGCATCACACTTTTGATTTGTCAAACTTCTTCCCACCATGGGAAGAACTAGATTTGGAAAGAGAAACCTTCTCCTTCCCCTTCTTCGCCTTACTCACTAAGGAACATTTTTATTCATCCTCCATAGATGAAGAATCATCTCTAGTACTTCTTCTTATCTCCTCCTGCATCAAATCCGACCAAAGTCCTTCCCAATCTTGCCGTTTCTCTCTTCCATTAACCGAGTCCTGGTAGTTATGCCAGCTCTTAAGAAGACCGAAGAGTTCAAGACTCACCATGTCATCATCAGTTGTCACGATCCCTACACTTCCAAGCTCATCCCTGCATGAGGTGAGCTTGTTCAAATACATAGAGATCGTGTCACCCTTTTCACACTTGATCTTTCGAAGTTTGTCCTTCAGTGCCAACTTCCTCTGATCACTGCTATTTTTATAAAGATATTTCAATGTTTTCCGCGTTGAAAATGGAGTCTCCTTCCCATGGAGGCTCGAGACAATGTGATCTCTAACTCCCTATAGGAGGATTCTCCTTGTTGTAGCCACACACTTTTTCCATTCCGCCAATTGAGTAGCATCAGTTGTCTTCTGGACTTATTGATCAATGAATTCCTTTAGACCGTTATCTTCTAATACTGCCTCCATGCAATCCTTCCAGGCTATATAATTCGAACTACTATCAAGGGCATATTCGAGTCTCAAACCACTGAACGTCGTTGGTGAAATAGATGTGATAAGAAATCAATTCAATATTCAAAAATCACAAACTTCAACTGCTCCCTTCTTGTATATTGTTCTTCCTTGATCACATGTGCTCTGATACCATGTTAATTTTCCCACTGTAGATCACCTGGTAATGCAATGTACTAAAGCAAAACACTTGATCTACTTCTACAAACAATTTAGCGGAAGCTTAATCGAACATGAGCAACATCAATAAGAACACATATAACTGATAAGATGGAATCAATCACACATAACACAGAAGAATTTACCCCAGGAAAGCACCAGCCTAAAACCCCATCTCTGTATTATCATATAAGTGGAAATATAACCAGTATTACAGAAAGAATCAACTCAAAAAGCTATCTTTCTCTCTCTGTAATACCTCTATTTCTCATAGACAGTCAAAGGCCTCTATCTAACCCCTGGTCTGCCCTCCAAGCCTCCTATTTCTTTGCACAATTCGGATTGGGGTCCAATGATGTCACATGTGTGAATAGGTCCCATCACACTCACTGTAACCTCTGATCCAACTACACAGTCCTAAAGGAGATAAATCCTTATCATGGATGAGCTTCCTTTATAGGAAAAATCTTCATGAAACTAATAATACATTGTCTCTTCTCTGATCTCAATTGGATCTCTGTCTGAACTGACATGCATGAGTTATCCATGAGTGAATCTTCAGTTATCTGAAATACAGTAGTTACATGCACGCAAGCATTAACTAACTGAACTCTCATTAATTTAACAACCTGTTAAATTAATCTAACTAGACTTGACTCAGTTAACTGAGCCAACTAATTAAAAATCAATATTGCCATTCATTCTTATCTCTTTAACTGATGGATAAATTCCTCAATTATTAGATAAATTGTTGCATGTCCTCACATAGACCTCAAATTCATAATTCCTTAACTAATTAACTCAAACTGAATTAATTAATTAATTTACAAACTGTTGTTAATATCAAATTCAAATTTTACTTCCTATTTCTATTCCAGGGACTGACTAAAAATAGGAATCCATCTGAACTACTAAAAATAGAACTTCTATTTTTAGCACTTCCATTTTTCATTCCCTGTTGCCCATCTAGCAATGGTACCCAAACTACTATTTTTAGCACTTCTATTTTTAGCATTTCTTGTTGCCATTTTTCAACAAAATTTGCCATGCTTTCCTTTCTCTTCTCTCCTAGCATCCCATCTTAGAACTAGATCACCTTCTTTAAAGTCCCTCTCCCTGGCTCTTCTGTCAAACAGGGTCTTCATCTTATTCTGATATTTCATCAATTTGTATTGAACTGCATCTCTATTTTCATTAAGTTCAATAACCTGATTTATTCTTCTTGAAAAATCATCAGGTTCATCTCTTGAATCTTGCAGGGATTTTTAAAACAGGGAAGGCCAAATTGGTAGGGAAAATTGCATCTTTCCCATAGACTAATTGAAATGGAAATTTTCCAGCTGATCTCTTTGGAGTAATTCTGTTTACCCATAATGCATAAATCAAATGTGAATCCCAGTTCTTCTTATGATCAACTATAGTCTTTTTTATTACCTTTACCAAGCTTTTGTTTGACCACTCTACAAGGCCATTACCTTGAGGGTAGTATGGAGTTGAATGATGTAACAAAATCTGATATTTTTGGCAAAAGTCAATCATTTTAACACTAGAAAAAGCTCTTGCATTATTAGTGACAATTTGAGTTGGGCAACCAAATCTAGATAAGATATTTTCCTCAATAAACTTAATTACTACTGAATCAGTAGCATTTCTGACTAGAATTGCTTGCACCCATTTAGTGAAGTAGTTTGTTGCAGTGAGGATCCATCTACGCTGATTACTCGAAGTGGGATGAATCTATCCAACAAAATCTAATCCCCATTGAGAAAAAAGTGTTGAAACTATTGATGGAATGAGTGGAAGAGCTGCTAATTCTTGTTTACCAGCAAACATTTGACAACGAACACAACCTATGATCTTTTCCCCTACTTACAAGAACAATGTGGGCCAATAAAATCCTCCCCTAAGACTCTTATATGCTGTTGCTCTCCAAGCATAATGTCCCCCACAAAATCCTATATGAAACTGATCAATGATTCCATCAATTTCTGATTCTGTTAAACATAATAACAAAATATTGAGTGGATCTTTCCAGTATAAATTTTCATTTATAATGCAGTACTTGACTGATTTTAACTTAATATTTTTACACTGGGTTTTGGAGAATGATGTTGGACACTCAAAATGGATCAAGAAATTTACAATATCTTGATACCAGTTTGACAAGAATAATTTTTCATCAATGTGTATAGGATTGATCTACTTGGAAGGTAGAGTTTCTTGTGGATTCTCTCCTTCTGCATGAAAGGAAGGTTCTTGTGGATTCTCCCCTTTTGCAAGGACAGAAGGTTCTTGTGTATTCTTCCCTTGTATTTCTAAAATAGAATTTATTCCAAGAACTTTGCAGTTGGATTCAACTAGAAGCTTGGCTAACCCTTGACCTTTTACTAACTTGGTAGTCTTGATAGTTAGATCAAACTCCAGAATTTGATTGATCCATCTACCTCTTTTCCCATCAGTGTCTGGTTGGGTTAGGACAATTTTCACAGCACTATTAGGGACATAAGCAGTAATAGGTGAATGTAAAACATACATTCTGAATGACTTTAGGGCTTGAATGAGGGTATAGTCTTTCTTCTCAATGATGTCATACTTAAGCTCATCATCTCTTATAACCTTGTTGAAAAAGGCTATGGGTTAGTCATGGAAATCTTAATTTTTCTGTAATAGAATGGTAGCAAGGGTTGTTTCAGAGGCAAAAGAGAAAATACTAAATGGCTTAGTATAATTAGGGCTGGCTAAGGTGGGAGCTTCAGAGATAGCCCTTTTTATTTGTTCAAATGCATGCCTAGAAGAGGGAGTCCATTTAACTTCATGGTCCTTTCGGAGCATGTCAGTTATATCTTTTACAATCTCTGCTTAATTTGGAATAAACCTCCTAAGAAAATTAATCTTGCCTAGAAAAGCTTGAATCTCCTTCTCGTTTCTAGGTAAGGTCAATGTTTCAATGGCAGATACTCATTTAGGATCAAGTACTACTCCCTCCTTTGAAATAATATGGCCCAATAGTTTTCCTTCTTTGACAGCAAACAAGAACTTCTTAGGGTTCAATGATATTCCAAATTTTCTACACCTGTCAAAAACCTTCATCAAGTGCTTTAGATGTTTCTGATTAGATTTAGAAAAAACAGTTATGTCATCAATATAAATAACCACAAATTTATTTATCCGACCCATAAAAGCTATGTCCATAGCTCTCTGAAATGTTGCTCTAGCATTGGTTAAGCCAAATGGCATCCTAGCGTACATGAATGTACCCCAGGGTGTAGTAAAGGTTGTTTTCCCTCTGTTTGTTGTATCAACGTTGACCTGATTGTAACTTGAAAAACCATCAAGCATAGAAAGTCTTTGTGCTCCTAAAAACATTTGAAGTAACTGATCCATTTTGGGCAAAGGATAATTATTTTTTAATGATGCCTTATTCAAATTTCTAAAATCCACACAGATTCTTATTTCTCCATTTTTCTTTCTAACAAGAACTAGATTTTCAACCCAATTACAATATCTAAGAGGGAGGATGATCTAAGCATCTAGAATTTTCTTAATATCCCTTTCTACAATTGGTAGAAGGGCTGGGTTTATCCTTCTATGTTTCTGTTGATAAGGTTTTGCTTTTGGCTTCAAAGGAATCTTATGTTTTATTAATGAAGTATCATAGGTCTTTAGATCAGTATATGTCCAAGCAAAAACATCCTTATAATTTTGCAATAACCAAAGATATTGAGCTTTGATCTCAGGGTGTAGAGATGCACATATTTTGATGTTTTTGATATCTTCATCAGTTCCAATGTTAATCTCCTCTATGTCATCTTCTGAAGAAATGGACTCAATGTTTCGGAGGACATCGTTTTGATCAAACAATCTTTCTAAAGGAATGAGTCCTTTTGGAATAAAATTATTTGCTAATTGAATAATTTCATGATTAGAAATTTGGGTTTTAAAATCTGAAGTATCGTTTCCATCTACATTTTCATTTATTTCAGTTCTATATTCATCAATTTGTAGAAATGAAAATTCATCTATTACTTGTAGAAATGATTTCAAATGTTCATCATCTTCAAATATTTGCCAATGTTTCAGACTATCTGGGATAGATGGCCTATATTTGACTTGTATCTGATAGAGTACATTAGTATGATCTTTTAAAGAATTGGTAGAGACAGGTAAGGCATCTGCATGAATATTCTGATCTCTGGGAATATGAGTCAAATTAAACGCATCAAAGAAATTTTCAACTGAATCCCATACTTCATTTCAGTAGGACCTAAGTCTAGGGTGCTTGGTCTGGCAAGCATTTCTTACTTCCTTAACAATAAGCTCTGAATTATTATAAACACTTAAGTTTTGAACTTTTAAGCTTTTGGATAATTGCAATCCTAAAAGGAAAGCTTCATATTCAACAACATTATTGGTAACTTCACAATCTAATTTACATAATTGGGTTATATTTTCTTTTTTAGGTGAAATTAAAACTACTCTAGCTCCTGCCCCATCTTTCGTGCAAGAGCCATCAAAGAACAGTTTCCAAATATCAGTTTGGTTTGGTTTAGGACTTTCAACTACCTCTTCAATTTTGACTTGAGTTTTATGCTAGTTTGAAGTGAGTTGTAAACAACCAAAGCCTTGATCTATTGCATACATTGGATGGTTCCTTGACTAGTCAGTCTTACAAACAGTATGTATAAATCTTACCTCTCTATATAATCTTCATTGCTCTCCCCCATAAACAGGAATAATAGCATATGACATATCCATCTATAGAGTTCCCCCTAATTTGGCATAGCAAGACCTACAAAGGAGCATTCAAAACTTGGGAGGGATATCTGTGACAACAATATCAAGTACTACACTTTTCACTAGAATTTGGGCAAGGGTAACCACTAGATCCTTAATCAATCCCAAACATGGCACCTTTTTAGAATCAAAGGTGTACAAGTCATGGTAGGATCTAGTTATGTTGAGTTTCAAATGGTCCATGATAGATTTTGGCATAAGGTTGTGTGATGCTCCTGAATCAAGCATACAATTATACAACATGGAATCATTTGTTTCAAGAGTTACATAGAAAGGAGGCAGTATCTCATCTATCATGTTTGAACTAGGGCCAAAAATTACTGCTGGTTTTTCATCTTGCAGACTTATAAAATCACCTTCATCATCAACTGAGTTATTTTGTATCCATTTTGTGACTTGGATTTTGTAACTAGGGTTCCTAGAAAGTTTTAACAGTGGAATTGGGGTCTTAACCCTCTCCAATTATTTTTCAACATTAAATGTAGTCAAAATGTTTTTACCAGTTTGGGTAGTATCAATTGACTAATCTAAGGGCTGAATAAGAGTTGTTTGAGCTTCAACAGTTTTGGTACATGGTTCAATTATTGGAGTTTCCTTTGGAACTCTCCCATGACCAGGCCTAGGCCTAAGATCATACCTCTTGTTTAATTCTGCAATTAAAAATTCAAAGAAAGCATGATATTTAGAGACTTGTGAAGCTTCCTGATCTTCTTGAACCTCATTTTGTTGTGAGATAGGAATGATGGTTGTTTGATTGGAAGAAGAATCCATACTATTAATATCTTAAGTAATTGTCATAGTATTATCATTAGGTTGTTGGTCATCTATCAATAGAGGATTACATTGTTAGGTCTCTGAAGAATTTGTAGTGGTGGATTTCTTTTATACTGACCTTGATTTTGGTTTTGAGGTCTAGTAACTGTTTGTTGTATTGTCCTAGGTTGGGTCTCAATATTTGAAATCCTATTCGATATGTTTCTAAGAAGAGATGTTATTTCATCTATTTTTGAGTCTTTTGATATAGTCTTAGAGGAACTAGAGGTTTCTTGAACAGATTTGAGTTTTCTTTGGGCCTTTTCTTCCTTAAGTTTTAAAGAAGTTGAGGTTGCCCTATTTGCTTCTACTTTTATAACATTTGTTTGCATATCTTCAAGAGTTCTTGAAGTTCTCTCTCGTAGCATAACAACAAATTCATAATCAAAAGCTTTATAGAATATATACTTATCTACTGCTACACGAGGCTTACAATCAGCAGGCATTTTGTGATAGAGTTTATTGAATCTTTTGATAAAATCTGATACTGGTTCACCGAAGTTCCTTTTAAGCTCTTCAAATTTTGTGAGGAAGTAAATAGGATCCTTTTTAACACCCCATTGATTTTTAAATATGGTTGTAAGCTCTTCCCAATTTCTAATGGAAGCTATTGGTAACTGCCTAAACCAAATCTTCACATTTCCTTCAAGTGACTGTACAAACAATCTCATATAAACATTTTCTTGTCCAATATTCATGTTGTTTGAAAAGTCTAGGAAAGCTTGAAGATGGTCCTCAGCTGAGGGCCCAGTTTCTCCATTGTACTTGGGAAGGTATTTTAAGTATCTAGCTGGGAATGCATCAAGGTTATTAGGTCAGACTAAGGCAACATATCTAGCCTGTACAATAGGTCGGAAAGCCATGATAGTAGGTGGTGTATGAGGTGCTTGAGGTATATGAGGTGGTCCAGGTGGAGTATGAGGTGTTTGTGTGGATGTAGAGGATGAAGAAGAAGTAGAGGAAGAAGATGGTGATTTAGGGGTTGATGAACTAGTTAGGGGTAAAGGAGGAGGAGATCTCCTGAAGGACTTCAAAGGAGTCATAAGAACTAGCTTTAGGACCTGTAAAGGAATACCTTATTTTGCTTCAAAGAGAGGATTGGTATATATAGAAAAGGTTTCCTCCGATTTTTTAGAAGAAGAAGCTTCAGGTCAGTCAAAAATGGAAGGATATGGATAGGTGGTAGGGGATATGAAATCTGTGGGTTTATATTCTAGTAGATTAACACCCAACTCAGATTCAATTTTAGGTGATATTGGTGGTAGTATGGGTATTAGATGAGATTCTAATGAATGAATAAGGTATGTTGATTTATAATAAACTCCTTTATCTAGAAGTTCAGCAACTCGAGGTGATAAATGGGAGTAATCAGGATCAGATGGCATATTACTATAGGGGTCAAATGATTCTAATTCTTCAGACTATAGGACTGAAGAGGAAGAAGAAGATGGTTGGTGTCCCCTTTTAGAACTGGATTTTCTGAGAAGCCTTTCAGGATTTGACAGAGGACTAACTATGTCACCTTCTGAATGAGATCTGGTATGTTTAAAAGGTACTAGCTTGGGAGTATGGAGTCACCTAGGTGAATGATTTTAACCTTTCTAAATCTTTAATAATCTTTAAAGGAAAAAAATGAATGAATATCATTGTCCCAAGGGAAACTTAAATGAAATTTGAATCTCTGGCAATGGCGCCAGTCTCATGTTGTACCTCTGAGATAGTAGTAGGTCGGCTACCAATGACAGAGCATCTAAAATAATTGTTTTGGGGTTTTTGGTTTTAATTTTGGAAGACCAGTGAATAAAGAGAGATGTAGAATTTAAATACTTAATCCTTTGGCTTATATTAATATCTCAGCAAAGGGTTGTTATAAAGCTTTACACAATGATATAGATCAAAAATAGTGGTGAGAAGAAGACATAAAATAATATGATTATCGCAGTTTCCAGAATGTAAAACATAATAATCATAAATGTGAAAACCTTCTAAACTACGTTCCAAAGGTTCAAGGAAGTATAGTTAAGCTTACATAAGATGTTGATGATTTATTAATTAGAGCGGATTAGCTAAACAGATAGTTCATTAATCCATTCTCTTAATAGATGATCACTTCAAGAGCTTATAGGAATAAATTGAGACACAATTCTTCCTACCTAGATATCTCTATAAGTCATAAGCATATGAATAAAAAGCATAATGATTGATAACTGGAAAACTTACAGGATAACACAAACTGTGTAAAACCAAATTTAGAATCCTATACTTTGTATTAAGGTTCCAGAAAAACTGAGTACATCAAGCGTCTAGAAATGCTTCCTTCAAAGGTGCAACCAGGTTCAAAATAGAATGAACAGCCAAGACTTAACAAGAAATGAACCCTGAGCCTTGAACTTCGAACCAATAATAACTCAAGAGGAGAGTTATTTATACAATAATAAAACTAAGAAATATCCTAAAACTGATTGAGATTTATTCTAGGAAAGGAAAGATCTTCATGCAAGAAGATAGGGGCAGCTATTGAATTGCTTCTTGATGTCCCTTTTATTCAGGTTGTGTTGGATTTGTTGTTTGATATTTTTCCCTTTAAGCTGCTTGATTGTTTTTATCCTCTACGCTAGTTAATTCCTTCATTTGATCTTTCATCTGATACTCTTTAAACTCCATGAATATACTTTAACCCTGCAAAGTAACCTTTACTATTTCTTTTTGCCTTTACTGTGCATTTCAAGTTTTTTACTGTGTTTTTCAACAGTAAGATCTTCATATTTGTCTTCAAATTGTATGCAGGCTTTTTCTTTGTAAGCCTGGAACAAAAGATTTTTCCCTACAAAACACAGAAATTGTTAAGAAAAACAAGGTGACACAGGAGGACATCAATGGCTTTATTGAGCTTGAAAGGATATTGGAAGGATTCCAGAGTGTATCAGAAGGTAAAATGATGGTTTTATTGGTCATAAAAGCTTATGGATGTTTTATTGTGAAAACAAGAAAAACATAGCAAAATGGTGATTTTTGCCTTTAAATGAAAAAATAATCTTTTATTTGTATTACAACACAAAATGAATAGTGGCTATTTTGTCGTTATGCAGGAGGTGGTTTTGGTTTTCATCGCACCGCTTATAAGGTGTGGGCAGTTTTGGTTTTCATCACACTGCTTATAAGGTGTGGGTGGTTTTGGGAAGGGGTCACGCGAAATAATCTGAGCCTGACACATAGTAAGGGGAGGTCAGAGTAGTGCCACTTTTCGGGTGGGTAATGCCCGTACAGAGAGCCAACCCGAAATTGTCGAGGGCCGTTGGATTTGAATGCATTAGATCAAACGGTGGTGGACCGAAAAAGTAGTACAGAGGGTCCCAATTATTAAATATGGCGGTATGGGCTTTATTATGGCGTAAAAATGAGATTAGCGGTTAAATGGAGATTTAGGAAGACTCTTCATTTAAATCATAAAAAACAATTTAGCAAAGAAAATCCTTTGCAAAACGCGGTATGGCGGACTTGAAAAAATATGAATTTAGGCAGATAATGATATCGGGTTTGGGCTAATCGCATATCACAATCGCAGTTTATCAAAGGAAAGGCCCATCGTAAAGGAATATGATAGGGACCAGACGCGACATGGAAATAAACCATGGATGATACTGCATTGGGTCTAGGTTCCCATCGTATATCGGAGAGCACAATGGTGAAGAGTTATTGCTTCGGTCGGGACTCGCGATGGAGGCGTATGCGATATGGCATCAAATATAATATATGTTTACATCGGGTCCAGGTCTATTGCACATCACATATCACAATGCGGGGAGAGTGCATTCATGTTGAAAGGCTTTGGGATCCGCCGATGCGATATGTTATGAAATACATAGTTTTATTATAAAACTTAAGGTTTCGGGGTATTTTAATAATGGGAGTTAATATATACGAGAAAAGGTCATTTTTAGGGGTTTAATACTATAGTTAGCGTTAATATGAAAATATGAGCGGAAAATGGGATATATATGAAATATGAGCAGAAAGGGGAAAACACTAAGTATTATGCATTTCACGGGTTATTCGCCTTTCGCATATATACATCAATACTTAGGCTAAACATCATTTTGTGGGTTTTTCGTGTAAAAGGGGTTTTACATGGAATTTTTACTTTTCTTAGGTAAAAAGGGTTTTGACCTTAGGAAAAGTGTTTTTTATGGAAAATGAATGACTGTGAAAGTATGAAGGTGGGAAGGGGAAATTAGTAAATATAGAGATGAATGAGATGAAGGTGGGAAGGGGAAATTAGTAAATATAGAGATGAATGAGGATGATGGAAGTTAATTAATTGATCTTGTAAACCTTCATTTGCTTTGTGTAATTTCCTCATGGACATAGAAACATATGGTAAAACATGATAAATGTACATTTTGTCCAATCAATCATCAAACTTCTACAACTTTTCTTCTACTTACCCTTTGCTTATCCTATCATTTTTTTCTTCACTTAATGGGTGCATTTAAGCTAGAAAACCCTTTTTTTTTCTTTTATTTTACAAAAGCAAACTATATAGTTCTAACTTTATAACCTCCAAAGGCTCAAATTAAACTGATGAGCACCTTATTATTCTCTACCTAACTACTGATCTACCAAGATTAAACAGTTTGGCCAGATCTTTATTCTCTAACTATAATATCAAATTTAAAGCATAAAGCGGTCAAGATTAAACTATTTGACTGTCACGGGTTGTGACATTTAAGACAAGCTGCGCACAACCATTATTTCGTAGAAAAATAGTAGTGGCATTTAGACTTGCTCACTTTCAGATTTTATTTGTATTCTTTTCTTTCTAGCCTAACATTTTCTTTTTGTCTTGATTTTTGAGGACATATAACCTAACACTTTCTTTAATATGGACATCATCATCAGGATATTTTCAAACATTTTATTCACTATTTTTATGTCCATATCCTAACTTAACATTTTTTTCAAATATTATATCTTATCGAAACCAAAAAATTCTACAACACCTGCAACGTTGAAATTTTAAATTCAGATTGATGTTGAGAGCTGAAAGTTGAACCTGCCAAAGAACTTCCTGAGAGAAAAAGGTCAATCCATTAGGAGACAAATAACTAGGAGTTTGCAATGCTGAAAATACAGTTCACTTTGATCTGGAGGGCTAAAAGTTGAGACAAATAACTAAGAGCCTGCAATGCTGAAAATATTGTTCACTTTGATATGGAGGGCTAAAAGTTGTGCTGCCATTGATCTAGCTGAAACTATTATTTAAAATAGTAAAGAAATACAAATCAAAATAAAGTTGAGCCAAATAACTAAGAGCTTGCAATGCTGAAAATATAGTTCACTTTGATATGAAGGGCTAAAAGTTGTGCTGCCATTGATCTAGCTGAAACTATTATTTAAAATAGTAAAGAAATACAGTTCATTTTGATCTGGCGGGCTGAAATTTGGAACTGCAAATTATCATTTAAAATAGTAAAAATTGGGTTCTCGATTCAATGAAAGTTGTGCTTGTGATTGATGCACCTGAAATTATTATTTAAAATAGTAAAAATTGAGTTGCACAATTCAATGCGATCACTTATTCGATTGAGTTAAAACGAAATAATATTTTTTATTTAAAGAAAAAAATATATTGTTTATATATCATTCTTCAATATGACTATTTTGATATGGTATTGAACCTTGAAATACAAATGACATTCGTGACTTAAGAACTTTGATATGACCTGGTTTTGTACCTTTTGTCAGATATAAAAACGAAAATAAAATCTTTAAATGCCATGGAGATTCATGACACTGAAAACTGGTATGATTAAGTTTCGGTGTCATTTGTTGATTTAAAAATTCAAAACGAAAGTTTCTCGTAAAAAGGAAATTCCGGAGAGATAAGTGATCGCTCTCGTTGACTGCTTATGACTGGCATATGGTTTTATATTTTCATTATGACTGAATATACTTATATATATAAGTGATGTGTGATGTCTCTTGTTGACTGCTTATGACTGGCATATGGTTTTATATTTTCATTATGACTGAATATACTTATATATATAAGTGATGTGTGATGTCTCTTGTTGACTGCTCATGACTGACTTGTAGTTTTATTTAGATGATTGTTTATGATTGACTTGTGGTTTTATATATATATATATATATATTCATTGTGATGTGAATAATTGTATTTTGATATTAATGTTTATTTTTTTTAAGAAATAAAAAGAAATTGTGTTTTGTTAATATTTTTATACTGTGTTAAGAGTTGTTAGGTAGAATATAACTACTAATTGTCATGGTAATAGTTGGAATTGGATATGTTCAAGAGGAGGTTAGAGATAAAAGATAATTTTTTTCTCTAATTTGGCTTGTTCAAGGAAAAAATAGCAAATATAGACCATAATGTATGTCTTGGAGATCAATGTCATGGATCTTGCTTTGATTAGAAATCATGTGGGAGAGAAAGACAATGATTCATGGCTTTAATCGATAGGAGAGAAAGACTAGTTGTAACCTCAAGAAGAAAGAAGGATGCTACTTTTAGAGGTTTAGGAGAACTGGTTTCTGAAAGGAAATTGAGAATTCATGAAACTCATACACTAACAGCAAGAAGAAGCACTCAGGGGTAGCTGGTTGAAAATAAAATAGAGACCAACTTACTCTTGGGAGGACCAAGATAGTTCTTATAACATTCCCAAGAGAGAATCGATAACTATATGGAAAATTTGATTAGTCTTTGCTTGTTATATGGAAAATTTGATTAGTCTTTGCTTGTTATATGGAAAATTTGATTAGTCTTTGCTTGTTATTGACAGTAAAGATACTAGAAGCCATGAATAGAGAATTGTGTAATGATTGTTATTGCTAACTATCTTTGAGTAATGGAATTTGTTTAGTCAAACCTATAACAGGGAAGGCTACTCGCTTGTGAGTTTTAGTGCTAATAATTAAATTACTCACAAAATATTGCGGGAAAGAAAGTCTGAATAGGTAAGGATTCAAGTACGTAAAGGATAAGAATAGTATCCTAGAAAAAGGGAAGAATAATGTTGGCCAGTGTTTTCTTGTCTATTGTGAAAAATATAAGAAAGTTAGTAACAATAGCGGAGTAGATTCAATAAAAATTACATGTCCATGAAAAATATAAGAAAGTTAGTAACAATAGCGGAGTAGATTTAATAAAAATTCTAATGAATTATTACATGTCCACGTATCTATAAATATGTATATATCTTTGTCAGTTGGTTATAATAATAAAATTTATAGGTAAACCTTGTTAGTTACCACAGAGGAAAGGTGAAAAGGTTGACAACCTTCCCATATCGTTGGGTAACAGTCCTAGGGTTCAAGTTCAATAAATAAGTTTGAGGAGGAAAGAGGTAAGTCCAATTAAAGGGCTCACTTAATCTCTTGGAATAAGATTTGTCATAGTAAAAAATAACTAGCCTCCATACAAATAACCTAATTCTTGGGTAGTTGAAAGCATAGTTACCAAATTCGGACATACCCGAGAAACAAAATACATAAATTCGCCAGTTTGGTTTGGTACGTGATTAATTTGAGGAATTCCAGTTTGGTACAGTGTTATGCCTCTGTCAAAGGCACCTGATTGAGGGGGTTGTCTCCAACATTCATGGTGGTTCGTGCATTAACGTGAATGTGCTCCGTGCTTCAACATGAATACATAATGTGCTTCACGAGGGAATCTATGAAAAAGTTTTCAATGGCATACGAAACCTATCATTTCAACGAGTACAATGGCCATAAGTAAGTTATGATAGACTTTATTTTTATTTATTCTATTAAGAAAGTAAAATTTACAATTACTTCAATAACTTAGGAACTTACTCTTCATTGAATAGGAACGACATCTATTTGAGAGAGGTAAATTTTTATTTACAACTTTTCTTGGTTGGTACACTGGAAGAATACAAGTTTGGAACTGCACAACTCTTGTGGAAATAGGTCATTCAACTTACCCTTCAATTGTTGAGTAGGAATCACACTCGTATCTATTTGAAAGGCAAATTTTTAATTCTAACTTTTCTTAGTTGATGCATTGGAAGAATACAAGTTTGGACTTGAGTAGCCATTGTGGAAATAATACAAGGAAGGGAAATTGGTCAACCCTGGTGGAAAATTGAAATAATGCAGAGAAAGGCAAAGCTAATGATAGGATCAATTAGCTTTTATAACTTTTCTTGTAAGAATTAGCAAATTGGTAATTCTTGCTGAAAAGAAAAAAGAAAAAAGAAAAAAAGTGGATAAATTTATAGAAAATATAAAAAAAATGGTAATTTCAATATTAGAAATTTTATAAAATGGAAAATCACAATTCAAAAAAAGATAATTCATACTTTACAAAAAAATATAAAATAGTAAATTGGTTGCAAATCAGTAACTCCTATATATAAAAAAATAAAAAGCAGTAACTTCTAGTTTGGAAAAAATTTAACTTACATTAATCTTTTTTTTGCATTAAAATTTTGAATATAATGATTGCTTATTTAAATTTATAAATAAAATAAATATATTTAAGTATTTGTAAGATGTATAGTGTCCAATTATGGTTCAAAGTTATTACATATAGATAAAAACAATAAAACATACCATAAAAAATAGAGAAATATAATGAGGAAATTTCAAATATTTTGAAAGAGATAATCTTTATTGCATAATCAACAACTTAATACTATAGAGCCATGTATTCAAAATAAGGAAATTACAAATGTTTGTTAAATTATATAGATATCAGTGTAATAAAGGAAATGTAAATTATGTTGCATGCAAAAATATACAGAACACTTCTTCTCTTTCCTTTAAATGAAAAGGACCCATAAGAGAATCCAAACTCTTGTGAGAAAAAAAATGGTAAACGATATATATATATATATGAAATTTTATATTGAATTTTATTTTTTAATAAGGATAAGATACCTCAAATTATGGGTTCGTGAACAGCTGTAATCCATTGGCGTCAGACGCATGATTCACGATATTTCGCATGGGTAGAGGAGGGTAGGTAATATGCCTTTCCATTATGTTGTGGTTAATGTCTCTGGCTCTGATCTTGTGAAAAATCATCCCTAGCTTATGTGAGAAGGAATAAGGCTATCTCGTGGATCCATGGCGCCTGTGTCTAGGTTGTTAAATAGTGTCGATCATGCAACATTCCAGATGGTATTCGACTCTCAATAGGATGTGAATTTGTATGTGGTTTTTTTTTCTCTCGGTTGCGTGGGTATGGTGACGGTCCTCCATTTTTTGCTCCTCCTCCTGTAGGATCATTAAGGTAACAACTCCCTCCTTTCCGTTCTGGGTGAAACCTTCTTTTTCATTTTCTGGATGGAAGGTCTGCTAGTTGGAGAAGTGGCTAGTATTGGCTTTAGGAGTCTTGGGCCCAGGTAGTTTGTTGTGTTGGTCTTTCAGGTGTTGGTGCATTAGCTCTTTGTGTGTAGCGGTTGGTGTTATGGCCAATGGTACCTGAGTTTCTATTGGTGGTGATTTTGTTCGGCATGAGGCTCTTAAGCAAGCCTTATTTTGGCTCTATGTGAGTGGTTTTGTCTGGTTTTTCTTTCCTGGTGTTGTTGGTCATAGAATTCCATCTGGGGAAGTCTGGTGGTTGTGGCGTTGCTTTCACTTCTAAGAATTTGGGTGTTTGGCCTTTCCATTGTGTAGGGTGGCTTATTTCCTTTGGACCCTCCTCCCGAGGGGTAGTTTGGCAGTTTTAGTGAGGGTTTGTAGTAGTTTTGTGGTGAACTCTAACAATGGCGATGAGAGGGGCTGCATCATTTTGCATATCCTCAATGTGATGGCGAAGTGCAGGTTCCCTAGTGGTGGTTTCTTGGTTGGTAGAGTGTGTAGCTATTGGTGGCATGGTTCATGGGCTTTCTAGGTGGACGTTGGTGTCGATTTGGGTTTGTATTGGGACTCTAGTTCTCGGCTGGGATTTCAGGATGAAGTTGGTTCCCCGATCCTCATGCGCTCATGTATTGTCGAAGCTGAAATCATACCATTTAAAACAAGGGTCACCAAAGTTGGCTGGTGCGCAGGGTGGCGGTGTGGGAGTCGTTGTTGTTTGCAGTAGTTACATTGTTGAAATTACACAAGACAGAGCTTGTGGGGGTCGTGGAGTTGGCAGTAGTATAATTTTGGTAGATGTCCGTGTGGGTGGAAAAGGGTGCAGAGTCATGGCACAGGGAGGCTGTGGAGTAGGCAACAAGAGAGGGGGTGCAAGACGTGGGCGAGGCCCAAGCCCACGAGGGTGATGTGGCAGGATGGGAAGTGTGGGTACTGGTGGACGTGCAAATGTTGGTCGGAACAGGGGAACATCGACGCAAAGAGAGATGTCCCAATCTATCATGGACACATTGTAATCTCATGACAGAGCTTGGAGGGAAGAACACAAGGCAGTTATTTCCAAGCTGGAACAACTCCATCACATTTAATGCCACATTCGTGAACGAATTGTGGTTGTGTGGCGTGGAAAAAATATTATGACTGCAAAGTTGGAAACCTGGCTTGGTCACTTTGAGCAATGTGTCCACTATTTATACCGCCCTCATACTCCTCGAGGAACGGGGCTAAGCAATCTTGATTTTATCACTTCTGATGACTATTATGGTAACTAATGTCTTGTTAGTTCTTACTATTTTTTCCTGTGTAAGACATATAAAGTTGTGGACCTCTCCATTGAGTATTTTGATTTTTTCTCTAGCTTGGTAATAACATTGATCAACAATTAGGATAAGGCCACATGCATTTTGACATCTCTGTACATACTTTTAAATAATAAAAAATCTTCAACATTAAAAAAATACCTCAATTTAAATTTAAATTAATTTAAATAAAAATACTACCCAACTTTATTCCTTCATTCAAATCCTAACTAACTTTATAATTTTCCGAAACTATTCTATCTAACCAAAATATTTTATTAATAACTATCACTCTATTATTATCCTTGAAAAATAAAATAAAATAAAAACTCCAAACAGCTACAATGCATATTTTCAACCAATGTTTGAAGAAATATCGAAGGTCTTAGAGTTGCACCCCCAAAAATGTGGCTTCATATTTTTCGCTCTGATCCCTGTATATGCCATTGACTTGGTTGTCATTGAAAATGTGTCCTCATATTTTTCACTCTTATCCTTGTATATGGCATTGACTTAGTTGTAATTATTAGAGGGCTTACGTTACATCAGAAGATGTCAGCTTCGTTTGAGCTACCAGTTAAAATATAAAAAGTGTGTCTTCATATTTTTCGTTTTTATCCTTTGTATATGGTATTGACTTAATTCCCTCTCTCAGCAATAAAATGTCAACTTTGTTTTCTCTCTACAGGAGACCGCAAGAGGATCTCCACTGCCATTATGACTAAGAAGTGTTAAAAAGCGACAGCTATCCTGATTACTTTATCTCTGAGAAATGTGATTAGCCTGCAATGCCGAAATCTGCCATTATGACTAAGAAATGTTAAAAAGCCACAGCTAGCCTGGTTACTTTATCTCTGAGAAATGTGATTAGCCTGCAATGCTTAAATTTTAAATTCAGATTGATGTTGAGCGCTGAAAGTTGAGATTGCCAAAGAACTTGCTGACAGGAAAAGGTCAATTCATTAAGAGACAAATAACTAGGAGCCTGCAATGTTGTAAATACAGTTCACTTTGATCTGCAGGGCTGAAAGTTGTGATGCCATTGATGTAGCTGAAATTATTATTTAAAATAGTAAAGAGATACAGTTCATTTTGATCTGGAGGGCTGAAAGTTGGAAGTGCCATTGATCTAGCTGAAATTATCATTTAAAATAGTAAAAATTGGGTTCCCAATTCAATGAAAAGTTGTGCATGTGATTGATGTACCTGAAATTATTATTTAAAATAGTAAAAATTGGGCTGCACAATTATCATTTAAAATAGAAAAAATTGGGTTCCCAATTCAATGAAAGTTGTGCATGTGATTGATGTACCTGAAATTATTATTTAAAATAGTAAAAATTGGGTTGCACAATTATCATTTAAAATAGTAAAAATTGGGTTCCCAATTCAATGAAAGTGGTGCATGTGATTGATGTACCTGAAATTATTATTTAAAACAGTAAAAATTGGGTTGCACAATTCAATGCGATCACTTATTTGATTGAGTTAAAACGAAATAATATTTTTTATTTAAATAAAAAGATATATTGTTTATATATCATTCTTCGATATGACTATTTTTATATGGTATTGAACCTTGAAATACAAACGACATTAGTGAGTTGAAAACTTTGATATGACTTAGTTGTGTACCTTTTGCCAGATATATAATGAAAATAAAATCTTTAAATGCCGTGGAGATTCCTGACACTGAAAACTGGTATGATTAAGTTTCGGTGCCGTTGGTTGATTTAAAAATTCACAACGAAAGTTTCTCGTAAAAAGGACATTCCGGAGAGATAAGTGATGTCTCTGGTTGACTGTTTATGACTGACTTATGTGATTAGTGATGTCTCTGGTTGACTGTTTATGACTGACTTATATATATATATATGTAAAAAGAAATTCCGGAGTGATTAGTGATGTTTTTAGTTAATTGCTTATCACTGGTTTATGGTTTTATTTTTTATTAGGAGTGAATATATATATAAAAGTGATGGGTGATGTTTCTGGTTGATTTCTTAGCATTGATTTGTTGTTTTTTTTGGTTGATTGTTTATGATTGACATATATAAAGTTTCTCATAAAAAGGAAATTCGGGAGAGATAAGTGATGTCTCTGGTTGACTGCTTATGACTGACTTATATATACTGGTTGACTGTTTATGACTGACTTTTATATATATATATATAGTAAAAAGAAATTCCGGAGTGATTAGTGATGCTTTTAGTTGATTGCTTATCATTGATTTATGGTTTTATTTTTTATTAGGAGTATATATATATATATATATATATATAAGTGATGGGTGATGTTTCTGGTTGACTGCTTAGGATTGATTTGTTGTTTTCTTTGGTTGATTGTTTATGATTGACATATATATACATAGTGATGTGAATAATTGTATTTTGATATTAATGTTAACTTTTTTAGAAATAAAAAGAAATTGTGTGTTGTTAATATTTTTAGAATGTATTAAGAGTTGATAGGTGGAATATAACTATTAATTGTTATGGTAATAATTGGAATTGGTTATGTTCAAGAGGAGGCTAGAGACAAAAGAGAACTTTTTCTCCAATTTGGCTTGTTCAAGGAAAAACTAGCAAATATAGACCATAATGTATGTCTTGGAGATAAATGTCATCGATCTGGCTCTGATTAGGAATCATATATGAGAGAAATACAATGATTCATGGCTTTAATCAATAGGAGGAAAAGACTAGTTATAACCTCAAGAAGAAAGAAGGATGCTACTTTTAGAGGTTGAGGAGAACTAGTTTTTGAAAGGAAACTGAGAATTCATGAAACTCATACCTTGACAGTAAGAAGAAGCACTCAAGGATACTTAGTTGAAAAGAAAAGAGAGACCAACTTACCGTTGGGAGGACCAAGATAGCTCTTATAACATTCCCAAGAAAGAATAGATAACTATATGGCAAATTTGATTATTCATTGCTTGTTATTGACAGTAAAGAAACTAGAAGTCATGAAAAGAGAATTGTGTAATGAATGTTATTGTTAAACTATCTTTGAGTAATGGAATTTGTTTAGTCAAACCTATAACAGGGAAGGCTACTCCAATGGGCTTGTGTTCAATAAATGACAAAATATTGTGGAAAACAAAGTGTGAATAGGTAAGGATTCAGGTATGTAAAGGATAAGAATAGTATCCTAGAAAAAGGGAAGAATAATGATAGCTAGTGTTTTCTTGTCTATTGTGAATAGTATAAGAAAGTTAGTAATAGTAGGGACGTAGACTCAATAAAAATTGTAATGAATTATTATGTGCCCGCGTATCTATAAATATGTACATATCTTTATAAGTTGGTGATAATAATAAAATTTAAAGGTGAACCTTGTTAGTTACCACAGAAGGAAGGTGAAAAAGTTAACAACCTTCCCATCTTGTTGGGTAAGAGTCCCACGATTCAAGTTCAATAAATAGGTCTGAGGAAGAAATAGGTAAGTCCCATTATAGGTCTCACTTAATCTCTTAGAATAAGATTCGTAATAGTAAAAAATAACTATCCTCCATACAAATCACCTACTTCTTGGGTAGTTGAAAGCATATAGTTCCCAAGTTTGGTCGTATCGTAGAAAAAAATACGTAAATTTTCCAGTTAGGTTCAGTATGGTGATTACTTCGGTGAATTCCAATTTGGTACAATGTTATACCTCTATCAAAGACACCTGCTATAGGGCATTGTCTCCAACATTCATGGTGGTTCGTGCCTTAACTTGAATGTCTTTGTGCTTCAACATGAATATATAATGTGCTTCATTAGGGCATCTATGCAACAATTTTCAATGGCATATGAAACATGTCATTTCAACGAGTACAATGGCCTTAAGTAAGTTATAATTGACTTTGTTTTTATTTATTTTGTTAAAAAAATAAAATTTACCATTACCTCAATAACCTAGGACGTTACCTCAATAACCTAAGAACTTATTCTTCATTGAATAGGAATCGCATCTATTTGAAAGGTAAATTTTTATTTACAACTTTTCTTGGTTGATGCATTGGAAGAATACAAGTTTGGAACTATGCAACCTTGGTGGAAATAGGTCATTGAACTGATCCTTTAATTGTTGAGTAGGAATCGCACTGCCTTAGTGGCACTCGCATCTATTTGACAGAGGTAGATTTTTATTTCCAACTTTTCTTAGTTGATGCATTAGAAGAATACAAGTTTGGACTTGAACTGGTCAACCGGTGGAAAATTGAAATAATGCAGAGAAAGCAAAGCTAATGATAGGATTACTTAACTTTTATAAAATTTCTTGTAAGAACTAACAAATTCATAATTCTTGTCGGAAAAAAATAAAAAGAAGTGGGTAAATTTTATAGAAAATATAAAAAAAAAAAACGGGTAATTTCTATATTAGAAAATTTTATAAAATGGAAAATTGTAATTAAAAAAAAGATAATTCCTATTTTACAAAAAATTATAAAATAGTAAATTAGATAATTCCTATATAAAAAAACAGAGACTTCTATTTTGGAAAAAAAATTAACTTATATAACTTTTTTTATTTTCATTATAATTTTGAATATAATGATTGCTTATTTAAATTTATAAATTAAATTAAATTAAATTAATATATTTAAGTATTTGTAAGATGTATAGTGTCAATTTTTTTTTATAATCTTTTTCTCTATCATATCTAATTTTGATATAATTTCGCTAACTATGGTTGAAAATTATTACATATAGATAAGAACAATGAAACATACTCTCTATGAACAATGAAACATACCATAAAAGAAATCGAGAAATATAATGAGGAAATATCAAATATTTTGAAAGAGATAATCTTTATTGCATAATCAACCTACTTAAGACTATAGAACCATGTATTCAAAATAAGGAAATTGGAACTGTTCCGTTAAATTTTATAGATGTTAGTATAGTAAAGGAAAGGCAAATTATGTTGCAGGCAAGAATATATATAGAACACTTCTTCTCTTTCCTTTAAATGAAAGAACCCATAAGAGAATCGAAATTTTTGTGAGAAGCAAAACCGTAAACATCGCGTAATATAAATGCAATAGAAGAACAATTACTTTATATTACACCTTCGAGGAAAATAGAGAAGTTCTGATATATCTCAAAGAAACAGAGTTACCTATAAGGCTATATTTACATGACAGAAAAGAAAGTTTCAATTTTCGAGACACAAGTATAAACCCTAGGCGAAGAGCCCGCATACAATCTCAGTTTTTGAAATAAGATTTGGCTGAACGACCATTCCCATAATATTACAAACGGTCAACAATGTTAAATTAAAGGTAACATTGCTCCAAAAACTTTCGGTCAGCCTGCCAAGGGAGGAAGCTCGAGTTGCAAGTTATAGAGCTCCAAAAAGATTATCCTTATTGAATCTAAGAAAAACCCCTTGCAAAACCCCTTGCAGAGTCTTGGCCTTGCAGTCAAGAGCCCTGGAAAAGAAATAAAAGAATCTAAGAACCTAGAAGCAAGAAGGTTGAAAGGACGCACATGAGACATAACAATGCTAATATGAACGAAATCTGAGAAAGACTTCTTCCAGAGGAAAGCCGAACTTTAGAAGAAAATTTTAAGAAGAACTTACATATAAGAAAATAGAAAAATAATCTAATATAAAACACATGTAAAATACCCAAAATTTAATGGTCGATACAGGGCTTAAAACTCATCTAAGATTTACCTCGGGTAAGCTTAGGGGCTATTCTGTCATCTAGTACCTGCAATTCTAGGAAAAGAAAGTGTTAACCTACGTCTGGATTATGCAATATCTAGGCAAAAAAAAAATGCGTAAAACTATCGTTAGAAGCTTTACCTGAAAGATACGACCTGGAGGACATTGAACCGATACATTTAAAATCCAAGAACTATTATAGCAAACTTCGAAACCCTGCGTTTAGGGTTTTTTGAAAACCCATTGCAGATTTATGTAAACCATCAATTATAGCGGGAAGCAATTAATCAGAAAAACAAAAAAATTACATAACTCAGAGTTGACTCTGGAATGAAACTCACAAAAAAACTAAAATCATTGTGTCGAGCATATTCACCATTAACCACGTTATTACATCTCTCTGAAATTACTCCTCCAGTTAGGCATATGTATTAAAACAGAAAGAAGTCGTAAAGGCCAAGCGGGTTTGGCATGACGTGTAGTTTCCAAGCCCATTCATGGGCATGTGACGAGCAAATGAGACCAGTGTAGGAGCATGGGGTTGGGTAGTTACCGAGAAACAACCACGACTTCCCCAGCTATCGATCTGCAACCCTAATTCCGTGCACTATCGACGTGTGGACACGTCCGGGGTTTCATAGAATTACCACACGGAATTATCATGAGTTAAACACATAAAATTTCAGATTGATTCAACCATATAATATAAAAAAAACTATGACCTTCCCCACTGGAAAAAATTATATGCGTAGCTTAAAACTTCACATTGTAATAAATCAGCGAGTAGAAAAATATTGTCATATGTAAATAATACTACGTGAATGTCATTCCTTAAACCCTATGGTAATATGGATGTTGAGTGTGGAAATGAACATACAACGAATTACATAGTCGTGGCAGTGATAACATTGCATAGGATCGATTGCATGAGTTGTGCAAATCAAAGGTGTAAAATATATATATAACGATGACAAGATTCCTTGTTATAAGTATTTTTATTTGTTTCATATATATATATCTATTTATTTTGAGCCACATGGGTTGCATATAAAGAAAAGAGATTAATAATTTGCTCTCTAAGAGAATAATATATATATATATATATATATATATATATATATATATATATATATATATATATAACACCAAGATCATAGCTAACCAAAAGAACATAAAAGATTAAACCAAGATCATAGCTAACCAAAAGAACATAAAAGATTAAAGGATCCAAATATAATAGACTTACAATTTATTGAACATTAGCTATGAAGTTTATATGAGAATAATTGTTATAGTTGGTTTGTATTATTTTAACATCATGTAGCTGGGATATATATATATATATATATATATATATATATATATATATATATATGTATGGAACAAACCAAGATTATAGCTAGCCAAAAGAACATAAAAAGATTAAAGGATCTAAATATAATAGACTTACAATTTATTGAACATTAGCTATGAAGTTTATATTAGAATAATTGTTATAGTTGGTTTGTATTATTTTAACATCATGTAGCTATATTACATGTAAAAAAAAATTGTTCCCTTCAATTCCAAATGTGTTCATGAATAGATCCCCTTGAAGGATGTGACAAACGATATCAGAGCATGGGTATAAAGATGAGGCCTTGGACCAACCATAATTTTTCATTAAAAAACTAATTGAATTTTTTTTATATTGTTATCATGCCGGAATCTACTAAAGGCACCCACATCAGTGAGGATGAAATCTACATACATTTAGTCCAACAAGCCAAAGCTCCCATTAGGGAAATGTTGAATATGATGAAGGAACTACAAAACAACATAGAAAAATTGTATGTTGATCAAGAAAGATTGTTGATAGCTAGTGCATAGCAAGAGTATATAATTGATAATTTAATAGATAGACCTAATTCTACTTCTTTGGAGGAAACCAAAGGAGGAGAAGATAAGGGAGAAGGTTCTAAGTGTAAAACAATGGAGGAAGAACTTGAAAGACAAGGAAAGAAGGTTGATGGAGAAGAAAATAGTTCATCTAAGGTTGAAAACCGACCAGAGAATAAATTTAAAGTAGAGTTCCATGGAGAATTTAGGAAAATTAGGTGCCCAACATATGATGGGGAATATGGCGAAGTAGTGGAAGCATGGTTGTTCAACATAAACTAATATTTTTAGGTTTATGATGATATAATTGAATTAAAAGCTAATTTTTCCACTTATCAATTACAGAGAAACGCATCATTGTGGTGGGAAGAGGTCTAAACAGTTGACAATTTAGAATGGAAGGAATTCAATTGGTAGGAGTTTCACTTATTGTTTAAAGAAAATTACCTTACAGAGTCATATTTTAAGGATCGGGCAAAATAATTTCAGGATTTAAAGTTAGGACAAATATCCATGGATGAATTAATAACCAAATTTACACATTTGCTACGTTATGTGCCTTATATAAAGGAAGAAAAAGAAAAACTTTAGTGCTTCATATGGTGCCTTCCCCCTTCCTTTAAAGAATGAACGGAGTATGAAAACCCTGAGACTATGGATGAGGTTATTCATAAATCAGGGATTTGCTACCAGCAAGCTAGACAGAAGAATGATAATTCCAAAACCTAGTCAAATAAAAAAACAAGCATACCATACAAAATAATAAAGGGGGAAAGTGTACAATATAAGCATAGTAGAAAGGGAACATGAAATTGTAATTATAACAAGAATGATGGCTAGTCTCAAAAGTCACAGGTGCAGACATAGATAGGGTCCAAATAGACTGAGTGTAAAAAGGGACCTAAAGGAAAGATATTACAGAAATTTTAAGGTCATAAATGGGCCTCAAAACAAAAATGTACAGCCAAAATCAACTTTATAAGAACAATTATGATTCAATACTAAGTTGCATGAAACGGGGAAATGGGTACGAGTTTCCAAAACAGGAAGCGATATGAAACGCAACCTTCCCAAATTTTGGAAACGGGGAAACACGAATATATATATATATATATATATATATATATATATATATATATATATATATATATATATATATATATATATATATATATATATACATATATACACATATATATATATATATATATATATACATATACATATACATATACATATACATATATATACATATACATATACATATACATATATATACATATACATATATATATATATACATATATATACATATATATATATATATATACATATATATATATATATATACATATATATATATATATATATATATATACATATATATATATTAGGACATTTAAGAAATATGTGCAATCATAAAGCATATATGATACATTCTAATTTATTACATTATGATAAAATTGTCAATTGTCAATGCATAAACTATAAGTCTCTAAATTTACATCACATTTACTCATGAATGATAACATAATGAAAATAGAAATATCCAAAATCAGCCACGAGAAATTCCTAATTTCTTGTCTCGTGCTTGATTGGGAGTCTCCCCTGTATAGAGGGCTTGGTTCTCTTGATTAAATACAAGTTCCATACCCTAGTACATGATAAAATCCAATGGAAACATTGCAATCCCCACAATCCTGAAATCCTTAAAAACAGATAAGTCTGCTGGATTTTGAGTGAGATCTAAAGTTCTACTTTCTCCATATGAAATCCAATGAGGGAAAAACCACTCTCAAACATCCTAAGTCATTTCATGGTAATGTTAAAAATTTAAGTAAAAGGATGAAAATGAAAAATAAAGGAGAATATCACTTTTACTTTAAGAATTTAACATTACCATGAACTGCATATCAACACTAGGGAAAAAGTTCACTTTTATAACTTTAGAAAGGCATCTAGAAGCAACTAGAAGTCACTAGGATAACCTAAAAATAAATTAGAAAACAAATTAAAAAATAAAAATTTAAAAAAACACAAGTAAAAAGCTGAAATGTGAGTCGTACGGCCTTGAAACGCATTTCAGGTCATACTGGCTATGTTTCAGTTTCGTGAAACGTGGTAGTACGGCCTGAAACGCATTTCAGGGCCGTACCATACGCGTTTCAGCGTTTCGTACCCGTTTCCGTATGGAAACACCCCCTTGCCCTACGTTTCTTGCAACATAGATTCAATATGATGGTTTTAACCATGGGAATGATTCACCATTTTTGGAGTAGAAATATAGAGAGATAAAATAATCAAAAAATAAAAAAAATAAAAACTATTTTTCGACTTGTATTTTCAACATATCTCTGCACATTTTTACTCAAATATCGAGTGAAAGCACTCGTTGGATGTGGAATTTATTTCTTCATCCATGGAGAACCCATGTTGCATACTTTCAATGGACCCCGCTACATGAAAAATGAGAAATGCATAAAAAAAAGTGATTGCAATCACACTTTTTCTTGTATTTCTCACTTTTAGTGTATTAGGGTCCATCAAAAGTATGCAACATGGGTAATCCTTGATTGATAAATTAAATTCCGCATCCAAAAAGTTCCTCAGTTTGAGATTTGAGTGAAATTGTGGGGACATAAGTTGAAAATTCGAGTTGAAAAAGTAGTTTTTCTTTTGCCCCTCCAAAATTTGATGAGGTGATCCAATCTTATTTTATTATTTCCACTATTATTTTATAATATTTCTTAGGAGGCCCATTTTAGACTTAAAAATATCTCTAATGAAATGGAGCCATTAAAATTTTGGGGTTGCAACAAACCCCACCTTTTGCGAAATTGTCCCTACAATACAAAAATAGTTCAATACCTCCAAAATGTTCAAGAAGCCTCCATTTTCAATGACATAGCGAGGAATGTTTCACACATTAGTACAACACTAGATGAGCAACAAGCAGAGAACTAACCCACTATGGTGGAAGTAGAAGTTACGATTTTTTATTAATCTATTTCAATATTAATTGGTCCAAATGCTAGTTTTAGCTATGTTAGTCCTAAAATCATAGAGAGATGCAAGTTAGTGGTTGAAAAATATAGAAATCCTTGGATGGTACAACTAGCTACAGGATCAAAAGAAGAGTCACTAGTTGGATTAAATCTTGTCCAATTATCTTGGACAGAAAACAAAATACATTAAACTTAAATGTATTTCCATTTGGCTCATATTGCGTCCTGAGAGGCACTCGTTAACAGTTTGGATAAAAACATAAATTTTGCAATAAATGACGAAGAAACAAAAGTTATAAAAGGAATATTTAGACCAGTTTTAATTTGTCAAATATAAACCTTATAGTTGAAGACAGTAGCCAGGAATGGGTGTCAACTTTTCGTCATTGACGTAGAAAATTAGTCCTTGGATAAAACTGAAAATTTGTTAGAGAAATTGAAAGCGGTAAGAGACTTTGAAGATGTGTTTTCAAAAGATATTCTAGGGCTTCCTCCCAAGAGGGAGATAGATTTATCCATAGAATTGATACCTAGAGTTGTGTCAGTCCCCAAAGCCCCCTACTGAATGATGGTATCAGAACTCAATGACCTAAGAATTCAACTACAAGAGTTGTTAAGTAAGAGATATATCAGGCCCAGTGTATCCCCATGGGCCACAACGATCCCTTTCGATAATAAAAAAGAATGGAACCTTTATATTGTGTTGGCCGCTAAACAAACTAATAGTAAAAATAAATACCCTCTACCCCAAATTGACTATTATTTTAACCAAGTCAAGGGGAAATCATGTTCTACAAAATAGACCCGCAGTCTAAATACCACCACTTAAGGATTAGAGAAAAAGATATACCGAAGGAAACAATTAGAACTTGTTATGGACACTATGATTTTACAAAGTTACGATTTGGGCTTTGTTGGCCCACCAACAAGTCCCCTACACTTTGGATCAAAATAAAGAGGCTCTCATTGGAATGTTTAGAAAAAATCTTGTTTTTTCATATTTGATTAATCACTGATTTCCCATATCACAAGACAAGATTAATGTGCCTCTCACTCTTATTTTTCAAATCGTCATTTTGGTTGGTTTGTTTCGAATGGTAACTCCATACAACTCTTTCTTTCTTGACGAAATTCTAATAAATAAACTCTTGGCGTTCAATTTCTTTCACCATATTGACATTATTTGTTGATTACCTCTTCCTTTAACTTTCTTAAATAAACTCTTGAAGTTCCATTTCTTTTGCCATATTAACATTATTGGTTGATTACCTCTTTCTTTAACATTCTTATTGAGTCATGAGTTGATTTCGTTTCCATGTGAAGCTTTTCATAATTTATGCCCTCTTGAAAATTTATAAACTACATGTATATTTTAATATTAAATATATTTATATGTAAATAAAAAAAGAGTTTATATATAAACAAATATAATTATCTAATATAATGGTCCTATTATATTACAAAACAATCGTGTTTAATGAAAATATATATAACTTATATATGTATTACATGAAAACTCATTATATTATTACCACACAAAAAAAAATCCCCCATCAACGTGTAACATGAACATAAAATACAATATCACTTGACAGAATATCTCATGTACACGATTGCATATAGTTTGAAAGAGGGTAATTAAATGTGAATTAAAATCACATGGAGGACTTATTACCGTAGCTTACAAAAGGAAACGACAAATGAAAATTTAAAACACCATTGTGCAAGGGAATTCATTATTGGACGAGGTTTTCATGGCTCCAACCCAAACATTACAAATCTCCTTATTTTATTATGTCAAGTCAAGAGAAATCGAAATGTGCCGCCACGTGTGCCATAATATAAAGTAAGAACGCTCATGATTCCAACGACCTGGGCATGTGTATGTATTTGAAAGCCTTCTTATCAGGGCAAAACATACTTTTTGGTGTTTGAATTTAATATTTATATTGTAATAATGACTTCATTACTTATGTTTTTGTATTCCCTACGTTGACCGATTCCCGTCTCACAACATGGACATCATCATTGGCGTGGAGACTCAATCCTTGTTTAGCGGAATCGATCTGCAATGGCTGGAAATAAACAGTGCTTGTGGATGATTTTGTCTATTGTGCATCTGACATTCGAGTTATCTTCTGAGGGGAAGATATGTACCACTTATTGTTTAATGTTATTGAAGTCATAGTAACTAGCTTCTATAGTCACTCTTGTCATTTGATCAAGGTCCCTTTTAGAGATAAGGGTTGTGATTCTAATGTTAAATCTGGATGGTCTTTTTCATAGTATTGGACCCCGGAAAGTGCAACTAGTAATCATAGTATGTAACCAAATGACATGGTTCAATCTAGATTTGTAATACCTAAGATTGGTGGATGATCTCAACTAATGGTTTTTTCCGAAATAATGCATTGGTCCCATGTGAAATTGAGCGAGTCAAAATCCGATTTCCAATCTCTATAATTAGAAAAAGAAATATGTAGGTGTAGAAAAGGGCATGCCCTCTTTGTATAAAAGGTTTAATTTCTTTGCATTTAGAGGGGGTTCTGGATCTAGAACCAAAGACTATTTGGTAGTAATAGTTTTGTTAAGCTTGACGTTATTTTTGCAGCGTGTAGGAGAGGAGTAGAAACCCAGGAAGATGGAAGAGAAAGCATTACTGTAGTCATTGTATTATTGGGATTTTATTCCTAATTGAACCAGCAAATGGAGAAAATGTATTCTTACGTATGATTGGAGTATTATTTCTTTCTCTTGTGTAAGATTAAATTTATGTTTTAACTCATTTTTATTTCTATTTACGAGCATGATCTCTCATTCCATGTATAGTTGTTGGATTTGATTGCTCATACTTGTTTTATAGCCAATTAAGGTATTCTGCAGGTTAAGAAAGGGAGAAATGAATCTTTAAGTTGTATTTGACCAAGATTTAATTCTATTGATGTCGTAATCAACACCCTCTAAAATTCCACCTACACTTGAATTTTGGAGCCTATTGAGGATCTTGTGATCTATCATTCTATGGTCACTTCATGGTTGATTTATTTTTTGCAATATGTTTAAGTCTTCTTCCGAGTTTTAAATACCAAGTCACTTACTCACACATGCCTAGTCTATAATGAATTCATAAACACACTTCCTTTACCCAAGCTCAAACATGCATAGTACTATCCATCAAGATGGTGTAGATGTAATGTTTATCTCATGTCGATAGTGAGTGCGCACTTTCGTTGTGAGTCTCCCTCACTTTAGTTGTGTTTGTACTTCTATTTCGATGAGTCATCTCAAATGTTCTTTTGAGCACCGTCGTTTTCATAAGTGTCACTTTTATGTTCGCAACTATCACTTTCGCTTGATTTCAATTTAATATGTGCCATTTTCATATTATCTTCACTCTAGCATGTATCTATTCCAAGTTCACTCGCATTTTGCAAGTGTCGCCTTCATGTTTTCCTCTCATTATGGCTGTCACTTTTATTATTTTCACTCATGTATGTATCACAACTTTTCATATCACCAAATCTAGCTTTGGTGCACCCTTCTACATTGCATGGCCTTATATATCATTAGAATATGCACTAGACACATTCCCACAACTTACCATATGTTTTGATCATAGTCGTCACTTTTGTCATAACTTGTGTTCTAAGTGTTGTAATGTGTCATTTCAACTATCGCACTTAGAAATAAGTGTCTCTTTGTTGTTCTTTTTAGGTATGATGATTATCCATGAGTCTTGTGTATCCTTCTAGCTTGCATTGAAGGTTTTATGTGTGTGATCCATGTTTGAGTGGTGTTCAAATGCATTTCTACCTTTTACTTTGTTGGTCTCACACTTAGCCATGTTGGAGGCTTATTTGGTCCTTTAACCCAGTGCAAGTTATGAGTAAAATATCCATTTTACGACGTGAAGAGCTTAATTTATTCATTGGCCTCAATGATGCAATCCTACTCCCCAAGATTGGTGTAATATTCCTAATTAGCTATGGCTAATTGGAATATTCAATTTTGTTCGATTTTTTCCTTCTATAGTTATTTGTAAATAAAAAGTGAGGAAGGGGGAACATAACTCACTTTAGAATAAAAAGTCACTTCCTAGGTAGCACAATGTTGTGACTTAAGGGGGAAGCAAAGGGGCCAAAGGGGGACATAGAAATGGGGCCCACGTAGACACATGGAGGGACTACGCAGGAGGGAAGGAACACATGGCAAGAAGGGGATCACGCGGGAGAAAGTGAACCTAGGGATTGTGAGAGGCAGAGGCTATAAAATAGAGAGGAACCCCCTCATTTGGGGATCATTCCGGTTATGAGTATTTGTGATAGTCATTTCGACTTAGAGCATGCTAGCTGTTTAGCTAGTTTGCAGCACTGTTTAGTGCATTGAGTGTCTCCGTTCGGAGATCTCACCCTTAGCCCCGGGGGACTCCGAGTGCCTACTCGGGCAAGGTATTTCTATTGGCATTCCAGCAGTAGTTTCATCAGCATTTCAACAGTAGTTTTATCAACGTCTTTGAGGAAATGCACAGAACCCCAAGGGGGGTGATTTTCGGGGGTCGGCCATATCAGAAAAGCTTTCTGGTTTTTTCTGGGTTTTTTTTAGTAGAGTCTGATTCCAGAGTTTCAGCCTTTTCTGAGGAGGGGAGCATCCCCAAATCCTCATTCAATTTCCAGTAGCAATAGTAGCATGGTAGTTTCCCAGCAGCTGGGATGCAGATCAATGTGAGGCCATTCCAGGAAATCTTTCTGGGTTTCTTGAGTAGAGCCCATATCCAGAGTTTTAGCTTTTTCTGAGGAGGGGAGCAGCCCCAAATCATCATTTGTTTTCTAGCAGCAGCAGCAACACAGTGACAACATCCACGGAGAGAGGCCATTCTTGTCATTCTGAGAGTATTTCTTCACTTGCCTTGTGCAAGTCAAGGAGCCATTTGTCTAATCACCTCTTGTACTCATTTATTGCTTAGTATAATAAAATGGCTTAGCATTCCTCACTGCATTTCTTGTGTATCTGCTTATATTTCCGGTTTACATTATTATATGCTATTCCACTGTTATTTTATCACTTCTGGGTTATTATATCATTTTCACATATTTGGTTGGTGATTTTGCTAGGGTTTGAGGAATATTCTAGGTTAGGGATACTATAGTGGTATCAGAGCATAGATCTAGCTTAGCCTGTGGAGCTAGCAATCTATGACACTGGGGGAAAAACCCTATATCTATTACAGAGGTCAGAGATACAAAGACACTGGGTGTAGGTTGGAGAATACCTACGGAGAGGGAGATTGTGTTCCTATGGCAGACGCAGAACAAGAGGAGCCTGTGGTAGATGCAGAACAGAGAGAGCCAGTAGTGGACGTAGAGCAGATGGCAGACGAAGACGGGAAGAGATTTGCAGATATGCTCCTCAAATTAGTGTAGGATCTGTCGAGGCAGATTGAGGTGATGGGGCAGAGATTCACAGCAGTAGAGGCTAGATAGCGGGAGAGCCCATGAGTTTCTTAGATTAGTGAGGGATTAGGTGCATCCCATCACTTGCCAGAGCAGCGTGATACTGCACAGCAGGGGTCCTCACATGCCCCTACATGCTCTACCCTGCCCACATTCTTAGGAGCAGACACGGGGGCCGCAGCCCAGCAGGAGGCAGAGCCCGGACATATGGGCGATTATTTTACAGAGTACTAGGCCTATGGGCAGGAGTTTAGGGAAGCCCTCTCATTCAGAGATTTTGTCCAACTCCAGTGGGATAGTAGACCCCGCGACCATCACAGAGGGTACCGGCATTACCATGATGGTGACATCCACTGTGCAGCGAGTAGATTCCACTTGCCTACGTTTGATGGTTCATCAAACAGTTTGGCAAAGTCTTGGGTGGAGAAGTTGGACATTTATTTCTAGCTTAACCAGATGTTGGAGACAGAGGCCATCAAGGTGGCAATGTTGCATTTAGATGGCGAGGCCCAAGATTGGTGGTTTCATGGGATGGTTACATTGGGGCACTCCACAGTGACGTCATATGTTGAGTTTACCAAGAGACTAATGGAGTGATTTGATCGGATGGATCCAAAGAAGCATTTCGTTGAGCTGACGAGGCTCAAATAGACAGGGAGCCCAGAGACCTACATTACAGATTTCTTGAGGGTCTCCGTGATAATGCCAAACCTCTCCACGGCATGAAGGGTCTATATGAATGTTGAGGGGTTAGCAGAGCCACTTCGGGGTCTAGTCTGATCCACTAGATCAGCTACGCTCCAGGACACTATCAGCAGGACCTGGGACTTACAGGATGTCTTACCGAGGACTCGCACACCTTACCCCCAGAGACAGACTTTCCAGTCTAAGGGGAAGGATGTGAGGATTCCACCTCCAAAGGGGAATCCAGGATGAGTACATCTTGATGATGATGCCAGGAGGGAGCTAAAGAAGAAGCGGTTGTGCTTCACTTGTCAGGAGCCATGGGCACCAGGACATAGATGTGCTACTGGTAAAGCACATTTTATTGAGGTCTTCTCCAAGAGAAGCGGATGATGAGGAGGATGTGGAGGCGGGAGATAGTCGTGCCATACAGGGACCTTTACCACCTCCACCACCAGCAGCAGGTGGTGCATATTTTGCACCCACCAGAGGGGCCCTTGCAATGTTGCGGGGAGTTCCCAAGTATCTGATGCTACGCATACGAGGGAAATATGTGGCCAGCGTGTATCAATTTTGGTTAACAGTGGGGAAACCCACAACTTCATCGATGCCCAGATGGTTGAGCGGAGAGGTATATAGACAGATAGGTTTGATGGGTTTTCAGTCTTGGTCCCAGGAGATCAGACCATGACGTGTGCTCATTATGTTCCAGAGCTTTCAGTGACGATGGGCACCTACACATTGACTGACCACTTTTTTGAGGTCGATATTTCGGACAGTAACATGATACTGGGTGTTCAGTGGCTTATCACTCCAGGGAAGGCCACGACAGATTGGAAGACCCTGAAGATGGAGTGGGATGATGAGAAGACAGGGAGGCATGAGAAGATATGGGGACAACACACATATATGCCTCAGACTGTCTTGGCTCATCAGATGGAGGCAATCTTCCAAAAGGGAGACATAGAGTGGGCAGTGGAGCTGCGTCCATCAGAGGCAGGAATTACAGGGCAGATAGTACACCTAGAGATAGAGTCTATCCTTGATCGGTATGCCATAGTGTTTGGGGAGATTGCACCAGGACAGCCACCAGATCAGGGGTTTGAGCACACCATAAAACTTGAGCAAGGCATACAAGCCGTGATTAACACCCCCTATAGGCACCCCAAGGCCTATCAGGATGAGATTGAGCAGGCTATCTAGGAGTTGCTTGCATTGCCAAATTTCATGCAGCCATTTGTTTTGGAGTGCGATGCATCGGGAGAGGGGATCGACTCAGTATTGATGCAGGGAGGTCACCCTATAGCATTTGAGAGCCAGAAGCTCCTTCTGCAGGAGAGGTTGTATTCCATATACGACAAGGAGATGCTGGCCATCATGCATGCATTAGCTAGGTATTGGCAATATTTGGTAGGCAACAGGTTCAGGGTTAGGACTGATCACAACAGCCTCAAGTTCTTTTTGGAGCAGAAGCAGCTACAGGAGAGGCAGTAGGAGTGGATCAGTGAGATCCAAGCATATGACTTTGACATTGAGTATGTCAAAGGTAAGAACAACGTGGTAGCATATGCCCTTTCACGTAGACCAACCACATCGTCTCTTATGAGCTTGGATATAGATTGGAGGGCTCGACTCTTAGTAGAGTACTCCAAGGACAGATTTGCATGTGAGGTTCTGGATGGGCAGGTGGTAGATGACAGGTACAGGGTGGTCAATGAGATCATCCACTACAGGGACCAGATCTTCTTGACTGAGGGGTCTCAGCTCAAGAAGAAGATACTCTAGGAATCACATGATTCCCCATTGGCAGGACATCAGGGTTTTACCAAAACCTACAAGGCCATTAGGGAGAGGTTCTCCTGGAAGGGCCTCAAGGAGGACATACTCCAAAACATCCAGAAGTGCGATGTTTGCTAGAGGAACAAGGGAGAGATGAGCCATCTCACAGGATTATTGTATCCTCTTCCCATTCTGGAGGGGAAATGGGAGAGTATTTCGCTGGATTTTATCACAGGGTTGCCCATGGTATAGGGCAAGGATTGTATCTTTGTTGTCTTTGATTGACTGATGAAGTACACACATTTCTTTGCCATAACTACACATTATACAGTAGCACAGGTGGCCGAGCTATTCTTCAGGGAGATCTTCAGGCTACATGGTCTTCCTAAGACCATCGTTAGTGACAGGGACAGCCATTTCATGGGCAGGTTTTGGTAGGAGATTTTATGATTGGTGGGGACGGAGTTGACACCGAGTACCAACTATCACCCACAGACAGACGGACAAACGAAGATAGTTAACAAGTGGCTGGAGGGGTACTTGCTTAACTATGTCAGTGGGTAGCAATGAGCATGGCTGAAGTGGTTGCATCTGGGGGAGTACTACTACAATACTTCGCATCACATGTCCATTGGTATGTCACCATTCTATGCCTTATATGGGTATCATCCTTTATCTTTTGTCGACGTGATGTTTGGTGATAGCAAGGCTCCTAGAGCCAACATTTAGATCCAAGAGAGTCAGGATATCCTCCGAGCTCTCAAGGATAACATGGCTACAACACAGAACCAACATAAGTTGTATGCTGACAGGGGTCAGGTGGAGAGGCAGTTCAATGTAGGGGACATGGTCTACCTACAATTACAACCATACCGATAGTCATCGCTGAAGCAGAATGGGGCTGAGAAGCTCAAGCCCCGCTTTTATGGGCCATACAGGGTGATACGCAGGATTGGACAGGTTGCATATGAGTTGGAGCTGCCCCAAGGCAGCAAGATTCATAACATTTTTCATGTATCGTGCCTGAAGAAGGCATTGGGGCAGCAAGTGACTGTGACGGATGAGCTACCACCTATGGATGATGAGGAGCATTTGGTATTGCAGCTGGAGGCTATCATTGGCTCTAGGGAGAGATGGTTCCGGAGCAGGATGGTTCGGGAATTCTTGGTGAGGTGGAAGAATTTGCAGGATGAGGATGCCACTTGGGAGAGTGAGGAGATCTTATAGCATCCATCACTTCATTTGCTTGAGGACGAGCAACATTTTTCTAGGGGAGACTATAATATTCTTAATTAGCTATGGCTAATTGGAATATTCGATTTTGTTCGATTTTTCCCTTCTATAGTTATTTGTAAATAAAAAGTGAGGAAGGGGGAACATAACTCACTTTAGAATAAAAAGTCACTTCCTAGGTAGCACAACATTGTGACTTAAGGGGGAAGCAAGGGGGCCAAAGGGGGACGCAGAAATGGGGCCCATGCAGACACATGGAGGGACTGCGCAGGAGGGAAGGAACACATGGCAAGAAGGGGATCACACAGGAGAAGGTGAGCCTAGGGATTGTGAGAGGCAAAAAGGCTATAAAATAGAGAGGAACCCCCTCATTTGGGGATCATTCGAGTTATGAGCATTTGTGATAGTCATTTCGACTTAGAGCACGCTAGCTGTTTAGCTAGTCTACAACACTGTTTAGTGCATTGAGTGTCTCCATTCAGAGATCTCACCCTTAGCCCCGAGGGACTTCGAGTGCCTGCTCGGGCAAGGTATTTCCATTGGAATTCCAGCAGTAGTTTCATTAGCATTCCAGTAGTAGTTTCATCAGCATTTTAGCAACAGTTTCATCAACGTCTTTGAGGAACTGCACAGAACCCCAGGGGGGGTGATTTTTAGGGGTCGGCTATTTCAGAGAAGCTTTCTGGGTTTTTTTAGGTTTTCTGAGCAGAGTCTGATTCCAGAGTTTCAGCCTTTTCTGAGGAGGGGAGCAGCCCCAAATCTTCATTCAATTTCCAGCAGTAGAAGTAACACGACAGTTTCCCAGCAACTAGGACGCAAATCAGTGTGAGGCCATTCCAGAAAATCTTTCCAGGTTTTTCTAGGTTTCTTGAGTAGAGCCCATATCCAAAGTTTCAGCTTTTTCCGAGGATGGGAGTAGCCCCAAATCATCATTTGTTTTCTAGCAGCAGCAGCATCCACGCAGAGAGGCCATTCTTGTCATTCTAAGAGTATTTCTTCACTTGCCTTGTGCAAGTCAAGGTGCCATCTGTCTAATCACCTCTTGTACTCATTTATTGCTCAGTATAATAAAATGGCTTAGCATTCCTCACTGCATTTCTTGTGTATCTGCTTATATTTCCGGTTTACATTATTATATGTTGTTCCATTGTTATTTTATCACTTCTGGGTTATTATATCATTTGCACATATTTGGTTGGATATTTTTCTGGGGTTTGAGGAATATTCCAGGTTAGGGATATTACAATTGGTGCACTAAATCCTCCTCAAGATCACCTCAAAACTACTGCACCTTATGAACCTTCGAAGGGGAGCCACCTAACCCTTCTTGCTTACACTAACTCACTACACTAATTTTTGGTCACCTCTTCCTTGCATGATGATCTGAACTTAAACAGGAATGCAAAAAATCACAAATATAACCATAAATACAAAGATGCAACATAAATAACACTTCATTTCTTTAATATCAAACACTGAAATGTGCTTACCAATAGAATGGAAATAAACTAACTCAGGCGATGGTAGCTTATCTTTGAGAAGAGATGCGACGGCTACATTCCTCTGAACTGTGTGAAAATGAGGCTCAAAATCCTATTTATTATTTAAAAACAATGGAAATCCCTAAACATCCAAAAACCTAACCCTAGGAGATGAAACACCAAAACTATGGGCCCCGTTTGGGTAAATTGGTAAATCAACTTCGTCGGGTCATAACTTTGGCATACGATATCTGTTTGACATGCACAATACCTCGTTACAAATATATATCCGAAGAATACAACTTTCAAATGAAAACATCAATCAAAATTCCCATGTTCTCCTAGTTTTAAAAAAAACATCATTTAGGGCCTCAAAACAAATTTGAAAGTTCAAGACCCAAAAAAACCGCCAAAAATAGTAAATTGTGCTAAATTAAGGAAATTGAAAAACTAAAAGAGACAATGTTGGGGTCCAAGTGGAATAGGCGGGTGGCCACAAATATCCACCTGGATTAGTTCTCCCCCCTTAGGAAGAAATGGTCCCCATTGCGTTGAGTGCTTCCATGAGATGGGGAAACTTTTGTTGAACTTGGTCCTTGGTGAGCCATGTCAGGCCAGGGTAACTCCACATTGAACGAGAAACAAAACTGATTGATATTATTCATTAGCTAACACATTATTTATATACATACATATGATGGATCAGTTCATCTTCTAGATGACTGTCCAGTTCACCCATCCGTTTCGGATTAGGTGTCAACATTCCCCCCCTTAATCTGAAGGGATGTTGGTGAGTCCAAGCATCATTCTGAATCCTTCAAGCTTTTCTCTTCCAAGCGCTTTGGTGAAGATGTCTGAAATTTGCTCGTTTGTGGAACAATGACGAAGATGGATTGTTTTGGCCTCAACATGATGTCGGATCAGATGATATTTAGTATTGATGTGCTTAGTACGATCATGGAACTTTGGGTTCTTGGCCAACTTTATTGCAGATGTGTTATCAATCATGAGTGGAGTTGATTGTATTTGTTTTACCTGCAAATCTTCAAGAATTTTCTTGAGCCACACAATTTCTTTCGTTGCTTCAGCTGCTGCCACATATTCTGCTTCTGTTGTGTAATCTGCTGGTACTGATTGTTTGTGTGATCTCCAGGAGACAGCTCCTGATCCAAGACTCATAGCATATCCTGAAGTAGATACCCCAGTTTCTTTGTCTCCATCGATGTCTGAATCAGAGTATCCAATCAAGTTGAAGTCGTCCACCTGTGTATACTTGATTCCAAGATCTTGAGTTCCCTTCAAGTACCTTAGAACTCTTTTTGCAGCAGACCAATGTCCCTCACAAGGCTTTTGCATAAACCTGGAGAGGATTCCAACAACAAATGAAATGTCTGGTCTGGTATTAGTGAGGTAGATGAGACTTCCTACAAGCTGTCTATACTTTGTTGCATCCTCAAATTCCTTTCCTTCAATAGATGTGAGCTTCAAGTTTTGTTCCATTGGAGTAGAAAGGGGATTGCACTCTGTCATGCCAAATCTGTTTAACAAATCTCCAATGTATTTCTTTTGAGAAAGAAATATGGACTTTGGATGTTGGGTTACTTCAATGCCAAGATAGTAATGAACATAGCCCAAATTAGTCATTTCAAAATTTTTTCCTAATTCTTTCTTTATGGATGCAATATAGCTTTCATTGTTCCCTGTCATTAAAAGATCATCTACATATACCACAAGATATACAACTGTTTTGCCAACTTTCTTGACAAATAAAGTTGCATCATCAAGATCAAAATGTTTGAAGTTGAGTTTCAGAAGATGCTCAGTTAGTTTTTCATACCAGGCTCGTGGTGCTTGTTTGAGGCCATACAAGGACTTCACAAGTTTGCATACTTTGTGTTCATGTCCTTTCACAACAAATCCTTCAGGTTGGGACATAAAAACATTCTCTTTTATATCTCCATTCAAGAATGCAGTTTTTACATCCATTTGATGGACTTTCCAACCGTTCTGAGTAGCTAGTGCAAAGAGTGTCCGGATGGCGGCCCATTTTGCTGTGGGAGCAAAAGTTTCCTCATAATCGACCCCTTCCTTCTGTGCAAAACCTTTTGCCACAAGCCTAGCTTTGTGCTTGTCAAGTGAGCCATCAACTTTATACTTGTTCTTGTAGACCCACTTGCAGCCAATTGGTTTGGTTCCAAATGGAGGATCAACCAGCTTCCAAGTGCCATTCTTTATGAGGGCATCATACTCCTTCTGCATCGCTTCTTTCCATTCATCATGAGAAGCAGCTTATTTGAAGGAAGTTGGTTCAAAATCTGTAGACAAGTTCAATTCACAATCATAAGTAACATCCATATCAACAGGTGAATTAGAGTTATCTACATCACCTCCATCTTGTCGGTTTGTATTTCTGGTTCCTGTTTTTCCAATTTCATCAGGATGAACAATTTCAAGTGTCTTTGTCAGCCACTTTGGGGGACCTTTCTGAGATGGTCCAGGATGTTCTGTTGATTGAGTTGGGACTAAATCAAGATTAAGTCTCCCAATTCTATCAATTACATCACTTAAAGCATCATCCGTTGTTGGAGTGTCATGCATGGGAGATTGTTCTTCAGAAGAAGATTCCACATGTTGATCTAGTATAGGAATCCCCCCTTCAAGATGTGGAATCTGATTATCAAACTCTTGGAATGATTTCGGTTTTGTGAATCTATCCAAGCGATCAAGTTGCTGCTCAACAACACTGTCAGATTTGGATGATTCAAGAAAAATGACATCTCTAGATAAAACAAACTTTTTATTTACTTCATCATAAAGGCGGTATGCTTTAGATGTGTTTGAATACCCCAGGAAGATACACTTACGACTTCTAGCACCAAGTTTGTTTCTATGTCCCTTTGGTATTAAAGCATAACAGGTGGAACCAAATATCCTGAGATGTTTTACCGAAGGAACATGTCCATACCACAATTCATAAGGAGTCTTGTTTCTTATAGCACTAGATGGACATCTATTCTTTATATATGCAGCACATAGAACAGCATCAACCCAAAACATTGTCTTTACATTTTTGAAGAAAAGCATGGATCGTACCATATTCAAAATTGTTCTGTTCATTCTTTCAGCTACACCATTCTGTTGAGGATTATAAGGCATAGTTGTTTGATGTTTAATCCCATGTTGGCGAAGATAGTGTTCAAATTCATTTGATGTATATTCTTTTCCATTATCAGTGCGAATAGACCCAATATGAGATTGTGCATCATTTTCAATCCATTTATGAAAATTCTTGAATGTTTGAAAAGCAACAGATTTGTTCTTCAAAAAATAAACCCAACACATTCTGGTGTAATCATCAATAAATGTCATGATATATTTATTTCCATTTGCAGAAGAAACAGGCATTGGACCACATAAATATGAATGAATAAGTTCAAGCTTCCTATGTGCTCTTGAATGTGAATCATGAAAAGACTGTTTGTTGTGCTTTCCTAGAATGCAGGTATCACATTGTTTATGTTTTCTAGGAATTGTAGGCAAACCAACAACACCATTTTTCTTCAACAAGCGGAGACTATCATAGTTTAAATGTCCAAATCTAGCATGCCATAATAAACTTGATGGAAGTGCACCTTCTTCATGATGAGAAATATATGAGAAATTTTGTGCATGAGCAGAGGTTCCGTGCAGTTTAAGAAGTCTTTCTTCTTCTATACCCCTCATGACAAGTGAGTGGTCAGATGCCTTTCCTACCTCAAGCTTGCCATCAAACATGTGAATGGAGTGACCTTGCTGGCGGATGTGGACCAGGGACAGCAAGTTTCTCTTGAGCTGTGGGAGATATAGAACATGATCCAGAAGAAAGTCTAGAAGACCAGGCAGTTTAAGCCTGATTGTGCCAAGCCCTGATGGCTTGATTTTTGACTGATCTGCAAAGTATACTGCTCCATCAACATTGTCAGTGAAATCTTCAAAGAAATCTTTCCTATGAGTCATATGACAGGTTGCTCCTGAATCAAGCAACCAGTCATTTTTCGAAGAAGCAAGTGAAACATTAAACAGATCTTCATTTACTCCAATGTTACATTGTACCTCAATATAGTGAGCGGATTCAGGTGCTTTACCCTTGTCTGTGTCATCAGTTTTACCTTTCTGCTGATTTCTTCTCTGCTCAACTTTGTCCCATGGTAGCTTGCATGTAGAAGCATCATGTGATCCATTTCGTTTGCAGCGAATGCAATGCAGATCTACCTTTTCTGCTTGAGGATGTCTGCCCCCCCTGCCTCTGAAGTATCTTCCTCTTCCTCTTCGTCCACCTCTCCCTCTTGTAGAATCTTGAGCAGGATGCTTTTCTTTATGAGCAAGGCAAACAGTCTCTTCAGAAGATTCAGGGACTGTTTTCTTTCCAAAGGCTTTCTCTCTTTCAGCAAACTTTTTCACAAGAGTGTCAAAGGTTATATCTTTAAGATTTCCATTTGCTTGTAAAGACTCAAGATAATTAGAGTAGGTAGGATAGAGTGCTTTGAGAAAGGCAATAAGAGAGATATCCAACTCAACCTTAGTGGATTTAATATCATGCATTATAGACTTTATTTCAGATGCAAGAGCAAGAGGATCATTATTTTTCAGTTCAAGAGTGAAGAGTTTAATCATGAGCTGAACAACTTCAAGTGCAGAATGTGTATCATAGAGTTCTTTTAGCTTTTGTAAAGCTTCAAAGGCAGTGGAATAGGATGAAATATGATGACTTACTTCCTCATTTACAGATGCTGCGATCAATGCATAGGCTTTGTTGTTCTTGTTTTCCCAAATAACAAGTTCTTTATCTGATGTAGGCTGCACAGGGTCTTTGTCTTCTTCTCCGACACACACTCCTTTCCACAGCTCATTGTAGATGAGGGTGTGTTTTACCATCTGAGACCATTCTGAATAGTTCTCCTTGCCAGTGAGAACTATTCCTACCATAGAAATGATTGAATGCATTCTGTAAAAAAAATATCTCTGCCAAAAACTTCTGCTGAGAGAAAAAAAAAAAAAAATCCTTATATGATAGCCTTATGCATTTATTTTTCTTCTAACATTTCATCAGCATATCATCAGCATTTCTTATATCACCATTTCTTTATATCACTTCCACAATATTATGTTTTGAGAAAAAAATAGGGCGCTCAAGGTATCTCTTCAACCTATATCACTGCTACAATATTATGTTTTGAAAAAAGAGGGCGCTCATATATCACTGCTACAATATTGTTTTGAAAAAAGAGGGCGCTCATATATCACTGCTACAATATTGTTTTGAAAAAAGAGGGCGCTCATATATCACTGCTACAATATTATCAATGCAATTGAAAAAAAAAGCACATTCACTTCACTGTATTATTATTTCAATTCCCGCAATTTCAAAAGGCCACTTGCAGCCAGGTCACCGACAGCTCCAAAAGTAGATGCTTGATTCAACATGCGTGCAAAACGTCCATCCAATTCATCACATACAAAGCTAACAAAATAAAGTGCAGTGAAGAGCTTCTTGTTGGAAAAGCACTCTCCAAATGCAACAATGTTGGCTAATATCCTTGCATATCCGATAAGATTGGGAACGTACAGATCATAAAATAAAGCACAATTTTTTTTTTTGAAAAAATATCTCTCACTGTAATTCGAAGCCAACAATCCCCGCAGCTTTGTGTCACAGCAATTCCATGGGAAATCTGGAGTATTACGATACCAATAGATACACAAGCATGCGCTTCAATAGAATCTCATCAAAAAACGCAGCGTAACCACAGTTCTTACAAAAACGCAGTCGATACTACAGTTCAAAAAACGCAGCGAATAATAAAACTGAGGGTATGGTTTTTGAATGGATCGATGGAGGACGCAGGGACATTGAAATCATCCGAAAAACCCAAGAATGCAAATCAGCATTCACGGATTTTACCACAGCTATCAGTCGAGCACTCAAGGCCGCGGTCTCTCAGATAAGTGATGCTGAGTTAACCAATTTGGGAGACACCGTAGAAGAAATAGCAGAGCGGTTTATTCAGAATGAGCGAAGGACATTCAAAGGGACGGAATGGCAGTGTAATCCCTCAAACCCAAAAATTATTGAAAGAAAATTTCACTTGAAGGCGGCACCAAAATGCAAGTAAACCATTTCAGAGCCGAAAGATTCTGGAAAAAAATCACACAGTTTAAACGCCTCGGACTCAGGCCATGGTAACGGCTCTCTGTCTGGAGATGCATTCAATTAGAAACGCATCAACGCTTATGCGCATTCAATATCAATCACTGAGAACAACGCACATTCAGCAGCATAATTATGGATAGTGCGCAGTCTTCAGGACAGAGGCGCAGTCTCTGGCAGTCAGAGAGCGCAGGGCATTCAATAAAAATCAGGGAATCGCTCAGGATGAGGCAGCGCTCAGCAGGAGTTACATTATTTTGGGACCTGTGCTCTGATACCATGTCAGGCCAGGGTAACTCCACATTGAACGAGAGACAAAACTGATTGATATTATTCATTAGCTAACACATTATTTATATACATACATATGATGGATCAGTTCATCTTCTAGATGACTGTCCAGTTCACCCATCCGTTTCGGATTAGGTGTCAACAAGCCACTTGCCTTGGTGCAGGAGTCAGCCATCTTTGACAACCCAATATTGTTGGATCTTCTACTGGTGAATGTTATTGATTTTTGTGTCTGTGATCTGATCAATTTTTGTTTGTTCCATGCAGTATGGTTTATCTCTGTTGATGTGAGTTGTTCTGCAATGTCAGATGTGTCCAACAATGGTGGAAAGTATGGTCGAAGGCGATCTACATTGAACACTAGGTGCATACCAAGGAACAATGGAATTTTGAGCTCAAAGGCATTGTCCCCTACAACCTTGGTGATGGTGTATCGGCCATGTCAAAGCGGGTGAAGATTGCGATGTGGTCTAGTTAGACACTCCTTTTGAAAATGAAGCCAAACATTGTCGCCAACCTAGAACTTGTACGACAATTGATGTTGATCATGGCAATGCTTGTACTTAGTATTGACTCTATCCAATATATCATGGCACTACTGATAGATGTGTTGAATTTTCTCAATGGAGTTCTTAGCCTTGTCGACCTCGAATTGGACATGAGCCAAATATGCCTAAGTAGCTGTAAATGGTATGGCCACATCAATGGGGAATAATGGATGAAATTCCAGCCGTATCTAAAAGGGGTTGTGGCTCGTTGAGTTGCGGAGAGCTTTTTTTTACCAGTGCTAGACATAAGGGAGGATTTCATCCCATTTGTGTGGATGCTTCGAGTTGTACATGTGCAGAATGTGTGCGATCATTTTGCTGATGACCTTTGTTTGGCCATCAGTTTGGGGATGGAAAGTCGTGGACTTAATGAGTTTGGTATCCAGCATCGACTAGAGACTTGACCAAAATGCACTTAGGAATCTATTGTCCTGATATGAGACAATGGACTATGGGATCCCATAGTGTACCCACACTCACTGCCATCTTAAAGAATCTGTTGAGGACCATGAAAACGCAGTCGTTGCCATGCTTAGTAGAAGGAAGTCTTGACATGTAATCCATGGAGATGGATTCCCAAAGTCAACTAGGAGTAGACATAGGAGTATATAGGACTTGCTTCTTGGTGGTTGGTTTGGCAATGGCGTAGGTAGTGCAGGGTTTAATATACCTCCCAACATCCTGATGAAGGTTTGACCAATAAAAACACTTCTATAGTACCGTCACTGTTTTATCTACTTTGGGATTTCCAGCAAACCAGCTATAGTGTGCCTCCAAAATCATCTTGGCATGCTCACTTGAAGGAACATAGATGTGTCCTAGGTGGCATAGCAATGCATCCTCGACGTGAAAATTTGGAACTTCCTTACCTTCCAGGAGTGTATGGTATGTGTTTCTGAATTCTGGATCACTCTTGTAAAGATGCAGCCATCCCAAAGCCTCGTGCCCACAGAAGCTGAGCCCAATGATCAACGCCATGACTCGTGGTTGGTTGAGGTAGTCTGCAACATTATTGGCACTACCCTTGTACTTAATGCTCAAATGGAATTGTTGCAGGTATGTGGAGTATTTCTGATGGCGATCATTCTATAACTTCCCTCGTGTTTGTATGAACTGGAGGGGTTGGTGGTCTGTGTAGATGATCATTTCCTTCCCCAAAATGTAATGTTTCCATTGATGCCAGGCCTACACAATGGAATACATTTCCTTGTCATAGGTGGGATACTTTCATATTGTGGCTAAAAGTGTCTCACTATGGTAGGCCATTCGATGCCCCTGTTGAGTAAGAACTTAACCAATAGCATAGTTGGAGGCATTTTTCTCAATCTCAAATGGCTGCTACAGGTCTGGTAGTGTGAGCAGAGGCGTTGGTTCAACTTGAAAAACACCTTTTGTTGGGTTTCAGACAAAAATAACTTTGTTTTCGCTCTACCCTTGGTGAATTGACTTAAAGGCCAAGTGATATGAGAGAACCCCAACATGAACCTGCAATATAAGTTGGCAAGGCCCAAAAAGTTATGGAGTTATGTTAGAGTGGTTGGGGCAGGCAAATCCTGAATGACTTGTATCTTGGTCGGGTCCACATGCACACCGTGCTCATCAATGATGTACCCCAGATCTTGAACTTGGGTCATGATAAAAGTGCATTTCTCCAGATTGGCACACAACTTGTGTTGTCATAGGTTTTGGAGGACCTGTTGAATATGGTGGAGGTTCTTTTCCCAACTTTGGCTAAAGATCAAGATTTCATCTAAATACACTACCATGAATTCATTGGTGAAGGGTCAAAATATGTCATCCATCAATCTCATGAAGGTTACGGGGGTATTCATGAACCTGAAAGGCATGACCAAACATTCGAAAAGGCTCTCCTTGGATTTGAATCAATCTTTCACACATCAGAGGGTTCAATAGGAACTTGGTAATAAACAAACTTCAAGTCAATCTTGCTGAAATATTTGGCCCCCTTGAGTTGATCCACAAGGTCATCAATGAGTGGGATTGGGTACCTATTCTAGACAATGATCTTGTTCAGTGCCCAATAGTCAATATAGAGTCTCTAGGTCCCTTTCTTCTTCTGTACCAATACAATTAGGCTTCCAAATGGTGATGAGTTTGGCCTAATGTGCCAATTCTGCAACAACTCCTGAATTTTCCTCTTGATCTCATCATTCTCTAGAACATAGCGTAAATAGATTGGTCCATTGGGTTGCGGTGCACCTGGGGTCAGATCGATGGAGTGCTTGACTTGCCAGGCAGAGGTACCCCCATAGGTGAGGCAAAAATTTCCCTATACTCCTCCATGACCATATCAATCTATTGTTGTTGTGTGGAGGAGCCCTATTTGGAGGTCATGGCCATAATATTCTTCTTGCGCTAAGGGTGAATCATAAGGAAAATACATTTCTTGGTATCTGAAATGAGCTTACTACATTTCTTTGCATAGATCAAAGAGATGGAGGTAGGTGGGCTACCTCTGGTATCATGTACAACTTATTGCCCAAAGTAATAATCACAGAGCGAGGTCGAGACTCATATACAACATGCCGCTTCCATAAGTATGGTTTTCCTAATAATACATGAAAAAATTCAAGAGGAGCAACATCACACAGTACCTCATCTGTGAAGGGATAAACGCTGCAGGGAAGGCGACACTGTTGGATGACGCGGAGATCTCGTCCTTGGTGAATTCACCCAATGGTGTATGGATGCAGATGTGTTGTAGTTGGTAGACCTAACCGCTTCACAACGTCTACTGAAATGAGTTTCTTTTAGCTCCTGCTGTCGACAATGAAATGCAGTGGAGAACCCTTCACCCACATCTGTGAGTGGAAGAGACATTCCCTGTCCTTTGGATTTTTAGGATCATTCTTCTAGATCTTTTTGGTGGCCACGGTGGCATTGGGCTCCGTATTAATGATTTTCTTCCTTTTGGCATTCCCCTTGTCAAGTTCTAACTTAGAGTTGCAACATGCATTTGATTTAGAAGCCTTCAACTCGGCCATGAGTGACTGCTTGGCCTGATAGTCACTTGTGTTGTGAGTGGAGCTCTTATGGAACTCACACCTTTTTTTTGTGTCCTTCTTTGTCTTGAAGGTGTTGTTATTTTCTTGCGGCTTCAGCAGGTTGTCCTGGGTCGCCCACAAGGCCTTCACTCAGTGAACCTCTGTCATATCACGTGTGTTCGTGGCATACTAAACAATACCCCTAATTTGACTACATACTGGAAAATACCTCTAAATATCACAATATTTACTCCCCTACAAATATGAATCCAATACAACTTCCGAATTTGAAAAACCCCTACTTTCACTAGATATTGTATGTATTCATTTTTTCATTAACATCTTTTATACCCCTTTATATTTATTCATTAATATTGAGCTCCATTTTTAACCCACCAATATAAAAACCCTCTACACCTATATTCCCCCAATATATTATGTCATTTTTTCCTCAATATATATCCCCCAATATGAACCCACGTGGTATGGTATTTCTCCCCCAGTGAAGCCCCCATGGCGTCACCCCATCTTTGCTTTGTCCTTTGCTCTACGGTTTGGGGGTGCATTTCTCTTGCCTCAAATTCACAAATCCAAAGTATTTATTCTTCTATTTAAACTTTTGCTTAATCTTGACAACATATCGATACAATGTGCAGAGTGAGGAGATGTCTAGGAACTCCATCTCATCTTAGATGTATCTATGTAGACAACCACAATACTTGAGTATTGAATGTCTCTCAAAATCCTTGACACCCAAGTTTGTGCGAAGGGTATGAAAAACATTAGTAAACTATAACGGGTCTTGGTCCCTTCCCTGCCGTAGTGTGGTCCACTTTATGTATTTATCCTCATAGCTCCCAACAAGGTAGTACTGCTCCTTGGTGGTGTCCCGGAACGAATTCCAAGTGGATGCTACTGAAAATAGTGAGGGTGTACTTCCTTCCTTCTTCTCACAGTAGGTTTCCCAGTATTCCTTGATGTGGGGGGCAGCTTGGAGAAGTGAAAAAGTAATCTTGTCTTGGTTCTAAGAATCATGAACAAAAAAATACCCTACTAGTAGATTTAACCATTTATCTATGTATATTTGACCTTCAAATATGGGGATGTCAAAGTCAACTTGTACCTTAAAGGGTGTGGTGCTTCCAGAGTGGCTACTGGAAGAAGATGTGTCGCCTTTAGGTAGCTACTAAAGGATCTGGGCAAAGTTGTTCATCATCTCATTCCTCTGTCACTCAAGGGCTTCTTCTAGCAAGATTTTGAAGGGATCTCCTACCCCCTCATCTTTCTTCTCTTCCACCATGGGAGTCTTGGGATTTTCGAGGCTGGTCTTGCAAAGGTTCGACTAGTTCGAGCCCTAAGTCTTTATATCCTGACCTCGTTGGGGACATGCACAAAAAAACAGAGAAAGAGCAGACTGCTCAGATACTATTGGTCCGAACTTAAACAGTAATGCATCAAATCACAGATACAACCATAAATATAGAGATGCAACATAAATAACACTTCATTTCATTAATATCGAATACTAAAATACACTTATAAACAGAATGGAAATAAACTAGCTCAGGTGATGGTAGCTTATCTTTGAGAAGAGATGTGCTGGCTACATGCTTCTAAACTGTGTTACAATGAGGCTTGAAGGCCTATTTATTATTGAGAAACAATTGAAAACCCTAAACATCCGAAAACCTAACCCTAGGAGATGAAGCACCAAAACTATGGGCCCTGTTTGGGTAAATTGGTACATCAACTTCCTAGGTCATAACTTTTGCATACTATCTTTGTTTGACACGCACAATATCTCGTTAGAAATATATATTCAAGGACTATAAATTTCAAATGAAAACATCAATGAAATCTTCATGTTTCGCTAATTTTCCCGAAAAACAATGTTTAGGGCCTCAAAACGGCTCCAAAAGTTGAGAACCCAAAAAACTGCCAAAAATAGTAAATTGTGCTACAATTAGGGAAACTGTAAATTTGAAAGAGACAATGTTGAGGGTGCAAGTTGAATAGGGAGGTGGCCACCAATATCCACCTGGATCACATAACATAGAACACACTCCTAGCTAGTATAATGGACCTCTTCCATCCTCTTTTAGAGAAAAAACATGCAACGAAAATACCCACTTATCCTTCTATTTCAGTGAAAACCATCCTAGGAAAGTTGGCTTCCTTCCTTTGGCCTCCCTCAACAAAAAACGCATTCTAAATGGAAAAAAAGCCACAGTTGATTCAAAATATGGTATCCTAGAAATAAAATCTCATTCTAAATCTACAATAACCCCTTGTTGAAGTAAAATGTACTTTTCAAGAGGCCTCCTCTTCTTTATGGTGCATGGCATAATCTTGAAGGCTGAAGCCTTCGCCTTTACCCCTTCCCCAATGTGTTATGCACCCAAGCCTTGCTTACCCTCTTCCTTTAGAGTGCATGGCGTAGTAGGTAAATCTGAAAGAGGCCTCCTCTTTATCTTTGACCCGTCAAACTACTCATTCCTTAAGGCCTCCTCTTCCTCCTAGAACGTAATACAGTCCTCAACCCTGAAGATTTTACCTTCCCTCTTTCCCAATGTGCTTTGTGCTCAAGCTTGTTTATGCCTTCCTCCTCAGTGCATGGTGCATTAGGGAAGGATGAAGTAGGTCTCCTCTCAGCCTTGACTAGTCAATTTGCGCTTTCAAGTCTTCCTCTCTTTCCTTTAGAGTGCATGGTGCAGTCTTAAAGCCTGAAGCCTTCATCCTTCCTCCCTTTAGTTTCCCCACTGCAATGTACCAATGATAGCTCCTCCTCATAGTGCATGACATAGTAAAAATGAATAGTGGAGCCTTCCTAAGCCACTAAAGAGTTTTTCTGTGCCCTTCTAACCAAACTTCCTTCTTTTAGCCTTCTCATGGTCCTGTCATGAGTTGATCATTCCATGAGCTGGGTATTGATAGAATAGATGTTTTTTAGATTAATTTTACTTTGGAATGAATGTTTCTCATTGGAAGTAGTACCTTCCTAGAATGACAACATGACGTACAAAGCATATGGCAAGCAGAAAGCATAAAGGAACTCATGCGGAGAAGAAGAACAAAATAAAGCCATCATGGAGACATGAAGCAGATCATGGACCAAAATAGGAAGAAGACATCATGATGACTCAGACAATCCCAAAGCTCATCCAAGACCCTTTCGAGGGTGAATATAAGAAACAAATTGGATCTTTCATGAAGATGAAGGATATATTAGATACACCATCAAGTATGCAAGATGAAGTAGCAAGGAAGATAGCTTGGCATTGCCACCTCATCTTGAAGTCCATCTCATCATTGTCAAGGTGTAACTTGTACAAGTGTCATCAACATAGTCAATGTGTGTCCATGTTCCATGCCACATAATCATGTGGAATGTAATGATGTATTCTTAAGAAAAGGACACAATGTAATGTGTGGAAGTTAAAAATTCATATGCAGAATATGAAAAGTCACTTTCTCATATATGGATAAAATATATTGAGGAGAAGTCCAAAAGTCACATGGAGAAGTCCAAAGGTCATTTAGAAGTTTAAGAGTAGTTTAGAAGTTCAGAGGACATATTAGAAGTCTAAGATTCATAAGGGTAAATTGAGAGTCAAGGGGAGATGAAAATTTCATTCCTCTTATTATAAAAGAAACCTCATTACTCAAGCAAGGGGATTTCGAAGGCTTAAGCTTTGGAGAGCTAGTCTTGGCTTCTTTACTTGGCATAGGAGAGAAAACTATTTCTTTGGAGAAGGAATATGTGAATTAATGTTACAATACCAAAACTAGTGCCTCAACATTGTAATTGTTTACTTGGATCTTTGACCTAATATTGAAGCTCAATGAGCCAACACATTTTCATGCATGTATCTTGAATTTTTTAGGAATTTCTTTGTGATGTTTATGGTATATGTTGTGTTCATATGTACTAGAGAGATTCAACTATTTCGGTGGATTTGGTACTCATCTAGTTGAATGTTTGTTTTATTCACTTTAGCAATCGTTATGTGAACTATTTTGCTAACAAATATTCTCATGTTCTCATGTCTCTCTCTTAGGTTAGTACTATTACTTCCTTCCATAGACTCACTCTCATCTCCTACTCGTAAATTTCTCCTTTTACACATTACAAACGATGTTTCACATTGTCAAATTACTTGCTTATTGAAGGTTTATGTATATAATATCTTATGTCATCTGTTGAAACCAAAGTGAACCTTATAGTTATGGCATCTAGGCCAATAATCTAGATGGGGCTCCCACTTAAAATGTTGTAAGGTCTAATTATGACTTCACATTGAGGAGGTCCCCTGTATGTTGGGGGTATCTAGCACAGTCAACAATCTAGCACTAGAAGGAGGGCCACATTGCAAGTTTTTCCCATTGAGTCTGTTTGAATCTCTTATCTTAAATGGATCTTTCCAAAATCATAATCTTGAAGTTTTTTTCTAACCTATTTCCTAGTAAAATTTCAATCGTTGTGGAAATTGTTCATGTATTGTCTTCATTTAGGTTTGATGGAAATGGTGTTACATGTTTATCGAAACACATAAATTATTTCCTTGGGTTTTGTAAATATCATGAAATGGATGATGAATATGTTTTGTTTACTCGTTTAACCCTCACTCTTGAAGGTCGTGTTCATTGATGGTGTCATACCTTACCATCTGCTTCCATTCATTCTTTTCATCAATTCCTTAAGGAGCTTCATCCAACTTTTGATAGGTATGATTACTGAGTTGTTTATAAGAGAATCAATCAACTTAGAATGAAGCCTAATGAATCAATTGATTATTTTTCTAATAGATTCCTTCACTTATGTTATGATCTTCCTGAAGAAGATATGGATTGGGATTTATTCAAGCAAAAGATTGGACATCTAGCTTGGATCTCTTTGAATCAATGTGAATCTAAACCCACAGATGTTCCTATTCTCCCAACTTTCAGAAATTGTGAGACACCTCCAATCTCAGAGGGGGAACCTATTTTTACTTTTATTATTTTGTCCTCCTCCTTTTCCAGTTCCAGTCAAGGTGCCTATATGTATTAATGTTGATGCTGGGAGATATAGAAATTAAATTCCTATTCCATCTCCTCAATCTTCTACTTCTTTTCATGATTCATATGCAATGGAGGAAACGTTGGAATGGTTCATGAAGTGTTAGGCCCTTATACTACTAGTCTAACCCCTTATTGTTATTAGTATAACCCACTTATTATATTGTTGTACCCAAGTAGTGCCCATATTGTTACTATTGTGCCCCATAGAAGCCCACTATTGTTATTATTGTGCCCTTACATTATTATTGTTAGGTCGGATCTGATTATGTTATGACCCCTTAGACTCCTATATATAGAAAGGAGGTCTTTTCATTTGTATCATCCAAGAATTGTTCATTTATGTAATGTAAAGGAGGTTGCCCCCTCGAAGAGGCTGAATTCTAAGGTGTTGATCTATCTTTTCTATCTTTTCTTGAGCTGGTTTCATAACGTTTGGTATCAGAGCTTTCGATTCTAGGGTTTCGCTGCTCCAAACAGGTCATCGTGGCATTTTCACAATAACTTTTTTTCTGTGACGTTTCAGAAGTCGCAAAAAAAACCCATTTGAGAAGAAATCGCGCTGAACCTTGGGTATGAATTTCAGAGCTTTTAGCGCGATATTTGCGGAGATATGATCTAAGGAAGTTGGTCTTTTTGCAAACTCCTGAATTACATTCAAAACAGGTGACCTGAGGAAAATCATCATAACTTTCTCTATGGGGATCGGATTGAAATTTCGTAAGAAGTTATAGAAAGAAGACAGACTTTAGTTTCTTGTATGTGTGTTTCAGATCCAAAGGTTGAAACAGTGACTCGTGGCATGTCGTACAAGTTCACTCTACTGAACTAGTCTATAATCAGGTCATCTTGGGAAATTGCGCATAACTCTTCCTTGGAGAATCCAAATTGGATCAGACTAGCGGCATTGGAAAGAGGACACAGAGGGATCCTAGAGGTCACAATATCATAACTTAAAGATCTGAAAGTACAGAGTTACAGTTGTTTCAATATCAAGAGCCTAAAATCAAGAAAAAGCAAGATGAGGAAGTTTGATGGCAAGGATCCGGTAAATTGGATACTTCAGATGGAGCAATATTTTGATCTACATAGTGTACAACTATTACAAAAGGTATGTATTGCATATTCATATTTAGAACCGGATCAATTTTTATGGTATGAAGGGCTTTTTTCTCGTAAAAAGCTTGTTACGTGGTCAATTTTCATGGAGGAAATGATAGCGCATTATGAGGATACAAAGAGCAAAACCTTCTTTAGAGAAACACCAAAACAATTGGAAAGAGTAAAAGCACTTTGTGACATATTGGAAAGAAAAATTATGGAAACCAGGAAGCATACCCCTCACAACTATAAATATGAAAGTGTTGTTTCTCCTAGCCTTCCACAACCTACAAGGGTTACACCACAACAATTGGAAGAAAAAAGAGAAAAAGGGCTTTGTTACAATTGTGATAGCAAATTCACTAAAGGTCATAAGTGTGCTGAGAAGAAATTATTTTACATAGAATATGAAGAGGAGGAAGAAAAGGATTATGAAACATCAAAGGAAGAAGATATACGCCAGGATCCCACCTCAGAGAAAGAAGAAATGAATCAGATGATATCTTGTAAAGCATTGGCAGCAATTACCACTCCTCAAACTCTCAAGATAGAAGGACATATGAAGAAGAAAAATGTGCAAGAAGTGAAAGATCACATCAAGAAAGAAGAAATGAATCCAACCACATCTTGTAATTCATTGTTCGAAATTACCACTCCTCAAACTATCAAGATAGAAGGACATATCAAGAAGAAAAATGTTCAAGAAGTGAAAGATCACATCGAGCATCAAGAAATGAATTCGACCATATATTGTAAAGGATTGGAAGAAATTACCACTCCTCAAACTCTAGAGATAGAAGGACATATCAAGAAGAAAAAGGTTCAAACAGTGAAAGATCACATCGAGCATCAACAACAAGTTCTCCAAATTTTAAAGGATAATGCCACTTCGGTGCAAAATCAAACGAAACAACAGGTAGATAAACATTGTAGTGAAAAATGTTTTGATGTAGGTGATTGGGTATTTTTACTGCTACATCTCAAGAAAGCTATTTATGAGAAGGAAATGTTGGCAATACTATATGCACTTAAAAAATGGCAACCTTACCGAATGGGAAGACTCTTCAAGGATGAGGATGTGGAAGCATTGTTTTGTGCTATTTATATTATCCAACCAGATTGGATAAACGAAGCAAGGGATGAATGGAAGAAGGATGAAGAAGTATGGCCACTTATTCAAAAGTTGCAAAAGATCCCAATTCAAACAATATTGCCAGAAATTGAAGAGGAAGGAAAAATCATATTGGAACCTGGAGCAATCACAGAAACAAGAACCCGACAGCTACGAAATCGATCAATTTCAGAGTATCTCATCAAGTGGAAGAACTTACCCGCTGAAGATTCCACATGGGAGGACCAGAATTTTATACAGAAGCATCAAGAACTACTCAAGCGTTGAGGACAACGCTTTTTGAAGGAGAGGGGCATGTTAGGCCCCTATACTACTAGTGTAACCCCTTATTGTTATTAGTATAACCCAGTTATTATATTGTTGTACCCATGTAGTGCCCATATTGTTACTATTGTGCCCCATAGAAGCCCACTATTGTTATTATTGTGCCCTTACATTATTATTGTTATGTTGGCTCTGATTATGTTATGACCCCTTAGACTCCTATATATAGAAAGGAGGTCTTTTCATTTGTATCATCCAAGAATTGTTCATTTATGTAATGTAAAGGAGGTTGCCCCCTCGAAGAGGCTGAATTCTAAGGTGTTGATCTATCTTTTCTATCTTTTCTTGAGCTGTTTTCATAACATGAAGCCTATGGTGAAAACTAATCCTTCCATTCCTCAAGATGATATTAACACACATAACTCCAATATTTAATATGACTTGAATCCTTGTCATCCTCTATTATCTCTTTCTTATGATCCCTTGCCCCTTGATCCACTTGATCATTCTATTCCAAATCCAAATAGTGATCTGGTGCAAGGAAGTCACTCATCAGAGGTAGCAGAGTAGGAAGGTAAAGATTTTTTTGATCTTTCTTCTCTTTTCCAAAATCCTCCATGTTAAGATTATGTTCTTCCATCCTTGGTTGATTATTAATCTAGGAAGCTTGGTAAAAATCAAATGAAGTTGGTTTTTCTAATCAATTTGAAGTCTTGGATACCAACATCATGATGATTCTGAATCCATTATTTTATGTAATGACATTTTCCCATATGAGTCACTTGATCTTTCGGTTTCCCAAAAGAACTTTGTCTCAGACTATCTAGATCTTGAATCTATTTCGGTCAGAGAATATTTTCTCATGAAAGCTTCTCCCTCAACTCCTTATTCTGTGTGCCATATTGCTTTTATGTTTTTTCTCTTCATATCTCCCACCCGATAAGTTGAATTCTAAGTTTCCACAAGGTAATGAGGTCACCCATGATGAAGAAATTAATCAAGTTATCAAGTATCCTTTATGATCCTTATCATTTCTAATTTTGCATGAAGAAAATTATCCTATTCAGGTTACTCAAAAAATTCATTCAATCTATCCAACATTGGATTCTCAATTAGAAGAATATTATTACTTGAGTAATATATTTTTGCTGAATATGCAAATATCAATCAAATCCGTAATGTAGATGGCTTCTATATTCATAGTAGTGACCTTGTTACAATTACTGGTAGTATTTGTCCACACTCTATGCATAATCTAATCATATCTTCATTATCTAATTCTAAAATCTTCGAAAGTTCCAAGACTTATCAGGAATTCGAGGCATTTAAACTTTTGTTGATGGTTATATAAGGTTCTCGCTACTCTCATAAGATCCCTCAACTAAGTCGAATCTATATTTTCTTGCATGATTCTTTTATTTGCATGGCTTCACTAGATGTAATTTCCTTCTTGAAAGATGTTTGTTATTTTGAATATAACTCATTTTAAAGATTTGGTTTCTGAATGGATTTAAAGTCATGTTTTGGTTAGTTTATTTTCATGCAAATCTCTGGTATTAAACTCAGGTTTGGAATGTATACCTTTCATGGATGAATGAAGTTGTGAAGTTGATCATTCTAAATATCATAATTGGTTGAATGATACATGTCTATCAGATGCATTTGAAATAAATCAACTCCTAGTCTTTCTTGTGAATATCTCAATGATAATCCTTTCCTTCATGGCATAATATATCCTCTTCAGTATCAATGAATACTTGTGTTATTTACTAAATCAAGTTCTTCTTTTTTATCCACTACTTCTTGACTGGTTTCATGTTCTTTCCATATTAGTATCCCTTTCTAATGGTGCCGGTGCAGTTTGTAACTAGTCAAAACTTTATGGTTTGTCACATTCAACACATGAGAAAGATGATTCTACTTTTCAAAGCATATACAATTTTTTTCAAACTTATCTATATTTGTTGCCTCATATCCGAGAATATCATGCCTTAATCATTCCATCTGATCATGGTTCATGTTCAAAAAAATGTGTTGGACACCTAATCCTCTAAGGGTTGGTGTGGAAGCTAAACAACCAAAAGGAGTCCAAGAGACCACTTGGAATATGAATCCAAGGGTCACACCATGTACTATAAATGTATATCATTTGTTAATAATAAATGTACTCTCCTTATTATCTTTCCTATTTGTCTTTGCCATGTGTGTGTTTAACATGGTATCAGAGTGGGCGATATCCTTCCCTGCTCATATTTGAGCCACTTGTTTTATGGCCTTTCTATGCAGGTCATTTCTACCATCAGTTCTGAATTTCATGAATATTTTCTTAGCTAAATTCTAGCTACAACCTTTGTCATTTCTCCAGCACCATTTTTGGCTTCCCTCTTTAATTTGTAACTCCTATTCTACCTATTCTGCCTATGTTCTAAATCCTATGCAGACTAACATCTCTCTCACTATTATTATGTTGATTCTGGCTAGCCTAGCAGCTCTGACGCTTCCACTGGTCTGAATACACAGTCGTGGTATAACTCTTCCTGTGTTTGGCATTCTGTGGTATCGCTATTTTGCATTCTGCTGCTTCCATACATCTTCATGAACCTTAATGCATGCTTGTAGATCTGTTAGGCTTCTGCATGCATTGATTACAGAAATAAAAGCCAATTTTTCAGGCTCTATCCCTGCGCGTTGCATTTCATAATACATCCTCAGCGCTTCCTTGCAGAATCCATTCCATTCGATAACAAAACATTATTTTGTTTGTATTTGTGTAAATTTGTTTGAGTACATTGGATTTGGTTGCCATATGCGTTTTCTGCTACTAAAAATTTTCTCTTCTTCTTCACTTTAATCACCCACTGCTGTTTAACTGCTACCACAATAGTGAAGATGGGAGTGGGACGAGGGCCATAAGAATAGAAAGTATAAAAATGAGTACGCAGATGTAAGGGCATATGTGGAAGCATGTATTTATTGAACGAATTTTCATTCACCGTTGGAGATGAAGATTGGGAAAATGGTGAACAATTCATTGTAAGAGGATTGCAGACAATATGCGTATATACAAAACGGTCATTATTAAAAGACCCTAATATGGTTGCCAGAAAAAGGCCTGCGGCCATTGCCTGCACCCAAAAGAGGCGAACGTTGAACTGTCTCCTTAAGAAGGCGAGGGAAAGTCTTTTCCACGTGCTTGTGTAGAAGCAGAGAGCCACGCAATTCAACGAGTTGAGGTTATGGAACAAAAGAAGCCAAGGTTTCTTGTTTGGAGGTGCCGCAACCCAATCATTAGTTATGAATTGTGTGGATGAAAGGAGGGAATTCCATTCTTTATAGGTGATGCAATATTTACATAACCTTTTCGCTGGAAACCATGCCAATACGTTCTCCTGCAAATCATTGGGCAATTGAGACCACCAAGCTGAGCACTCGTGCAGACCAGAAATTTCAGCAATTTCCATTTTCAATGACCAGAAATTTTTTTATTTTTATATAACTTTTCTTTGTGGAAGAATATAAGAAGTTCAGCTTGAATCGGTGAAAGATTGTTTAATTCTTTGTTCAAGAAGTCGGCAAGCACAGAGAGAGAGGGTGGCGAATGATATCATTGATGTGTTGAATGTTGTGTATTACTCCGCGGCGGAACCACACACCACTCTTCCATATTGGTATTATAAGAACTATATTGTTCACTATTCTTTTTAACACAGTCGACTCCTTATATATTAACGTTGCATCGTTGAGAAATTTCTTTCGCGATTATGTGCCCCTATTTTGTAAAATACTACGACTTGTTTCTTGATTGTCATAAGAATTTAGTGAGAGCATCAAGGTATTTTATTAGCTTGCCTTAAAATGGTTGGTTATGTTTCATAGCTTCGACTCCCATATGCTCTATATGGTTACAATATCTCCCCCAGCTACTTGCTGACCATCGCGTGATCTCTCATCAAACGGAGCTGACTTTCTCGTATCAAACGAAGTAGACTTTCTCTCATCAAAAGTATTGTGTGTTGAATGGTCCACAGTCCACTGCACTCAGCTCCATACCATTGTTGGCTCCACAGTCAACTCCTCCCACACACAGTCAGCCTCACTCACAATCGGCCTCACCACTGCGCAACAAAATTGTTCCCTCAAATTCCTCCTTCAGAACGTTGATGCAGTTCTCAGAATGTACAGTGTGATGTATGTTGTGTATGAAGCTCAAAAAGAATTGGATAATCTATGTGCAGAGATGCTAGACGATTAAGAGCTGATGGAGGCATTATAATTTTGTCACCAGTTTCCAGCTGAGGCTTATCAATAAAAGAAGTCGGAACAACGGAATTCGCATCTGTATTGCTAAGCTATTAGCAACCATGTCAAAGCATAATGTTGGGTCATTATATTGAAAGAGAAACTTTGTAGCTAGAACGCAGTGAAGGAAAAGCCTCGTGTTCTGCCATACAACATGACCCTGAGTGTACTTGTTGTGACTGCATATGGTGCATTATTTTTCATTCGAGCTATTACAAAGAGGAAGTGATACATTATTTGGAGCATGATGTCAACTTGAATGGTATGTATACTTGTTGCAACTGATCTATGGTGTGTGAAAGCCGTGATTTATGTACGTGGAAGATTATGCATGGTTCATTGGTATCTTTCTATGAAGATTGTAATTTGGTATGGGTATGTTGGCTCACATATATGATGCATGGTTGGTGTGTGACTGTTATTTAAATCATTGAAACATATAAAGTCAAATTACAACGTTATTTTGGAGATAATTGCATAAATATATCAGATTGTTTTGACTATTTTGGGCCTAGATCCACCTCTATCTCTTGGGATTTATTTTATCAATTGAAGCCATAATAAAAGAAGCTTAAAGAACAATGGTGCATTTCTAGTTGAAATCCTTTGAGGTCTTCATTTTTGCTGAGACAATGGCCAGAATCAATGATTTTTTAGAGCTATTGAGCACACTAATGTTGTCTACTATTGAAGACACAATGAAGGTCAAAAAAGACACTCTCTTTAACATTCAAACTTGCTTGCAAAATGTACAAGACAAAATTGATTTCTTGCAGCTTGAATCACAACTACAACAAGAAGAGCTACATCAAAATAGACATCATTCTGAACCTATTTTTGTTCAGAACATTGAGACAACCACCCATTAGCAACAAGTAAATATTGTTGAAGTTCATTGAGATCCATTGTCCAATAAAGCAGCAGAGTTACATACAAATGCAGAAGTTGAGTTTGCACATCCTAAGTCAATCATCAGACCTTGGGAAGAGCTTGTCCACAACAAGCACAGAACTGGTCTTGGATATGGCAAGGATGTTTCCTTTCATATTCCAGACTACTCCAAACTAATCCAATTTCAAAGAGCTGGATTTCCTTAGGACGTTTCATCTTCACCTGCTCCTCATGACAATTCACCTCCAACTGTTCTAGATTCTGCCCCTATTCCACAGCAACAGATTGTGAAATGCCAACACTGTGACCGAGTTGGCCATATGAAAGATCACTATTTTGATCTTCATCAATGTAAGCACTGTCATAAAACCACCCATTCTTCACATAGATGCTTCAGAAACAAACCTCCTGCAAGAACAAAGATTCATCTTGGATGGATTGCTTCTTGGCAATGGGCATCAACATCCAAGAAGCTATTCCAGTCACATGTCAGAACTTCTAGAGTATTGAATAATCTTGCAGTTGAGTTTTCTCTAGCATCTCACCTTGTATCTGACAGGGGGGGAAATGATGGTCATCTACAAGCTTCAAAGTCACATCAAGCGAGCCTAAGCCACAACTTGCCACACCAGATTCAAAGTTGTATCCAGAGACAAAGATGCCCATGAGCATGCCTTCAGTCAATGATACCTCTACAAAGAATTGGGGACACTTCCTCTAGCAGAATACTTTAGCTTCTTGCCAGTTTTGGAGGAGTTCCAAAATTTTCATTAAGCATTCTAGAGTTGGTGGTAATCCTTAAACCATCATAGGTTGAGAGCTCCCTTTCCAGGTTGATATTCTCCCTTTTATGCGGGGTGAGACCTCCATTTCATGGTTGAAGGTTTCCCTCTTCAAAACATTAGGAGCACTTCCTATAGTAGAAGACTTGAGCTTCATGACAAACTTGGAAGAGTTCTGGGAACTGCACTAAGCATTCCAGTGTTGGTGGTCATCCTTAAACCATTGCCCTTTATACCAAAATTTCAGAGAGCACATTCAGCCTAGTGATGCCATGTATTTTTGCACATTTTTTATTACAGCTCTCTTCTTGGACTCATACATAACCCTTCGAATTAAGGGGGGGAATGTTGGACACTTAATCCTTTAAGGGTTGCTATGGAAGCTGAACAACCAAAAGGAGTCGAAGAGACCACTTGGAATATGAATCCAAGGGTCACACTGTGTACTATAAATGTATATCATTTGTTAATAATAAATGTACTCTCTTGATTATCTTTCCTATTTTTCTTTGCCATGTGTGTCTTTAACAAAATGTCATTCAATTGATTATTTTCTCACAGGTGTACCTATTGATCGTTGTTTTACACTAATTGAAATTTATTATCTATCTTCTCAATTTTTGGATGCTTGTCACGAAATTGAGGTACTTCGGCCTTTGGTGATGGTTATTTCAGGTCCTCACTACCTTGGAAATCCTTTTGAATATGATCAGATATATTTTCCCTTACAAGATTCTCATCCTAATTCCATGCCATTAATTGAGAACTTATATTTTCAAGGATTTTAGTTTTTTCAAGAGGATGTTTTTTAATTTCATGATCCAATCTATAATGAGTTGGAGGCATCCTACTTATCAATCCCATTCACTAGAATCAAGTTTCGATCTTTCTCCATGTTTGCTAAGAAAGACAATACATACGCAGGTGCATTCACAAGAAGCTATCAAGGTTTGTTTTATTATGATTTTTGTCGAAATGGTAAGGCTGAAAATCAATTAAGGATTGTATATCTTCTTACATCTAGCAAAGAAATTCAACATTTTTTGTATTCTTTTTAAGTTCTAATAGATGAAAATAACTACAACAAACCTAACAAAGAATGAAACTAAAAAGCGGAGCAGAGATTGCTCTTCTCAATATTTTGAAAGACTAAATAGGTTACATTGTAAACATCAATAATAAATTACTGAAGTAAAACTCAACACGTATGGAGTAGAACTCAAGTAAGACTAAACTGCTTATGACACATAATAAACAAGAAATCAATTAAGATGACACCTAACCAACAACTAACTAACAGTGAGATTAATATCTCAACATCCCCTCCTAATCTCAACTGTTACATGTAGTGACACTTACAATGCCAAGTTGTTTTCTTTGAAATTCAAATACATTCTTTTCGAATGGCTTTGTGAAAATGTCTACTAGTTGATCTTTCAAACCACAAAAAGAAAGTACTATGTCCCCATCATTGACAAGCTCCCAGATGAAATGAAAATGAGTGTCAATGTGCTTGCTCTTTTTGTGGAATACATGATTTTTTGATAAGGAAATAACTGAACTGTTATCACAGTAGATTGGAGTTGGCTCCTTCTGAATATTTGAAATATCTTTCAATAATCTTCTTAACCACACAACTTGACAAGCTGCTGAATTTGTTGCTACATATTCTGCCTTTGCAAAAGATATTGAAATGATTGACTGTTTCTTGGATGCCCATGAAATCAGATTGGTTCCAAGATGAAAAGCATACCCTGAGGTGCTTTTGCGATCATCTAAACTCCCTGCATAATCACTGTTTGTATAACCTGAAAGTGAATAATTTTCAAAATGTGTATAAAACAAACCATAATCTATTGTCCTGGCAATATACCTTAAGATCCTTTTTGCAACCTTCCAATGAGAAATCTTAGGTGACTACATAAACCTGGAGACAAAACTTGTTGCAAACATAATATTAGGTCTAGTTGAAGTGAGATATAACAAGCTACCAACTAGACTTTTATACAGTGTGGAATCAACTAGTGGTGCTACATCTTCTTTGCTCAGTTTTGTTCCTTGAGCAATTGGTGTATCTGCAGGTTTGCAATTGGTCATTCTGAACTTTTTGATGATATCACTGGCATATTTTTGCTGGCTGACAAAAATTCCATTAGCGGATTGGTGAATTTCAATGCCTAAGAAATATTTCATGACTCTGAGATCTGTCACATCAAACACTTTTTGCATTGCTACTTTGAAATCTTCTAACATCATATTTCCTGTATAAAGAAGATCATCTACATAAAGGCATACAATCATAATTTTACCTTCATGCATTTTGGTATACAAAGTTGGCTCATGATTTCTTCTGAAAAAACCACTTTTGATGAGATAGGTGTCAATGCAACTGTACCAAGCTCTTGGAGCTTGTTTCAAACCATACAAGGCTTTCTTCAATCTATATACCTTATGCTCCTGTCCTGGAACTTCAAAACCAAGAGGTTGCTCTACATAAACTTCTTCCTGCAATATACCATTTAGGAAAGTAGATTTTACATCAAGCTGATAGACTTTCCATTTGTGCTGAGCTGTTGTGGACAAAATGGTTCTGACAGTGTCTAACCTTGCTACTGGAGCAAAGGTTTCACCATAGTCGACACCAAACTATTGTGAGAATCCTTTGGAAACCAGCCTTGCCTTATGTTTCTCAATCTCTCCTTTTTCATTCAGCTTGGTCTTATATACCCATTTTACACCAATTCTTGTTTTGTCTCTTGGAAGATCAGCTAATTCCCAAGTCTGATTCTTCTCTATGGCAACAATTTCTTGGTTCATTGCTTCTACCCAATGATTTTCTTTAACTGCTTCTTCAAAATGAGTTGGCTAAGATGAAAGAAATGCAAACATATTATGCTGGTCAAATTCATGCTCCTGCTCATATATTTCTCTGACGCTTCTTGTTTTCTGATTGTCTTCTGAAGATGTTGAATCACTGGTGGATTCACTGCTTGAAGATGTACCATTTTCAGAATGGTATGGCTCTTCTTCAACCTGCAATCTTGGTGGTTGTGGTGGATAAAAAGACTAACATGAAGCTTCATCAACTTGATTAGATCAAGATTTATCTTCAAAAAACTTTACAACTTTGCTTAACACAAAATTCTTTGTAACTAGATTATAAAGTCTATAAGCCTTTCACTGCTCACTATAGCCTACGAAAATACATTTTTCACTCCTATCATCAAGCTTCTTTCTTAGCTTCTTAGGAACATGTGAAAAAGCTACTAATCCAAAAATTCTAAAGTGAGATACATTTACCTTTCTACCATCCCATGCTTCTTGAGGTACTGTATCTTGGAGAGTGGTTGTTGGAGATCTGTTGAGAACATACATTGTTGTCAAAACTGCTTCAGCCCAATAATTGTTTGACAACTTCTTCTCATGAAGCATACATCTGGCCATGTTCATGATTGACTGATTTTTCCTTTCTGCTACTCCATTATGTTGTGGAGTATATCTTGTTGTGTTCTGCATTATGATTCCTTGTTGTTGACAAAATGCTTTGAAGTGATTGGAGTTGTACTCTCCTCCTCTATCGGATCTGAGTACTTTCAAAGGATTTCCACTCTGCTTTTCTGCTTTTGCTTTGAATTCTTTGAACCTTGAGAATGTATCTAATTTGTTTTTCAGAAAATACACCCATGTCTTCCTGCTATAATCATCAATGAATGTTAGAAAATAAAGACTACCACCAATAGACTATGTCTGCATTGGACCACATATATCTGTATGTACAAGCTCTAAAGGCTCTTTTGCTCTAGAGGAAGATGTGGGAAAGTTATCTCTTTTATGCTTGGACAGAACACAAATTTCACAATTACAGTGTTTCTCATTCATAGTAGGGAGACCAATGACTATTGACTATTTCTGAAGCTGACTTAGACTTTTGAATGGTATGTGACCATATCTAGAATGCCATAGCTGAGACTCATCTATTCTTGACACATTGTGTACAAAAGACTGTGAAAGATTTTGACTTCTAAGAGTCAAAGGAAACATCCTATTCTTGGTTTTTTCAACCTTAGCTATCAGTCTTCTATTGGGTGGTTTGTTATAGATATAACATGTGTTCCCTTGATATATTACATCATAACCATGTTCCATCAGTTTTCCTACACAAATGAGGTTATGATTCATATTTGGAACGTAATAAACATCAGGTGTATTGCTGCTGATTATGTTTAGTAAGAATAGGAACAATACCTTTTCCTTCATCTTTAATGCAAGAACAATCTCCAAGAGTAATTTCTAATGTTATGGAAGCATCAAGATAAGAAAGCAGATTTTTGTTACCTGTCATATGATTACTGCAGCCACTGTCCAACAACCAAAGATCCTTGTTGTGAGTGTCTTCAGAAAGATTGCATGAAAGAAACATTGTTTTAGAGGATTCTCCTTCATTGTTGGAGAGATGGACATTGCCTCTGTGATGATTTGACTGTTTCATTTTGCATTTATTTTCATAATGCCCAAATTTCTTGTAGTAATAACACTGGACATTATATTTGCTCCAAGGTCTGCTTCTTTGAGTTTGATTTTGTGGAGGTCTCCACTGCTCTATTGCATGATGATGTTCTAATCTACCTCTACTTCAACCTCTTCCTTGCTTGTTTCCGCCACTATATCCTCTACCTTTGCTTCTTCCAAAAGAGAGTTGTGCTTTGAAAGCTTGTTCTATGGAATCTTTTGTCATCCAGTTAAATGTTCTACTGAGAAAGTTGTAAGATCTTTGGATTCTAGAATGGCTGTTACAATCATGTCATATTTCTTGGGTAGACTTCAAAGGACTTTCTGAACAATTTTCTCATCTAAAATAGTTTCACCGATGAGCTTGATCTGATTTACTATTCCCACAACTCTAGTCATGAACTGATCCACATTTTTTGTGTCAGTCATCTTTAGGGTTTCAAACTGTGATCTCAATGTCTGTAATTTCACTGTCTTCATTGTATCATTACCTTGATACGCAGCTTTCAAGATTTCCCAAGCTTCATGTGCTGTGGATGCACCTGTTATCTTGTCGAAAATAGAGTCATTGACTGAGTTTTGAATCCAACATTTGGCTCTGTGTTCTTTCTTTTTGAGTTCAGTCACTACATTCCTCTAATTATTAGTCATGGCCGCCCATGCTTCTTGAGTCGGCTCTACATATGCAGTCTGAAGTGTATCCCAACACTCTTGGGCTTGCAGGAATGTCGTCATTCTCAAAAACCAAAACTCATAATTTTTGCCAAATAGAATCGGGGTCTGTGGCAAAGCACTAGAGGAAACCATTTCTTTAAATGAAAAATGTCTGCCTTTTCTTTTAAATATCCTTTAAAAAATCATTTTCCTTTCCAAGTTTTTATTAAAAAAAACTTTAAAAAATTCTTACATTTAATTTCAAAGTTAAAAAAAAAAATATGGAAGTTTTAAAAAAAAACTAAAAAAAATACAAACCAACTACGCCTCTTTCTTTCCAAGTTTAAAAAAAAATAAAAATCCAAACCGACTCTTTCTTTCCAAGTTTAAAAAAAAAAATACAAACTGACTCTTTCTTTCTAAGTTTAAGGAAAAAAAAAAAAAAAACTTAAAAAAATAACAAACCCTTTTCTTAACAAGAATTCATGGATAACAACACAGGCATACATACAAAGGAATTGGAGAGAGCGGGAATGGTGAAGGTTAGGGTTTCGAAACCAGGGCATAGGGCGGAACCATGCACAGGTCTCGGTTAGGTAGACAGGGTCAAACGCCATGCACAGCTGCCGAAGCGGGGGGCCAGCTCTCTGCAAAGTAGACAGGCAGGTGGAGGTTAAATGACGGTTTTGCTGTATGCTATTGTTTTGTAAGCTTTGCCATAATACTGTTACTCTTATCGTTATCCGCCTGTTTTTCCGTTTTTAATCAACAAGCCCCCGTGAAGGTTACCCTCATTGACTGTCGGTTGTCGCGTTACCTCGGAACGGTTCGAACTATGGTTAACCCCGCCGATTTTTTAGCTCTGGACCCAGATGTAGAAGACATCCTCTCCATGTGGGGGAAGGATATTACCGCTCAGAACGTGGAACACTATTTTGGGGCTTTCGAACTGCCAAGTTTGGAGGTTGTATCACAGGTGGAAACTCCTCTGTTTTTGTCTCAAGGAAAGGATTCGGGCAGCGTGGTTCACAATACTGGTTCAGCGGTCATCCCCAAGCAGGCAGCGAAAGGAACAGTGTTGAGTGGGGTAAATGAGGAAGGTTTGCCCACTGACCCAAAGGGCAAAACACAGATAACACGGTTTTCGGCTTCTAAAGGTTTAGAAGATATAACCCACTTAGGGCTTTCAGCAGGTATTGAACAACCTCGGGTTCCAGGAGGTAGTACCTCGCTTACAAGGGTTACCCTACCAAGAGAAACCCAAAACCAAATAGGTTTTTCAGCAAGCGATCCCGGAGTTTCTTCAGTGGGGGGGCAGGCAGGCACGGATGGTCTGGAGACTGATTTCTTCCCCTCTGGGAATGGCGACACGGGTCTTTTGGGTCAGTTTCCGTCTTAGTTGGAGACAGAACCTCTATTGGGAACAACACAGATAATATCTGAAAGGAATGAGGGACGAAAAGGTATAAGATCGTCGGTGGAAGAGTTAAGGTATAAAGGAGCGAAAAGGAAACCGCAAAGACCCATTGGATCTCAGGCGATAGCAGGCAATCTGGTCCTTGGGATGGAGGTTTCCATGGTAGAAGCCCTAGCTGTTGCAGATTGTACCTTGGTCGGCAGAGCTAGAGGTAAGAAATATACTTCTGATTTTCTTCAAGATTGGGGTGAGAAATGCTTCGCAACAGATAGACCTTTACAGTTTGAAGCCCTAGTTTTAGCGAAGGGATGGTTTAAGCTCAGATTTGTAGATAGAGAATCGGCAGATTGGGTCCTTCAGCGAAATTGGCACATAGGGAACATTCCAGTTCTGTTAAAGAAATGGTCTCCCCTGTTTGATGCAATCAAGGAGAGAACGGACGAGTTCCCTGTGTGGGTGCGTGCTCCGGGCTTACCATCCTTCCTTTGGACAGAGGAAGTTTTCAAATCTATTGGTAATAGGTTGGGGGTATACCTGGAAGCAGATATGACCTTCTTGACAACGAAAAACAGGGCAATAGCACGTATACTAGTCATGCTCAACCCGAGTGGAGGCTTGGCACAAAAAATAAATCTTCAATTCAATGACTATGTATATGAGCAGATATTAGACTACGAATACCTGCCATTTAGATGCCATCGGTGCCACGAGTATGGGCACTTGGCAAAAGACTGTCCACAGATGAGAAAAAGGAGACATTTTCGAAGGACTACAGCTTACAGAGAAAATGTACAAGCAGATGTTCAGATGACGATGGAGCACGAAAGGCCGGAGTCGCAAGAACCAAAGAATTTGGAGACAGAGGAGACTGTGAAGGGTCCAGCGGACGAAGGTGAACAAATTCAGGAGGCTGCTGTGGCGAATGTCACACAACCGGTGGTAGCGGTGGAGGAAATAGCCAAAGAAGCGGAAGCTGTGGAAGGGCTCGTTGAGAAAGAAAATGCAAATCAAACCCCACTCGACGAAACGGAAAAGGGTATGTGCTCAGGGACCTCTATTTCCTCTCTTATTTCTCCTGAGCATATTTCTGTACAAATAAATATTGCGTCCTCATCATATCAAGAGCAAGAAAACAATAATGTTGAAACTATGGAACATTTATTGTCTTGCCCGAATGTAGAAACTATAGCTGAAGCTTTACCGTCCCTGGATATAAACAGTGAAGACAAATGGCCTCCCCTTTCACTCCCTGTAACCCGGCCTCCTTGCCCTTACTACCTGAGATCTTTGGGAGGAAATCATGAGGATCAGGGGTCTTTAGGTGGTTTGGGACAGATACATTCACAGAACAGTTCCAAAAACAAACGAGGACGGAAATCAGATATGTCCAAGGCAAAATTAAAAGCTAAATTGGATGTTGCAGATGGTAAACAATATTCAATCCCGGGGGTTCTTAGAGCAGCTCATCCCCCTGAGGGTGTTATTAAATGATCCTGACATCCTGGAATTGCAGAGGTTTGGCCAGCAAACCTAAAAAACTGGCCTTGAAAGAATGGATATCAAACTCCAAATTAGATGTTATTTTTCTGCAAGAAACCCTGGGGAAGGCTTCCGAGATTGAACCTATGCTTAAATCCCTTCTGCCTGGGTGGGTTTTCATTGCTATGGATGCCTCTGGTCATTCGGGGGGCATTGCAATTGGTTTCAAAGAAGGGCGGGTAAAAGTTATCAATCACTGGGGGATGAAAAATGTCATGGGCATGGAGATTATATCCCCAGACTTCACTTTCCCCATCACCTTAGTAAATATCTATGGGCCATGTCAGGGTAGGGAATCCTTCTGGGAAGAATTGATGACAAAATCTGTGATGAAATCACCTTTGATGATTATGGGAGGTGATTTAAATTTTTCCATGGGTAGAGCTGAAGCTTGGGGTCCATCTGCGAGAGAAGATCCCCTTACTGATTTTTTCTACAACCTCATCTCGGAGAATAATTTAATAGATCCCTCTCCGATCAAACTAAAGCCTACTTGGAGGAATCGAAGGATAGGAGAAGACCGGATTGCCAAAAGACTAGATCGATTTCTGTTAGCGGAGTCTTTATCTTCCAAAGCTCCTTTGATCAGACAGTGGGTTGAGGAAATTGGGAATTCGGATCATTTCCCGATTTTCTTAGACTTAACTATTCCTCCTCACAAACCTCCTGCCCCTTTCAAGTTCAATCCCGCTTGGCTCCAAGATCCCACTTTCTGCAATCTGTTTAAAGAAACTTGGATTCACCCTGATCACAATGCAGGCGAGGATAAAAGTTTTTTGTTCATGGAGAATTTAAAAAGACTGAAGAAAGCTACAATCTCTTGGGCAAAGGACAGAAAATTGAAACAAAATGAGGAGATGATCAGAATAAGGGAGGAGCTGAAGCAGTTGGAGAGTACGGAGATAGATGGATACTCCTCACAAGTCTCTAAGGACAGAATCCTTCACTTGGAGAAGCAGCAAAATAAAATTCTTTTGGAAAGGGAAGAAGAGTGGAGGATCAAGAGTAGGGCTACTTGGCTAAAATCTGGGGATGAGAACACCAGGTTTTTCCATAATTTTGCAAAAGGAAGGAAATCTGTAAATACTATCTGGCGCCTTAAAGATGAACAAGGGAGAGAAGTCAGCTCCTTTCCAGAGCTTTCTGGTTTAGGAAAAAGATATTTTCAAAATATTTTTGCAGATCAGGGAGAGGCTACTATTGCAGAAGTCTTCAGAACTGTACAAAGTTTCCCTAGATTCATTGAGGAAGATGAAGCAGAAGACCTTACAATTCCGGTCACAAAGGAGGAGATTGAAACAGCTATGAAGCTCATGGGCAAGGATAAAAGCCCAGGCCCTGATGGCTGGACTATAGAACTGTTCCTCCATTTTTATGAACAAATTGGAGCTGAAATAACTGAAGTAGTTGAAGAGTCAAGGCTGAAAGGAGCTGTCTATAGACCTTTTAACTCAACCTTTATTGCTCTCATTCCTAAGAAGGATGATCCGGAAAGCTTTGAAGACTTTAGACCAATTTCATTATGTAACTGCATTTACAAGATTATTTCAAAGGTTATTGCTCTCAGAATTGCACCAATCCTGTCAAGAAATATATCAATGGAACAATTTGGGTTCCTGGATGGAAGACAGATCCATGAAGCCATAGGTGTAGCCCAGGAGGTTATCCATAGTGTCAAAATGAAGAAAAAGAAGGGAGCTGTTCTCAAAATCGACCTATCCAAAGCATATGATAGGATCAGCTGGCTCTATCTAAGGATGCTGCTAACACATGTGGGTTTCAGCTATCCTTTTGTCAGCTGGATCATGGGGTGCATCACAAATGTCAGTTTTGCGGTCCTGGTCAATGGAGCAGCCTCCTCTTTCTTTAACAGCCAGAGAGGCCTCAGGCAAGGGTGTCCATTATCCCCTCTCCTGTTTCTCCTTGTGGCAGAAGGGCTCAGTAGACTGATTCACAAAGCCAGAAGAGAGGAGAAGGTAAAAGGTATCGAGGTAGCAATCAATCTCTACATCACTCACCTTCTTTTCGTTGATGATATCTTGATTTTCACCAATGGTAATTGCAGTGAATTAAAGGAGTTAAAATGCATTTTTGATCTTTTTCTAAAAGCAACTGGAATGCAGATTAATTCTGGGAAATCACAAGCTTGTATGGCAGATTTTGAAAGAAGGGAAAGAAATCGAATGGCTGATCTTTTTCCTTTCCCCAGTCAACCTCTGGAAGTTCCCTTCAAATATCTGGGTTTTTGGTTAAAGCCTGCTGCATACAAAAAAGAGGATTGGAACTGGCTCATAGCAAAGATAGAATCCAGAATATCACATTGGAGCTTTAGATGGCTATCCAGAGCTGGTAGGTTGACCCTTATTAAATCAGTCTTGTTAGCCATTCCAGTTTACTGGGCCGCCCTAACTTGGATTCCTAAAGGAGTAATGGAGAAAATCAGAAGAATCTGTTGCAGATTCCTATGGGCAGGATCAAAGGAATCCTCGGGTTTACCCTGGGTGGCTTGGGACAAAGTGGCCAGACCAAAAGAATGGGGAGGGTGGGGGATTAAGAGACTCCCTGAGTTCAGCATTTCATTAGCAGCAAAATCAGGATGGAGGCTAATAACCATGGAAAACCTGTGGACAAGGGTGGTGAAAAGGAAGTACATAGACCCACTCCCTCTGGAAGAATGGATCCGGAGTCAAAATAAGAAGGTAAAAAATTCTTCAGCAATCTGGAAGGCCACGGTGGAAGCATTCTCAGTAATCGAGCAAGGTTTAGCATGGAAAGTGGGAGATGGTAGACAGATCAGGATTGGTAGAGACCCATGGGTTGGATGCAATGAAGCTTTTGCTTTATCCCCAGGGCTTCTTAGACACCTTGATACTAAAGGTATTACATCATTAAATCAGGTGGCAAGAGCTGGACAGTCTACTATCTGGGGTCAGGCTTGGAAGGATGATGAAGCATTAGGGTTAAATGTTAGATGGAAGAACGAATGGGAGGGGTTCATCAAAGAACTACAACGATCCAATGTCAGGATAAAAGATGAACCTGATTGCTTGATGTGGGCACAAAGCAAATCCGGGGGGTATTCCCCAAAAGATGGATATTCTTTTCTAATGGGAAAGAAAGGATGGGGAGTACCGGAATGGTGGGCCAAAGATATATGGAAACTCAAAAGCCCTGCCAAGTCTAGGCTCTTTCTCTGGTGTATTTTAAAAAGGAGGGTCCCAACATGGGAAACATTACAGGCAAGGTTTTTAGCTGGGCCAGGGCGTTGCCCTTTATGCAAATCTGATGAGGAAACCATCAATCATCTTTTCACGACCTGTGTTTTCTCAAGAAAGATATGGGAGGAGGTCACTGGTTTGCTCAAGGTTAAAGCTCAGTGGGGGCATGATCCCTTGGATGCTGCTTGGAGGAAATGGTGGCAAACCTATCCGGAAGGGAATTTGAGGAACTTGCCCCTTATTTTCTGTTGGGGTGTTTGGCTTGCTAGAAACAAGAGTCTGTTCCAAGATAAGGACACACCTACTTCCGTTATTGCCACTAATATTACAGCCATATACACTGCCTTGCCTCCACCAGAGGAAAAAACATCAAAAACAAAACAAAAACCTATCAATATTCAGGAGGGCATTCCTTGTGGGTACTTTGATGGGGCTTCCCAAAACAATAGGGCTGGAGCAGGCCTGTGTATACACATCAATTCGGAACACTCTTTAAAAGCTTCTGTTGGGTTGGGTACAGGCACAAATAACTATGCTGAACTCTCGGCCTTACGATACCTTTTATGCTGGCTCCATCATAGAAACATCAACTCTATTCAGATTTTTGGGGATTCACTAAATGTCATAAACTGGGTCAATGGAATTGCTACTTGTCAAAATCAGATTTTGAAGACAATTGTTGAAGAAATTTTTTTTCTGAAGACATACTTTAACAGGTTTTCAATATGCCATATCTACAGGGACAGGAATGAGGAAGCAGATCAGCTATCTAAGGCTGGTCTACAACAGGATCCGGGCAGCTGGGCAATAGAAGAGATCAGACAGGGGCAGTCTTACATATCAGATCAGCCTCCATATGCTCAGCCTTTTTGATCACAGTTTTTAACACCTTTTTTGACAGCACACTTCTCAGATATTTTATGCTGTTTTTGTTTTTGTATATAATCTCCTTTCTAGTCTTTTCATCCAGCTTATAGATTACAGCAAACAGACTTATAATTTTATTTTTGTTATATTTCCACATGGTTTCAGACATATATTTTTGTTGTATGGGGTTGTTTTTCCTTCTTTGAAGGAGACCCCAGGTTTCTTTATGTAACTATGAGTTTTGACTATGCCTCCTCCCGGGAGGAAGACTATTACAGGTTCTTAAAACAGCAGAATAGCTCCCTGATGGTTGAGCAGATTGAGAACATATGAGCCAACAGTATGGCTTATGGACAATTTGTATGTAAACTTTTTACAGTATCTTAATAAAAAGTTTAGCCTTTTTCCTCGGAAAAAAAAACAAACCCTTTTCTTATATTAAAATAAGAAACCCTTTGAATATAAGTTCTATTCAAAAAATACGTTTCAACTCAGCCATACCTCATAATCTCATAAGGCATATCATAAGGTTTTAATTTATTTTTTAAAATCCAAATGAATACGCCAACGGATGAAACGAAAATACCTCGTTGACCTCGTTAAACAAAAAAACTTAATCTGGTTTGACTTTTGCTAACGCGGCAGAAAGAATGGGTAGGCAGCGTGCTAAAGCTTCTCTCGACGGTGAAGGGCAGCGTGCTAAAGCTTTTCTAGACTGTGAAGGCCAGCGTTACAGCACTAACGCACTGTTCATCAATAGGACAGAGCGTTAAATGGGAATCGGTGCAAGGAACAGGAAATTAATGCGTTTGATCCTTTCACTGTCCAGCGTTAGTGGTGTTACTAATGCACTGGTTTGACTCCTGGACACCGTTCACAAAAAAACAGGTTTTTCTTCTAAGCAACTTCGCAGCAACCTTCGTCTCACAGTTGCTTCAATTTGTCACGATCTCTTTAGCTAATCTCACATGTTTGTTTGTTTTGTTTTTTTTTTTTTTTGGTATTTTGTGAATACTCACATGTATGAAACGCGGCTCTCAACGAGTCTTATGCATCTTACTCTAATCTCGGTTGCTCTGTCAAAGAGTCTTGCACCGTGTCTGATACCATGACAAAGAATGAAACTGAAAAGTGGAGCAGAGATTGTTCTTCTCAATATTCTCAAAGACTAAATAGATTATATTGTAAACATCAATAAAGTAAAACTCGACACCTATGGAGTAGAACTCAAATAAAAGTAAATGGCTTATAACACCTAATCAGACAAGAAATCAATTAAAATGACACCTAACCAACAACTAACTAATAATGAGATTAATATCTCAACAAAACCACAAATATTTTAAGGGAAATTGGTGTACAGTGGCGAATCCCTATAAATATATAATATTAGCTCATGTGAAAATAAATATATTTTTACTAGGATCCACTAGTAAAAATAACCCTACCAATTGATTCCTCTAATTTTTCCACTTTGAAAACATCAAGATAAATGATAAATAATATAATGATCCAATCCAAATCAAGAAACCTAGTCATGATCATTCTTTAAATGCGGTTACAATTTTACTTGTTTAAGGAGAATAGGATAGACTAGATTGTCTTTTATTTTTTTATTATAAGTTATAAAACTATTTTGGATCTATTCTATATTTCTCCATGAATCTTATAATTTTTTTGTTCCTAAAATTTTGCATCCATATAAAGTGACAAGAGTAATGGGAATTTTGAAGATGAGTAATTTCATATCCCATATATCAAAGTATATTGATTTATAAATGTGTGTGTATGTATTAAAAATACAACATAGTTATTGAGCACGAATATTTTGATATCCATTATCACTAAAATATTTCAATGTTCACGCTAAGTAAGATATCTATCTATCTATCTATCTATTTGTAATTCCCTTGTACTCAATTCGGAGCTAACAAACACATACACAAAAAAAACTAATTTAGCTCCTTATTAACTTTGGATATCTCATTAATCAAGAAGGATCTAGATACTCGAAGTGAAAAGTTTTCTAGATTGAAAAAAACTTGAGGAAAATTTTTCACCTCATAGGATTTGATCCCTTTCCATGCATTATATATATAAATTTTTTATGGATCTAAAATGTTCCATTGTTATGGTACTAAGTATGAGGCAGATGTGTACGTCAACATGAAGTTACACTTGAGTGTATAATCAAAGTAAATCCATATTAGCTCAACGATGAAAACAAAATTGGGATTCTGCCATTTTTATAGATATTATTAGTATCGATCTTGGAACATGGGTATGGCCCCACTACATTGTTTTACTGCACCTTAATCCATGCACACATGGTCGACTAATTCCTCATGCTTGTATGCATGTGGTGTTGATGCTTATTCTCGCTAGGAAAGACCACATACAACCAACTTGAAAGTCAACACCCTCCATGCACTTACAATCAACTCCAGTTCAAATTCTCATTCACTGCAAACTTCACAGGTTTAAAAAAGAACTTGTTATGCTCTTAACCTGCAAAAGATACCCAAATACAGAATATGCGGAGAAAGATACCCAGAACATAGAATAGTGAGAGACAACAACAAATATTTTGTTATTCAGAAAGGAATGTTCACTGGCCTCTTCGAGGGGGAAACCTCCAATAGAGCAGAGCTCGATACAAAAATAAGACACGACGCTCCTCGCAGGGAGTCTCTATCCTTTATATATGACTCATACATGCAATACCATGGATCAATACCATGGGTTTTATTAATACCATCTATCTAATACCATGGCCCATTTGCAAATAACTGTGGTCCCGTCATTAATTGCAGGTTAACCACTTACAATTATTAATATGGGTTGTATTGAATCTTTACTATGACTCGATCCCACTACATAAATAAGGGGGTTAGGGTGGGACCCTAACATGCCCTCCCCCTTAAGAATAGCCTTGTCCTCAAGGCTGAAGCTGTGGAAACTGCTGAAGAATAGTGGCTGGTTCCCAAGTTGCATCTTTCGGAGAGGTGTCTTTCCACTTGACGAGAACTTCCCTAATCATGCGGCCACGCAGATGCCTTTCTCGTGTGTTTAGGACCTATTCAGGCTGGAGCCAGATTGACCCTTCCTCGTCCAATTCAGGTAGATTGGTTTGAATTCTGCAATTGTTCCCAATCACTTTTTTGATGCATGAGACATGGAAAACTGGATGGATTTTTGCAGTAGGCGGCAAAACCAGCTTGTGGGCTACTTCTCCAATGCGCTGAAGTACTTGATATGGTCCGTAGAATTTTGGAGATAGTTTCTGACAACCCTTGTCTTTGAGTGATGTTTGCTTATATGGTTGCAACCTCAAAAAGACCTGATCCCCTTCTTGAAATTGGTGCTCTGAGAGATGTTGGTCTACCTGTTGCTTCATGCGATTTTGAGCTTGATGAAGATTCTCTCTAAGATGGGCTAGCATGGTTGCCCGGTTTTGTAGGAGTTGATCCACTGCTTGTACCTTTGAGCCCCCCTTGATATAAGAAGTAGGGGAAGGAGGGAGTTTACCATATACTACTTCATAGGGAGTCATTTTGGTGGTGGCATGATAGTTGGTGTTATACCACCATTCAGCCAAAGGTAACCATTGTACCCAAAGATGTTACTTTTCTGAAGTGAAACACCTAAGGTAGGTTTCCAGACATTTGTTGACTGCTTCCATTTGACCATCCGTTTGTGGATTATAAGAAGTACTGAGTTTTAGTTGGGTGCCTTGTAGCCTGAAGAATTCCTGCCAAAAATTATTGGTGAAGATTGGGTCGCGATCGGACACAATAGAAGTGGGCATGCCATGCAATTTGAAGATCTGATCCATGAAAGATTGAGCGACCAAAGTCAGTGTAAATGGGTGGGGTAGGGCACAGAAATGAGCATACTTCGAAAGTCTGTCCACAACCACCATGATGACTGACTTGTTTCGTGACTTTGGAAGACCTGTAATGAAATCCATAGAAACCTCCATCCATATTGCTATCGGGATGGGCAATGGTTGTAATGTGCCTGGTGCTTTGACAGTCTCCCCTTTGTGGCGTTGACATACATCACATTATGCTACAAAAGTGAGGATGTCCTTTTTCATGCCTGTCCAAAAAAATGATCTTTTGGTGCGAGCATACGTCTTCTGAAAGCCTGAATGTCCTGCAATGGGGGATGAGTGCAATTCTGCCAAAATGCGACTTTTGAGGGTGGATGTTGGTGATATTACGACTCTGTACCTGTAGCGAAGAATCTCGTCCTGCCACGAGTAGCCCTTGGTGGAATTTGGATCCGCCTGCAATTGAGAAATGAGTTGGGAGAGCCAGGGATGTGAAAACCATTCCCTGCGAGCTTCTTCAATCCATTCTGGAATGGGAAGGGAAATTGCTAGCAGGGTACTTCCCTCCTCAAATTGGCGAGATAATGCATCTGCTACATTATTTTCTTGCCCTTTCTTGTAAATGATCTCATAATCATATCCCAGCATTTTGGTGAGCCATTTATTTTGTTGTGGGGAGGATAGGTGTTGCTCCAAAAAATATTTAAGACTATGATGGTCTGTGCGGATTTGGAAACGTCGCCCCAATAGGTAAGGTCGCCAGGTCTCTACTGCATGTAAAATGGCCATCATTTCCTTCTCATAGGTAGATTGGCCCAGATTCTTCCCACTTAGTTGTTGGCTTGTGAAGGCCAAAGGTCGCCCTTCCTGCATTAAGACCGCCCCAATACCTGTACCCGAAGCATCACATTCAATGACAAAAGATTTGGTGAAGTCAGGTAGTGCTAAGACTGGAGTGGAACACATGGCATTTTTGAGAGCTGTAAATGCCTGTTGTGCGTCCTCATTCTAGAAGAATGAATTTTTCTTCAGGAGTTGAGTGAGGGGCTTCTCTATACGACCATAATTATAGACAAATTTGCGACAATAGCCTATGAGACCCAAAAATCCTCTTAGGATCTTCAAGGTCTTAGGTTAAGGCCAATCCTGCATTGCCTGGATATTTTTACGGTTCACCTTGACACCTTCATGCCCCACAATGTGGCCCAAATACTCAACTTCTTCCATGCCAAACGAACACTTGGACATCTTGACAAATAATTTATGCTTGCGGAGCAGTTGCAATAGTAGATCTACATGCTGAAGATGTGCAGCCTAAGTGCAACTATAGATGAGGATGTCATCGAAGAAGACAAGGACAAATTTCCTGATATATGGTTTGAGAAGGTGGTTCATAAGGCTTTGAAAAGTAAACATGGCATTACAAAGACCGAATGGCATGACCAGGAACTCATAATGGCCTTCATGGGTTCAGAAAGCAGTCTTTGGAATGTCGACTTCCTTCATGCTAATTTGGTGGTAGCCTGAGCGAAGATCCAGCTTAGTGAAGAACTGAGCCCCATTGAGTTCATCCAGCAAATCGTCAACCACCGGGATGGGAAATTTATCTTTGACTGTCAACTTATTAAGGGCCCTGAAGTCTGGACACATCCGCCACTCCCCATCTTTCTTGAGCACCATGACCACTGATGATGAATAAGGACTAATGCTAGGACGAATGACACCTGCTTCCAAAAGTTCCTTGATTATTTTTTCTATTTCATTCTTTTGGGTGAACGAAAATCTGTATGGGCGCACATTTGGGGGTAGGGCCCGTGGAACCAAGGTGATTCTATGATCATGTTCCCCTCTCAAGGGTGGAAGCTCATGAGGCTTGTCAAAGACCGACAGATGGTTATTTAAAATCTGTTGCATCTCAGGATGAATCGGCAGAGACTTGGTTTCGACTGCTTGGATGGCATTAAATTGAGCTATAACTCGATGATGGCCCTTTTTTAGCAATTTTTCCATCCTATGCGAGCTGATGATAGAGGGAGCCCCCGCCTGGAGTCCACAGAGGGTATGTGTGGAGTTGTTCTGCTTAAAACTCATATATAACTCCTAGAAATCCATTGTGATTGGCCCAAGAGTGCGAAGCCATTCAGCACTGAGGACAATGTCGCTCCCTTCCATGTGTATGGAAAACATGTGGGTCTTCAACGGATAATCCCCCATTTGAAGTTTGGCATTTTCACAGCGCCCTTCACATTTCATTATGCCCCCATTCGCAATTTGGACTTGGAAGTTAGAAACTTCTCATACAAAACAATGCACTGCTTCTGCGACTTTTTGATGGATGAAATTATGTGTACTTCCACTATCAATCAAGACTACTACTGGGCGATGTTTAATAAAACCTCTGATTTTGAGAGTTTGAGGTGAAGAAATCCCTGCCAAAGCATGCAGCGAAATAACTGGTTCGTCAGGGACATTGTCCTTTTGGTTGTCCTCTTCTATTTCCTCCTATTCCTCCAGTGGTGGATCTTCCTCCGATGAGCTGTAATCAGTGGCATCAATTTGAAAAAACTTGGGTTCCTTGCATTTATGACTTGGGGAGTAATTTTCATCACAGTAGTAACATAATCCTTGCTTTCTTCTTTCGGCCATTTTTGCAGGTGACACGTTTTGAACCTTAAGTGTTTGAGTCGTGCTATGAGCCTGTGGGGGGCGACCCTTAGCGGTGAAATTTGGGCGACTGTACTGGGTTGCTATGTTATGAAACCAGCTCACAAAAAGATAGAAAAGAGAGATCCACACCTTAGAATTCAGCCTCTTCGAGGGGGCAACCTCCTTTACATTACATAAATGAACAATTCTTGAATGATTCAAATGACAAAACCTCCTTTCCATATATAGGAGTCTATGGAGTCACAACATAATCCAGCCGACCTAACAATAATAATATAAAGCCACAAAAATAACAATAAAGGGATTCTATGGGCACATTAATAACAATATGGGGGTAATGGGGGCACAACAATATAAATAAGGGGTATAACTACAATAGTAATGGGGTAATCACTAGTATTATAGGGACCCAACATGCCCCTCTCCTTCAAAAAAGTGTTGTCCTCAACGCTTGAGTAGTTCAGGATACTTCTGCATAAAATTCTCATCCTCCCATGTGGAATCTTCAGCGGATAAGTTCTTCCACTTGATAAGGTACTCTGAAATTTATCGATTTCGTAGCTGTCGAGTTCTTGTTTCTATAACTGCTTCCGGTTCCAATATAATTTTTCCTTCCTCGTCAAGTTCTGGCAATATTGTTTGAACTGGGAGCTTGTCTCCTATAACCTTCTTTAAGCATGAAACATGGAAAACTGGGTGCAATCGAGAAGCTGCAGGAAGCCCCAATTTGTATGCCATAGTACCAATCTTTTGCAACACCTTGTACGGACCATAATACTTTGGTGATAATTTATTATCCTTCTTAGCTTGCTTGAGGGACATTTGCTTATATGGTTGTAGCCGTAGGAATATCCAATCACCTACATCAAAACTTCTTTCACTGCGATGTTGATCTGCCTGTTGTTTCATTCTATTCTGTGCCAACACGAGGTTATCCTTTAAGAGTTGGAGGACTTGTTGTTGATGTTCGATGTGATGTTCCACTGCCTGAACCTTAGAATTTTCTCTTAAATATGATGTGATGGATGTGGTTGATACCCATAAAGTGCCATAAATGGGGTCATTTTTGTTGCTGTATGAAAGGAAGTGTTATACCACCATTCAGCGAGAGGAAACCATTTGACCCATTGTGTCTGTCTATCAGATACAGAGCAACGAAGATATCCTTCCAAACATTTGTTTACTATCTCAGTTTCCCATCAGATTGAGGATGATAAGATGAGCTATGAGTTAACTGAGTACCAAGACAAGAAAATAATTGTGTCCAAAAATTTCCAGTGAAAATGGGATCTATGTCACTTACAATAATCTTTGGGTTTCCATGTAGCTTTTGAACTGTTTCCATAAATGCAGTAGAAACTGTACTGGCTTTAAATGGATGTGATAATGCACAAAAGTGTGCATAATTGGTAAGTCTGTCAACTACCACCATGATGACACTCTTTCCCTCAGAATTGGGTAAACCTGTGATAAAATCCATTGATACCTCCTCCCAACGTTGGCTTGGAATGGATAAAGGTTGTAATAGACCCGGTGTCTTAATTGTTTCAACTTTATTTTGTTGGAAAACCAAACATTCTACCACAAACTTTTGAATATTTGATTTAAGGCCATCCCAAAAAAATTCCTTCTTAACCCTGTGGTAAGTTTTTAAAAATCCTGAGTTCCCTCCTAAGGGAGAAGTGTGCAATTCCATAAGAATTTTTTGTTTTAGCTGGGAATTCTTATAGAGGTATAAGCGATCTTTGTACCATAACGAATCATTTTTCCAGCTAAATGTATCAGACGTACTGGAATCTTGTTGTAGCTTTCGAATAAGTGCCCACACTTCTTCTTCATTCTTCCATTCCTCCCTTGCTTCATTTATCCAATCTGGTTGGATGATAGAAATAGCGCACAACAATGCTTCCACATCCTCATCCTTCCTTGAGAGTGCATCTGCCACCACATTTTGCTTCCCTTTTTTGTAGATGATTTCAAAGTCATAACCCAACATCTTTGTGACCCAATTTTGTTGCTCTTCATAGGATAATATTTGTTCTAAAAAGTATTTAAGGCTATCACGATCTGTTTTTACCTTGAAGTGTCTTCCCATTAGGTAGGGTCGCCATTTCTTAAGTGCATGGAGTATTGCCAACATTTCCTTCTCATAAATAGCTTTGCTTAGAAACTTTCCCTTGATTGGACGACTTTCAAAAGCAATGGGTCTTTCATCTTGCATTAGAACAACACCAATTCCATTTCCTGAAGCATCACATTCCACAATAAAGGTTTTTGTGAAGTCCGGTGTAGCTAAGACCGGTGCTTGGCACATTGCCTCTTTAAGATGTTCAAAGGCCTTTGTTGCTTCCGGAGTCCATGAAAATGCATCTTTCTTCAATAATGTCATTAGAGGTGCTGCTATTCTCCCATAATTCTTAACAAACTTGCGATAATACCCTGTCAACCCAAGAAATCCGCACAAATGCTTTATGGATGTGGGGATTTTCCATTCCTTAATGGCTTTAATTTTGGTAGGGTCTACCTTAACTCCTTCATGAGATACAATATGACCCAAATATTCCACCTCCTGGACTCCAAAGAAACATTTGGATCTTTTGGCATATAATTGTTTCTCTTCCAATAGTTGTAGTACCCTGTCAACATGTTCAACATGATCCTTCCAAGACTTGCTGTAAATAAGTATATCATCAAAAAATACTAACACAAATTTTCTAAGGAATGGTTTGAAAATTGAATTCATCAAACCTTGAAATGTTGAAGGTGCATTGGTAAGGCCAAAAGGCATGACCAAAAATTCATAATGACCCTCATGAGTTCTAAATTCCGTTTTCGGAATGTCTTCACTCTTCATTCTGATTTGATGATATCCTAAACGAAGATCCAACTTCGTGAAGTAAATTGATCCATGCAATTCATCCAGTAATTCATCAATGACAGGAATGGGGAACTTATCTTTAATAGTGAGCTTGTTGAGCTCCCTATAATCTGGACACATGCGCCATGATCCATCCTTCTTGTGCACCAATACTACTGGAGGAGAGAAAGAACTTTGACTCGGTTGAATTATACCAACCTCTAGCATTTCTGCAACCATACGTTCAATTTCACTTTTTTGGACATAGGGATATCTGTACAGCATGATGTTTGGAGGAACACTTCCTGGAATCAGATGAATAGCATGATCATGATCACGCATAGGTGGGAGACCTTTGGGAGTCTCAAATACCTTGGAATGATTGTCCAGGAATTTTTGGAGATCTGGAGAAATAGATGATTCTAATGTGGAAACATCTAGCGAACATAATTGTGCAATTACACCCCTTTGCTCCTTTTTTAGAAGCTTTGTCATACCATTAGAGCTGATTATCTTTCCTGGTTTCCCTGCAATACCCCTTAATTCAACTTCCTTTCCTTCCACAGAAAATTTCGTGAAAAGTTCTTGAAAATTAAAAGCTATTGTACCCAAGGATTGTAGCCATTGGACTCCTAGTACAACATCAGCACCTCCCATTGGAATGGAAAGCATTGGGCTAGTCAATACATATTCTCCCATGGATAGCTTGATATTATGGCACTTTCCAGAGCAATTTATTGTTCCTCCATTTGCAATCATCACTTGACACTCTGGTGCTGGATATAGGAAGCAATTCAATTCTTTTGCTACCCTACAATGAATAAAATTGTGGGTGCTTCCTGAATCAATCAACACTATTACCTTTTTCTTCTTGATTTGTCCTTCTATCTTGATGGTTTGAGGAGTGGTAATTCTCGCCAATGCATTACAAGATATGGTTGGATTTATTTGTTCTTCATCTAGGCTTTGTTCCTGGAGTATATCCTCTTCTTTTGACCTTTCTTGCTCCTTTTCTTCTTCCTCTTCACAATCTATGTAGAATAATTTCTTCTCAGCACACTTATGACCTTTAGTGTATTTGCTATCACAACTGTAACAAAGCCCTTTTGCTCTTTTTTCTTCCAATTGTTGTGGTGTCAACCTTATAGGTTGTGGAAGACTAGGGGCAAATGCACTTCCGTCTTTATAGTTGTGAGTGGTATGCTTCCTGGTTGCCATAATTTTGCTTTCCATTTTTCTTGCTAACCTGAATGCCTTCTCTAATGAATCAGGTTCCCAAAGGCGAACATCATGTTGGATATTATCCTTTAAAGACCCTATGAACCATCAATCCTATGCTCCTCTGGAATATCTTTTACCCTTATGTTCAATTTTTGGAACTCCTCAATGTGCTCCATTATTGAACCCTTTTGTTTGAGACTTATCAATTGGCTAAAAAAAGTGTTGCTTTTTGTATCCTCATAATGTGCTATCAATTCTTCCGTAAAAATTGCCCAAGTGATAAATTGTTTACGAGAGCAAAGCCATTGATACCATACAAATTGATTTGGTTCCAAATATAAAGTTGCCATACGTACCTTTTGTGTGTTTTGCACATTATTGAGATCGAAGAACTGCTCCATCTGTAATATCCATGTGGCGGGATCCTTGCCATCAAACTTCCTCATATCGATTTTTGGAATATGGTGGGTCTTCGATCCAACATTAGAATCTATGGAATCATGATTAACATTACTTTTTTTCACATCATGAGTTTCCTTTACAACCTTTTCACCATTAGTAAGTATCTCTTGTAGAAAATTTGTCAAATCTATCTTCAAATCTGCCATGTTTGTCTTCAAATCTGTCTTCAAATTTGCCATGTCTTTCTTCAAATCTGTCTTTAAATCTATCTTCAAATCGTCCATCTTAGCTTCCATGCCCTTTATCTTAGATTCTACGCCATTTATTTTAGCATCTGTTAGCTTTTGTGAGCGTGACATTTGTTGCACTTGTTCTTGTAATTTTGATATATCATGTAGCATTTCTTCCTCTTCTTCATGAGTCATGCTAGAGCTTTCAGGTTCCTTACTAGGTGTTTGCATTTTCTTTCCTCGGGGCATCAGTTACCGATAATAATGCTTTACTATGCCCTTTGAATTCCTTCAAACCAAGCTTATGCAAAAATAAAAAATAAAAACTACACACCTTTTTTTACTTTGTAGAAGCCTGATATTGAATCTGATGTATCTCTGTAATTTCGAATCATCCAGTTCTAAAATTGTTACCTATAGTAGCCTTCTGTGTCCTCTTTCCAATGCCACTAGTCTGAACCAAATTGGATTCTCCAAGAAAGAGTTATGCACAATCTCCCGCAGTGACTTGATTATAGACTAGTTCAATAGAGCGAACTTGTATGAAGTGCCACGTGTCACTGTTTCAACCTTTGACTCTGAAAAATATATAAAATAAAACTACAGTCCGTCCTATTTCTGTACCTTCTGACGAAATTTCAATCCGATGCTCAGAAAGAAAGTTATGACGATTTTCCCCAGGTCACCTGTTTTGAGTGTAATTCAGGAGTCTGCAAAAAGATCAACTTCCTGAGATCATATCTCCAAAAATATTGCGCGAAAAGCTCTTAAATTCGGACCCACAGTTTAGCGCTATTTCTTCTCAAATGGGTTTTTTTTGCGACTTCTGAAACGTCACATAAAAAAAGTTATAGCGAAAATTCCACGATGACCTGTTTGGAGCAGCGAAACCCTAGAATCCAAAGCTCTGATACCAAATGTTATGAAACTGGCTCACAAAAAGATAGAAAAGAGAGATCCACGCCTTAGAATTCAGCCTCTTCAAGGGGGCAACCTCCTTTACATTACATAAATGAACAATTCTTGAATGATTCAAATGACAAAACCTCCTTTCTATATATAGGAGTCTATGGAGTCACAACATAATCCAGCCGACCTAACAATAATAATATAAAGCCACAAAAATAACAATAAAGGGATTCTATGGGCACATTAATAACAATATGGGGGTAATGGGGGCACAACAATATAAATAAGGGGTATAACTACAATAGTAATGGGGTAATCATTAGTATTATAGGGACCCAACATGCTAACACACGTTCCACGTTACGAGCTACCTTACAAGCCTCCGTCCATGTGGGAGGGTGGTGCAGTAAGACATGGGCTTTTATGGCTTCTTTAAGACCGCTGATAAAACATTCCATGTAGAACACATCTGAGAGACCCCTAGTGCGGAAGGCTAAGGCTTCAAAGGCTATAATATATTCATCCACTATGCCAGTCTGTCGGAGCTTAGTAAGATGACCCAAAAAAGAAGATTCCTGGTCAAAGTGTTATGTAATAGCTTTTTTGAAGGAGGTCCAAGTCATAAAAGGTCCATTGCAATGTTGATGCCATTCCCACCATTGCCATCTTTCATTGTCCAAGTACATGCTCCCCACCATAAGCTGGGTCTCATTATCTAAGATGTTATTTAGATTGAAATACTACTCCATTTGTGCTATCCATGCTGCTGGGTGAGAACCATCAAATTTATGCATATCCAACTTGGGAGGTCGCGGACGGGATTGTTGGTGGGGGCCCCCAAGGTGAAGAGAGTGGCTAGACTCACCCTCACTGTGTCCATTGCCAATATACGTCTCCTCATGGGCTTGCTCCTTGCCCGTCAGGATTATGCTCGGGATTATGCTAGTTAGTCGGTCAAGCTAAATTTGGAGGGATTGCAAGGATTCTTCAAGTCTGTCCATCCTCTCATTGGCCATAGCTTAAGCTCTAGTTTCTACCATGCACCGACCTGATGTTCTTGACAATTGGGACCGCCCAAAAAATATTTTTTCACTAAGAATTGAATGGTACCACCGTGCTCAGCTCGTCATCCTAATTCTGTAGTAGCCGAATCCTCAAAATGTCAATGCTACCAAAAGTCTTGCGAAAATCATGCCCTAGTATAGGAACCCCACACAACTACTTAGATCAGGTGGATCTGAGAGATCTCAATGGTGGATCGGATAGCTCTGAGAGGCGGAACAGATTGCTGTTGCGGATCTGATGGATCTAATAGATTGGAATGGCTGGTTTGTTAACTCGGAACTGCGGGATTGATGTCTGTTGCTGTTGCACCCCTTTGCATGAGCGAATCTGGCAGAGATGATGCATGATCCCCAGATAGAAAAGGGAACTATGGTCTCGAGGAGTGTCAGGTGCTACAGATCGCAATATACATAAGGGTCTGATAGTAGTACTTGGCCCAATGTTTCAGGGCTCTAACTAAGGAGGATCAACTGTACCCTTAGCCATACAACCCGACTACCCTATCGTATGTGCGAGTAATCTCTCCGAGTGCTGTTCTCGGTGTACTCTAGCAGCAAGACAGCCGACGGTTTATCTATGGCGAGGTTGCAGAAGAGCTAAGGGGCTTCCGATATACCCAGAAGGTACTTGGAAGATAGTCCGTACGCGGTTTTGTCTAATGCACTACCACTCGAAGGGGTACCCACAGGGGTTACAAGGGAGTCCAACAAGCGTGACCACCTCTTGTATTTCCTGCGTGCATGCCTCCTGAAATCCGCAGGTTTATGCGCTCAACGATAGATCCCGTGGTTTAAAGACGTTGGAACACGTCTCTAGCTAAAATATTTTTTTGCTAAGAAATGGAGATCCCACCGGCCCTGGAAAGTGCTCTGATACCACTTGTTATGCTCTTAACCTGCAAAAGATACCCAAATACAGAATATGCAAAGAAAGATACCCAGAACATAGAATAGTGAGAGACAACAACAAATATTTTATTATTCAGAAAGCAATGTTCACTGGCCTCTTCGAGGGGGCAACCTCCAATAGAGCAGAGCTCGATACAAAAATAAGACACGATGCTCCTCGCAGGGAGTCTCTATCCTTTATATATGACTCATACATGCAATACCATGGATCAATACCATGGGTTTTATTAATACCATCTATCTAATACCATGGCCCATTTGCAACTAACTGTGGTCCCGTCATTAATTGCAGGTTAACCACTTACAATTATTAATATGGGCTTTATTGACTCTTTACTATGACTCGATCCCACTACATAAATAAGGGGGTTAGGGTGGGACCCTAACAGAACTGCAAACCAAAAGGACTGTAACAATTTTCCTCATGCTAGTGTGCATGTAACATCAACATGCTAGCTCACAAAACAAGACAAGGTACACACCATCAAGGTTGAATATAAACTACGAGATTTATACACACACAATTTCATAAGAACCAGATTGCATTAATTAAAACCATTATACTATTACATGGGCCTCGATGAATCTGATATTCATCAAATTGACTGCCATTCATACACACACAAGTTTACAATTTATAAAAGAAAATAAATTGTCTTGAATGACTTCGGATCCATGATTTTCTCCATAAAGCTCTCAAAATAATCCCTAACATACCGCATGGTTTTGATTTTTCAAGCTTTCAATCCTTTAAAAAATAGATATTACCTTACCTTTTTTATATTTGTGCCTTTTAGAACTTTTTCTTGTTTCTTTCTTGGAGGATGAGTTGATGCTCCTACAACAAAATCCCAAGGTACTAAAATATATGGCCTCTTGATTATATATGATTTATGTTGTTCTCATAAAAACTTCAACTCGTGAGCTGCAAGAGACCTCTATACTAGCAAGTGTTTGCCTTGCTACATGATACCTCACCACACTTTCTCTTGTGTTTGGGATTTTGGCATCTTCTTGGTTCTCTTTTCTAGAACTCTATGAGGACTCCTTACTCTAGACTGTTTCAAATATTCTCACCTTCGTTTGTTGTCACCTGCATAAAGAAAAAAATATCTTACCATATCTTCAATCAACATGTATCTTCTCCGGTTTCGTTTTCTCCAGACTACATGCATGAATCTTCTATTTTGTGATAACATTTAATGAAAATGAATTATGGGGTCTCTTCATTTCATGTTTTTATTAGTCTCAATCTTGGACCATGGGTGTGGCCCCACTACGTTGTTTCTTTGTGCCTCTAATTCATCCATGCATCGGTGACTAATTCCTCATGCTTGAATGCATGCGATGTTGGTTCTTATGCTGACAGGGCAAGACCACATATGACCCAGTTGAAAATCAAAACCCTCCACACACTTGGAGTCAACTCTAATTCAGATACTCATTCACTATAGACTTCACAGGTTTAGAAGGAACTGTGAACCAAAAGGACCACAACAAATTTCCTCATGTTGCCTCACTTCAATGTGCATGCAACATCAACACGCTAGATCACACAACAAGATAAGTTTCACACCATCAAGACTGAACATAAACTATGAGATTTATACACACAATTTCACAAGAACTAAATTTATTAATTAAAACCACTATACTATTACATGTCCCCTCGATGAGTTTGATCTTCATCCAATTGACCTCTATTCATAGACACACACGTTTACAATTTATAAAGGGAAACACATTGCCTTGGATCACTTCAGACCCGTGATTTTCTCAGAGTAATCCCTAAGATACCTTATGGTTCTCATTTTTCAAGCTTTCAATCCTTTACAAAATAGATATTACCCTTCCTTTTTAATAGTTGCACCTCTTAGAACATTTTTATTGCTTTCTCAAATGATGAGTTGATGCTCCTACATCACTCTAGATCTATTATGAGTGAGGAGGTATCAACTAAGTCAAGGTCAAAATTCCTTCACAACACAAAACTTGTGTACCCAAAAGAGACTGGATCTCTATTGACACATGATAGACATAAAGTTGAGGTAGATTTATACTATTTTTTATGATTATAATATTTAATTTTCGGCAAAGTCAATATAATTAGAAAAATGAGATTAAACCTTATTCATAATTCCATTTCTATAATTTAAACAATGTATTAAAAAAAAAAGTATTAAGGTATTTATGAGTTTTTAAAACTAGAACGTCTTGAAGAGTAATCATATTATGAAACCATTCTCAATCTAAAGTATATTTTAGTTAATAACATTATGAAATCATTCTCAATGGAAAGTGTATTTTAGTTATTTCAATCTAAAATGTATTTTAGCTATATGAATCAAAGAATTATTTAGGGACTAATGTTTATAGGTAGGATAATTTTCCATGTTTTCTTCCAAAAAAAATTCTCTAATTTTCCCTTCTTTTTTTTAAATTCATTCACCTAAATTTTATAATACAGATAATCTTGCTTTAAATATCACCATAATTTTATACAAATTAATATGCAATTATTAAACTTACAAATATTTAAAAATATCACAAAATATTTAACAATTTACACCTTAAATATTAATATGTCAAAATTTCTAAACATTAAAATTTCTAAACTTGTAATGAAAATTTGTCTTTTGTTTAATAGAAATTATAATATTAAAAAAATTATTTTAACACATAAAATATAAAGAAATTATAAAACATTTAAATACTTCAAGGTTTTTTTGGTATTAATAAAATTTTATTTACATTATCCACGTTAGCATTAAACTATATAATGTATCATATGATATCATAGATTTTATTATTCATGCACCCTACTTTCAAACTGTAATTGTTATCCCTTTATGTATTTAATAAAAAATTAAATAATATATCATATGACATCATCATTTTTGTTATTCTTGCAAGCCACATTCAAATTGTAATTGTTATCCAATTATGTATTTAATAAAAAATTAAATATGTATAAATTAATGTTTGAGTTTAGGTATATGTAATATTTAGTTTCAATGTGATATCGATGTTTAATAAATATTTACCTAAGTTATTTTGAAAATTCAATTTTGTATATGTTAATAATTGAATATTAAAGGAAAAAGGTGCTTAATTTACTCATTATAATTATAATCTACATTAATGAATTATAAATAGTCAAAGTATTTTAGTTAAGTGTTTAGTTAACAATTTATTTTCTCAAATGTGTGGTTCAAGTTTTTAAAGAAAAAAGAAAATGAATTAGTTTTAATTAAAATAATTAGAACTTTGAAAGATAGGTTGACACCACTATTATATTAAATTCAACTATTTCATAAATTCCAAAAGTAAGTCAGTTACAACATACCTCTAGAGCATTTCCCAAGGAGGATGCCCATGAGTAGAATCCCTTTATTTCATTGAGCATGGCATGAAGCTAATACGAATTAAATGTCATTTAAATATTGCAAGTGGCATAGGGAGGTACAGATGAGGGTCGTTACCATCCAACACAGGTGCCTGGAGATTCTATGCAGTAGTTGTTATGACTCACTAGTTTTTTTCTTAGAGCATGTTGGAAACCAAGATGATACTGAGGGGCGGCCAATCAGTATTGTAGGAATTTTACCAAATTAAAACTTTCATTTACTTTGTGTTCATCATTAAATACTTCATTTATAATTTAAATAACCATAACCTAGATTAATATCAACAGTGACAATGGAACACACAAGAACAAGTAACTTCCAGAACTACTTTTCAATTCATACTTAGGGAAAGCTACAACTTCTTGTTAAAATTTCTTTGGCTATAACCAACAAGAAGCTACAACTCCCTGATTTATCAGCTACCAATGAATGAAGCTATAACCCCAACTATTTTCCAACATTCACTGGAAGGAGAACCAACCCCTAATCAACAAGCTATAACTTGCTTTAGACACTCATTGTTCCATGTTTCATCCATTCTCACACTAGGATCAATGAATTCCTTCTTTGCTTTCAAAAAAAAGTGAATCCCTCAAACACCATCACCTTCAACAATGTATGATTTTTGATAAAGACACCATAACAACACCTTGTTGCACCAGAAGCTTGGTCTAAAAAAAATTCATATCAATTCTGCTTGATTAGGTCTTCTTTTATAGATTTTTCTCATTCTTAACTTTGGCTTTGTTTATTTATTTTTTTAATTTGTGCATGAAACATTATTTTTTTCCTTTTCCCTATTCATATAAGTCTTCTGGACATTTTTTTCTAATTTGGGCTTAATATCCAAGTCAAACTGACCTTTACTACTTTTTCTACAACTTGAATTGAGTTTTTCTACGTATTTTTTGCATTCTAGATTTTTACAAAATTTAGCAATACGCCTATTATTTTTAAGAGAAATTCTTCGGCGTAAATCACAAGATAAATCATTTGTCGACATGTTTCGAACCAGCAAGTGTGGTTCATCATCAGGATGATGAACCACACTTGTTGGTTCGAAACGTATCGACAAATGATTTATCTTGTGATTTACGCCGAAGAATTTCTCTTAAACTTGATATGGATCACAGAAGCCTCAATTCAACAATTGAATCCCTATTATTTTTATTTGTAGTTAATTTGGCTTAGCTACCAAATTTCACTTCCAGAATTAATAATTTCGATATTTTGAGCTTAAGCTCCTTTCGCTCGACTGGACCTTACCTTTTTTTCCACCATAGAACCGGTCTTTGCAAACATCGACTTAATGCTTTGGGTGCTAAACCCTTTTGAGTTTGTTTGTGAACTTTTTTCCTTTTATTAACGGATCTACATTGTTGGTCACTCCTCTACATGAGATGACCATGCCTAGCGCAAATGTTGGAGCTCCGAAGCTCCCATATTTTTTATTAATTGCAATTCTTATTTTTCTACTCCCTTATGCTCGACTCCCTTACCTGTTTTGTTGCCATAGAACCGGTCTTTGCAAACATCAACTTAATGCTTTGGGTGCTAAACCCTTTTGAGTTTGTTCATGAGCTTTTTTCCTTTTATTAACAGATCTGCATTATTTTTCACTCCTCTACACGAGATGACCATTCCCAGCGCAAATGTTGGAGCTCCCAAGCTCCCATATTTTTTATTAATTTCAATTCTTAAAAAGTTACAGGATTTTAGGATTTGGGGATGGCCCCTCATTCTATTTCCATCATGCCCTTGGTCATGTTTCTATGTGAATCAACCAAGGTACAAGTCCAGGCATTTAGCACGATACCTCCCAAGAGCCTCCGCGACTCTATTCTCTATGCCTTGGATTCATTTCTATGTGAAATGACTGAAGGGTTGGGTCTTAGTGTTAGGATATTCCGACACATAGGAAATAGTTAAGTATAACTTGGTCTAGTATAGAGTTAGGTAAAGTGTGTTTCTTTACTATGTACATTTTGTAACTTATAATCCGACGGTCACGATATGTAGTGATCTGACGGTTCATTCTCTCCTCGGTATTACCGACACTTGATCCGTGGCTTAACACCCGATTGGTCCATGATCTCTATTTAAAGAGCATGGAGGGTCATTTGTAGGTTAACCATTCATGAGAGAAGCTTATGTAAATTTTCATTCTTTTATTAATAAATTGCCTGAAGTGGTCGCGTTGGCTCAGGCTGTGGACTATTTTCCTCTTTGAGGGTTTTAACCACGTCAAAAGTACTGGTGTATTGATCTGTGATCTGTTTGTGAGCGGTATCCTTTGGTTTTCTGTCTGAGGAACTTACCCTGTAAATTCCTACATGGTATTAGAGCTATTTGAGGGCCGCGTCCGTTGGTGATCCAAATCTAAAGCCGGTAGAACTGCATCCTGTTATAGACATTTTTGTGCCTTACAACATTGAGCATGAAATGTCCATAATCTAAGGGATCCAAAGTCCCTAAACATGTTGTTCCTACCCCTAGAGGAACAAGGCTAACAAACCACAACAATTCACAGAAGTTCTCCACCAAAAACTGCTCAAAACAAGTCAATTCAGGATCATTTCAGTGGCTACACTAGCTGTTTGCGCTGAATGTCAAAGCCAACACTGGCTACCTGCGTTGAATTTCAACTAGAACAAAGGCTACCTGCGCTGAACGAGAGTGGACAAGTGGCAAGCTCATTTCTCAAGGTGTCAAAACCCAGGAAGCTTCCAAAATGACACTTGCCTCAGGGAATTCGACTGGTGATGAGTAAGAGGTTCCAAATCTCCAAGTGGAAGCAAGAACCTCCAAGTGGACTCAAGAACTGACAGAGGGAGAGGACACTAGTCAGATCTCAAGCTGACTCATCCTCTCTCCAAACATCTATATATGGATCTCTCCTCCATGAGATCTAGAGGCTGGAATTTTGTTATTGCAAAGAATTGCTGGTGGTTTGAGACTGGAAACATTGGGTGCTTAATGCTTTGAAGGGGGAAAAGAGAGGAATTCCATTTGCTGGGAAGGAGATGCTGGATTGGAGCCCTCTGGGTTGTATCTCTTCCTGAACCTTGTTATTCATCAATAAAGCTATCTTGGTTTCTCCTATATGCTGATGTGTTTTGATGTATGAATGTATTAGCATGTTTAGTTTATTTCTAATCCTAAACTAGTTATGAATGTGAATATCTGTCTTTGTGTAGTGTTCTTCTCTTGTCTCAAGTAGCTGTTCTCTTGTCGCAAGTAGCTGTTCTCTTGTGATCTTACAGGAAGTTGTAGCTGGATAAGCAAGAAGGCAAGTAGCTGTGAACACCCAAAGAGAAGAGAGACTGGATCGAGGGACAAACGGAAGACACTGGTAAGTCTATTGATCTCTCTTCTTTCACATTTCATAAAGGAAGAAACTAGAATAGTTGTACTCGTTTGTTGCTAAGGCACTGTCACACCTTAGGTGGATAGGATCGTCCTGCATAGGCATTTTTCCCCACAACAAATTGGCGACTCCACTGGGGAGATTTGTTTAGTCATTTTATTTGTGTTTCTATCATTGTTTGTTTCATAGACTTGACAGCAACAATCGAACTGCATCTTTCCCGGATGCAAAGTAGACAGTTGCTGCTTTGATCTAATTGTTGGACTTGTCTATGATCTGAACAATGGATTCACAAATGATTTGATGATCCTTGTGATAGATCTTAGTACCCTTCAAAGCATCCCTTTGATTACACCTTGCTTGTTGCTTTTATTTGGCCTGAAACAGTTGATTAAGTGGCAATCTGTGACCCAGAACCTGAGGGAAACGAGAGTTTCTCCTTCAGCGCAGACCCAATGAAGGGATTCTGCATTTCAACGCAGGTCCCGTGAAGGCTACCTGTGCTAAATGTCAAAACCCCTGTGTTGAGGTTGCGCTGAACCAGTTTGTCCTTGTGCAACTGGGGTTCTCTGCTCTGTTTTGCCTTGTTTTGATCTCTGATTTTTGCAGCCTATAACCAGCATAGGTACCAGTCTGATAACTCCTTTTATCTGCTTAGATTCCGCCTCCTTTTGTACAAAAAGACTGTGAGTGTTTTTATGTGTTTGTGGCATCATTTACAATTTTCCTTTGCATGAGTGAAATAGTCATCCTGTAGCCTTTGATTGAGATCTATTGATTGTGATCTTAGAAGAGAGTTCATTGGCTGTTTGCAGATTGATTACACATTTACTTTTGCTTATTGGTTTGAATTTGTCTCTTTTAAGTGTCGAAACAAGTCTTTATTTCGAAAATCGTTAAGTGTTGTAATCTCTTCCATCTTCTCTGATTTCGAAAAAGTAAACTTGTTTGTATTTGTCATTTAAAAGCAAATTCAAAGTTGTACAAAAAGCTTTCTTTGTAGGCATCAATACTAAGAAAGCGGAAAACAAACACCTGCATTGTGCATTTGCATTTGATAGTTTGCATGTTGGATTTAGGAAAAGTGCATTAGAGTGTGCTGATTGCTCTTTGAGAAAAGATGGTGTCTTTCTTTTCCCTTAGTAGCTAGGATTTTCAAAGTTGAAAAGATATAAAGCTTGCTTATCATCTTTAGACTGCATTTAGGAATTTGTATCATACATCTCGTGGTGAACCTTGAAAGGAAAACTTCTAAAAATATCAACCTAAAATAAATTGAATGAACTTAACAACGCTTTGCAACATAACGCACAACATAGAGGTCTAGGCTAGAGACGTGTTCCAGCGTCGTTAAGCCTGGTGACTGTCGATCTCGTGGATGGTGGGTGATTCCTCTTGAGGGACGATAGCGCCAGTACGGATTGTGCCCCCACGTACCGTCTCGTATATATTGGGAGACCCCTATAGGCATAAAACCTTTATCCTTAGGAAGCCGTGTCGGCCGCCCTACTGATCACAATGCACTGAACACAGCATTCAGGAAGATCGACCGCCCGTACCCTAAAAAGTATTCTGCGGTTTTGCGAAAAGTTTGGCACACCCTCTGCCTAGAACTCCAGAGCAGTTCCTTTTGGCCTTTTTCAAACTCTATAACGGAAAAAGTCCATCCGAGCATTTGTCACTTCAGGCTCGTTAAAACATCGAAGGAGACTAGAGTCATCTTTAGCTTTTTCTCGACTCTTTAAAACTGAAAAAGAAAGTTGTGTCTGAAGCGTTGTTAAAATTTATTTTAAACGGAACAATCACCCCTATTCTTGCGTTGATCTTTAGGTTGAAAAAATGGAGCACACCAACCAAGGAATTCCCCTTGGTGGAAATCCTAGTCCCTTCTCCTCTTGGGGAGATGTTGGTGCGCCCCACATGGCCGCATTGTCGCTTCCAGGACTGAAAATTGGCCTGCCAGTTTGGCTCTTTTCAACCAATGTCGTTCAGAACACCACCATTCCTGAACAGTTGAGTCAACAGTTAGACAAGACCAGAATTTCCAACCAGCCTTCTACCTCATCTAACTCTTCCTCTCCTCCTTCCTCTTCGCGTGACGGAACTGGTAAAAAAAAAAACCAAGTTCCTAAGGAGAAGAAGGAAAAGAAGAAGAAAGAGAAGAGGAAGAAGGAGCCAAAAGCGACTGGGGGCAAACAAGTGTCGTCTAACAAAAATCCACACATAGCACTGACCAGGCCTAAATTGCCATGTTTCATATGCAAGGGAGACCACTTCCACAGAGATTGTCCCTACATCCCTCAGATACTAAGGGACTGGTCTCCCCGTTTGCACAATTCGGTAGCATCAACCTCTGATAGCCATGTTGACTGCTCACCGTCGACTAGTGAAAGTGAAGCCCCAGGACAGAGAGGGAAAGCTAGATTTCCCTGCAAACTGTGTGAAGGCAATCACGCCAACCACCGTTGTCCCTTCTTAGACGAGGCTAAAAGAGTTCTGGAAGATCGCCCGATTTCACGAGCGCAACTTCCTCCTGGATATCAAAAACTCCTGCCAAGTCCTTCACTAGTTGAGAACCCGGCTGGCCCGCCCAGGTGGTCAGCCGAAGCACCTATCATTGAAGATGAACTGTCTGGATCCATGCCTGACGAAAGTCAAAAGGTTGAGACGGCAGTTGACCCGGTTTTGCCTTCAGAGGCTCTATCTTCGAATGATACCATCACACAGGAGAATAAAGACGACACTGTCCAAATTCTCTTTATCAACACTGACTCTGATGAACAAGGGGGCAATGCCCCCATTCCTTTATCGTAGGAAGGAAGTTCGTCAGAGCGATATCCGGCCGTTTATTCGGTCCCACCACCAAGCAACCTGGTTGTGTCCTTTGACTGGAACCAACTAGGCAGACCCCGGTTGCTAGCAAGTATACCATTCAGAATTATCGTTCAAATATACAAAATGGTAATGGCTGGCACTATCATTGATGAGGGGGCATCTGTGAGTATCCTTTCCTCTATTGCTTGGAAAGCGCTTGGTTCGCCAGCTCTTTTACCTGAAATGAGAAATCTATCAGGTTTTGATAAAGGAACCAGTCGACCTTTAGGGATCCTCCCCAATGTGCCCATAACATTGAAAGGGAAGACTGTTCAAATGAACGTGATGGTCGTTCAAGGACCCTTGGATTATAACCTACTCCTTGGACGAGACTATATATATTGCATGGGAGCTATAGTCTCCTCACTCTTTAGAGTAATGTGTTTTCCGCATGAAGGAAGAGTGGTCAAGCTCGTGGACCAACTTTCATTTCCCGGATCACGCATCGCAAATAGTCACATACCATCCCTAAATGGTCTATTCACGCAAGAAGTGTCTCAACCCACGGTCCGTCCTCCTGATGAGCGCGAGTAATCCGGGAGGATATGACTGGAACCCAGGGGGCATGCGTCCTGGTCTGCTTCAGCAGGGAAACTTTGGGTATAGAGTAGGTTTCCGCGGGAGAATATGACTAGTCTGTACCCCGTCCGTAGAGGAAGAGGGGTTATTCTAGAATAAGATTCTTTTGTCAAAGTTATGTGTTTGGCACTCATTGTCACTCACCTTTGTCTATTTCGGTAGACATCGCCGAAGAAGTGTTTTGTTGAAAAAATAACAGAACAACCTTTGGGTAACCTGAAAGAGGTAAGCCTCTCTCTTTAAAAAAATTGTTTTGAAGGAAAAGAAGTAGAGGTAACCTTGAAATCGTACTTTATACCTAGGGGCATGCAAACCTTTTGGAGTGCAAGCAAAGAGCGGTTATTTATCTGTTTTTGGGATTAGCCGTTTCCTAACTTGCATAAAGAAAGGATGCGGCGCAAAGCTTTGTGAGATGAAGCTCCATAAAAAATAGAATCTCAACGAGACACTCTTATCTTATGACTGGGTAATCGAGCAGTTTTAGCACAAAGTTCATGCTCGTTAAAAAATAAACGCAAGATCCGAGCAGTTTTAGCGCATAGTTCATGCTCGTTAAAAAATAAACATAAGATCGAGAAAATGTTTCCACCCGCGTTTAAGCTCGTTAAAAAATGAACTATCCCGGTAAATAACCACTGTGAATGTAATATCATCAGCCATTAAAGCCTTGGTCGTGTTTGCACCGTCACCTCCACTTTTCATTGGCCGATCGTTCACCTCCATATGGTTGTTTACCCATTTTGAGGACAACTGCGAAGAGTGATTTCACCTAGCCATCCTTGTGACACTGCCGTGATTGGAAAATTCCAACCTGTACCTGGAATCAACTGCTATCCCTGTTTATCACTCGTTCCTCAAAAGATGAGTCTTCTTTAAGCTCTTTTCAACTGACTCGTAAAATATGAAAAGATTGCCGAGTTTTGGCCTTCCAGCTCGTTAAAGCAACCGGAAGAGCTATCCCTCCTCTAGATTTTAATCTTTTTGGACCTGAGGGATTATTGCACAAAACGATCGAGCGCTTGTTTTATTCGGCTCGTTAAAACTATCGAAAACTCATCCCTTCTGTATTGTTTTATACTTTTTCGGACTTAAGGGATTAGATGACGAAAAAGGACTTTTGGAGTTAACTTTATGTACCTTTTCAGACTCTCTAAAAATGAAAAGGACCGAGTTATCCTTGTCGTTAGACTCGTTAAAATCATTAAATAGTGACAAACTTGTCTGTAGACGAGAACGAGTTTCACTATTGCTAGGCTCGTTAAAACATAGCGATGGGCTTGCCCGAAGGGCAGGATATAGAACAAGCATATGTTATCCTCCTCAAGCTTGACAAAAATAAAGAGGTACTGGTCAGCAATGACTGGGGAAAAATTGGGTGAAACTAAAGAAAACTTTGATGGTAGCAAGTCGCTCTTGAACATGACACTTTTCCTCTGTACCACAATCGGGTTGGGTTGTTTCATTCACCGGTCACATCCATGGTCTCGCCATACCATCCATATTTGGGGTAATGCTACCAATCCATCGCATCAGTGTCGCCATATGTTCAAGAGAAGTCGTTCAGAAAAAGTCAACCGTGTCCCATCCACTGCCATACATTATCCTTCATCCTTTCATGACCGGCACCCTGAATCATATGTCACAGATCGTTTTCACCTCCATTAAAATCATTAGCTCCGTTCTGTGTCACTGATGTGGGATTCTTTAAGGCCCTCCTTTGACGGATCGCTTCTTGTCGACATCAGCTCATTATCCAAGAAGTTGATCTAGGAACAACCCCTTCAGTACTTTGAAGCTTGCATGCCACAATGGCAAGTTTCTCACTTCCGGGGACAGGTATACATCAATGACCTTCGACCAAAAGATTTTGCGTGGTCTTCGATGCCAAGTCTTTTATTCACACCACGTGAACTGTACTGCAGTACCTTGAGGGTCATTATCATTATCGGTGATTCCTCTCGCGCTTGTTAACGGTTTACATCATTGACCGGTAATCAAGCGATGTCTTTCCATGTTCGACTTTAGAACATTTCTCACATGGATCGACTTGTACTTAGAGTGAAGATCGAACGAGTTTGAAGACCCCGGATCTAGTTTCATCCATCCGGGCTACAATATATATTCAGGAAAGATAAAGACATTGACATGTACATCATTGCAACAGATAATCATCCTACTCAAAGGATGATAATTTCATCAAAATTATCAGTCTACCATCAGACGATTGTCTGTTCTATGTACCGAAAAATGAATTTATAAAGCTGAGCATGGGAATGCCCGCCTCAGCTAGATCATGAAAGCAGTATGAAAAAATAATGTATTGTATTGTATCTTATTACAGGTCTCCTCCCAGCATTGGATGAACTTCGGATCCCCCTGATAAAGCATTTTGCCCGATAAACAGCCTCATACTTTAGGGGGCAACTGTTATAGACATTTTTGTGCCTTACAACATTGAGCATGAAATGTCCATAATCTAAGGGATACAAAGTCCCTAAACATGTTGTTCCTACCCCTAGAGGAACAAGGCTAACAAACCACAACAATTCACAGAAGTTCTCCACCAAAAACTGCTCAAAACAAGTCAATTCAGGATCATTTCAATGGCTACACTAGCTGTTTGCGCTGAATGTCAAAGCCAACATTGGCTACCTGCGTTGAATGTCAACTAGAACAAAGGCTACCTGCGCTAAACGAGAGTGGACAAGTGGCAAGCTCATTTCTCAAGGTGTCAAAACCCAGGAAGCTTCCAAAATGACACTTGCCTCAGGGAATTCGACTGGTGATGAGTAAGAGGTTCCAAATCTCCAAGTGGAAGCAAGAACCTCCAAGTGGACTCAAGAACTGACAGAGGGAGAGGACACTAGTCAGATCTCAAGCTGACTCATCCTCTCTCCAAACATCTATATATGGATCTCTCCTCCATGAGATCTAGAGGCTGGAATTTTGTTATTGCAAAGAATTGCTGGTGGTTTGAGACTGGAATCATTGGGTGCTTAATTCTTTGAAGGGGGAAAAGAGAGGAATTCCATTTGCTGGGAAGGAGATGCTGGATTGGAGCCCTCTGGGTTGTATCTCTTCCTGAACCTTGTTATTCATCAATAAAGCTATCTTGGTTTCTCCTATATGCTGATGTGTTTTGATGTATGAATGTATTAGCATGTTTAGTTTATTTCTAATCCTAAACTAGTTATGAATGTGAATATCTGTCTTTGTGTAGTTTTCTTCTCTTGTCTCAAGTAGTTGTTCTCTTGTCGCAAGTAGCTGTTCTCTTGTGATCTTACAGGAAGTTGTAGCTGGATAAGCAAGAAGGCAAGTAGCTGTGAACACCCAAAGAGAAGAGAGACCGGATCGAGGGACAAACGGAAGACACCGGTAAGTCTATTGATCTCTCTTCTTTCACATTTCATAAAGGAAGAAACCAGAATAGCTGTACTCGTTTGTTGCTAAGGCACTGTCACACCTTAGGTGGATAGGATCGTCCTGCATAGGCATTTTTCCCCACAGCACATCCGATTACCGTTTCTGACTGCTTTCGGGCCGAGAGGACTGCTCTGTTGTGTCGGGAGCATCTGTTCCGGTGAGGAACCGCTTTCGTTTCACACGAAAAGGTTTCCGGTAGCCCCAGCTACGTCATTTTTAAGATCTGGAGGTATACAGTGTTTATTTGCAGTTTACAGTTATTTTCTCTCTGTTTATTTCGGTTTCAGTTTATTTAGCCTTTTTTATTACCGAATCTATACCTTTCATTTCTGCGTATGCTCTTTGCCCCGCGACTCTGTGCGATCTGGGCAAATCAGAAACAGAAAGGAAGGATTTTTCTCATGCGTATGCTCTTCTTCGCTGCGCCTTAGTGTGATCTCGGAAAATCAGAAACATTGAGGAAAATATTTAGTTTCCGGCTAAAGCTAACTTCGAGCCGCAAGGTTCGTTTTTGAAAATATTTAGTTTCCGGCTAAAGCTAACTTCAAGCTGCAAGGTTCATTTTTTTTTTATGTTCGTGTTGGGTTTTGTGTTTTTTGTTTTGTAGGGAAAAAGAGCTTCCTCAAAGCAAGCACGCAACCCAAAGCTTCAAACCCCCCCCCCCCCCCCCTCCTCTCTCTCTCTCTCTCTCAAACTTTTTGTATAGCTCACTTGGTCCAAAGCTAATTTATGAGAGTAGAGGTCTTGGGTTCAAGTCTCCATTTTGTGGGGGCAGATTTTTCATTTCCACAGATTCTCGCACTTCGTCGGTGACTTCATCAAATTTTCTTCAAAAAGGCATAACTTCTTCATCCGGAAGCCGTTTTTAGAACCGTTTTTTTTTTAAACGGCCTAATTTTTCGAGATATTTCCATTGGAACACTTAGTTTTAGCATCTATAGCATTAGTTTCTGTTAAAATAGAAAGTCCATGCCAAGTTATTCTTGACAGCACCAACTACTTCCAATGGTGGTCCTACATTGTGGATTTACTTAGAAGTAAAGGTCTCTACAGAATAGCCACAGGCCAAGAAACCAAACCGAAAGATGAAGATAAGGCAGCTAAATGGGAAAATAGGCAAGATCAAGCACGTGGGTTGATAGGGATGTCTATTTCTCCAGATCTTAGATTCCATATTGCAGAACTTGATGCTCATGATGAAGCAATGAAACAGATTACTAAAGTCTGTGGAATTAAAAATGAACTTAGAGCCCATCAACTTGAAAATGAGTTGCTTACATTGGACCCCAATAATTTTTCTTGCATTGAAGATTTCTTGTCCAAGTTCAATACCCTTAGACTTCTCTTGGAAGGTGTTAAGGTTAAGAAAGAAGATACTAACCTTATATATTCCATTCTTACTAAATTGGGACCAGCCTACTCTGTGTTTGTTTCCACCTTCCATTCCATAAGAGAAGCCTTCATTTCTCAAGGACAAGACTACAAGTCCCCTTCCTTTGATTCCTTTTGTGATTCTTTAATAAGAGAACAAGAAAAACTCTTACATCTTGGTCTTCTTAATCTTGGAAACTCTTCTAAGAAAGCGTTAGCCGCCCAGTAGCAACCAAATCAAAAGAATCCTAAGAAGTTGTATCCTAAAAAGAATGGTTCTAAACCAAACAAGGGTCTTAAGCAATTTCAGCCTCAAAATGAAAAATCATTTCAAGAAAATGATAAGACAAATAAAAACAAAGGGAAGAAGACTGATAGACATTGCAAATTTTGTAATCGAGATGGCCACTTAGAATCCAAATGCTTTAAGAAGATAGAAGCCTTGGAAGCAGCAATGAAGAAGCATAACATCCATTTGGAGCACTCTTCAACTTCAACTTCATCTTCAGGAATGGCACATTCTGCATGTCGTTGTCAAGCATCTCGGTCTGGCTATGCACTAAATGTATCTTCTTCTTCTCATTCTCATGAGTGGCTCATTGATTCTGGAGCTTCTTATCACATGGCCAAAAACAAAGCCATGTTTTCTTCTTTAAATGATTGTAACACCAAAAATATATATGTTGGTGATGATAGATCTCTTAGTGTTGTAGGGACTGGAACTGTTCATCTAGACAATGGTCAGTTTAATGATGTATTATGTGTTCCAACCTTATCCTGCAACCTTCTATCTGTATATCAGATAACTCATTCAGGTGAAGGTAAAATCGTTGAATTTTCACCTCACGATGTTGTAATTAAGGACCTAAGAGATCCTAGACAGATTTTAACTACTGGCACTGCTGATGATTCTACAAGGTTGTATAAGTTTCATAACTTTGGGTAATCAAATCTTCCCTCCATATTTGTTGCTCATAATGATGAAGTGAGAAAACTTTGGCATGAGCGATTTGGTCACTTAAACTATCGCTCTCTTCAAAATCTATGTAAAGAAAATATGGTGACAGGTCTTCCAATGGTATCTTGCAGAGATGGTGTTTGTTCCGAATGTGTACTCGGAAAACATCATCGGGATAGTTTTGAAAAATGTGCCTCTTGGCACGCCTCAGCCCCTTTACAGGTTGTGCATAGTGATTTAAGTGGTCCACTTCCAGTTGTTTCCTTCTCTGGCTACAAATATTTCTTAACTTTCATTGATGATTTCTCCAGATGCACTTGGGTATACTTCTTAAAACTCAAGAGTGAAGTATTTAACATGTTCTTGGCCTTTAAGGCCTTTGTTGAAAAACAATCTGGACATCAAATTCTTAAGCTAAGATCTGATAATGGTGGAGAATATGTTAAAAACAACTTCATCAACTTTTGCATTGAGCATGGAATTCAAATGCAACATACTGTTCCATATACTCCACAACAAAATGGTGTAGTTGAAAGGAAGAATCACACCTTAAAGGAAATGGCTAATTGTATGCTTCAATCTAAAGGACTTAGTCTTAATTATTGGGCAGAAGCAATTAACTGTGCAAATTACATAATAAATTGCACTCCTACTAAGGTTTTAAAGAATATCACTCCAGAAGAAGCATGGAGCTCAATTAAACCAGATGTAAGTCACTTTCGTGTTTTTGGAAGTGAAGCATGGGCCCATATTCCAGATGAGAAACATAAAGCTTTAGAACCTAAGAGTGAAAAATGTAATTTTGTTGGATATTCTGAAGATGTCAAAGGATATAGACTTATTCCACTTAAGTCCAAGAATGTTACCATTAGAAGAGATGTAAAGTTTGCTGAAAATATATCGGCCTACGAGCCTAGTTCGGTAGATGTGCCACCTCTTCCTATCTCTTATACTTTTGAAAATATTTCTTCTTCAGATGATGAAAGCGAGGATGACAATCCTCCCCCATCTTCTCAGGATCCTCCTTTAGCTCCTCAGCTTCCAAAATGGGTCCGTGCTACTCGGGATGCAGCGGGTGATCTTACCAGTGATCCTACAGATCAGCGACGTACACGTTCTTAGTTCGAGAGAGCCTCTTCTTTACTGGCTCAAGCTTCAGTGCTTATGATCCTGACACCTTTGCAGAAGCTTCAGGCCATCCAGATTGGGAAGCAGCTATGAATGAAGAATATCATTCATTATTGGCAAATGATACATGGGATCTTGTTCCTCTACCAAAGGGACGAAAACTTGTTAGATGCAAATGGGTTTATAGAACCAAGTATGGACCAGATGGGAAAGTTGATAAACATAAAGCTCGTCTTGTTGCTAAGGGTTTTTCACAAGTTGAAGGCATTGACTACACTGAAACCTTCTCCCCTGTTGCCAAAATGAACTCTATCCGCCTTGTTATTTCCCTTACTGCCTCTTTAAAATGGGAAGTCCATCAGATGGATGTTAAATCTGCCTTCTTGCATGGGGACTTGCATGAAGAAATCTATATGGAACAACCTATTAGCTTTATAAAAACAGACTCCAGCCTTGTATGTCAGCTTAAGAAATCCCTTTATGGTCTCAAGCAAGCTCCTCGAGCTTGGTATGCCAAAATGGATAAATTTCTTTTAGAAAATGGCTTTTCTAGGTGTCATTCTGACAACACTATCTACACCAAGAAAGTGGGCAAGTCTCTTATCATTCTTGTTCTTTATGTTGATGATCTTATCCTTACTGGTAGTGATCCCAACCTCATAAACCATGTGAAGTCTAGCCTTAGAAGGAAGTTTGAAATGACAGACTTAGGACACTTACATTATTTTCTTGGTCTTCAAGTCTTGCAATCCAAGGAAGGTATTTCCCTTTCCTAGTCCAAGTATGCTTGTGATATTCTACGTCATTTTCACATGGAAGACTGTAAGCTAGCCCCTTCTCCCTTACAGTCTAGAGTCAAACTTTCAGTCACTTGTACTTCTCCTAAAGTTGATGCTACCTTATACCGTCAACTTCTAGGAAAACTTTTGTATCTAACCCATACTCGTCCAGACCTTTCCTTTGTCGTTGGCCTTGTTGCTCGGTTTATGCAAAACCCACGTGAAAGTCATAGGAAAGCAGCTAAAAGAATACTTCGTTATGTTCGAGGTACAGTTCAGTTTGGGATTAAGTGCCGAAGCATCTCCTCTATTGGTTGGTTTCACTGATTCCGATTGGGCTGGTGACCCTGATGATCGGAAGTCTACTGCAGGTTATGTGCTCACTCTTGGTTCAGGACCTATTACATGGGCTTGCAAGAAACAAGGTGCCATTTCTCTTTCTTCAGCAGAAGCAGAGTATCGTGGTGCCGTAGAAGCTAGTAAGGAAGCCTTGTGGCTTCGTCAGATCCTGTCAGAGTTTGGGTTTCAGCAGCAGCATTCGACTACACTTTGGTGTGATAATCAAAGTGCCATTCAGCTATGCAAAGATCCAGTCCAACATCAGTGCAGCAAACACATTGAACTGCACATGCACTTCATCAGAAAGCTCATTCACGACCATGTTCTTGAAGTGCAATATTGTTCAACAGATGATCAAGTAGCAGACATCTTTACAAAGGCTCTCACAGAGGCAAAGTTCACTAAACTTTGATTTATGGTTGGAGTTCAGGAAGTTGTCACTAAAGGGGGATAGGCTCTAGTGCCTCCTTCCTTCTGCTATTGTGTCATATTTGTAAATCCTTCAATCCTATCCCAAGTTGTTCTTAAGGGGGGATGTTAGGATATTCCCACACATAGGAAATAGTTAAGTATAACTTGGTCTAGTATAGAGTTAGGTAAAGTGTGTTTCTTTACTATGTACATTTTGTAACTTATAATCCGACGGTCACGATATGTAGTGAACTGACGGTTCATTCTCTCCTCGGTATTACCGACACTTGATCCATGGCTTAACACCCGATTGGTCCATGATCTCTATTTAAAGAGCATGAAGGGTCATTTGTAGGTTAACCGTTCATGAGAGAAGCTTATGTAAATTTTCATTCTTTTATTAATAAATTGCCTGAAGTGGCTGCATTGGCTGAGGCCGTGGACTGTTTCCCTCTTTGAGGGTTTTAACCATGTCAAAAGTACTGGTGTATTGATCTGTGATCTATTTGTGAGCGATGTCCTTTGGTGTTCTGTCTGAGGAACTTACCCTGTAAATTCCTACACTTAGAGCTCCCAAATCCAGCTCCTTTTATTTTCTGATGCACCCATAGTCTCCAATGGATACATGAGATCCTGTGCAAGTGCATATCTCATAGCTCTCTTCCTCCCAACATATTCATGTATGTGCACCACAATAATCTGCTAAGGTATAACCCTTGGGTTGATGTGTCCATAGGTACCGCCCGAAATTTCTCTGATTGGTTTTCATTGTGCTAACGTGGTCCTATGGCTATTTTCTCACACCTTTCACTATGCTCATATAACAATCTCGTCATGGTAAAGCCTATGGGATAAGTTGTCCTATGGGTCCTCCCGGTGCCTTTTTTAATTGGATATCGATGTTGGTAGTGCCAACCTGTCAAGTGCCAATGAGTCCTCGCTCCCACTGCCAGGTAATACCTATTGCACACCATTTTAAATCTCTAGGGCTCATCATGCCAGGTTGATGCCACTCCTGCCATGTGTTGTCCTATGAGTGGTTACTCGTGTCACCCAGAAAAGGGCCACTTGGGTGCCCAAAAGCATTGAATCCACCTGCCATGTGTCGATTCTAACATCATCATCCTTTGCTATCTAAGCGAATCACGAGATGCCACCTATCCTCCTGGAGAAGAGAGAAAATATCTTCTGAGGCCTTGTTTTGTGACCATTTTCTTCGTTAAATTATTTTTCCAAAAACCACCGAGTTTAAGCCCTCTCCTCGACACCACTCTTGAGTGGATTGTGGTTTTGGGAGGAGTGTCCTAGATAAGCTCTCTGTTTTTGATCTACACAATCAACTACGCGGAAAACCACTTCACGTGACCACCAAGACCTTTATCTATGGTGTTGTTGGAAAGTTTCCACATATCTCAGTGCTTAGCCATGTGCACCTTAAACAAACTTTTATGCTACCACTTCCAAGTGGGCTCCACCTGCTCAATGCATCCCAATGCTTTACATTTTCACCATATATGAATCCTCTGGGGTACTCCCTCTGAGATACCACCCCTAGGATGGTCTCATCTCGCCCGATCTATGGCTAATAAGATTGGTTCCCACTGTTGCCTTACCTAGCATGTCTTCTCGAAGCTCTCGCTTAGAGGCTTCGTCAATATATGCACCAAGTTTGGTACTTGTGCCAACTTTAGTTGTGCACACAAAACTCTAGCCATCTTTAACTCTGCTATGAAAGCCATGGAGTCACCAAATTTTAACTGGCTCTATATTTTGATCCAGATAGATCCTTGATGGATAGATCTCTCTTTCATATCTCTATCCATCTGGGTCGTGTCTATCTACTCCTGAGATGATCTGCTACTCCAGAACTGGCTCCAAATCCTCTGGACCTTTCTACTGCCATGCTTCTCCTTAAGTATGCTCCATGATACCTTCTTTGACACGTGTGCCTTCTACTGCCACATGTCAACATCAATGATAACATATTTCCAACATTCTCCCCCTTTGGCATTGATGGCAACACCAAAATCAAACAAAACATATTTTTCTCTTCTAGGAGCACCCTTAGCAAAACATGAGTGTTTCTCCCCCTGAGATAAAATTCTACTACTATGTATTGTTGTTGTGCCCACAATTTTTCTCCTTTGATTCTGATAGATTTCTCCTTCCATAGATCTCTCCCTTAGCTTTTAAATTTTGTTTGATTCCACTAAATATCACCTCTTTTAACATCAATGGCAAAGACTCTAACATGATCCCCCTGTCACCATGCTTCTTTGGTCATGTTGATCCTTGTGGACCTGACAACTTCACCAATATATGTTGAAAAAGATACTAGCCACCTAACTTGCTCTTGGAGGAGAAGCTAGTGAAGTGAGCCAAAAGGAATGACTCCCAATATTTTCCTCAAATACTCAAATTGTTCTCTAGGAAGTGGCTTGGTGAAGATATCAACAACGTGTTCTTTGGTAGGAACATACTTCAGCTTCACAATCTAGGTTGCTACTTTCTCTCTCAGGAAATGATACTAGATGGGGATATGCTTTGTCTTGGAGTGAAAGAGTAGATTTTTTTACACGCTTATTACACTTGTGTTGTCACAAATAACGGGGGTTAGTTGATCATAAAACAATTGTACATCTCGTAAATTTTGCTTCATCCACAAATTTTGAGTATAATAAGAAGCAACCACTATATATTCCACTTCAACTATAGATAAGGAAATAGTAGCTTGCTTCTTGCTCAACTATGAAACTAATCTTTCTCCAATAAAGAAATCATCACCACTTGTTCTTTTTATATCATCCATGTCACATTCCCAATCAAAATTAGTATAAACATTAAATGAAAAATCATTACCTCTTGGGTACCAGAGTCTAGAGTCCATTATTGCTTTGATATATTTGATGATCCTCTTGGCTGCTAATAGATGGGTTTGTCTAGGAACTTCTTGAAATATTTCAACTATAGAAATGACATGCATGATGTTTGGTCTTGAAGCTAAAGATATAAAATGCTGCCAATGAAGGATTTGTATAAGGTCTAGTCCAATTCTAGAGATTCGTCCATCTTACTAAGCTTGCAACTTGTGACCATTGGAATTCTCACTAAATAGAATTCTTCCATGACAAATTTCTTTAGCAATTCCTTGAGAAATAAAATTCCTTTAAGGGTATATTCTATCTACAAACCAAGGAAATGTGATAGTTATCAAAGCATGGGCATCTCGAATTTGGCCTACATATCGGTTGGAAATTCATTGTTCAACAAAGTTGAATTACTGGAAAAGATGATATAATTAATATATACAACTACCACAATAAGTTTTCCATCATTTTATTTGACATATATGTTGTTGTCAGTTGCACCTCTTTTGAATCCACACTTGAGCAGCTAGTTGTCTAGCTTGGAATACCAAGCTCTAGGGGCTTGCTTGAGACCATATAAAGCCTTCTTCAGTCTACAAACATAATCTATTTTCTCTATCAACTAAAATCCTTATGGCTACTCTATATAAATTTCATCATGTAGCTCTCCATTAAGAAAATCATATTTGACATCCATTTCATATATTTTGAATTTCTTAAAGCAATAAATTCCAAAAACATTCTTATTTATTCTAAGCTAGCAACAAGAGAAAAAGTCTCATCAAAATCGAAGCCTTCTATTTGAGCATATCCTTTTCATACCAATCTAGCATTATTTCTTACCACTTCTCCACGATCATTCACTTATTTCTGAATACCCACTTTGTGCCTATGACATTCTTGTTTGTAGGTCTCAGAACAAGTTTCCATGTCTATTTTTTTCTCTATTTGGTCCAATTCTTCATTCATATCCTTTAGATAATGTTGATCTTGACTCGCTTGAACAATATCCTTTGGTTCCTCCATGGACAACATGGAAACATGTGCCTACGTAGGGGGACTTAACAACCTTCTTCTTGTCTACACTCCATCATTTAATTCACCAACAATTTCATCAGTGGGGTGGTGTTTTTGTACATACCTTGTGGGATCTCTGGTTTGAGTACTAGAGGGATCTTGGTTTCTTTCTTCTACAACTTCCTCATCATGCTCTTCACTAGTGCTCACTAGTTCATCGACACTAGCTTTTTCGAGCTATTTCACTTCTTGATCATCATGCTCATCCACCTTCACATAAACGCAGTTAATGATTCTCTTTGTGAATTTTTTGTAGCATCTGTACCCTTTGTTACTATGTGAATAACTAATAAAAATCCCTTCATATGCTCGAGCATAGAATTTTCCAAGTTTCTCGTCATTTCTTTTCATATAACATCTTCTACCAAAAATTTTGAAGTGTTTGATTGTTGCAGGTCTACCACACCAAATTTCGTAAGGATTTTGTCACTGTTTGATATGAAATGAGCTTTGTTGTGAATAAATATTTCTATATGAATTTCCTCTACCCAAAACCTCTGTTGAACATTCTTTTATGTCATCATTACTCTAACTAACTGCTACACTCCCCTTTTTTCTCTTTCTACTACACCATTTTACTGGGGAGTCTATGTTATTGTAAGCTATATTTTTATACCATACTTCTTACATAATTCATCAAATTATTTTGAAGTGAACTCACCTCCATTTTCTGACTATATGCTTTTGATTTAGCAATCTGTTTCATTCTCAGCCATTGCTTTGAACTCTTTCAATTTATCAAAAGCTTCATATTTCTCTCTAAGGAAGGAAACCCACATCATCCTTTTGAAATCATATATTATTAACATAAAATATAGATTACCTGTGGTTGACTATGTTCTATATGGTCCACACAGATCCATGTGCATGAACAACAATGAATTCGCTGATGAGTTCTCTTTTTCGTTGAAAGAAACTTGAGATTACTTTCCTAATTGGCAAGATTTACATATAATATTCTCTGGCTTTGAAAGCCTAGGAAAATAATTGAAAACACTTTTCTTATTGAGCTTGACTATTTGATCAAAATTTAGATGTCCATGTCTTTTGTGCCATAACCAATTCTTATTAATCTTTGTCAAGCAACACTTTTCTGTCTTGTCCTTCAACACATAGACATTGTTATCTATTCTTACAACTTCAACAACTATTTCTCGTGTACTTGTGGACTTGATTTGACAATTTTTAGTTTTGAAGATCACATCATAGTCTTGATCACACATTTGAAACACACTCAGCATATTATGTTTTAGACCATCAAGATATAAAACATGTTTGGCTTTACCTTTTCCATTTGATAGACTAACCATTCTTTTTGTAATTGTTTCTCCTAAAGAATTATTGCTAAAGGTTACATTGCCTTTGTTGAATGGTTTCCAAGTCAGAAACTTGCTTCTATCTCATTTCATGTGCCTAGAACAACCACAATCCACATACTAATGTGTCAGTCCAGGAGTAACTCCAGTTTGGCAGAAAACTGATTTGATTTATTTCATTAGGTAGCTATTGTTATATACAAAGAATGTGACTGCTCAGTTCATCTTCTGATGACTGTTCACATTCCAAATTTACCCAATCGCAGAGGATTAGGTGTCAATATTCCCCCCCTTAATATGAAGGGATGTTTTTGAGTCCAAGCATCGTTGTGAATCTTTCAAGCTTTTCTCTTCCAAGCGCTTTAGTGAAGATGTCTGCAATTTGCTCATTTGTGGAACAATGACGGAGATGGATTGTTTTGGCCTCAGCATGATGTCAGATCAGATGATATTTAGTATTGATGTGCTTTGTACGATCATGGAACTTTGGGTTCTTGGCCAACTTTATTGCAGAGGTGTTGTCAATCATGAGTGGAGTTGATTGTACTTGTTTTACCCACAAATCTTCAAGAATTTTCCTGAGCCACACAATTTCTTTCGTTGCTTCAGCTGCTGCCACGTATTCTGCTTCTGTTGTGGAATCTGCTGGAACTGATTGTTTGCGTGATCTCCAAGAGACAGCTCCTGATCCAAGACTCATAGCATATCCTGAAGTAGATACCCCAGTTTCTTTGTCTCCATCGAAGTCTGAATCAGAGTATCCAATCAAGCTGAAGTCGTCCACCTGCGTATACCTGATTCCAAGGTCTTGAGTTCCCTTCAAGTACCTTAGAACTCTTTTTGCAGCAAACCAATGTCCCTCACAAGGCTTTTGCATAAACCTGGAGAGGATTCCAACAACAAATGAAATGTCTGGTCTGGTAGTAGTGAGGTAGATGAGACTTCCTACAAGCTGTCTATACTTTGTTGCATCCTCAAATTCCTTTCCTTCAATAGATGTGAGCTTTAAGTTTTGTTCCTCTGGAGTAGAAAGAGGATTGCATTCTGTCATGCCAAATCTGTTTAACAAATCTCCAATCTATTTCTTTTGAGAAAGAAATATGGATTTTGGATGTTGGGTTACTTCAATGCCAAGATAGTAATGAACATAGCCCAAATCAGTCATTTCAAAACTTTTCCCCAATTCCTTCTCTATGGATGCAATGTAGCTTTCATTGTTCCCTGTCATTAAAAGATAATCTACATATACCACAAGATATACAATTGTTTTGCCAACTTTCTTGACAAATAAAGTTGCATCATCAAGATCAAAATGATTGAAGTTGAGTTTTAGAAGATACTCAGTTAGTTTTTCATACCAGGCTCGCGGTGCTTGTTTGAGGCCATACAAGGACTTCACAAGTTTGCATACTTTTTGTTCATGTCCTTTCATAGCAAATCCTTCAGGCTGGGACATAAAAACATTCTCTTTTAGATCTCCATTTTGTCGGTTTGAATTTCTGGTTCCCGTTTTTCCAATTTCATCAGGATGAACACTTTCAAGTGTCTTTGTCAGCCACTTTGGGGGACCTTTCTGAGATGGTCCAGGCTGCTCTGTTGATTGAGTTGGGACTGAATCAAGATTGAGTCTCCCAATTCTATCAATTAAATCACTTAAAGCATCATCCATTGTTGGAGTTTCATGCAGGGGAGATTGTTCTTCAGAAGAAGATTCCACATGTTGATCTAGTATAGAGGCGGTATGATTTGGAGGTGTTTGAATACCCCAGGAAGATACACTTATGACTTCTAGCGCCAAGTTTGTTTCTATGAACCTTTGGTATCAAAGCATAACAGGTGGAACCAAAGACCCTGAGATGTTTTACCGAAGGAACATGTCCATACCACAATTCATAAGGAGTCTTGTTTCTTATAGCATTAGATGGACATCTATTCTTTATATATCCAACACATAGAACAGCATTAGCCCAAAACATTATCTTTACATTTTTGAAGAAAAGCATGGATCGTACCATATTCAAGATTGTTCTATTCATTCTTTTAGCTACACCATTCTGTTGGGGATTATAAGGCACATTTGTTTGATGTTTGATCCCATGTTGGTGAAGATAGTTTTCAAATTCATTTGATGCATATTCTTTTCCATTATTAGTGCGAATAGACCCAATATGAGATTGTGCATCATTTTCAGTCCATTTATGAAAATGCTTGAATGTTTGAAAAGCATCAGATTTGTTCTTCAATAAATAAACCCAACACGTTCTGGTGTAATCATCAATAAATGTCATGATATATTTATTTCCATTTGCAGAAGGAACAGGCATTGGACCACATAAATCTGAATGAATGAGTTCAAGCTTCCTATGCGCTCTTGAATGTGAATCATGAAAAGACTGTTTGCTATGCTTTCCTAGAATGCAAGCATCACATTGCTTATGTTTCCTAGGAATTGTAGGCAAACCAACAATACCATTTTTCTTCAATAAGCGGAGACTGTCATAGTTTAAATGTCCAAATCTAGCATGCCATAATAAACTTGATGGAAGTGTACTTTCTTCATGATGAGAAATATATGAGAAATGTTGTGCATGAGCAGAGGTTCCTTGCAGTTTGAGAAGCCTTTCTTCTTCTATTCCCCTCATGACACGTGAGTTGTCAGATGCTTTTTCTTACCTCAAGCTTGCCATCAAACATATGAATGGAGTGACCTTGCTGGCGGATGTGAACCAAGGACAACAAGTTTCTCTTGAGCTGTGGGAGATATAAAACATGATCCAGAAGAAAGTCTGGAAGACCAGGCAGTTTAAGCCTGATTGTGCCAAGCCCTAATGGCTTGATTTTTGACTGATCTGCAAAGTATACTGCTCCATCAACATTGTCAGTGAAATCTTCAAAAAAATATTTTCTATGAGTCATGTGACAGGTTGCTCCTGAATCAAGCAACCAATCATTTTTCGAAGAAGCAAGTGAATCATTAAAAAAATCTTCATTTACTCCAATGTTACATTGTGCGTCAATATAGTGAGCGGATTCAAGTGCTTTACCTTTGTCTGTATCATTAGTTTTACCTTTCTGTTGGTTTCTTTTCTGCTCAATTTTGTCCCATGGTAGCTTGCATGTAGAGGCACGATGTGATCCATTTCTTTTGCAGCAAATGCAATGTAATTCTGCCTTTTCTCCTTGAGAATGTTTGCGCCCCTGCCTCTGAAATATCTTCCTCTTCCTCTTCGTCCACCTCTTCCTCTTGTAGAATCTTGAGCAGGATGCTTTTATTTATGAGCAAGGCACACAATCTCTTCAGAAGATTCAGGGGCTGTCTTCTTTCCAAAGGCTTTCTCTCTTTCAGCAAACTTTTTCACAAGAGAGTCAAAGGTTATATCTTTAAGATTTCCATTTGCTTGTAAAGACTCAAGATAATTGGAGTAAGTAGGATAGAGTGCCTTGAGAAAAGCGATAAGAGGGATATCCAACTCAAATTTAGTGGATTTGATATCATGCATTATAGACTTTACTTCAGATGCAAGAGCAAGAGGATCATTATTTTGCAGTTCAAGAGTGAAGAGTTTAATCATGAGCTAAAAAACTTCAAGTGCAGAATGTGAGTCATAGAGTTCTTTCAGCTTTTGTAAGGCTTCAAAGGCAGTTGAATATGATGTAATATTGTGACTCACCTCTTCATTTACAGATGCTGCAATTAATGCATAAGCTTTGTTGTTCTTGTTTTCCCAAATGACGAGCTCTTTGTCTGAGGTAGGCTGTACTCGGTCATTGTCTCCTTCTTCGACACACACTCCTTTCCATAACTCAATGAAGATGAGGGTGTGTTTTATCATCCAGGACCATTCAGGATAGTTCTCCTTGCCAGTGAGAACTATTCCTATTGTTAGCTACCTATATCAATAGGTTTCATATTTCATGATTGGCAAAGAAAGTTCCAAATATGCTCTGCTTTGGTGATACAAAGATCCCATATTTCCATGAGAAAACGATGTGTGTATATAGCTTTATGTTGACTCAATTTTGATGGATGGTCCAACAGTCTAATCTGGATCATGCCATGTTTCAATTTTCTATTGTAGAATAGAGAAAGAAGTCTATCCAAACTGTTTAATCTTGGCAGACCAGTAGCTTAGGTAGAGAATTAAGGTTCCCAACTGCTTAATCTGGGACCTTGGAAGCAATAAGGGTAGTGCTAGATAGACAATCAAAAGAAAAAGCCAATGGAAAAGAAAAGGCACATATGGGTCTGCAAGTCCAAGTGCACCCTCCAAGAAGAAGCAAAAAATGCTAGGCAAATAGATGGGTAGGCAGATGGGGTTGCAGAAATGTCATTCCTTACAATTGAATGGGTGCTAACCTATTCACAAAGGTAAATCAATGGATTGAGAAGGTCTTCTTCTCCATCATGTTGCAGCAAAGCAAAGGAGCATGTCTAACTTCACATTTTCCCCTTTCACATTCATTACTAACATCCCTTCATCAGTTGAGATTCAGGGAAGAATTTGAGGTTTTATGGTGGTTCTTATTCCTTTAAAAGCCACATTTCTTGTCTAAAAATCTTTTTACTTTGATCTACTCCCTAAGCTAAGTTATCTGCACATAAACTTAGTGATTTCACTCCTCATTCACCTTTTCCATCCATATTAACCCCTTACTTCTATTATCTAAATCCCCTATGTTACCTTTTCCCTACTATTATAACACCATGGTGTATAAATCCCTAGCTTTGTATAAATAACCTCCCTTTTTAGCACTATAGCTAAATAAGTTTGTCTAAAGGGAGACATTAGTCCACCAGGGACTATGGTCAACCCTGTCATGGGATTGCTCTAACCTCTGGTTGGAGTGATAACCTCCCCCTAAGCCCTCACCTTCCCTCTGTTCAAAAATTTCCATAAAAAACCCCTTTTCCTCTGCTAAAACCCACTTTAAACCTCTTTTTCCTAAAGAAAAACCCAAAAAGCCCAAAAAACCCACTTTTTCCGACTTATCCAAAGTATGGGCGCAATATACATTTTCGTTGGGAAATACAATGAAAACTATATAAACTCCGCCAAAACCTAAAGTCCCGCCGGGCGCGTTTTTCAAAGAAAATAATATTTTATTACCCCACCCGTTGCCGTATCGTCCGCACATTTTAGCAATCCGTCAACCGTCGGATCGGGCACCTTTGATCGGACGGCCTGTATGCATATCGGGTTGGGCCTGACGTCCGTAAGATAGCACCCGAGAAACTGTCAGAGGGTGACGTCAGGCCTCTGCCAAGCGTCGCCCTCTGACAAAACAACGACTGTATCTAAGGCGGTCCGAGAAAAACCATTACCTCTTTTGGTTTACCGCCGGTCCTGCTATGCCTACGTCATCACCACGTCAGGGCCATGTCAGTGCTACCTCGCCGCCGCATCAGCACCCTTGTCCGCCACTGCTCTGATCTGTCCGCCACGTCACCATCCCCGTGGACCACTCACAGCTTGCCACATCACCCGGTGACGTCATGCTGATGTCATCCGACCTTGACCCCACCTGATGACGTCATGCTGACATCATCCAAAAACGCGCCAATATTCCAAAAATCCATATTTAGCCAAAAAATTGTGTTTTTCCCACTTTTTGCGAAAATGACTATTGTTCTCCTTGCATGCATTTCACGACCAAACCAGCGCCAACCTGCAGAACTCGACTCAGAAACCATGGGCGCATCCGTCATACCTGCATTTGCAACTGTTACCGGCAATCCACAAGGTATTTCTCAAAATCATTCCCCGCACCTGGTTTTATCCATATTTGTACAAGAAAACTGGCTTAAGAGAGTGTAAAGCACTGAATTCACCAGCAAACATCTAGTGACCTGTATCCATTTCCAACTGGCGGGGCAAAAACCCTTCTGCAGAGCCTGCATTGAGTAAAATTTACCTAAATTCACCGGTAGTTCGCGCAGTCGTGAACTAAAAACCTCAACTGCATAAATTCACCATAGAAACACTCTTATCAGTCCTGGTACTGGCTTCATCAGTCCTCTGAGCAGTATTTCAATTGCTGCTTTCACAATTTATCCTCTGTCCCTTACAACTCACCTCTCCATTGCAAAGAAACCCCTCTGTGTTGTTCTGCTCACTCAAACCAGTTCACATACAAGTCAGAAGCCTTATTAGCCATGGAAACACCAATAGCCCTAAATATTCAGCCTCTAAATGCCCCTCAAAGGGAGTTAGAATGGAAAGCCCTGGGAGATTTAGATTATCAGATGATAGACTGGTTCCCAATGAATTCTAAGTTTAATATTCATATGCTAAATGAATTGAAAGCCCAACACCTTAGTGGAGCTGATATTTTAGGGATTTGGGACTCAAATTTGCCCATTTACAACCTCCCTCAAGTCAATGCCCTTCCAGACTTGATCCATAGATGCCAGGAGTGCTATGATCCATGCCAAAGAGCTATTCTTAGTCCTACAGGCTCAGTCTTGTTCCATATCACCCCAGAAACCATAAATGAGATGCTGCATTTTCACACTGCAAGACCATTGACCCCTCTCTCCATGTTGGACTTAGTAAAGAAGGGGAGTAATTTGTCAAGTGCCCAGATCAACAAAATCAATCAGTTATTCATACAGCCAAGCTCTGAAACTACCAGAACTCCTCCTATTGGATATCAGTACCTGAATGACTTGGGAAAAATGCTGGTGGATTTGATCAGCTACGTCCTGGGGTACAGGGGAGTTGAGGATGTTGATAAGACCATAATGGCAATTCTGTCCATATTTTCTCCTGGAAAGCCTCCTGCTGTACACTATGACTATGCCACATATATTGCAGAAAAGATTCATGAACAGCTACTGAATCTACAAAGGGAAAGGGTGTTCAGATACACCTCATACATCTACCATCTGTTCTTATTTTATCAACGAGACAGTTTCTCCATTCCCCTCAAGAAACTTAATGCCCAGGGAAATCCAAGGTCAGTTGTGTTTTGGACTTCAGTTTTTCATTATACTTCTGAATCACCATACACATACTGTGAATTCATAGACCTGTTCATTCACCCAGCTATGACATTGCTGTATGGTGTTCCTCCTCCAAGGTTGACTGATGACATGCAAAGAGTTCTCCATCTCTCCAAAGCCTACAGCATTGGTGATTGGTACTTTTACCAACACCACACAGTAATCAGAATATATGGCTGTGATTTGAACCCTTATAGGCTGCCAAGATATGTCCCTATGAGACTTTTTGCCTTAGAATACTTCAGGCAGTTTGGAAATGCCGACTGCTTCCATTTCCAAAGTAAGAACAAGAAGGTGCAGCTGAAGGTAAGGAACCAGCTAGGCCCTTTTCTATACAACAAAAGAGAGGAGGGATGGAAGGAGGCAGATATGATCCTAGAGGGCTTCAAATTGCAAACCAGCTTCAAATGGACACCTTATGACCCTAATCATTTTATTTCCCTCAGGAGGATAAAATACAAATTGGGTAACTATGCACAGGTAAGGCTGCCTCATGTTGAAAAGTATGCCAATTCTTTGAGCTGGAAAGAGGGCACTCTAGAAGAGCCAATTACTAGAGAGCAAATTCTAGAAAGAGAGGCTAGGAATATTAAAAAAGAGGCTGACTTGGAAACTTGTGGACAGGTTTCCTTATCATATCAAAGGCAACTTGGAGCAGCTGCCTCATCTTCAATAGCACATCAACAAGCTGCCATGGACACTCAACAGACATCCAGCAAAGGCAAACAAAAACAGGTGGAACAGGAACAACCACCTCCCATGACCGAAGAGCAAACAGAAAAAGAGGTGGAACAACAAGAAGAAGTGCAGCAGCAGGAAGTGCATCAACAACAACAACACCAACAACAAGAAGAACAAAGACAGGAGCAGCCTGTGCAGCAAAAGAAAACAGTGGAAGCTCCAAAATCCACTGAGCAACAGCCCCAACAAATTGTGCCTCCTAGGCAAGAGACAACACTGGAGGCCTCAGTCCTCCAAACCCCACAAAAAGAAGATATAAGCCTGAAGAGGGACAGAGAGACTCTCCTCACAACATCGACAACTTATGGGGAGAAAAGACATATACTGAACCCCTTCTCAAAGGAAGAAGTGCCTATAGGGCAATCTTTGGGCATGGGCCCACCTAGCAGGGAGGCATCTGGGAGTTCCTTCCAGTAGGAACAAGAGAGGATAGTGGGAGGAGAAGTCAGCTCCTCAAGCCAGCAGAGAGAAGGTGAACTGAGCATCAAACAGCAGTTCATTGACATAAAGAGGAGGAATGAGCCAATAAAGATACAACTATATAACCATTTGTTGAAAATGGCTCCCACTAACCAGCAAAGACTGATGTCTGCATATGATGTTAGTGAAGGCAAAATGATCATGAGTCACTTCATGCCAACTACATTGCAACCACAGTCCCCTTCAGACTACTTGAGGACCAACCCGGAGGTCCTTGCCAAGGACATCCACCCAATGGACAAAATCGAATTGCATAAGCAAACGGGTGAGATGGTGTATGCCGCCTTGGCAGACAAGACATTGGATAATTATAGGCTAGAAAATAGCCTAAATAATACAGCTGCCCAACTTGAGTTGGAGAGAGCATCCTCTCAAGCAAAGGACAACAGGATCAGGTCCTTAGAAGATATAATCATAGAGATTGGGCATGATCCCAAGGAAATCAAGGGCATACAAGAAATATTAAAATTAAGGGATGCAGACATGGCAGCTTTGAGGAGAAAGATCAAAATCCCAGCAACAATTCACCCTCAAATAAATGAAGTTGCCCAGCTGAGACATGATCAAGATGCCACAGCTTTGCTGGTGTCTTTATATAAATAGCTAATCCAGACTCAAGAAAAGCTGGGAGAATCAGAGGCTGCCTAGGCAGCATTGCAAGCATCATTACAGCGAAAGGAAGGAGGTCAAACTTCTCAGCCTCCTCCAGAAATAATCAATCTAGAAGAGCCTCCTCAGACTACTGCTCCTCCTGCTGAACAAACAACACCATCTACATCAGCACCAGCACCAACAACAGAGCAGGCTCAAAGTCTTGATATGCAGAAACTCAAGAATGAAATTCAGGCCTTGGAAGCCCAAATGACACAGTTGAATCAAGCCAAAGAGAATTTGGCTAAACTCAATGAAAGATATGATAAATCAAAACAGACTGTGGCAGAAAAGGGCAGGGAAATAAAAGCCCTCAAAGACAGGATAAAAGAGCTGGAGAAGGAGCTCAAGCTAGATAAAGTAGTGGCTGAGCTCAAGACAGTGCTATGGGCCAATATTGGCCAATCCATCACTGACCAATGGCAGTATATTGAGACAATTCATGAGCAGTTGGAGCTCATTGCAAAAGCACAGAAGGAAATTTAGAGATCAAGGGCCTCTCTAGGCAATATGCTTGAAGTTGCCAACAGGATGATCAATGTGCTCAATAATAGAACAAGTGCTCAGTTAGAAACTATGGGAATTCCCAACAGTACTGAGACTATTTTGTTAGTAAAGAGGGTCCTGACACTAAGAAACCTGGTGCAGACATTAGAGAGAAGGACCCAGGACATGCAGACAGAGGTCAACAGATTCATGGACAAATTTGTGGCATTGCAAAACAGAGGTCTCCCTGGCTTACTGAACAGCGCAGGAAGACTACTTACACATGAGTAGTATGCCAAGAGCGTTAACACATTCGCCACAAATCAGATCACTGAAAGACCCAGCACCTCAGAAGAAACAGGGCCAGTTACAGGACAAAGTCTCTACAACAGAGTAGAGAATTTATTCTTTATAATGAATGAAATTAAACACCTGTTTGAAGTGCCTCCCAATTTCTATAAATACACAGAGGCAGATGAGACTTTGGATGCAATTCTTAGACATCAACTGCCCACACAGGAATGGTGGACTAGCATGATACAGAAGATACTGTAAATCTAAAGGCTTCCAGCACAGTTTTCAGAAAAAAACATAAGTCATCACCTTTAGAAAAAGTGATGCATATAGAGTGGATAAGAGAGGAATGGGCTGAGCCAACTCAGCAGATCATATTCGGCCAACAAAAGCAAGATTGACAGCTAACGGGCAGCAGGGCCGAAAAGCTACAACACAACAACCATAAAGGCACATTTCCAGCATTAAAGCAGAACCTTCAGACCGACTAAGTGGCCTCCAAGGGTCAAAGTATCTCCTGACAGATATAAAGGGAATTCATTTTGTATTAATAGCAGCAGTAACTGCTTTTCTGATATTTTGTAAAAGTTGGTAACATATTTAATTATCAGATAACTCAGCGGTTAAGATATTTTGGAACCGATTGTATAAATTCCCCCTCGCATGAGCTTGTAGGGGTTGTTGACTTCCTCTTGAAGAGATCCTATGCTGTAATTTATTCAGAGTTTAATGAAAAAAGTGATGGAATTTCTCAAGTTCTGAGCTGTTTGAATGCGTTCATGGTGTTTGTCAAAAGTTGCAGGATCCCTGTGCATCTCACAATACAATAAGTCTTCTGTAACTCTCTTCGTTATGTGTTTCAGTCTTTTACAATCCATACATGTTTCTAAGTTCTAGTATTTAGCAGCAAAGAAAAAGAATAACTTCAGGATTTATTCATGAAATACCCTGAGTTCAATCTATGTTGTTAATGAATGTTTTCTTCAGTTATAATCTTGATAAGTGTAATTCTTAATTGCTGCACTTTCAGAATATATCTTTCACAGTGACCCTTGTTTCAGGAATTCAAGTTTGCTCCTGTGCAATATACTTCACTTTCTCACCACTAGCTTAGTGGAAAATTCTTAATTGCTTTCCATTGGCTAATCATACATCATCACCACAGTTTTAAGTTTGTTTGTTGGAATACCCAATAGGCCCTGCAGTCTGAACACTCCCACTTAAGCATTTCAAACAGTTCACAGCTCTAGACTCCATCGCCCAATGAATTATAACTGTCTGAACACTACATCTTAGGTATTGAAAGATATCATTCAACCAAAATCCAAACCAAACCCTCACTTCATAACTAGCCTAAAATCCTCACAAAACAGAGATAAATCTTAAAGAGAGAGCCCTCTCTGACTACAGTTTGGCTAGAGACTGTAATCCAAAGCTTGGTTAGTGGTTACCCCGGCCGTATTCCCTTGGGAGTCATAGGGAACAACCTGGGTGTTAACATAATTGGCGACTCCGCTGGGGATTTATTTTTCAACTGTTGTCTGGCTATAGACAGTGGTTCTAAAAATTTGAGCAGTCCCTTGAAACAGTTCTAAAAATATCCTAAAAAATCAAAAAACAAGTTCAGAAGCTGGCTCCTAAAAGGGAACCTAGACATACAAGGTCAAATCCTGACCCTAATCCACCAGCTATTTTTGAAAATCCTAATACAATCCCTAAGATCATTAGGAAGCAGCAGGGACAGGAAACTCTTGCTGATTCAAGTCCTGAGACCACTCATCCAAACCCTGTTCCAACTCCAATCAAGGTTCTATTTCGGTCTAGCCTTGATTCCCCCAGTTCACCATCCACATCTCAAAGCCCTCCTTTCACACCTTCATCCACTGCACATATTCCCTTGACCAACACTCTAGTTTCCACCTTTCCCACAACCCTTGTTGTACCAGTCATTCATGCTATCCCAGTTATACCTGTTAACCCTATAAATCCTGCAAATCTGGCCAATAGGTATGCACCCCTGCAGTTACCTGCCAATGCTCCAGCTTTACCTCAGGACTATCAATCCAAGATCTCATATTTTGACTCCACTGGTCCTTTCACAACAATTTAGCATGCCAGAAGGATGCAAGACCACTTTGAGAACTATGAAATTGATGATGACAGTGTGAGAATGAGAATCTTTGTTCAGAGCCTCACAGGAGATGTGAGAACTTGGTTTAGATCACTAGCTGCAAATACCATCACAACTCCTTATGACCTTTATCAAGCCTTTACTAATAGATGGGAGAAGAAGAAGGATCCCCTCCACATACTTGGTGAATATGACACAATAAAAAGAGGTCCTCAAGAGACCATGTTGGAGTATTGTGCAAGATTTAATAATACCTCCCCCTGATTTAGCCTTGTACAAATTTCTTGATGGTTTTGACCCTGATATGGAATATCAATTAAAAGAAAGGGCACCTGAAACCCTTGAAGAAGCCCAGAAGGTTGCTGTCATAGTAGAGGCTAACCTGATTGCCAAAAGAAACAGGGCAAGATTGGAAAAGAGAACCACCTTCAAAGAAGAACCCTCTGCCTTTGATCAGAAACTGGATGCAATACTCAATGGCATGAAGAGATTGGGTGATAGAGTGGAATCGGTTGAGAGAAAGGCATCATGGGAAGCACCGAAAAACAACCCTATAAGGAATCCCAATTTTAGGAGAAATCAAAACCCAAATGTTGGCAAGGCCAATTCTGACCCAGAGATAAGACCTTCGTTCCAGGAAAACTATGTTGAAACATCCACTTCAAACGAGCAAGTAGATGACACCCACATCAACCTAATGGGCCTCAATGATGAGCATCAAGTTTTTCTAAGTCAAGAAGATCATAAAGACGATGACATTAAACAATTCCAAACCAAGTCAGGTGAGTCATTTGACTTCAAACAAGGCTATGACACAGCTGTTTATGAAGTTCATAAACAATACAAACTAAGAAGTAGAACTGTAAATATAACACAACCTGAGAAAACAAAGGATAGGCTGCAGCCTAAAGGAGCCATAGTCACTGAACCAATTAACACAACTGATTCACTTACAAAGGAGGTAACCATTGAAGAAGTTACTGAACAACTTCCCTCAACACAACAGCCACTGGCTGCATCATCTTTGAAGCCTAATCCAAGTGACCTTCCTCAAAAGATGAATGAAAGGCACAAGCCCCAAGATCAAGGCAAGGATCAAGAAGAAAACTTACTAAACAAAGAAAAGGTTGTCACCCACAACACTAAGGTTCAATGTGAAAGACCCTTTGACTTGGAAGCTGAAAATGGCAAACTGAAGGTAGCCATCACTCTCTCAGAACTAGCCAAGCATGACATCTACAAACAATAAATCAAGAAGTCCCTCCAACTTACTCGCAATAAAGACAATGTCAATGTGTTGGATGATACCCCAGAATTGTTGTTCAGTCCAAAGGTTGATGGAAAGACAGCAGCCACAGGGATCTTACCTTTTTATGTCAGTTTACATGTTCATGATAAGATACTACACAATGCAATGTTTGACTCAGGTGCCTCTCATAACCTGATGCCCAAATCAATCATGGAAAGATTGAATCTAGACATTACAAGACCATATAAGGACCTATTCTCATTTGACTCCAGCCAGGTCAAGTGTCTAGGCTTGATAAAAGACTTATGTGTGTCCCTTGTTCAGTACCCAAATAAAACAATTCTCATGGATGTGGTGGTTGCTGATATCCCACCTAAATATGGGATGCTGTTATCAAGATCATGGGGGGCTAAACTCCAAGGTTCCCTACAACTAGACATGTCATATGCAACCATCTCTGTCTTTGGGCAACCGAAAAGACTATATAGAGAGTCACTTATGAAATACATGGTCAGCAGTGAAGAAAAACCTCAAAACTTCCCCATATATGCTGTCCATTCTGACATTGATTCCTACATTCTCTTCAATGACAAAACAAACCTCGCAGGTGATGAGGAATTCCACACACTCAAAAAGGACCAGCAGACAAATGAAGAGAATGTTGTTCAAGAAATGAAGGTTGAGAAATCAATTAACAAAAATGTTCCAAAATAAAAATCAAGGGTAAACCAAGATCTCAAGTTATTGATGCCAACTCCCATAACAGCTGAAAAACCTTCCCTTAACCAGGAAGTCCTCTGGTTTCTTGAATTTGATGGGTCAGTCAACAAGTTAGGGGCAGGATCAGGGGTTTGTATACATAACAAACAAAACAGTCATGCAGAGCGCCGAGCCTATAGGTTAAACTTCAGGTGCACCAACAATATGGTTGAATATGAAGCTCTCTTACTAGGCCTAAAGCTAGTAAAATCCTTACAAGCCATAAAAGTCTCAGTCCTAGGAGATTCAGACCTAATTATCCAACAAGTAAAGGGAAATTTTGTCACCAATGACAAAAGACTGAGGGCTTATAGGTCTGTTGCTGCTGAACTACTAAACTCCTTCACTGAATTTCAAATAACCAAAATTCCGAGAACACATAATCTTAATGCTCATAGTTTGGCCACATTTGCAAGCACCTGTAAACTTCCATTTGAACCCAACCACTGTTTTACATCTGAGATAAAACACAGACCATCTGTCCCAAATAATGTCAAGGATTGGCAAGTATTTGATGATGATACACAAATAAACAATTTCTTGACTTTACAGCAAGAATTTTCAGGACTAAATATTGACACTGAGGGAGCAAGTCAATCACAAACACTTGAAAGAGCAAGTCAATCACAAATACAGAGTAAATAGAATAACAAGCCAGTGTCACCTAAGACAGCTCACCAAATCCTACATCCAACAATTTTCAACAAAGAAAACATACTAGAAATTCAACAAATCAGTTGTGAAGAAGTGGCGGATGATGAAGTTGAAGTGATACAATTGAAAGATAATTTTCTTCCAACAGGCCTAACTCCACTAGAGGATATTTTTGATTCAAATGATGTCCCTAGAAAACCAAAAATGCAGCCCCTTAACTCTGCCATAGAAGAGTGTAACATTGGGACTGCTGTACAACCCAAAATAATAAAACTGTCTGCTTCATTACCTCCTGATCAAAAGCCTAAATACATTGACCTCTTCAAGGAGTTCCAGGATGTCTTTGCATGGAGTTATGAGGATTTAAAATCCTATGACACCTCTGTAATTCAACACACTATCCCTCTAAAGCCAGATCAAAAACCCTTTAAGCAAAAATTGAGGAGAATCAATCCTATGCTTCTCCCAGCAATGGAACAAGAGGTACAAAAAATGTTTAAGGCTGGCATCATAGCACCAATCAGGTTTTCTGATTGGATTTCAAACTTAGTCCCTACAAGAAAGAAAACTGGCGAAATAAGGCTTTGTGTTGATCTAAGGAACTTTTATCAAGTGTCCTTGAAAGATAACTACCCCTTACCCAAGATGGATCACATCTTGCAGAGAGTAGTGGGGGCCTCAAGAATTTCTCTACTTGATGGATTCTCAGGTTTCAACCAGATCCTAGTTCACCAGGACAAAACAACATTTACAACCCCTTGGGGAACCTTCAAATATGTGAAAATGCCTTTCGGATTGAAAAATGCAGGGGCTACCTTTCAAACAGCAATGGATATTGCTTTTGCCAAAGAGATCCATGATTTCCTTGTGGTCTACTTAGATGACCTTACACCATTTTCAAAATCTGACCCTGAACATCTGAAACATCTAAGGCAGATATTCATAACTTGTAGGAAATATGGAATTTCCTTAAATCCCAAGAAATCCCTGTTTGGATTGGAAGAAGGTAAATTGTTGGGTCACATCATTTCAAAGGATGGCATTAGGATCGACCCAGACAGAATCCAAGCCATCTTACAAATGCCTCATCCAAGAAATGTAAAGGAATTACAAACCTTTCTGGGTAAAATCAACTTCCTAAGGAGATTTATCCCAAATTTGGCTGAATTAAGCAGATTACTCAATAACATGCTAAAAAAGGATTCAAAAGTAAAATGGACAGTAGAAGCAAATCAAGCTTTTGAAGGTATCAAACTAGCCCTTACCCAAACCCCAGTTTTAACAAATCCTCAATTTGATAGGGAATTTATCATTTTCTCTTTTGCCTCCCAGCATACTATTGCTGTTGTTTTATTACAAAAAGATGACCAAGGAAATGAGAAACCCATTGCTTTCTTTAGCAGAGCTCTTAGAGATGCACCTCTGAAATATCAAATCATGGAGAAACAAGCTTATGCTTTGGTCAAGGCCATTAAAGACTTTAGGATTTACATCCTTTATTCCCATGTTATAGCTTATGTGCCAAGTCCCATTGTTAAAGACATTCTCACTCAAGAGAACTTGGAAGGTAGAAGAGGAAAATGGATTGCCAACATCTTGGAATTTGATATTGAGATAAAACCAACAAAACTAATAAAAGGGCAAGGCTTGGCCAAACTAATGACAGAAACAAACTTCCAAGCCCTAGACATAAACCAGCTGGACAATGAACCGGAGCTGGCGACTCCAAAGATCAATGTAGCCTTTGAACAATCCCCTTGGTACTCTGATATATGCTATGTGTTACAAAACCTGTGTGCTCCACCAGGATTGTCCAGAACTAAGTGTAGGTTCCTAAAAATGAAAGCTTCAAGATTTTGTGTCATGGAAGGAAATTTGCTTTGGAAAAACCATGAAGGTATACTGTTAAACTGCCTGATTGAAAATGAAGCTAACAATATCACCAAAGAATTTCATGCAGGTGACTGTGGTGGGCACTTGTATTGGAAGTCCACTGTGGATAAGATTTTGAGGGCTGGTTACTATTGGCCCACTGTTTCCTCTGATGTCAAGAAATTTACTACCTCATGTCATAAATGTCAAGTGTTTGAGGGAAAGAGAAGGACCCAGGACATGCAGACAGAGGTCAACAGATTCATGGACAAATTTGTGGCATTGCAAAACAGAGGTCTCCCTGGCTTACTGAATAGCACAGGAAGACTACTTACACATGAGCAGTATGCCAAGAGGGTTAACACATTCACCACAAATCAGATCACTGAAAGGCCCAACACCTCAGAAGAAACAGGGCCAGCTATAGGACAAAGTCTCTACAACAGAGTAGAGAATTTATTCTTTATAATGAATGAAATTAAACACCTGTTTGAAGTGCCTCCCAATTTCTATAAATACACAGAGGCAGATGAGACTTTGGATGCAATTCTTAGACATCAACTACCCACACAGGAATGGTGGACTAGCATGATACATAAGATACTGTAAATCTAAAGGCTTCCAGCACATTTTTCAGCAAAAAACATAAGTCATCACCTTCAGAAAAAGTGATGCATACACAGTGGATAAGAGAGGAATGGGCTGAGCCAACTCAGCAGATCATATTCGGCCAACAAAAGCAAGATTGACAGCTAACGGGCAGCAGGGCTGAAAAGCTACAGCACAACAGCCATAAAGGCACATTTCCAGCATTAAAGCAGAACCTTTAGACCGACTAAGTGGCCTCCAAGGGTCAAAGTATCTCCTAACAGATATAAAGGGCATTCATTTTGTATTAATAGCAGCAGTAACTGCTTTTCTGATATTTTGTAAAAGTTGGTAACATATTTAATTATCAGATAACTCAGCGGTTCAGATATTTTGGAACCGATTGTATAAATTCCCCCTCGCATGAGCTTGCAGGGGTTGTTGATTTCCTCTTGAAGAGATCCTATGCTGTAATTTATTCAGAGTTTAATGAAAAAAGTGATGGAATTTCTCAAGTTCTGAGCTGTTTGAATGCGTTCATGGTGTTTGTCAAAAGTTGCAGGATCCCTGTGCATCTCACAATACAATAAGTCTTCTGTAACTCTCTTCGTTATGTGTTTCAGTCTTTTACAATCCATACATGTTTCTAAGTTCTAGTATTTAGCAGCAAAGAAAAAGAATAGCTTCAGGATTTATTCATGAAATACCCTGAGTTCAATCTATGTTGTTAATGAATGTTTTCTTCAGTTATAATCTTGATAAGTGTAATTCTTAATTGCTGCACTTTCAGAATATATCTTTCACAGTGACCCTTGTTTCAGGAATTCAAGTTTGCTCCTGCGCAATATACTTCACTTTCTCACCACTAGCTTAGTGGAAAATTCTTAATTGCTTTCCATTGGCTAATCATACATCATCACCACAGTTTTAAGTTTGTTTGTTGGAATACCCAATAGGCCCTGCAGTCTGAACACTCCCACTTAAGCATTTCAAACAGTTCAAAGCTCTAGACTCCATCGCCCAATGAATTACAACTGTCTGAACACTACATCTTAGGTATTGAAAGATATCATTCAACCAAAATCCAAACCAAACCCTCACTTCATAACTAGCCTAAAATTCTCACAAAACAGAGATAAATCTTAAAGAGAGAGCCCTCTCTGACTACAGTTTGGCTAGAGACTATAATCCAAAGCTTGGTTAGTGGTTACCCCGGCCGTATTCCCTTGGGAGTCATAGGGAACAACCTGGGTGTTAACACCTACCATGGATATGATTGAATGCATTCTGTAAAAATCCGAGAGCTGTAAAAATACTTTTGCTGGCAAAAATGTGCTTTTGTGGAGAGAAAAAAAACTTCTGCTGCTAAAAGAAAATTTATTCTGATATCAAAAATGTATTCTGGCCTTAACTATGTTAATCACTTTTGAGAACAGCTTTAAAAAACACCACTATGGTAGCCTAACAGCGTGATATATATATATATATATATATATATATATATATATATATATAGATATATATATATATATATATATATATATATATATATATATATATATATATATATATATATATATATATATATCCCAGCAACAAAATTCCGTTGCGCTAAAGATCTTCACCAGACATTACATACAAAGTGCACTAAGACCATCAAACACTATTCATATACTGTGAATAGAACTTTGCTGTGCCAAAGATCTTTACTAAACATTATATACAAATAACTGTTATCAAAATTTCAATGCTATCCACAAGCATATACTGTCGTAATTTAAATTTCAATACTTGTCAACTCGGTTCTGCAGCAACAGCTAGCCCAGATGCAATGACATCGATGATGAAAACAATGATCAGGAGTATGTGGAAGCCTTGCTTTCACCCATTGTTCGCAGCTCAGCTCAACTCGAGATCCCGTTCTCTCTGAGCTTCCACTGCTCAGAAAAGCAGCAGAAATAGGCATCCAAAGAAGGCCCAGATGCGGGTAGGCAGACCAGCTTAAGCGTTCAAGAGACAATGAGACAACGCTTTAAAAAATACAGACAGACAACACTTTAAAAATACAGATAGACAACGCTTTAAAAAATACAGACAGACAACACTTTAAACATATGGGACAACGTTTTAAAAATTATGGAACAGTGTTAAAATGAGACAGCGTGAAGAGTTAGCAGTAGCTAAAACGGTAAATACGCTGGGCGGTGATGAGATAGCACGCTGAGGAAAAGAATAAATATTCTGCTCTAAACTATATAAGCTGAGATGTAGGGACGCCACACCATTTACTTAACACCTGGGCTCGTAAATCTCCAACGCAGTTTCAGCCACACCATTTACTTAACACTCATTCTGGCAACATTCATAGAAGCGCAGAGAGCGAAGTTATTACAAGGGATTGGTTTTGTGTATCTGTTGATACACGAAAAGGTGAAAAAATAACGTTGTCAAACGCTCCAAAACAGTTTCCCCGACAGGCCTGCCGCCCCCAAAACAGCTAGAACATGGCGGAATGAGCTCGGACGGTTATGCATAGAGCGTTAAACAATGAAAAACATACGCAGAGGCACCAATGCATATCTGGGCAGGCAATGGAATATGGAGCAGAGCACAGGTTATGTCAGGACAGAGGGGAATATGGCAGAGGCAAATTATTTCAGGACAGAGGCAGAGCAGCGCTGGAAGGTAACTCAGAACTGTATCATGTCAGGCCAGGACAGAGGAGTTACAGGAGCATAATAGCTAAAACAAGGAGCTGGCTCTGATACCATGTCAGGCTAGGAGTAACTCCAGTTTGGTAGAAAACTGATTCGATTTATTTCATTAGGTAGCTATTGTTATATACAAAGAATGTGACTGCTCAGTTCATCTTCTGATGACTGTTCACATTCCAAATTCACCCAATCGCAGAGGATTAGGTGTCAACATAATGGATCCCAACATTTTGAGCATACAACACAATATGACATTGCTCTGATTTTTCTTTTTCTTTCCATACCTTATGTTTTTACTCAATTTTCTCAATTACTAGATTTGTCTTCTTCCCCTCTAGCCCACAATTACTTGCTATATGCCCAAAATTTTGACATTTAAAACATTTCACCAAATAGTTTAGAGGAGAAAAAGAGTTATTGTACATCGGTTTGTTTTTTCTCTATTGAATTCTTCTGCTAGATCTTAGTTGTATGTGAGAGATTGACTCTGCAATTTGTTGCTTTGTTGACATAATTGGTGCATGTGAAACAATGCCCTGGGAAGATATGTTTTTCATGGATGGCTTGCTTCTTCACTAAGCTGATTTTTTGGAAGTTTGATTTACTTGGAAAACATTATTATTTTCGTGTTGCTGATTTTTATTTTTGCTCAAAAATTGTCTCTTGTTGCTCTACAGTCCCTTCTTTTGTTGGAACAAAGGTAATTTCATTTTTACCTTTTAGTTCATCTATTGCACTAGACTTAGCTTCAAAACCAAGACCATTTCTATTTGAGGAGGGTCTCTATGCTTCCAATATCTCATTCAAACCTTCAATCCCTTCTCCAAATGTATGATTGAAAACAAGTTGTGTTTTATCATTCTCCAACTCCTTCAGCAATACAATGTCTCCATCCAACTTCTCACATATTTGAGCCTTTTCATTCAATTGTTGGTTCAAGGAATCTTGTATTTTCTTACCTTCATCTAATTGTAGAAGTAATGGCTCAACAACCTCAACCTTTTCTTTTATCAAATATTCTTTCTAGGTTTTGTTTTTCTTTCTTAGCCTCTTTATCTCCTCAAAGGCACTTACTGGGACTCCTTCAGGTTAACTTCTCCTTCATCATCAACCTGAATTCCTTAGGAATCTCATCATCTTTTTCCTCATCCGAGGATTGGCTAGCTTCAGGTTCTGAAGAGCTCTCATCTTGAGCGTATAAGCCTCTCCTCTTAGCCTTTTTCTTGTCCTTTTGAACCTTCTTAAATTTATCTTTAGGATCATAATTTTTCTTCTTATTTTCAGGAAAATTTAATGCATGATGACAAACTTTGCCACAAGTAAAACATTTAATGATAAGCTACCTTTATATTTTCCCGATCCTCCCTTGAGCCTACTCACAAATTTTGATTTTTCTTCATCCGATTCACATCATGAGTCATCGTGCTCATCCTTACACTTATTTTCTACTTTGAAGGTTGATTCTTTAGTTGTAGAATTTCCTTTAGAAATTCTTATCTCATAGGAAGTGAGTATACCAAGTACTGTATCTACAGTGAGACTGCTCAGACTTTACATTTATTCAATGGAAGATACCTTGGGGTTGAACCTGTGAGGAAGAGATCATAGTATTTTTTGAACTACCACATCTTCATCTAACTTTTCATCAAGCCCTCTTATGGTGTTCATAACTTCATAAACTCTTAAAATTACTTTGCAACATCTTCATCATCATGCATACTCATAGATTCAAATTTCATCCTACTACCTTCGAGTTTAGCTTTCTTTACCTATTTCTCTCCTTCATAGAAGCTGCTATTTTTGTCCCAGATTGATTTCGCAGATGTGCAGTCCATCACCTTCATAATCTCTAATTTATGTAGGTCAGAAAGTATGGTGTTCATTTCTTTAGCATTGCATGTGAACTCCAACTTCTTATCTTTGGTAACCACTACTGGAGGCTTTGATATGCTTCTTCCACAACATCCCACACATTAGCTCCAAGTGATTGAATGTAGGTCTTCATCTTCACTTTCTGAAACACACAATTTGTTCCATTGAACATAAGTGCCCTGTTGGTATCACCTCCTTCCTAGTTTTTCATGTTCCTTGATCTTTCTTCTATTTGTTAAATTGTTCTGAAGTAACTTTGTCTCATACAAATTGTTGTAAACAAGGACAATATTGTGACCAGGGGGTGAATTAGTATTGTATGAATTTTACAAAATTAAAACTTTCTTTTAATTTGTGTTCATCATTAAATACTTCAGTAATAATATAAATAAACATACCAAAGATTAATGCCAACAATCACAATGGAACAAACAGGAAGAAGTAATTTTAGAACTTCTCTTTGATTCATTCATAGGGAAATCTACAAATTATTGTTATATTTTTTATGGTTATAACCAGTAGGAAGATACAATTCCCTTATTTATCAGCTATAGCTGAATGGAGCTACAACCTCAACTATTCTACAATACTCATTGGAAGGAGCACCAACCCATGATTAGTAAGCTACAACTTTCTTTAGACACTCATTATTCCATCTTCCATCCATTTTCACACTACAATCAATGATTCCCTTCTCTGCATTCAAAAACAAGTGAATCCCTCAAACACCAACACCATTAGCAATTTCTAATTATTGATAAAGACACCATACTAACACCTTGTTGCACCAAAAGCTTGTTCTAAAAGAAAATTGTATCAATTATTCTTGATTAGGCCTGCTTTTATAGTTTTCTTCTTGTTACTAACTTTGGATTTGTTTACTTTTTTGAATTTGTGCATGAAGCCTTATTTGTTTTTCCTTTTTCTTGTTCATCTTAGTCTTTTGGATAGTATTTGCTATTTTGGTCTTAATCTCAAAGTCAAACTAGCCTTTACCACCTTTTTTGCAACTTGAACTGAGTTTTTTTCGTAATTTTTTACATCCTCGCTTTTTATAGAATTTAGCAGTGTGCCTGATATTTTTATTGGCAATCAATTTGGCTTAACTACCACATTTCATTGCCCTAAATGACAGTTCCATTGTTTTGAACTTAATCTCCTTTAAATTTTCTCCTTTGCCTATTTTTCCGCCATATAACCAGTCTCTGAAACCATCAGCTTAATGCTTTGGGTGCTAAGCTTCTTGAGTCCTATCGGGAGCCTCTTTCCTTTTGTTAATGGCTCCACGACATTGGTCACTCTTCTATGTGAGGTGACCACATCCAACGCTAAGGCCAGAGCTCCCAAGCTCCAAGATTTTTTATTAATTGCAATTCTTAAAAAGTTATGGGATTCTAGGATCCGAGGATGGCCCCACATTCTATTTCCACTGTGCCCTTGGTCATGTTTCTACGTGAGACAACCAAGGGATATGTCCAGGAGCTTAGCTCAAAACCTCCCAAGAGTCTCTGTGACTCTATTATTTATGCCCTAGGTTCATTTCTACGTGAAATCTCCATAGTGTTGGGTCCCGGAGCTCCCAAGATTGACTCTTTTTATTATTTGTCATGTCCTTAGTCTCCAATGGCTCCACGAGACCCTGTGTGAACATGTAGCCCATATCTCCCTTCCTCTCAATGCATTCACTTATGTCCACTACAATAACCCATCGAGATTTAACCTCCAGTTTTATGTGTTTGTGGGGACCTCTCGATGATTCTTTGATTGGTTGTCGTTGTGCCATTGTGGCCTGATGCCTACTACCCGACAGCTTTCGCTAAGGTCATTTAACAATAACACTAGTATAAATCCTATGAGATGAGCTATCATGTGGGTCCTCTTGACTCCCTTTTTAATTGGATGTCACTACTGATAGTGCTAACATGTCCCAACTCCTGTTTCCTGGCAATAAATCTTGCACACCATTTTAAATTTTCTAGGCTCATCCTTCTAGGATGATGTAACCATGTTGTCACTCCTACCATGTGTTGACCTATGAGTGGTGACACATGTATCCCTGAAAAGGGAAACTTAGGCTCCCAAAAGTGTTGAATCCACCTACCACGTGTCCATACTTACGTCATCATCCTCTGTTGTCCGAGCCAATCACGAGCTGTCACCTGTCCTCCTAGAGGAGAGAGAAAATATCCTCTACAGCATTGTGTTGTGACCATTTCCTTCGCTAATTTGTTTTCCCAAAAACCACCAGGTTCAAGCCCTCTCCTTGACAACACTCCTAAGCGGATTGTGGTTTTGGGAGGAGTGTCCTCAAATAATCTCTTCGCTATTGATCTGTGTGATCAACTATGTGGAAAACCACTTCACATGAGCACCAACATCGTTTTCTATGGTTCTATTGGAAATATGCCACGTAGCCTGATTCTTAGCCATTTGTGCCTTAAACAAACTTTCGAGATATCACTATCGGGTGGGATCCACCCACTCAATGCATCCCAACACTTTACATTTTCACCATATATGAATCCTATAGGGGTTCTCCTGCCGGGGTACCACTGTCAGGATGGCATCATCCCACTCAATTTGGGGCCAGTAAGAATGGTTTTTGTTGCTGTGTTGTCTACCATGTCTCCCCAGAGCTCTCACTTAGAAGCTTCATTGGTCTTGGCACCAAGTTTGGCACTTGTGCCAACTTTAGTTGTGCGCCAAAGACTCCAACCACCTTTAACTATGTTCTGAAGGTCTTGGGGTTGTTGGAAAATCAAATTAATTATATTAGGGTTTGATTCTCCTTTCTTCATAATTACTTGTGAGTGTGTTGGCTTCCTTTACTTCTTTATTATCTTATGTTTCATCAAGAAATTACCATATTATGTGCGTATGAAGATCAAAAAACAAGAGATATAAGATATAGGCACTATGCTAGGGAAAAATCTCCCTTGAGGGGAAAGCCCAGTCAATATATTCTTCCTTTCAATAGTAATATTTGAGACTCTTCACCCTAGACCAAGACCAAACTTTCCCTCCACACCAAGTCAACATCCCAGATCTTCGGCCCCTTCCAGTAACTTTGAGTAGGCAGCAAGTTATGGAAAAATGAATCTTCCGGCAACAAGAAAAACTTAGGAGAATTCAATCTCCTAATCCATACCAAGAAACAAAGGGAGAGAGGCACCAAAAGTTTTAGTTTATTCCTCTCTGTAGGCTTACCCAAACTCGCACTTATTTCAACCTCCCGGAAACATACTTCACACCTCTCCAACTTGAACTATCTTGAGAGATGATGATCCAAATTCCTTCGACTAGCTTGTATTTATAGGTTTCTTGTGGGTCGAACTAGGGTCATTTACGCTGACATGATCTCTCTTAGGCTGACTTGACATGGAGGGTACACAAATCATATTTGACTTAATACTAAACCTTTTTACATGATTCAAAAGCCAAAGAAGGGTCTGTTTGAATGTATAATGACTCTATAAACTCAATATTAATCCTAGGAGTCCACAATGGGGACTTTTACTAATATAATGATGACTCGAGAATGAAACTTATGCTTTATTAATTCATTGTTACAATAATACAAATTATTTTCTTTATTATTTTGACAAGTACATTACATGATTACTCAAGTACATTAAAGAAGATCAAACATAGTTACATTTTCCAATAGGGGTCACCAAACTTTGACTGGCTCTATCTTTTGATCCAAGAGGCCTTTTCAGGGCTTCCATATATCATTGGAAATATCTTTCAAGGATATATTTATTAGGTGGTTTCCATCTACTCTTGAGATGATTTTCTTCTCCAAAAATTTCTCCAAAACCTTTTCACTATTCTGCTACCATGTTGATCCTTAGGTCTTCTCCCTGAGACCTTCTTTGACACCTATGCCTTTTTCTACCACCCGTTGACATCAATTGCAACCTATTTCCAACACAAAATTAGTAGTTTTTTTTGTCTACTAATGTCAATGTATGTCAATGTATCAGAAAACCAACCTATTTCTATAAGTTTCTACTTAAAAATAAGTTATATTTAGATGAGGTCTTAGGAACCGCAAGAGTCTGAACTTATGTTACTGGTATGGTTTCCATTCGATCATACCAATAGTAGAAATTTCTTAGTTATGTAATCCTCACGTGACTTAATATAAATTTCTTAACTTCAAAGAAAAAAAGTTCGTCTATTAAATCCTTACTTGACATAATGAAAAGTGCCTAACTTCAACCCAAGTAGCTAGGAGAAAAATTGTTCAAGAAACCACTCGACCTAATATTCTTTAACATTTTTATTGTTATTATAACCAAAGCACTTAACTTAAGATACTTTGACATTGTCGTTGGTATTACAACCAACTTATGAAGGAGATAAAGGAGAGAAAAAAATTGGCTCTCACTCTTAGACATAAATATTATTTTTTGATGTATTTGTGAATTGATGTATTTTTATATCAACTTTAAAATGAGATAAAGTGTTATATCAACATCATATATTATAAGTATAAATAAAGTTACAAGTAATAATAATACATTCATATTGACCATAATCAAGTAATAAGTAATAAAATATCTTACTAGTAGTTTTTTTTTTCGTGGAAAAAGTCATAATCTCCTTTATTAATAAGAAATTACATTTTGTAGATGCAGAGCATATGCATAAGATGAGGCCATGCCTAACAAAACAAAGCTAATTTTGGAGTACTCCATCCAGTGGAGGAACTGTTCAAAAAAGCATTAATATGCTGATGTTCTCTTCGTAGAGAGACTAGTTCTAAGATAAAAACAAGAAGTTATATAAATATTTACATATGATCATTTAAATTAAAACTGATCAAAATTGTGCCTGTCTCAAAATCTGGGATCTATGAATGGCCTATGGTAGTACTAATATGTGTTTCCCTCTCAATCCTCCTGTATCAACCAAGTAACATCATCCCTGAGCGCAACTTCCTTGGATAGATGGTCAGCAACTGTGTTGCGCTCCCTGTAAATGTGTTGATAGGAAAAGGAGTCAAAATTTAAGATGACTCTAAGAGCTTCATCCAAAATATGCCTTAGTGAAAATGCATTGCATTGAGATTTTTTTATTAACCAGTTACATACTATTTTAGAATCACCAAAATGTTGTAGATTTAAACACTGTTTGTTTAATGCAAAGTGTATGAGGTTTTTAGCTGATAAAAGCTCAGCAAAGTTGTTTGTCCCTCTGCCCAGTCCCATTTGAATCTTGAAAGAGTGAGATTCAGATAAGTGTAGTATAGCACCCCCTCCACATCCAGTCTCCTGAGCCGAGCCATCAAAATAAGCCCATGGCTGGGAAGTGTTGATGGCTTCCGGAGATATGATTCTTTGGGTCGGCTCAGTGCCTTCGCCAGGTATGGAATCGTAATCAGCTAAGATTCTGGTCAATATGGAGGGCTAATATGGGATCCTCTCTAAAAAATGATTCAATTTCTGGCTATCTAGATAGCCCAACAAGTGAGTAGAGGGATGTTCCTTTCTTTTTTAGAAGCTTCTGTCCACCAATGTTTCCAAGTGTCTGCAGTGTTATTCCCCTACCAATGGAGTGCGATAGGGAGCGAAGTAAGTAAACTGTTCCAAGGCTCTTGTGTACTAGGGTAGCTTAGGAAGAGATGATTCATGTCTTCACTGCTGTTCTTGCAAAAGTGACACCAAAAAGAGTTGAAGAAAGATTGTTTCATCACATTAGCACCGGTCGGGACCTTATTACATTGTATGGACCACATGAGAAGCCTCGTTCTGGGGGCCAAGATCAATTTCCACATAAGATTCCACCATGGCTCAGTAGTGGGTGGCTTGTAAGGTTCCATCAACACCTGATATCCTATCTTGGGGGTATATATGCCATGTTTGGAGAAAACCATATAAGTTCATTGTCTCCCTCTGTAATTCTTATGTGTGCTTCAATTTGAGATTTTTTGAAGTCCCTCCATTCCTGTTGCCAACACAGTGGTATGTTAAGATGGGTTCCTGTTTTCCAGGCCTATTGAAACATAATGGATTGAGCATTGTCAGCGAAATGACAAATGTGCATAATGCCATGCTTGGTTAGAAAAGCTTTCATCTCCTCAGATAATCTGTGAGCATTACGACATGCAACCCAGGAATCCACGCCTAAACGCACCTGTGCTCCAGATTTGACTCTCCATGTCAGTCCATTTCGTATGAGCTCCTTGGTGTTTAGTACCGCCTTCCAAATGATGGATATGTTAGCTGTGTTCCTGTGGCTCTGTCTTATCCAATCGATGATGTTGGAGGGGGATATGTACTTAGAGATGACCACCTTCGTCCATAAGCTGTGATTGTTGAGTAGTTTCCATCCTAACTTCGCTGCCAAGGCTTTGGAGAATATGTCCAGCCTCTTGATCCCCCATCCACCCCATCGCTTTGGTAGAGTAAGAGATTCCCAGTCTGTCCATGCAAAAGTCCTCCCGGGCTACTTTCCTTTCCACAGGAAGTGACAACAACTATTTTTCATTCGGGCTAGTATGCCTCGAGGGATCCATGCCAATGACATCCAATATACTGGCGTTGCTTCCAGAACTGCCTTAATTAAAACTAGTCTCCTTGCTTTGGACAGGTATTTGTGATACCAGATGTTTAGTCGCTTCTCTACCTTGGTTATAAGCCATGACCAATATGCAATTTTCTATATGAGGGGTTTTAACCTGAAGCCAAGATACTTCAAGCCTTCTTCGAGTGGCAACACAGTGAAGGCGAATCGCCTGAATGCAAATTGTAATTCAAATTGGGAGCATCTTGTAGCAGTGATAGTGGATTTTGCCTCATTTAGCACCATTCCCGTGGCTATTAGAAAAGTCCCCAGGGCATGATGGAAGGATGTGAGATCACCTATACCTCCATTAAGGAAAACAAGAACATCGTCAACAAACAACAGGTGGGTCAGTGTGCATGTGTCGATGATTTTGATTCCCCTGACTCGTCCTTGTCTGTGTTCTTCTCCGAGTAATCTATTGAGGCCCTCCATTATGAGAAGGAAAAGAAGGGGGGAGAGAGGGCAGCCCTACCTCAACCCTCGTTCCACGTGAAAAAATGGGGAAGCCGAACCATTTACTAGCACACTATAAGATACATTGGTGATGCAGCTCATGACCCATTTAATGAAGGGGTAGGGAAAGCCTCAGTGGGTTAACAAGATTCAGAGTTAACTCTGTCAAAAGCTTTGGAAAGGTCAATTTTCAATATCATTCCTTTGAGTTTTTTAGCCTGGACAGAGTGGAGGAGCTCCTGTGTAGTGCCAACAACCTCATGTATCCATCTATTCTGTAGGAAAGCAAACTTCTTAGGGGAGATGTGCGACGACACGATAGGCTTAAGGTAGTTCGTGATGATTTTTGCGATGATTTTGTAGATGCAGTTGCATAGGGAAATAGGTCTAAAGTCATCATAGGTCGAGGGCTTGTCGACTTTAGGAATGAGAGCAATGAAGGTGGAGTTGAGACCTTCCCACATCCTTCCCTTTCTACAGCATTCTTCTATGAGTCTTAGGAGATCCAACCCTAATATGTCATAGAAGGAAATGTAGAACTCTACTATCCATCTGTCCAGTCCCGAGCTCTTATCCTTCTTAAGCCACTTGAGAGTTGCTTCGAGCTCATCAAAGGATACTTCTTTAGTAAGTTCTTGTTCAGCCTCCTGATCAACAAATTAGGGGAAGGACTGTACTATATGTATTACCTCGGCCAGAGTAGCTATGGGAGGTGTTATCACAAAGCCAGACCCCTGAGAGGCTGCTGATCAGGAAGACTTTGAGTAACTATTTCAAACCAACTTTTGGCTGAGGCTTAGCCTCCTCAACCTGAGAGGGCTCTCTCACTAGGTTAAAGATTTTGATAAAGATTAGATGGCAAACTCTATGAAACAAGAGAAAAATATGAGTGGTTGAACATGATCAATAAACATCCATTGGGCTTATGGAGTCAAGAAATGCTTCAGTATGGCAATAATATTAACTTTACATGGAAGTCAAGGCATTTGGAGTTCAACATATCAGTAACACATTAGAAATATGTAGGAAGACATAGTCTACAAATACATGAAGGAAGTTAGAGCATAGCCAATGAGTTCTAAGTAATCATGCATTCATACTACTACAAGAAATGAAATGAAGGAAACCATATGGAAAATTTAAACATTGAACTCTTTGTAAATCCTGAGGAGCAAAGCCAAATCACTGTATTACATTAAAACACAGTCTTACACAAAAGCAGAGTATGAGTGTTCTTTGAAAAATTTACAACCCTTGATGCATTACATCTCTTGTCATATATACATTTAATTACAATATTGGATTCCTTCCTCCATGATGAGGGGAATTCGAATTTCACTTGACCTGACACCTACTTATCCTTAAACAAACTATTAATTAGAACTAGCTGTTAACTAGCAGTGCTAGTGACCTAATACAACTAGGAGTGTAACTCCTTATTATGATTACAACAACCTTATCTAAACATTGAAAGCATTCTTTGATAGTTTCAACCTCATGAAGTCGAATTTGATGAAGCCTCCCACGTTGTCACCTTACTGTTGATGGAAAACCCTAGAAATTAGGGAACATGTTTCCCTGTTTTTAGGTTTAGGATCTTTGAAAATTAGCACGTGGGACAGAGCCTTTATCTTCTCATCCATGACATATTTTACGAAACTAAAAGAGGTTTTTGTATTCCATGCTGTTTAGAACAGAAGCATCTCTTGTTTTTTTAAAACACTTCTCCAGCTGTCCAAAATTTGTCCTTGAACAACACATGTAAAACAGGAAAAATCTATTCTCTGAAATTAGGGTTTCAAAGAAAGCTTAGTATCTCCCAACTGAAAACACTTATGAAGATAGTGAGATAGGTTATTGTATATAGACAGTTGATGAAGATAAACCTCCTTCAAAATTCCAAGATACCTTTTCCTGTGACCAGAAACTGATCTTGAAAAAGACTGCTAAAACCAGAAGACAAAGCTTGACTTTCAATAGTTTCGTAGCGCAAGTTTAACCATAAATTCCTCCCACCTCAAAACGAATTTGAAGAAACTGAAAGAGGTTTTTGTAGTTCAGTATGTTAGGAAGAAAAGCCTCTTTCATTTCTCAAAATGGAGTTCTCAGCGGCTCAAGAACCGTTCTCGAAGGTGACTAGTAAAAGAAAAAAATAGAGTCTTTTATGCTGAAACAGACTTTTTCAGGAGTTTTGTAGCGCGCTACGAAAACACCTAGTTCAGTGCAAATTCTGGGTTTTACGCTATGAAAACTCCTATGCAGTTTTGTAGTGCATGAAAACCTTGACACAAGTTTGACATATGGAAATTTATGTGTGATGTGGGACCAGTGATAGGCAAAACCAAAGTGTTGACCTTATTTGACAATACCAACAAGGCTCCCTTCTAGGTCTTAGACTCTAAGTCAAACCATGGAAAGACTAGACCAAGACTAACACCAAACCTTTGGAATCCAACTGATGTTCAAAATTTAGGAATTTTTTTTTTTGAGTGATAACAGGAGGTTCCTTGAAGATGTATTTGAAATGAGAGTTCACCAAAGTTGCCAATTCATGGAAGGATTGCACTGATTGTCCTTGTCCGTTTTTGAGTTCCCATATAGTGTTGATCGCCTTCCTCCCATTTGCATATTTATGGTAAAATTTTGTGTTGTCATCCCCCTCCTTGAGCCATATTGCGCGGCTTCGAAGTCTCCAGCTCTCTTCTCTGTCCTTCAGGATTTGAGTCCTTCTTTGTAGAAGAGAGGCCATTTTGTCTTTTTGTTCCTGAGAGTCAATGATTCCTCCAGTGCCCTCTTCCAAAGTAAGGATTGCCTCCTCTGTTGTTCTTAGCACTTGCTCATCTTGTTCTCTTTTCCTTTGAGCCCATTCTTTTGAGAGGGATTTCAATTCCTTCATGTTATGTGCAAACCCCTCCGCTATGTTTCCCTCAGTGCCAACTGGATGGGACTTCCAGAAGTCATCCACCATCCTCATATAGTCAGCATCCTTTAGCCATGTGGAATTGAATTTTAAAGGTTCCTTGGGTTTTTGGATGGCATCTTGTATCTCCAGGTAGATGGGCCTATGATTTGATAAGCCACTTGAACCAACCCATAGTCTGATGTGAGAACCATTGCTGGCCAGAGCTTCTTTGATGAGGAATCTGTCAAGCCTCCTAGCTAGGCTGGCCTCACCTATTCAATTGTTCCTCTAGGTGGGTTGAATCTTAGTAGAGGGGATATCTATTAAGCTGTGATCCTCCATTATATTCTCAAAGACGAATGATAGGGAGTCCACTTGAGCTTGATGACCCCATGACTCAGCAAAACCTATAGAGAAGTTCAGGTCCCCTCTGAGGATGATGTTATCCTGCTGCAAGATAGATGAATTTAGCAGCTTCTGCTAGTATTCGACCCTGTCTCGGCAGGGACCATATACATTGATGATTCTGAAACTGGCTTCTATGGAAGATGATAATATGTCAGCTCCCATATATCCAATGCCCCCCCAAACACTAAGAAATTTGATGGAGTGGGTACAGACACCCAGGGCTACCCCTCCAAATCGGCCTGTTGCATCAAGAAGTGGAAGGTCTAGTCCGGGAGCCAAGATTCAAGGAGAGGAGTGATAGAGTAGGCAAATCCTAGGGTTTCTTGTAAAAAAATGATATCGATAGCTTCCATTGCGATTAAGCGTCTCAAGGCTAGTTTTTTCCTAGGACTAGCCATTCCATGGTAGTTATAGGAGAGCATCTTCATGGAGGGGGTGGATTTAGGATTTTCTCTACTCTAAGAACCCAGTCTAGTGTGCCTTGTTTCCACGAGGTGATCTCCTCCCTTGCCTGGTTTTTGGCTCTGGTAAGAGAGGAGGGACGACCTCGAGAGGGTTTGGGTAAGGAGGGGGAGGAGTTGAAAGCAAACCCTACTGCGTCGGGGCCCAATGAATGGAACTTTGAGCGGGTTGGGTATCAATGATCAAGGTAGATGGATTGAGCCATGGGCTGGAGTGGAGGGGCCTCGGGGATGGAAGGCATAGGTGGCGAGTAAATAGGGGGAGGAGGTGCAAAGGAGAAAGCTAGGTTGATAGGGAACTGTTGTGGGGGTTCGGGGGGGGGGAGGAGCTAGAAATGTGGGGGAGGAACAGAAGGGAGCTTCCAGGGGGAAGAAACCTCTATCAAATGAATGAGAAGAAGATGGTAAATGAATATCTGATGCAGAGAAAAAAAAAGAGAGAGGAGGGTTTTCCATGCCCGCGGTGAAAGCATCTCCTGAAGCTGCTTGAGCTCTCGTCAGTGGAGGAGAGGGTGGACAAAGTGGAGCTTTCCCCCGCTTCTTCTTAGTGCCTTGATCGAGCTCCCTTCCTTCCACCACAGGTGCCTATAGAGTCTGCTCTCCAACCTCAGTTACATGCTGGGGTGGTTCCTAAGGAGCTGCGATGCTCATGCCTTATTCGTGAGTCTTTTGTCCCCCTTTATTGTTAAGCGGACAATCCTTGAACACATGTCCAACCTTATGGCATCGACGACATCTATAGGGCACTCCTTCATAGTCCAGCAACTGCTTCCTAGTGTAGGTCCGCCATTGAATGGTGATATGCTCTTAAAGACCCCTTCTTGTGTCCATATCTACCAGTATTCGAGCATAAGCCATCTTACGAGTAGAGAGGTAGGACTTGTCAAACCCCATGTACATGCCGAGAGAGTTCCCAATGTGTCGGAAGATATCTTCCAACCAGAAATGGGGTGGGAGCCTCGAAAATCTGATCCAATTCGGGCAAACCCCTATTTGGTCTATTTCAGGATAAAAAGGGGGTGATCATCGCTTCAAGAGGACGGACACATGTTCAAAACACCAGTAAGATGATAAGACCTAGTTAGTGTGATCGGACCTTATGAACCTAAAAGTGAACCAGCCCCTCACAAAAGTCTGAACAATGGGTAGGCCTGCCAAGTGATGCCCCCAGACCTCAGAAGCCCATGGTTTGAGGCGAGCTACAAAGTGGTTCCATCTGCGAATCCTACCAACCAAAACCCTATCAGCAATGTCCATGGTATCGACAAGTTGGATGTCTTCCTCAAGCCACAATATGATGCCTTCTGCTTTGGATCTAAAACACCCAGCTTTCTTGTGGGGTCTCGCTTCCTTAGATGAGTCATCCTTTTGAGCAGGTCTACTTCCAGAGATAGGAGGGTCCTCAAGTGAAGGGGGTGTAGCAAATGGGAGTGGTTCTGATAAGGGAGGTATGATTGTATAGCTTCCAAAGGGAGGGACTGGGGGATGAGGCGAGGAAGGCAGTATCGAGGCTATTAGGGTCGACAAGAAGGGCAAAATAGAAAAGTGACCAGAGGATGAAGGGAGGTGGGTAAGTCCTGCACAAGTCTCCGAAGGGTTAGCGTCAAGGCAGCCGTAAACAAAGCCTAACGTCGATGGTGACGACGGGGGGAGGAGAGGGATGACCAGGTCAAGGGATCATCCGACAAGATCATTAGGTGGTTTGAAGGCCCCAAAAATGAAGGTAAGTCAGAGATGGTCTCATTCAAATTGTAGCTAAATGGAGCACGATCTTCCTTAGATGAGTGCGGGGTCATCCAAATAGAGCCCTCCATCAGCAGGTCCTCTGAGTAATCTACAAGATCGAGGTCCATAACTATCGGGGGCATGAAAATGCTAGCTGCCTGTGAGTAACTGCCAAAGATAGCTGCAGGAGGAGCGGACGTAGGTGACCCGAGCCTAGGTGATTGGCATGGAGCTGAATAGTAAAAATGACACAGTAAAAAAAATTAAACCCTTTCTGAAATGCTAAATCCAGGGTTAAAAAATGCAGAAGCCCCAGACAGACAAGTTACATGTAGCTGCCCTATTCTGCCATCTGCGTCGTTGTACTGCGTACACGATGGCTCAGTCGTACTCACCCTCGCTTACTAGTAGTTAATTGAAAGTAGAAAAATTTAGTTACTTCCTAATATGAGTAATAAGAGGGATATGTTTCATTTATTCAATTCTTAATCTAAACTTAATAATAATAATAATAATAATATTATTATTATTATTATTATTATTATTATTATTATTTCAATCTAAATTATAAATTGTGCATCTAAAAAATGTTAATAACAAATAAACACATTTTGATGTGGACAATGTAGTCCATAAATCAAAATTTTAATGCTCATGTTAGGAAAAATATTTCAATGTCAATAATACAAAATAAAAATTCTTATGGTTAAAACATTTATCTAATTTTATTATTCTACATTTTGGCCTTTGCTTAGATATGGCAAATTTTATTTGAAATATATTACAAAAAATTATTGGAAATATAAGTTTAATGTGTATAATCTATAAAATCAAAGTTCCAAAATAGAATTTTAATGCATTGAATCTATTTTCACATTCAAAAATGTAATTTATCTAAGTGGAAACATTTATTTCAAGTTTTACACTCTAAAAAAAGTTTTGAATTTTAGAAATTTAATTTCTCTCAACTCTTGCCATACCAATACCTGAAATAAATCTATATTAATAATATCAACAAAACAAATATCTACCAAAAACTATATATATATATACATATAAAATTAATTTGTGATTCCAAATATTTAACTCCATCTATATCTAAAATAAATGTCTACTAATTCAACAAATTTCAATAAAATTGAGTTATTCAACCAATTTCAATACAATTGAGTTATTAAAATGAGATCAAAACTCCCCATATTAAACTTTATAATTCTTATTTTAAGATTTCTTATAATATATCAACGCTTCTATACCATAAATCTAATAAAATATTAATTTTTTTATAAATTATATATATTTATCTTATTATATATATAATTATTCATATAGTTAATGAATATAAATATATGATTTTAATAAACATATATCTTATTATTATTAATGTATTTACATAATTTTTTAGTTTGGTAATATATATTATATTTTATTTTTGTAATATATAATTTACCATTAGATATTATGGTTTGGGTTTTGATTTTTGCAATTTTTAAATAAAAGTTTATTTTTTTTAAAAAATTTATATATTTAATTTTTCAAAATAAATTTGATCTTAGATTTTTTTTTATCAATATAAAATCTATTATACTCTTTACATAATATAGGGATCCACACTTTTCTTTACACCTTCTCCTTATTATTTTCATCACTTTGGCTTCTATTTCCCATTAAACATTAGTCACAATTTAAGTCACAATTTAAGTATCAATATGCTAGTGAGAAAGAGTGAGAAGAGGGGAAGGATACTAAAGAAAGATTAGACAAATTTTGGTCCACCAAAGCACTGAGCAACCATGGATAGGGAAACCACGATAGTGTTGGTCCAAAAGGAAATTGAACAAGCTAAGAGAGAGACTTCTGAGAAAGAAATTGTTTGTGAGACATAGAGATTACTAGAGAATTTGCTAATTGGATTCTAAATGTGAGACACACCCAACTAAGATTTAACCATAATATGCATTCCATTGATAATTACTAGCATCTCAAGATGATCGTGGGATGAGTTATTCCTACACATACTCCATGAAATTTAGCTCATTTCTTGAGTACATGATTGAGAAATGGGGCGAACAGAGGTTGACCTTGTCATTCCTCGAAATCGAGGTTGTTTGCCATCAAGTAACAAAGAATCAATCGTAGTTGAAGTATTGACTCTCTAAAGTGGTGATAATATAGTTTTCCAAAATTTAGATATTACAATCAGTATCACTTTCAGTGTTACTTTAAATATGTGTGTTTTCTTAGTTTTAAGCCTCTAGCTATTCTCGCTAGCCTGAGACCCTAAAATACTATTTTTTTTGTTTTCAACTCTATCTCAAGTCAAAATATATTGTTTATTAAAAACTATGTCTTGTCATTGGTTCAGTTTCGTCATGAACAAATTAAAGAAAATTATAATGTATATTTTTATCAAAATCTAATGAAAAGGCACAAACTCATACCTTTTTCTATTTTATAAATATTCATATCTAATTCAAATACTCAATATCAATAAAAGTTGTAATCATTAAAATATATGGATATTTTATATCTTAATGAGAATAAAAATACTCAAATTTTTTTATTTAATTATTTAGTATATTTATTAAAAATAATTTAAATTTTTTTATATCTTTTTATTAATTTAGGATATCCTTATTTGTTTCTAATATATAGTTTGTAATCATAAAATGTTCCAACAAAATTCTTATACAATTATTTTTATATAATTTGATTAATTTGAAAAAAAAAAATACCTTTGAAAATAATTAAAATACAAATGCTGCAATATAAATCATTTATAATTTTACTATCTAAATAATTCACCTTTACTTTTAATCATGTGTAACAAAATAACGTTCATAAACACAAATGTAAATATACAAGCCATCATAAAATAGCATATTACCACAAAGAGGTAAGCATAATTTCTAAGAAGATTCTGTCGTTCAGTTCATAGCTTCCAAACAAACATAATCATAACATAGGGCTATCATGGCTAAACATCATTGAAAATCTAAATGGAACGTTCTTGAGGCAGTGATTTCACGGACGTGGCGATGACTTGCATTATTGCATATACTCTCGATCTTCTTCGTGTCTCGTTTGCTTGTGCACGTAGTTGCGCTTATGTGGATTAAGTTTTCCCATCAGATCATCAAACTGTTATTTTAGCATTTCTCCCTCTTGCAAAAATTCTAAAAAATTGGCCGCAACAGTGCCCCAACCACGCTGTCCACCTTGTATCGAGTTGAGTTAAGCTCTCAATCTTCAGACAGGGGATCCATGTCAGGAACAAAAGCCATAAATCTAAGGAAGATTTTCAACGCTCCAAAATTCTGTCTGGTTATGATATATTTATTTTTTTAAACGAGATATAAAATATTTTACAATTCAATATAAAAGAGATATAATATAGCATTACATGCTCAATTATAGGTTTTGTTGGTCATTTATGGGATATCATGTAAGTCAATCATCTAAAGGCTATCTCTATAAGCAAGGTTAGAATTTGATGGGAAAAATGATTGTTATAATGCATTTTGGCTGTTAAATATTTTTAAAGATTTTGCATGAATGTATCTTCTGATGTGTCTTGAATTTTGCAAAACTTATTTTTGATGGCTAATTATTTTCTTAAAATCTTATTAACACCCTATGGCACTTGCACAGATAACATAAATAAATTGAATTCAGAGATCTTAAAGTTGGCAAAAGGTTTATCACTGATAGTGGTTAGATAATTTCTTTGCATGATTACAATCTTATGAAAGATATTTGTGGGAAGCTTCCCCAACAAATCTAAGAGCAAAGACACACTTGGCCTACAACTATGTGTCATAATAAAAGAATAATCACATACATCATGGAATTGAGAGCTCGCACCACCATAGCAGTAGGCTAGGATAACTTGTAAAATATAAAATTACTTCTGGTTTTGTTAAGGGAGGATTTAGTTTATATATTTGTTTTTTGTGTTTCTGAAAGGGGATTTTAGCTCAATTTAATGGTAACTTTTACTACAACAGAAAAGGGTCATTTTACTAGGTCTTAGAGAAAAGGAGGTGTTGAAAACTTTCACCCATCTCTTGATAAATAAACAAGTGTATAAAAATGAGGTTATGGGGAATAGGTGGACACATAAATCCATGGAGGAGTACAAGAGGAGGTGAAAAAATAAATTGACTTTGGTATACCTTTCCCACTTTATTAATACCATTTGGATGATTCTCTAGATATATGTTCAATTCCCTTATCCTCTCAAATACAATAAAGGGAAAATTATGGGTGGCTTGTATCCAAAAGATTTTGATATAGAAATTTGCAGGCAGAGTAATAAGTTATAGGTGAGTAATGAGAGTGTATTTTTTAGTTTATACAATTTAGGAATACCACTTCTCGGTGATTTGGATTTCATTTACTAGTGGATCTATTTAGACAAAGTTGATATGTTATGCACTTGTTCCTTGTAATATTATTGTGTATGGCTGTGTGGCCTTACATTTTACCAGTTCTATTAATTTTCTAGATATAGCAATCACATGTATGGGAAATTTAGTTGCTTTAGTACATTTAATTTTCTAGTCCAAATTTAGATAGTGGATCATTCCCTTTTGCACCAACATTAAGATATGGGAAATTGAAGAAAATAAAAGGGTTAGAAGGATTGGAAAGGGTCATTTTACTAGGTCTGAGAGAAAAATAGGTGTTGAAAACTTTCACCCATATTTTGATAAATAAACATGTGTATTGTAGGAATTTACAGGGTAAGTTCCTCAAACAAAACACCAAAGGACACTGCTCACACACAGATCACAGATCAATACACCAGTATTTTGACGGGGTTAAAACCCTCAAAGAGGGAAAGAGTCCACAGCCTGAGCCAACGCGGCCACTTCAGGCAATTTATTAATAAAAGAATGAAATTTTACATAAGCTTCTCCCATGAACAGTTAACCTACAAATGACCCTCCATGCTCTTTAAATAGAGAGCATGGACCAATTGGGTGTTAAGCCATGGATCATGTGTCAGTAATACCGAGGAGAGAATGAACCGTTGGATCACTACATATCGTGACCGTCAGATTGTAAGTTACAAAATGTACATAGTAAAGAAACACACTTTACCTAACTCTATACTAGACCAAGTTATACTTAACTATTTCCTATGTGTCGGAATATCCTAACATCCCCCCTTAAGAACAACTTGGGATAGGATTGAAGGATTTACAAATATGACACAATAGGAGAAGGAAGGAGGCACTAGAGCCTATCCCCCCTTAGTGACAACTTCCTGAACTCCAACGATAAATCGAAGTTTAGTGAACTTCGCCTCTATGAGAGCCTTTGTAATGATGTCTGCAACTTGATCATCTGTTGAACAATATTGCACTTCAAGAACATGGTCGTGAATGAGCTTTCTGATGAAGTTCATGTGCAGTTCAATGCGTTTGCTGCGCTAATGTTGGACTGGATCTTTGCATAGTTGAATGGCACTTTGATTATCACACCAAAGTGTAGTCGGATGTTGCTACTGAAAGCCAAACTCTGACAGGATCTGACGAAGCCAGAAGGCTTCCTTACTAGCTTCTACGGCACCACGATACTCTGCTTCTACTGAAGAAAGAGAAATGGCACCTTGTTTCTTGCAAGCCCATGTAATAGGTCCTGAACCAAGAGTGAACACATAACCTGTAGTAGACTTCCGATCATCAGGGTCACCAACCCAATTGGAATCAGTGAAACCAACCAATAGAGGAGCTGCTTCAGCATTGTAATGAATCCCAAACTGAACTGTACCTCGAACATAATGAAGTATTCTTTTAGCTGCTTTCCAATGACTTTCATGTGGGTTTTGCATAAACCGAGCAACAAGGACAACAGCAAAGGAAAGGTTAGGACGAGTATGGGTTAGATACAAAAGTTTTCCTACAAGTTGACGGTATAAGGTAGCATCAACTTTAGGAGAAGTACAAGTGACTGAAAGTTTGACTTTAGACTGAAAGGGAGAAGGGGCTGGCTTACAGTCTTCCATGTGAAAATGGCGTAGAATATCACAGGCATACTTGGACTGGGAAAGGGAAATACCTTCCTTGGATTGCAAGACTTGAAGACCAAGAAAATAATGTAAGTGTCCTAAGTCTGTCATTTCAAACTTCCTTTTAAGGCTAGAATTCACATGGTTTATAAGGTTTGGATCACTACCAGTCAGGATAAGATCATCAACATAAAGAACAAGAATGATAAGAGACTTGCCCACTTTCTTGGTGTAGACAGTATTGTCAGAATGACACCTAGAAAAGCCATTTTCTAAAAGAAAGTTATCCATTTTGGCATACCAAGCTCGAGGAGCTTGCTTGAGACCATAAAGGGATTTCTTAAGCCGACATACAAGGCTGGAGTTTGTTTGTATAAAGCCAATAGGTTGTTCCATATAGATTTCTTCATGCAAGTCCCCATGCAAGAAGGCAGATTTAACATTCATCTGATGGACTTCCCATTTGAAAGAGGCAGCAAGGGAAAGAACAAGGCAGATAGAGTTCATTTTGGAAACAGGGGAGAAGGTTTCAGTGTAGTCAATGCCTTCAACTTGCGAAAAACCCTTAGCAACAAGACGAGCTTTATGTTTATCAACTTTCCCATCTGGTCCATACTTGGTTCTGTAAACCCATTTGCATCTAACAAGTTTCCGTCCCTTTGGTAGAGGAACAAGTTCCCATGTATCATTTGCCAATAATGAATGATATTCTTCATTCATAGCTGCTTCCCAATCTGGATAGCCTGAAGCTTCTACAAAGGTGTCAGGATCATAATTCACTGAAGCTTGAGCCAGTAAAGAAGAGGCTCTATCAAACTGAGAACGTGTATGTCGCTGATCTGTAGGATCACCGGCAAGATCACCTGCTACATCCCGAGTAGCACGGACCCATTTTGGAAGCTGAGGAGCTGAAGGAGGATCCTAAGAAGGTGGGGGAGGATTTTCATCCTTGCTTTCATCATCTGAAGAAGAAATATTTTCAAAAGTAGAAAAGATAGGGAGAGGTGGCACATCTGCCGAACTAGGCTCATAGGGCGATATATTTTCAGCAAACTTTACATCTCTTCTAATGATAACATTTTTGGACTTAAGTGGAATAAGTCTATATCCTTTTACATCTTAAGAATATCCAACAAAAATACATTTTTCACTCTTAGGTTCTAAAGCTTTATGTTTCTCATCTGGAATATGGGCCCATGCTTCACTTCCAAAAACACAAAAGTGACTTACATCTGGTTTAATTGAGCTCCATGCTTCTTCTGGAGTGATATTCTTTAAAACCTTAGTAGGAGTGCAATTTAATATGTAATTTTCACAGTTAATTGCTTCTGCCCAATAATTAAGACTAAGTCCTTTGGAAGCATACAATTAGCCATTTCCTTTAAGGTGTGATTCTTCCTTTTAGCTACACCATTTTGTTGTGGAGTATATGGAACAATATGTTGCATTTGAATTCCATTCTCAGTGCAAAAGTTGATGAATTTGTTGTTAACATATTCTCCGCCATTATCAGATCTTAGCTTAAGAATTTGATGTCCAGATTGTTTTTCAACAAAGGCCTTAAAGGCCAAGAACATGTTAAATACTTCACTCTTGAGTTTTAAGAAGTATACCCAAGTGCGTCTGGAGAAATCATCAATGAAAGTTAAGAAATACTTGTAGCCAGAGAATGAAACAACTGGAAGTGTACCACATAAATCACTATGCACAAGCTGTAAAGGGGCTGAGGCGTGCCAAGAGGCACGTTTTTCAAAACTGTCCCGATGATGTTTTCTGAGTACACATCTGGAACAAGCACCATCTGTGCAAGATACCATTGGAAGACCTGTCACCATATTTTCTTTACATAGATTTTGGAGAGAGCGATAGTTTAAGTGACCAAATCGGTCATGCCAAAGTTTGCTCACTTCATCATTATGAGCAACAAATACCGAGGGAAGATTTGATGACCCAAAGTTGTGAAACTTATACAACCTTGTAGAATCATCAGTAATACCAGTAGCTAAAATTTGTCTAGAATCTCTTAGGTCCTTAATTACAACATCGTGAGGTGAAAATTCAACGATTTTACTTCACCTGAATGAGTTATCTAATATACAGATAGAAGGTTGCAGGATAAGGTTGGAACACATAATACATCATTAAATTGACCATTGTCTATATGAACAGTTCCAGTCCCTACAACACTAAGAGATCTATCATCACCAACATATATGTTTTTGGTGTTACAATCATTTAAAGAAGAAAACATGGCTTTGTTTTTGGCCATGTGATAAGAAGCTCCAGAATCAATGAGCCACTCATGAGAATGAGAAGAAGAAGATACATTTAGTGCATAGCCAGACTGAGATGCTTGACAACCACATGTAGAAAGTTCTATCCCTGAAGATGAAGTTGAAGTTGAAGAGTGCTCCAAATGGATGTTATGCTTCTTCATTGCTACTTCCAAGGCTTCCATCTTCTTAAAGCATTTGGATTCTAAGTGGCCATCTCGATTACAAAAGTTTCAATGTCTATCAGCCTTCTTCCCTTTGTTTTTATTTGTCTTATCATTTTGTTGAAATGATTTTTCATTTTGAGGCTGAAATTGCTTAGGACCCTTGTTTGGTTTAGGACCATTCCTTTTAGGATACAACTTCTTAGGATTCTTTGAATTTGGTTGCTACTGGGTGGCTAACGCTTTCTTAGAAGAGTTTCCAAGATGAGGAAGACCAAAGTGTAAGAGTTTTTCTTGTTCTCTTATTAAAGAATCACAAAAGGAATCAAAGGAAGGGGACTTGTAGGCTTGTCCTTGAGAAATGAAGGCTTCTCTTGTAGAATGGAAGGTGGAAACAAACACAGAATAGGCTGGTCCCAACTTAGTAAGAATGGAATAGATAAGGTTACTATCTTCTTTCTTAACCTTAACACCTTCCAAGAGAAGTCTAAGGGTCTTGAACTTGGAAAAAAAATCTTCAATGCAAGAAAAATTATTGGGGTCCAATGTAAGCAACTCATTTTCGAGTTGATGGGCTTTAAGTTCATTTTTAATTCCAAAAACTTTAGTGATATGTTTCATTGCTTCCTCAGGAGTATCAAGTTCTGCAATATGGAATCTAAGATCTGGAGAAATAGACATCCCTATCAACCCACGTGCTTGATCTTGCCTATTTTCCCATTTTGCTGCCTTATCTTCATCTTTCGGTTTGGTTTCTTGGCCTGAGGCTATTCTGTAGAGACCTTTACTTCTAAGTAAATCCACAATGTAGGACCACCATTGGAAGTAGTTGGTGTTGTCAAGAATAACTTGGCATGGACTTTCCATTTTAACAGAAACTGAAGCTATAGATGCTGAAACTAAGTGTTCCAATGGAAAGATCTCGAAAAATTAGGCTAGTTCAAAAAAAGGGCTCTGAAAACGGCTTCCGGATGAAGAAGTTATGGCTTTTTGAAGAAAAATTGATGAAGATGCCGACGAAGTGCGGGAATGTGCGGAAATGAAAAATCCGCCCCCACAAAAAGGAGACTTGAACTCAAGACCTCTACTCTCATAAATTAGCTTTGGACCAAGTGAGCTAAACTAAAAGTTTGAGAGAGAGAGAGAGGGGGGGGGGGGTTGTGTTTTTTTTAGTCACTGAAGCTTTGGGTTGCGTGCTTGCTTGAGAAAGCTCTTTTTCCCTACAAAACAAAAAAACACAAAACCCAAACACGAACATACAAACAAAAACAAGCCTTACGGCTTGAGGTTAGCTTTACCTGGAAACTAAATATTTTCCTCAATGTTTCTGATTTTCCGAGATCACACTAAGGCAGAGCGGAAAAGGGCATACACATGAGAAAAATCCTTCCTCTCTGTTTCTGATTTGCCCAGATCACAAAGAGTCACAGGGAAAAGAGCATACGCAGAAATGAAAGGTATAGATCCGGTAATAAAAAAAGCTAAATAAACCAAAATAATAAAGAGAGAGAAAATAACTAGAAACTGAAATAAACACTGTATACCTCCAGATCTTAAAAATGACATAGTTAGGGCTACCAGAAACCTTTTCGCGTGAAACGAAAGGGGTTCCTCACTGAAACAGATGCTCCTAACACAATAGAGTAGTCCTCTTGGCCTGAAAGAAGTCAGAAATAGTAGATCTAGGAAACGGTAGTCGGATGCAGTTCTACTGGCTTCAGATTTGGATCACCAATAGACGCGGCCCTCAAATAGCTCTGATACCATGTAGGAATTTACAGGGTAAGTTACTCAGACAGAACACCAAAGGACACCACTCACACACAGATCACAGATCAATACACCAGTATTTTGACGTGGTTAAAACCCTCAAAGAGGGAAACACTCCATGGCCTGAGCCAATGGGGCCACTTCAGGCAATTTATTAATAAAAGAATGAAATTTTACATAAGCTTCTCTCATGAACAGTTAACCTACAAATGACCCTCCATGCTCTTTAAATAGAGATCATGGACCAATCGGGTGTTAAGCCACAGATCAAGTGTCGGTAATACCGAGGAGAGAATGAATCGTCGGATCACTACATATCGTGACCATCGGATTGTAAGTTACAAAATGTACATAGTAAAGAAACGCACTTTACCCAACTCTATACTAGACCAAGTTATACTTAACTATTTCCTATGTGTCAGAATATCCTAACATGTATAAAAATCTAGTTTAAGGAGAATAGGTGGACAATAAAGCCATGGAGTAGAAGGGGAGGTGAAAAAAGAATTTGACTTTGGTATACCTCTCCCACTTTATTAATACCATTTGGATGATGCTTTAGATATAGGTCTGATTCCCTTATCCTCTCAAATACAATGATATTGGTGGTTTGTATCCAAAATATTTTTCTTTAGAAATTTGCATGCACTGTAACAAGTTATTGGTGAGTAATGAGAGTGTAGTTTTTTCGTTTATACAATTTAGGAATACCACCCCCCCTTTATTTCGATTTCATTTACCAATGGATCTATTCATGGAAAGTTGATATGTTATGCACTTGTTTGTTGCAATATTACTTTGTTGGTTCAAATGGTTGTGTGGTCTTGCATTTGGAGAGTTGGATGAAGCTTTTACAAGTTCTGTTAATTTTCTAGATACAGCAATCACATGTATGGGAAATTTATCTGTTTTTAGTACAATTATTTTATGAGTCCAAATTTCAATAGTGGATCATTCCCTTTTTGCATCAACGTTAAGATATGAGAAATTGAAGAAAATAAAAGGGTTAAAAGGACTAAAAAGGGTCATTTTACTGGGTCTTAGAGAAAACAAGGTGTTGAAAACTTTCACCCATCTCTTGATAAATAAACATGTGTATAAAAATGTGGTTTATGGAGAATAGGTGGACACATAAATCCATGGAGTACAAGTGGAGGTGAAAAATGAATTTGACTTTGGTACGCCTCTCCCACTTTATTAATACCATTTGGATGATGCTCTATATATATGTTTGATTCCCTTATCCTCTCAAATACAATGAAGGGAAAATTATGGGTGGTTTGACTCCAAAATATTTTGTTATACAAATTTGTAGGCGCTGTAACAAGTTATAGGTGAGTAATGATATTGTATTTTTTTTTTGTTTATACAATTTATGAATACCATTTCCCCATGATTTAGATTTCATTTACCAATGGATCTATTTAGGGAAACTTGATATGTTATGCACTTGTTCCTTGTAATATTACTATGTTGGTTTGGATGGCTGTGTGGTCTTGCATTTGGACAGTTGGATGAAGCTTTTACAAGTTATGTTAATTTTCTAGATATAGCAATCACATGTATGGGAAATTTAGCTACTTTTAGTACAATTATTTTACGAGTCCAAATTTCGATAGTGGATCATTCCCTTTTTGCACCAATGTTAAGATATGAGAAATTGAAGAAAATAAAAGGGTTAGAAGGACTGAAAACTTGTTCCAAAGAACCCTCAAAATGTGATGTCATAATATTTTCAAAGAAGACTCTTAGTTATTTGATGCAGAAATCATTAAAGTATCTCTCTGATGTTTATCAAGTGCACTCCATATACCCTTTACAATCTGTAGAAAAAGTCAGTGTGAAAAAGTTTTATTATTGGCCTCTGTTGTTTTGTTTGGCTTGTTTGGATTTTCTGCTGAGTATTTTGGTTTGAGGAGGAAGGATGAGTAGCAACAATGGGGTGCCGTTGAAATATAGGTACAAATTTAGATCCAGGATGGAAAAATAGGCATGGGGCTTGGGATGGATTCAAGTAACATGGGTGGGCCTCTAGTTTCCCACTCTAGAATTCTTGATGGAGATTAACTCTAGAATTATTGATGGGGATCATGACAGGAAGCCAATAACCTATAAGATGCAGATTATAGTTTGATCTTTCTAATGGTGCTATCCATGTACTGATCTTGGCTTGCTCAGTTGTACCTCCGTGGCCATGGCCAACAATAAGGAGTCTAGGGTTGTTATTGTGTTTGAGTTAAATCTTGTTGTGTATTTCAAGTGGTCCTATTCTAATTCATTTGAGTGAGCTTGAAGCTATTTTTTCATTCTTTCATGACTTGGCTTTGGAATTTGAGGAAGTGGGTGTGTGGTATTTTGTGTTGATGTAGTTTCGTATGCATATTTAGTAACATGGAGAGCATTTTATTGTTTTAATAGTTTTCATTGTTTGTACGCTTATGACTGTTTTGATCTTAATGTTTGTATGCAGATTCTTAGTGGGAGTTGCAGCTATAGTTGTTGGTCATTCATTACTTCAACTTATGCTATGTGGGTTGAAAATGGTGAAGAGGAAATATACTATTCCTAGTAGGAATTCATGCATGGTTGTTGTTTGCAGGTGATCAGGTATCCCTCAAGAGTTGTATTCTTAGTTTTTAAAATTCATGTCATTACGTTTAAACATAGTCACAAACACACATGTATGTAATTGAAGCCCTCTTTCTCAAGAAGGAAAGGGATAACCTTCCTTCACACTTATAAGTATCACTGAAGGCCTACTGCTCAACAAGGAAATGGATAACCTTCATGTCTCTCACACGTATATTATGGAAGGCCTACTCCTCACTAAGGAAAGAGAGAAACTCCATTAATTTGGGTACCTGAACTTTTGAGTGAGGATGGACTTATTCGTTATAGGTAAAATATCAATGTAAGAAATTTCTTCTTCTAGTTTGGAATTGACATGTTTTTGGTGCGAGTAATGTGTTTCTAACATGGAATTGACACGATTGTGGTGTGAGTTATGTGTTAAACACTGTTTTTGTTTTAGAATTGTTCATAATAATTGATATTTCTAAACTTATTCCATCTAGTGAGACAAAATATCAATGTAATAAGTCTCTTCTTCTTGCTTGAAATTAACAAGTTTTTGGCATGAGTAATGTGTAATGTGTTTCTAACTTGGATTTGACAAGTTTTTTGTGTGAGTAATGTGTTTTTATCTTGGAATTAACAAGTTTTTGGTGTGAGTTATGTGTTAGAGACTATTTTTGTTTTAGAAATGTTTATAATAATTGTTATTTCTAGACTTATTCCATCTAGGGAGAAAAAATATCAATGCAATAATTTTCTTCTTCTAGCTTGGAATTGACAAGTTTTTTGTGTGAATTATGTATAAGAGACTTTTTGTTTTAGAGTTGTTAAAAACAATCGTTATTTCTGGACCTATTCCTTTCAGGGAGATTAAATCATAAATGTAATAAGTCTCTTTGTCTAGCTTGGAATTGACAAATATTTGGTGTGAGTAATGTGTTTATAGCTTGGAATTGATGAATTTTTGGTGTGAGTAATGTGTTTATATAATTAAATTTGGCAAGATTTTGGTGTGAGTTAGTGTTATGAGAATATTTCTATCACGTGTATAGAGATAGAAACTTTTGTGACATTATCATAACATAATCCTATAACATGTTGTTATGAGATCCACAATGTCCATTTATTATAAGTTTAGTCTTGTAATTTTTAAAAGGTCCAGATAATATGCATTCAATCTTGTTAATATTAGTATATATACTATGAATCATTCAAAGCAATGCTAAAATATATACGGTGAAATGTATATTTATTTTTAAATCTAATAATATTTATTAGATTATGTAAATAATAACATAAACCATATTAATAAATCTATTTTAGAGTTTTTGTTGATAACATTCAATAGTTTTACTAGGTTGGTTATCTTATATGTCCCATAAGATATCCTTAGTCATATCTCATATATACAAATGTTATGGCATGTCCAGGTCAAGGACATTTGATTTCAGGTTCTTAAGATTTTATTGTTAGTGTTCCATGAAATTTCAAGCCAAGATTCAAGATTTAATAATTCATTTTCTTGTCATGGTCATTTTATTTTTTACTTATGATAAATATGTGAAATTTTTTAACATAATTATGTTATTGAAGGTAATTTTTTTAATCAAACATTTATTGGTAAAAGATTAATTTATTACGATAACATCACTCTTGAAGGGAAAATTTTTAAACATAACTTTTCTTGAGTGGAAACATAAGGACCCAAAACGTCAAAAAAAATATGTATGGCAGGTAAAAATAAATCCAAATGCCAACCCTACCTACAAGTCCTAGAGGACATCGATTGATTTCCAAATAACTCATGTGGCAAAAAAGATCGACACAAAATTCTCATCTTGCTTAACAGGTGGAGATTGGTTACAAAGTGGCTTTATCAGTGTTAACGGGTGGAGATTGGTTACAAAGTGGCTTTATCACTGTTAGGAAGAATCAATGTTAGTTGTTCCTATACGATAAAAAAATGAATTAATTAAAATTTAAATAATTAAAAATATTAAGTATTATGAAAATATTTTAAAAATGAGTAAATCTTCATCACACGTTTCATTAAATATTAAAGAATTTATGATTGAATTATTTAATATTAGTATAATCAAAGATTTAGTAAGAATCTAGAGCAATCAAATCTCTTGAACTGTAAATCTTTTTTCTATTTTTACATTGTAAAAGAACCTTAAGATTCAAGAGGATTTATCTTTCTCTAAACTTGCTATATATATTATCTTTCTCTATATTTTTATAGATGTATGATTAAGATGGATCTATACATATATGTGAGTTTGTTGTGTGTAATTTTTCATTGGTTAAATTGCATTTTTGAATATATAAATCTATTCAAAGTCTTGAAAAATTCCCACGACACTTGGATTTTATAGCTACACATCTTACACTTGTAATGTGAACAGTTTTTAATGAATTCTATACAAAATTATCCAAAACTATAACTTAAAAAAGCCAAAATTTATAATAGTGAACTATTTGAAATATTTTAACAATATATTTTTTTTCAATTGCTTTAAAATATATATTCATAGCTTTATTTGTTTATCCTTATATAATATAGACATTGTTGACATTGAAATATTTTATCTATTTAACTATATATAATATATGCATATTTGTAATTAAAGTATTTTACTATAATCATAAAATATTTAATTTATAAGAAACATTGAATAATCTATTATTAATAATATGGCACATATAAATTTTATATTAAAAATCAATTGAATTACACATCTTCTTCTTATTACGCTTAATAAAAAGTAATTAAATTTTATAAATATAAATATTTTATTTATTGGTGAAACTGAAAGTGAAATAGTTTTACCCTAACTTATTCATGATGGTTTATAATATCAAGAATGAATCAACAAGATTATTGATACTTTATAATTATTTTAATTAAAATGAACCACATATATGTATTTTTTTTCTTTTATTATAGAGAGCATTATTTTTTATGTTGAAAATATTTTATTTGTATTTTAAAAGGGACACATGTAAGTTGAACAAAAAAGGGATTTCACATCTTCCTCATATTGTGCTATAGAATGCTCCTACCAAAACAACAAACAATTAATGTATAAATTCAAATTAAATAATAATTACACCTAAAAACTTATTCTACACAATAATTCAAAATTAAAATAAATTTATGCTTACTAATAAAAAATCAAAAACAAATTTATATTCATATAGAGGAAACTAATTCTGGTAGTTATGTCATCTCTCAAACATTTCTTCCAATGTGTCTAGATTTTAAAATTGGACTTCTCTTTATATTATTGGTAGAGTTAAATTATTTGTGTACCTTCTAGAAAGTTCTCACAGTGTTTTCTAGGCACTTCTTCTTATTTCTAAAGTGTCTTTCTACAGGGAAAATCTTCTCTACCTCTTTCATCTTTTCTTCATACGTTGCTCCTCTAGCTTGTAAGAACACCCAATCATATTTTATGCAATAAATTATAATTGTACCTATATAAAATTTTCCCATGATTTCCTTATGATATTGTAATTTGTCCACATCGAATAAACTTATTTTCTAAATTTCGTTTTGTCAATGAGATTTTCCCTATTGCATCGACAAAATGCCAAGGTACCTCAAACCAACTTCTCAACCTCAAGCTAGCCCTTGGGTCTAAGGGGACTCTATCATCAAATTTAAAAAATTGGCTACCTACTTTCACTTAACAAAAACCCAGAACATTAAGTTTAATAGCCATATTTAAAGGGTATCAACTAGAAGAAAGAGGGTCGTGGATAGAGATGACAGGAGACTAGAATGAAGGTGGAAAACCTCTCAGATCATATGCATTTCCATTAGGCTCAGAGTCTCATATAATAGAACACGGAAAGTAATGATGAAAGGTGGAAGAGAACATAATAACACTTTATCCTAGAGTTAACAACACTCTATCCTAGAGTAAACAGTGAGATGGATTATCATTTTATCCCTAGGGTGAAAAAAATGGCCATTGGGCATTAAAATCAATCTAGTAAAGTATAAATGCTAAGTTCTAATGTAATATTTCTCAACATTTACACTTTTTTGTTTCTTTCTTTCTTTTTTTTTGGTTCTCCTTTTATAATAAGATACACTCTTATTTCATGAACTGCTATATTGATATGAATTTTCACATACTATGTTGAACACATGAATAAGTTACCTTTCATGTTTATGGGTTCTAATTCTCTTTTGAATCTTCTTTTCACTTTCACATTAAACCCTTTCAGTTTCCCTAAGGGAAATATCCATTGTACTCAAGGGTATTCTTACATTAGATTATGTTAACAATATAAGGCCAAATGCCACAATATTGAGATTTAATCCTTGCACTTTCTTGTTTTGAATGTTCACCATCCTCAAGACCCAAGAATACAATGTTTTTCATTGCTTGACGGACTCACCCTCTATGTCAACTTATATCTCTTTTCCGAAAAAAATTATAAACCCAAAAAAAAATCTTGAGGTCCCTTCCATCTGATGGTTGTAGTGATATAGTGAAACCAACTACCTAGATTAGAATGAGGACCCACCCCCATTGGGATGACACACTTAGGGGGTCCACACTTATGGTTCCAATCCATGTTATTAAATTAACAACATAATTTTTTTAGGCATGTGTTATATTCTTTGTGCGACTAGTTGGAGACGTTGTTACCTTGCGTCAGGCATAGGTAGAGAAATTTTTTGGTCATGTGTTATATTCTTTGTGTAACTAGATGCATACATTATTACAATGTGTCACGAAAAATGAGGGGGTTGTAAGGGGAGAAGTATCCCCCCTACTAAGCACAAGGTTCAAGTTAGTGGCCCAAATTTTTTTTAGGTCAACCCAAGTCTGCTTTTGGGCAAACCCACCCCATGGGGGCTTCACTCAATGAACCTCTAACATATCACATGCATTTGTGGCATACTAAACAATACCCCTAATTTGACTACATATTGGAAAATACCTATAAATATCACATTATTTAACCCCTTACCAATGCAAATCCAATACACCTTCCCAATTTAAAAAACCCCTACATTAACTAGATATTGTAGGTATCCACTTTTTCATTAACATTTTTTATACCCCTTTATATTTTGTCATTAGCTTTGAGCTCCATTTTTTATACCTGCTAATATAAAATCCATTTACCCCCTATATATCCCCTAATATATTATGTCATTTTTTCCTCAATATATATCCCCCCTGAATGCACGTCGTAAGGTATTGCTCCCCCAGTGAAGCCCGTGTGACCCACCCATGGTTTTGGGAAGGGTTTTGCACATGGTATTTTGTAGATATGTTCAAGGGACCTATGGTTATGTTCTAATATAGGGTTAATGAATTGATGATTTATCAATGCTTGAACATGTATATAATGTATTGTAATATTGAAATGAATATAATGAAAAATCAATCTAGTTTTCCTAGTCTTTTAGATTTTGTCAAGGGAACTATGGTTATGTTCTAATATAGGGTTAATGAATTGGTGATTTATCAATGCTTAAACATGTATATAAAGTATTGTAACATTGAAAGGAATATAATTAAAAATCAATATGGTTTTCCTAGTTCTCTATGCATATTTTTATGTTCTCGTAATTGTAGATTTCATGTTTTCTTTAAGAATTGATTTGCAGGTAATCTATGTACAGGGTTAACATATTCAACATTACTCTACATAAAATAGATGGAATTAGGGGAGGAGGGAACACCCCTCATCATTGTTCCAACCTATAGCTTGGGCACCCTTAATACTTAGCTATTCCACTTCCCCTCCTAAAGTTTGGTGCCATGTATTGGGAATTACGTATGTATATAAGTATTTGGCCTATGACTTACCATCGACAAGGCTATATTTCCTGAGATTTTGTTTGATGTAAATGCCATTTCTCTTGAGCTTAATGAGCACTCACCTTAGCTCATTCATAGGTATAAATGTGTGTGTGTGTGTGTGTGTGTAATGTGTCATCTCTCTTGAGCTTGCAAATTTATATAGGTCATGTTATTAACAATCAATAATATAATAGGGTTTCAATTGACAATATATATTTACCTATCTCTGATTCCTTGACAAGTTTAGACTCATTTCAAGCTCACAGTAACACACATTTGATATATGCAGGAAATTAGATTAAATTGAGTCTCATGAATTAAACAAAGGAATTAAACCATTCCTTAGAAATTATACCAGAAATCAACATTCCATATTCTTGTAGTAAATCACATTCCTCAGTATTAATATATGCATTAAATCAACACAAGAAACATATACACAATATTCAAATGGAAAAGAACATGAAAGAATACTTATCTTACGAAGATGTTTGGAAACTAAGATTAGGACTTGAACTCTCCAACCAATCCTAGGAAGACTACACTACACTCATTCTTGTAGTCAACCACCCTTGAGTAGGATTCAGAGTTAGAGGAGGTAGTTTTCTCAACAAATCCCATCTATTGCACCACAATGGCTATTAATTCAACAACCAAAACATCATAGGGGCTCAAGCAGGGCACATAGAGTTTCAATTACTTTTTTGAGAGGGAGGTAAAGAAGTAAAGAGGTTTATTAACTATGTTCTACTCTAGGAATAAGAGCACACTTGTTATTAGCTTCATAACAGTTCTCACACCTATGTTCTTAACCCATTTATACTACACTACATGTTATCAACCCTCTAGCTATGGGGTGTCTCAACCTCTGAGTACTACTCAAACATAGTATCCAATGGTTTTGTTAATGTTGGGAACACAGGTGTTATAGACATATTTGGGCACTGCAACCCCAATCACATATGTCCATAAACCAAGGGCTTCTAAACCTCTAAAAGTGTTGTTTCATACCCTAAAGGAACAAGGTAAGTTGATTACATAATTTCCCAGAAGTTCTCCCTGAAAAACTGCTCAGAACTGGTCAAAACTGGACCATACAGACTGCTCCATGCTGAGGGTGCGATGCATCTCACTTGTTACACATGGGGGTGAGATGCATACTGAAAAGCCCTTCTATAGGGTGTGATGAGCGAGAGTAGACAAATGGCAAAAGCAGTTTGCTAGGTGGAAACTCAAAGAATCTTCTAGAAACTGCTCATATGACACTTGCCTCTCTGAATTTTCCCAGGGATGAGTAAGAGATCATGAAATCTCCATGTGGAACCAAGAAATATCAGTGAAATGACACTAATCAAAATCCCAGAAGCTGGCTCACTCTCTTGCAAACATCTATATATGGATCCCTCATCCTAGAGATCCAGACGCTGGAATTTTGTAATTTGTAAGGAAGTGTTGTTGGTTTCTCTTTGAAGACATTGTATTGTTGGGTGATATTGCTTTGTATGAGGTGAAGAGGGCTTTCATGCTGGGAGGATGATGCTAGATCAGACAGCTTGGTTGTAATCCTCTCTTCTACTAGTTCTATCAATAAAGCTATTTGAGTTTTCCTCCATTTGCTTGTATATCTCTAAATCTTGTATTTGTATATGCATTTACATGGTTAATGTACATCTGATCCTACATTGTTTATGGTTATAGATCTCTATGCCTTGATGGTATTTTGCTGCTTTGACTTCACAGGTGTTTTTTGAAGAGGGATAAGTGAGAAAGGAGTGGCAAAAGCTTTATCAAAGGAGAGAGGAAACAAGAAAGGAGACTAGAGCAAGACTGCGGTTGGTACTCTCTACTTCTCTCTCATCTATCCCTCATAAAGGAAAACACAAGTAACTTTAGTTTGTTTGTTTCTAAGATAGCTACCCGTCTTAGTGGGACTAGCAGCTCTAAATGGACACTAGTTTTCCCGATAACAAAATGGCGAATCCGCTGTGTAGTGAATAGTTTGTTTGTTTTCTTACTATTGTTTGCTTTATAAACCACAGACAGAGCCTGAAGTTAAACTAGCTAGCCTTCGAACTACTTTTGTTATGCAACTACAAAGTAGATCAATGCTGCTTCAGTCAATCTCCGAGTTGGTTTATGAACTGAACATCTAGCTTGAAAACATCCTTAGTGCCCTGGTGGTAGCTCAAATAACCTCATATATCAGCCCCTATACTTTGTATTTACTAAAAATCATTAGCTCAGCCTAAATCCCTAAACTTAGCTGCAAACTATGAGTGAAAACAAAACTCAGTCTCATCCCTGGACCATCGCACTATCTCTCATTGGCAATCTGGATGCATCGCACCTCCCATGTGTTGCAGGTGAGATGCATCCCTGTTTCCCTTTGTTACAGGTGCGATGATTGAGTAAAGACTGTTTCTGCCTCCAGATTTTAGTTTTTTCTTCATTGTCTTCAGCATTATTCAGTAGTTTTACTGTCTATGATCAATATATCACTGTTGAAACCATCTTCCTTTGCATTATTTTAGCCTCCATTGATAAGGAATTGTGAATGCTTTTTATGTATTTTTCATCATTTACAGCTCTCCTTTGCAAATAGTAGCTTAATCAAACTGTCGTCTTTTGATTTGAAAGTGTTGCAAGTGTCATTTTCGGTCAAGAAAAAGAGTGTCATAAAGCATTCCTCTTTTAGATAGTTGATTACACTTTTGCCATTGTATTTGATTTGAATTAAAATTATTTCAAGTGTCGAAAGCAATTTTAGATTCGAAATCACAAAGTGTCATCTTAGTCTTCCTTTTTTTTTGAAGAAAAAATTGTCAGTATTGTTGCTTTGAAAGAAAAAGATTTGATTTGTACTTAGTTTTCTTTTTTGTCATTCTCACATTAAGGAAACTGAAAAACAATACGTGCATGTGCATTTTCATTTAGACTGCATGCTGAAATTGATTTACGAAAAGTGCATCTAGTGTGTGCTCTCTGCTCTATGTTGAAAGAATTTCATCTCTCTTTCCTTAGTAGCTAGGATTTTCATTGCAAAAAGAAAGTAAACGACTATTTATCATCTTAGATTGCACATTTAGGAATTGTATATCCCCATCACACGGTGAACCTTAAAGGCAAACTTATTAAGAAAGATCAACTGTAAAATAAACCTCAATGAACATAAAAACGCTTTGGAACCTAACGCACAACATTTAGAAGTCTAGGCTAGAGATGTATTCCAGCGTCATGAAGCCTAGTAACTATCGCTCTCATCATAGGTTGGGTGATTCCTCCTCTTTGTGACGACAAGTGCTAGTACGGACTTGTGCTCCCACATACCATCAATTATATATTGGGAGACCACAATAGGCTACATCCTCTATCCTTAGGAAGCCGTGTCTGCTGCCCTATCAATCACAATGCACTGAACACAACATTTGGGAAGATTGACTGTCGTACTGTAAAAAGTATTCTGCAGTTTTGTGATTGGTTTGGTAATCCCTCTCTCTAGATTTCCAGAGTAGTCACTTTCGTTCCTTTTCAAACTCCTTAAAATAAAAGGTTCATTTGAGCACTTGTCACTTCAGGCTCATTAAAAATCGAAGGTGACTAAAGTCATCTTTAGCTTTTTCTCGACTCTTAAAAATTGAAAAAGAAAGTTGTGTCAAAGCGTCATAAAATTTATTTTAATCAAAATAACATCATTGTTCCCTTGTTGGTCTTAGGTTGAGAAAATGAATTCTACCAATCAAGGATTCCCCCTTGGGGGAAATCCTAGTCCCTTCTCCTCTTGGGGAGATGTCGGTGCTCCACACATGGCCACATTGTCCCTTCCAGGACTCACAATTGGCCTGCCAATATGGCTTTTCTTGACTTCTGTCATTCAAAACACCACAATTCCTTAGTAATCAAATCAGCAACCAGATGATACTAAAGTTTCTCCCCCACCTTCTACTTCGTTTGTTTCTCCTTCTCCTTCTTCCTCTTTGCTTGGTGAATCTAGTAATGTTAAAAACCAAGTAACTGAGAAGAAGAAGAAAGGGAAGGAGAAGAAGAAGAAGAATCCAATGACGAAAGGGGGCAACCATGCATCATTTGGCGAAAATCCACACGTTGCACCTTCCAAACCTAAATCTGCATGTGTCATTTGCAAAGGAGACCACTATCATCGAGATTGTCCCTGCATCCCACAGATCTTGAGGGACTGGTCTCCCCGCTTGCACAATCTGGTGTCTTCAATCTCTAACGATCATGCTGAGAGCACACCATCAACTAGTGAAAATGAAGCTAATGGAAAGAAAGGAAGATCTAAATTTCCTTGTAGACTGTGTGAAGGCGATCATGCCCTCCACCATTGTCATTTCCTAGACGAAGCTAAAAGAGTCTTGGATAACTGTCTTGCTTCACCACAGTGACTTCCTCCAGGATACAAGAAACTCTTGCCGATTCCATCGCTAGTTGAAAATCTAATTGACACACTGTTGTTGTCGGTCGAACCACCTATCATTGAAGATAGACCCTATGAGTCCACACCGGACCAAAGTCAACAGGTCGAGATGGCAGTCGACCCAATCTTGTCTTCAGAAGGTCCACCTTCAGATGATACTGTCACCAAAGAGAATGAGAATGACACCATTCAAATTCTTTTCGTTTACAGAATCCGATGAACATGGGGGCAATCTACCCATTCCTTTACCGCAGGAAGGAAGTTCATCTAAGATTTATCCGGCCATTTATTCGGTCCCTCCTCCAAGCAATATAGTCATTTCCTTCGATTGTAATCTACTAAGGAGACCCTGCCTACCATCTAATGTACCATTCCGAATCATAGTACAAGCTTACAGAATGATCATGGTCGGTACTATCATAGATGAAGGGGCTTCTATGAGTATCCTTTCCTCAACTGCTTGGAAAGCACTTGGTTCCCCATCGCTTCTGCCTAAGATTCGAAATATGACAGGCTTCAACAAAGGAACCAGTTGACTATTAGGGATCCTTCCAAATTTGCCTATAACTTTGAGAAGGAAAATTGTTCATCTAAACATGATGGTAGTCCAAGGGCCTCTAGATTACAATCTACTCCTTGGGCGTGACTACATTTATAGCATGGGAGCTATTGTTTCCTCACTCTTTCGAGTGATGTGTTTTAAGCATGAAGGCAGAGTGGTCCACCTAGTTAACCAGCTTTCATTCCCTAGTTCAAACACAACAATTAGTCAAATTCCGTCCCTAACTAGTCTTTTTGCACAAGGAATGTCTCATCAATCTCCAGTCCGTCAACCTGATGAGCGCGAGTGATTGAGTGATTGTGACTGAAACCCAGGAGGCATGCACCCTGGTCTGCTTTGGCAGGAAAACCCTAGATATAAGGTAGGTTTCCGCATAGGAATATGACTAGTCTGACTATCCTGTCCGTTTAGGAAAATGGATCAGACTGGAAAAGGATTCCCCCATCAAAGGTTAGGTGATTGGAACTTGAATCACCTTTGTCCATTTCGATGGACAAAGCTGAGGAAGCGTTTTATTTGCTACACAGATGGAACAATCTTGCTAATGCAAGAACTTCTGTATGGTAACCTGGAAACTCTATTTAGTTATACCTGGGGGCATGCAAACCTTTTTGTATGCAAGTGAAAAGTAACCATTTATTTTCTTAGTTTGTAGGCTCTCAACCCTTTAAACTCGTAGGTTGGTCGTTCCTAGCTTGCATAACAAAAGGCTTCGGAGAAAAGTTTCGAATGGGGAAAGCTCCCTAAAAAATGAACCTATCGATGAGACATCCTTATTATACGACTGGCACGAGCAGTTTTATGCGAAGTTCAAGCTCGTTAAAAAATAAACCTAGCAATGAGCAAATGTTCCCCCAGAGTTTAAGCCCATTAAAAAATGAACCCACCTTGGGTAAATAACCATTGCAATCGCATAATTATCAGCTTTTGAACCTTGGTTGTGTTCTTACCATCACCACCACTCTTTTTTAGCCGATCATACGCCCTCATTTGATTGTTTACCCTTTGGGGAACAACTGCGACGAGTGATTCTATTAGCCACCTTCTTTACACTGATGTGATTGAAAAGTTCCAAACCTTACTTGGAACCAGTTGTTATCCAAAAACATCACTCGTTCCTCAAAAAACGAGTCTCCTTTAAGCTCTTTTCATCTTACTCATAAAATATGAAAATATTGTTGAGTAATTGGCCTCTCCAACTCGTTAAAGTGATCGGAAGTGCCATCCCTCCTCTAGCTTTTAATCTTTTTGGACCTCGGGGATCATTACACAGAAAGATTGAGTGCTTGTCTTGTTCGGCTCATTAAAACTAGCGAAAATTCATCCCTTTCGTATTATTTTATACTTTTTCATACTTAAGGGATTATATTACGAAAAAGGACTACTGGAGTTGCCTTTATGTCTCTTTTTAGACTCTCTAAAATTGAAAAGGATTGAGTTATCTTTGTCATTAAACCCGTTAAAACAATAGCGACAAACTTGTCCATGCAGATAAGAGCGAGTTTCATTGTCGCTAGGTTCATTAAAACATAGCGACAAGTTTACCCGAAGGGCAAATTATAGAACAAGCATATGTTATCCTCCTCAAGCTTGAAAAAAATAAAGAGGTACTGGTTAGGAATGACTGGGGAAAAAGGGAAGAAAACTTGAATAACTTCATTGGTAGTAGGTCGCTCTTGAACATGACACTTTCACTCCATCACCATGATTGAGTTGGGTTGGGTTATTCCGTTCACTGGTCATATCACCATTGGTCCACCATACCATCCACTTTGGGGTTAACGCTACCAATCCATTTCAATGTCGCCGATATGTTCAAGAGAAGTCACTCAGAGAATTCACCAACCCAGCTAATGTCTCATCCACTGCAATACCTTAACGCTCCATTCTTTCATGACCACCACCTTCAACCTTGTATCATTAGATCGTTTTCACCTCCACAAAATCATTTGCTCCATTCCGTGTCATAGATGTGGGATTCATTAAGGCCCTCCTATGACGGGTCACTTCTTGTCGACATCGGCTCATTATCCAAGAAGTTGACTTAGGAACAACCCTTTTAGTACTTTGAAGCTTGCATGCCTCAATGACAAGTTTCTCACTTCTGGCAACAGGTTTACATCAATGGCCTTCGATTGAAAGATTTTGCGTGGTGTTCGACATCAACTCATGTATTCACACCACGTGAATTGTACTGTAGTACCTTGAGGGTCATTATCATTATCAGTGATTCCTCTCACACCTGTAACAACTTACATCATTGGCTAGTAATCAGGCAATGTCTTTCCATGTTCGACATCAGAACATCTTTTCACATGGATTGACTTGTACTTCGGGCGAAGATTGAATGAGTTTGAAGACCCCGGATCTAGTTTCATCCATCTGGGCTGTGATATATATTTAGGAAAATAAAAACATAAAATGTACATCATAGCTGCATAGATAATCATCCAAACTAAGGGATGATGGCTCTACCAGAATCATCAGTCTGCCACACAGACGATTGTCTGTCTTATGTACATGAAAATGAATTTATAAAGCTGAGCATGGGAATGCCCGCCTCAGCTAGATCATGAAAATATTATGAAGATGATGTATTGTGTTGTATCTTATTACAGGTCACCTTCCAGTTCAAAAAACCTCAGATCCTCATAGTAAAGCATTTCACTCGACATCAAAAGATTTACGACCTCATGCTTTAGGGGGCAATTGTTATAGACATATTTGGGCATTGCAACCCCAATCACATATGTCCATAAACCAAGGGCTTCTATACCCCTAAAAGTGTTGTTTCATACCCTAAAGGAACAAGGTCAACTGATTACGTCATTTCCCAGAAGTTTTGCCTAAAAAACTACTCAGAACTGGTCAAAACTGGACCATACAGACTACTCCATACTGAGGGTGTGATGCATCTCACCTGTTACACATGAGGGATGCAATGCATACTGAAAATCCCTTCTGTAGGGTGCGACGAGAGAGAGTAGACAAATGGCAGAAGTAGTTTGCTAGGTGGAAACTCAAAGAATCTTCTAGAAACTACTCATATGACACTTGCCTCTCTAAATTCGCCCAGGGATGAGTAAGAGATCATGAAATCTCCAAGTGGAACCAAGAAATATCAGTGAAATGACACTAATCAAGATCCCAGAAGCTTACTCACTCTCCTGCAAACATCTATATATGGATCCCTCATCCTAGAGATCCAAAGGCTGGAATTTTGTAATTTGTAAGGAAGCATTGTTGGTTTCTCTTTGAAGACATTGTATTGTTGGGTGATCTTGCTTTGTATGAGGTGAAGAGGGCTTTCATGCTGGGAGGATGATGCTGGATCAGACAACTTGGTTGTAATCCTCTCTTCTACTACTTCTATCAATAAAGCTATTTGATTTTTCATTCCAATGCTTGTATATCTTTGAATCTTGTATTTGTATATGCATTTATATGGTTAATGTACATGTGATCCTACATTGTTTATGGTTATAGATCTCTATGCTTTGATGGTATTTTGCTGCTTTGACTCCATAGGTGTTCTTTGAAGCGGAATAAGTAAGAAAGGAGTGGCGAAAGCTCTATCAAACGAGAGAGGAAACAAGCAAGGAGACTAGCGTAAGACTGAGGTTATTACTCTCTGCTTCTTTCTCATCTATCTTTCATAAAGGAAAACACAAGTAACTTTAATTTGTATGTTTCTAAGATAGCTACCCATCTTAGTGGGACTAGCAGCTCTGAATGGACACCAGTTTTCCTGATAACAACAGGCCATGGCCCTGACGAATTCTTAGCTAGCAATCCCCATGGGTTTCTCAACCAAGATATGGCAAAGCATCCCTTGTTCACTAAACTCTCTTGTGGCATTCAACACACATCATGCTTAGGCCTCACCAACACACAAGAAAATTACATAATTCTCTAAATGATAGGGCTTCCACCAACACTAGTGGAAACCCTTCAGCTTGTAAGGATGTGTTTGCGAGGTGATCATCTACCCCTTTCTAATTTTCGTTGCTTCCTTGACTCCTCTTACATGTTGACTTTGTCAACATATCCCACGAGGTGGCCTATGGACTTGTCCTCTAATTAGAAGTCCATGTATTCCATTAACTACCTACAACAAGACCATGTCTTCCAACATGGAATTTGGTGAAAAATTAAATGAAGACTTGGCATACAAGCATCTCCTCCTCATGCAAACCTCAAAATCTATGTTTAATCTCAGCTAGTTATCATTTTTTTAATTAAGTATTTTTCATATGAATTTACAATCCATAATAATATTTACAAGAGGGTAACAAAATGGTTGTCATAAATGGATAATCATTTATGCCCATGTAAATAAGTGGTTATATAATGGAAACTTAAAATATATTATTAATTTAATTTGGAAAGAAATATTTGTAGAATTTTTCAATAACCATTCAATATAGGTAGGAATTGGTGCAACTCCCTTATTTCCCTTTTTTGAGTTCATATTTTTCAATAAAGAATGCACATACTAGTTATCAACATGCTTGGTATTTGAAAAATTGGAACAATGACAAGAAAGATCATACAATTTTGTGAAAGTTAGGTTACATGGTTGGTTCATTGTGTAGATTCAATTGAATATTTTTATGGATATTTTTTCAATCTGTTGTATTTTTATGAGAGAATATTGAAGAATTGTTATTGATTTCTCATTCTAGTTATTGATTCCATAGGGTTTAATCATTATTTTTTGTCATATTACACTTGCTCAAGTGCATTTTTCTATTAAGTGTGCAAGATAACCTTTTATTTTGTTGTTTGTAAGGGTAAAAATAAGTAGGCAAAAGTTAGGGATGTTTTTATTCCGATGGCAATATGTAGCCTTTAGCGGGTCACCAACAAAGCTAGGAAGAGATTCAAGTTGTCTTTGTTCTTTTGGCAGTAATAATGGAGTGGCATATGAATGATACGAAAATATTTGAGGACTGAAGGTCATTAATGGAATGGATGAGGGGAGGATACAATAATCATATTATGCTTCTTCCATATGCAATAATGATGGCTAATGAAAACTTATCATATATCTTCAGAGAAGAAAACATGAGAGTTGATAGTATTACAAATAGGGCATAGAGGTTTCAATATGGGCTATTGACGATCCTTGAAATTACAGCGGATGAGGTCTCCTCTGTCCCTCCTTAACAAATTCTTGAGTAGTTTTGATATGGATTTTCTTTATCTCAGTCTAGTTTGTGCTATTACATGCTTGAGTCTAGGATGGTCACAACAATCTAGGTTATTTTTTTATGCATTGGTCCATTTTTCTTAATCCATATTGTTCAAATGCCTATAATTTTTTTATTTAATAATTTCTATAGTTCTTTTATTTTTTGTCTCTGAGTGTTGTGGTGATTTGTGGAAGACATTAAAAAATGGGTTCCTAATTGTTTCTAGTTTCTTTAGTTAGATAGATGTTAAAGCAACCTATGCTCATGTTACATGAATACAAATGTGCTAAAAAAGGCTTGGGTTTATTTGACATATTTAGATTGTCCCCATTGCTATATCAAGCAATGGAATTAGTTTTTACTTATGCATAAGGGATGTAATGTAATGTCTTTTAATGAAATGATCATAAGAAAAAAGTCTTTAAAAGAACTTATGGAGGTAACAAAAAGTGATTTAGTGGATTGTATTCTTGAAACCACTACAAAAATTAAATCTTCAACCATTCCACCATCTCACTATAACTTGAAAAGGCTCATAACCACTGAAAATGAACTTCCATTGTTGGTAAAAAGTTTGGAAGACCAAAAAAATGTCATGGGAACCCTCTTTTTAGGTTTATTTGTATGCTACTAAATAATCAGTACCATATCCAAAAATTTGTTTTAACTTTTACAAAATTGTGTTAAATAAATAATGTTACATGTTGATATTTTAAAATGTTTTAGTATTTATTCTACCTCATAATTTTTTTTTGGATTTATATGCACATTTTTCCTTTTCGAGGTGTTGAGAAAACAATGTATCTTAAATGTTTTGAATTTTATTCATAAACTTTTCTTTGACCAAATTTATGATGTTTCTCTTTTAATGCAAGAATCTAGAGAAAATAACCTAATTGATAATATGTATGATTTCAGATCCTGTAGACATGAACAAAGATAAAAACTCATAGTTGTATGGAGATGGTTATTGAAACTTTGGTAAGGAAGTATCCTTTAAGAAGTTTTGATTTTTTTAAATATTTTCAATAGAATGGAAAAATTAGTTAATCTTACAAGAACTATTAGAAGGAGTGTTGAACAATATTTGCTTCTTTAAGAGGCATTGACAACAAATATGATGTTAGATGTACCTTATTTCCAAGGGATAAGTCACTGTATACATTAATTATCTAATCTAATCATGAGATAACTAAAAATAAACCTTAAGGCCTTTACTAATCATTAGCTAGATCTCTATCTATGTAGCTTGCAACTTGACAAAGTGACAACCATTTAAGGTGCTTTCTCTTTAGTTACTTCACTCCATGCATTTGGGATAGCATACCCTTAACCTTAAAAGTTTCCACTAGTGATTCCACTTCAGGAGAAGTCTATGAAGTTGTCCCTAAATAGAAAAATTTAGCTATGTGAAATAAAATAATATGTAAAGCAGATATTTTGTTTATAAGATCATTATTTTGAGTTGTGAGGTTTTGAGGTTATGATCATAAATGCATGTAAATTTTTATTTCTTACACAAAACAACTTAGGTAAATAATTCATAAAATAGATAATTAGATTGAGTTCCGTTAATTAGATAAACAAGTGAAAAAAAGATGGGCCTAAAATCATCCTCATAGACTGGTAATTTTTATTTAATAGGTACAGGATAGTCAGATTTCCAACAAACCTATATCCGCCACATATTTGACAAAAATATTTGATGAATATTCAATGAGATTTCCAACAAACTTACATCATCTATCCAACAAACTTGTGTCAGTTTATCCGATATTATTTACAAAAATTTAATGTAACTGTCATTAGATATCCAATGAACTTCCATCAAACACTTGTCATATATCTGAAAATTATGTGTCAAAATAACCACTGATTTCGATGAAGATATCCGACGAAGTGTTGTCTAATATTCGATGACAACGTGTTCGTCAAATTATTCGATGAAATTACACCAACGAAACTAGGAGCCACATTTCATTTGAGTTATTCCATTAGATATCCTACGAAAACATATTAGTCAGATGTTCTAATGAAATTTCACTCACAAAATTGGGAGCCACGTTTCAACAGAGTACTTACATAATGTCATAAAAAAACGACATAAAAATTATGTATTTTAGTGCATATGTACTAGTGTTAGTTGTAATCTGGTGCTAAGCCCTTCAATTCATGGTTATATTTTCATAGTGAGTTGCGACTCACTTCCTTGATCCTTTTAGGCACACATTGTCAGTTTGCACTAAGGGCATATAATCCAAATCAAGTGGCATAATTAAGTTATGTATACTTCCACAAGTGTGTTTTGAAAAGGCACACAGAGATTTCTACTCAGATCTTCCTAAGCCATTGTTTTACAAAATTGACCCTTTAGTGCAACAATAGCATTTCTCATTATTGAGAAAAAAAACCATGGAATTGAGTTTGCTAAATAATTTCTTTCTTTTGGAAATTGAATCATAGAAGATGGGATCCCATAGTCGTAACCTCATGTTAGGAGTCCAACACGATTAATGGTTCAACCATCCAAAGTCTTAGGTATATTTTTATGGTGAGATATTTTATGGTGAGATAGAACTTATATACTAAATATTTAAGGGACACATTATGCATGTGATTTGGGGCATAAAAAATAAAGTGATCAATATAATTGCGTCCAATAAGATTTTGTAAGTGTGATTGGAAAAGGATTGTATGAATACTCTACCCATAGTCAAGTTAGTGTTTCATAAGATTAACTTCAATGTGAAAATATTACATTGATTTTTATTAAGTGAAATCATAAATTACTATATCATTGAGTAAATGAATTTTTTCTTAACATTTGGAGTTACAAGAGCACTCTTACCCATAAACCTATGTCAACATTCCAATATAATCAACAATTCAACCACTTAATTCAAGGTTAGTATTTCATGTTTTGTTGCAACTACTTCCTGCAAAACCAGGAAGAGAAAAATTTTGTAATCTTTGAACATTATATTTGGTCAGGCCCACATGAGCACCCTCCCCACAATTTCCCAATGTAAGATTTTGCAAATTTGTGTAAAAATTGCATTGGTCCTTACTAAGAAAGACCCTTTCATTAAACATTTTTGAATAAAATGATTATTAGGCAATTGAATTTCAAGAGAATGGGAGACATAGATGTAAAACAATGTTAGAATATCCACTTAATTGATGTTTCACCATCCAAGCCATGCCTAGAGTTAGCAAGTTGCAACTCCCATCTTGAAGTAGTTAAGGAACAAATTGTGAATTTGATTTTGGGGCATAAAAGCCAAAGTGAGTTGCATATTTTGGTTTTCATATTCTTTGAAAATTTTGTTTTTCCATGGCCCAAATTAGCATACTACTCATAATTTCCAATGCTATATTTATTTAAAATGAACCCCTTTGTGCAAAAAATTGCATTGGTCATTATTAAGCAAAGCACAATCTTTGTAAATTACCAAATAAAAATCATAAGCCATTGATTACTCTAGCTATAAACTGATGCTAGGATACCAACACCATCAACACTTCACCCATTCATGACACATTCTGAGTTTCATTGAAAATTTGAACTTGTATCATCATTCTATTATGGGATACATTGTGAATTTGATGTGGGGAGAAAATATAAACTAAGTATCATAATTGAGTTTTGTAAGCTCTCATATGTGTGTTTTTCCAACTCCCTAGAATGCTACACACAAATCACTCAAGTTAGGGTTTTCAAAATTGAATATGTTATGAAAATAATCATTGTTGTTTATTAAGTAAAATACTAGATTTAGATATTGCTAAATTAAAAAAAATTGAGCAACAACATCAATTATTTCTCAATTCAATACATAGTTATATTTCTATGGTGAATTGCAATATACTTCCTAAATCTAGTTAGAAACACATGGGTATGAATGGATAATCTAATGTCCTAAACCCAAAAGAGATGAAGGTGCATTGCTATGCCATTTTATCACTAATTACAATTGGTGGTCTATACACATTACAAGGAACTAGCCAAACATGTTGCAAATTTCTTTCATTGTCTCTTTTTTTGGCTTGGAAAAATAATAGTAATTTTATTACAGAAGGAATGAAATTACATATTGCACATGCTTAAAGCATTCTAGGAAATAAGACCATAGTCTTATAAATTTCCTTTCGACCAAAAAACTAAAATACAACAACTGAGAAATAAGTGTTATAAACCTCACTTAACTTCTCTTTTATTCCCTTCTTTCTTTGCACTATTTGCCAACACCTTGATGATGTATCACCTTGATGATGTATCTATAGGTATTATTCTAAATTCTATCACAATCATTTTCATTATCTCATAAATATGAAACCCTATCTCATAAATGCACTATCAAAAAATATCTTGGGCCATGAAATAAGTGAGAAAAAGATACCTATAATTGTTCATACATTTGTTTATCACATTAACTGTTCTATTTTTTTTTAAATAAAATTATTATTATCTTCTGGATTAGTTCAATAGAAGAGTTGACTTAAGGATCCTTCATTTATAATTGTGACAAAGGAAAATATTGTTAACTACAAAAGCAATATGATAATGTGCAAGTTAATCATACATATAGAGAAAACAATATCATAGTAGACATGTTATGAAATTTTTAGAAAACATTTAGAAATAAATTCTACCTAAATTCATTTATTTCTAAATGTTTTCTAAATTCAGAGAAGGAAAATGATGATAAAAAATAACATTCCACCCAAGGAAAGAAATCCTGATAGATTTTAAATTTTTCTCACATTGATCATTGAGTCCCAGAACTACCCATTGATGGATGAAGAACTATCGACATATTAACTTTGAAAAACAGTGTATATATAAATATATAAGATAAAAGTGCGAAAAAATGGAAATATAAGTGTGAAAATAATACTCTGAAAGGAGGATACATGACCCCAAAAGAACTGCATCTCGAACCGCTCTGTCAAGAAGACGCTTGGCCGCTGGAAACTGCCTTTTCCTGTCAACCGCAACTGTCATTTGACATTCTGATACAAATCCCAAGCACTATATTAATCAACTAACATTAGTAACGGCTTCCATTCCCGGCAGATGGCTTCCAGGCTTTTGGTTCCCTCCCTGGCTACGCTCTGGGGAAGCTGAGATGAATGTGGTGGTTTTCCAACAATACGGCCTTCCCAATTGCGGGAGTGAATGGCATTTCCACAATAGCAAGTCTGGAACCATTATAATCATAGGCGATGTAGTGCCATATGTTTGATAGCCCAATTTAGGGTAGGACTATGTATATTTGAGAGCTGTTGTGATTTCTTCAAAAAAAATAAATAAAAAATTAACAACTATATTGTTACCAACCAAGCAACACGAAATAGACTTCTGCTCGTAAATGCTACCCAATTGTTGTCCAGGTAAAATACCATATCCATCTCACCTTCCAGGGAAGCAGCGCTCCAGGGAAGCAGCGTTAAGAATGGCAGTCGTTCCCATGGCCGAGGTTGGAATCAAAAGCAAGGAAACCATTGGCCGTGAATGTAAGCTGTTACCAATATTAATGATCAGCAGAGTCTGTATTTGTGTGAGAGAGTGTTCCATAAATAAATAGAGGCGAAGCGCCTTGTCTACCTAATGCTTCAAGATGCCTTCTTTTGTTTGGAAGTGTGTACTAATTCATGATTAAGTTTATTCACGTTTTTCCCTCCTTGTAGAGTTAGACCAGGTTCAATGAAGAATGTCCTCAATGTTCCATTACCAAAAATGCATAATTAGGTCTTCCTAATTTGGCCATTGCCAGGTTTTCAATTTGACCTGAATACAGCAACATTTTCTCTTTCCTGGGTTTTTATTTCAACACAACGAGAAATGAATTAATAGACTTCTGGTGAGAATGCTATTCTCTCGCATGTAAGGCCACAGCGGCAGCTAGAGTCAAGGTAGGGTCCCATCTACTTCCGTAATGGAGCAGGCTCTTTCAGGGCGGCGGGAATGCCTGTTTCGTGTTTTGTTTGCCTGTGTTTAGATTCCTCGAGACTGGCAGTTTTATAACCTGTCGTGTCGTTGAAAAAATTAACAAAAGCCATCTTTTATATCTTCCGGATACACGGGAATATATGTTTAATATAAGGTTGAGTTTTTATTGTCGGTTATAATACTTGCGAGAATGAACTTGAAACATTCTGGTAGTTGGTCTCTTTGGGTTCCTGTACTGATACTGGTTATGTGAACTTATTGTGGAGGGGGAGACGTGTGTGAAGAGTTTGGTTATGTAGTTCTTCAAAACACACAAAATGGAGAGGTGTGTGAAGAGTTTGGTTATGTAGTTTTTAACACATAAAATGACCAAGTATACAAGCGTGTGGAAAGTGGTGTGCAGAAGCAAGTATGTCAACAGAAGATGCAAATAATGAAATGTTTTCACATGATGTATATAGAAAATGATTAAATAAAATGGGTTGAAAAAGTATACAAGCGTGTGGAAAGTGGTGTGCAGAAGCAAGTATGTCAACAGAAGATGCAAATAATGAAATGTTTTCACATGATGTATATAGAAAATGATTAAATAAAATGGGTTGAAAATATAAAGTTGTTGCTTAGTATCTGTTTTTTATATAAAAGATAATTGATAGTATAAGTATACAAATTACCCTCCTGCTCATTTTTAAAGATGTTTTTTTTAATTATTAAAACTTATGATTTGCAAGGTTCCATTTTGTAAGTGACATTATAATAGTCTTTTGACTTTTGAATTTAGGTTTTTATTTTAGAATATTAAAACAAATTTTCAAAATATTTAAACAAATAAAATTGTTGAAGTTTTTAAGTAGGGAGAATTTTATAGTTGAATTCACAAAGTTTTTTTCTCAGTAAAAACTATGCTAATATATTATGTACAAAAGACAAAAATTACATCATGATAAAACAGAGAGAACCAGAATCAGTTGAGGCTGATAAAAAAACTAGCCCACGCAGGGCGCCAAACAGAGAAGCGAAACTATCCAAAAGAGCTAGCCCACCCAGGCGCGCCAACTAGAAATCCAGATTATCCCAGGCAGGGGAGACTAACAGTAACCAACCCATTAACGAAATTTCAGAGACATAAACACAAGACATTGAAGCCAAAACTAAGCCAAAACAGACAGCAAAAGAGACCAGAAGACCAGACAGAAGAGCCATGTGAACCTTGAGCTCGGGCATCACTATTCGTCCATTTGCACCTCCTCTACCCGGCACCAACCGTAAGCTTCCCTTTCAGCAGTAGTGGGAAAAGTGTCTTCTGCTTCGCTGGTCCCCTCCCTCTCATCGAGCCTGCTTTTCGATACATTTTCCAGGTCTGAGGCAGGATCTTTAACCTCCTTCTCCGGATTAGCTTCAGGAATCTTTGCTTCTTGCATCTTGCTGTCAGTCTTCCTTTGCCCATGTTCATCCAGGGAGTCATTGTCTTCTTGGGAATTTTCAATGAACAGGACCGAGACATGCGCACTAATCTGCGGGTTATTCATGGAACTGCTAAAATTAAAGATAGCAGAGCCGAAGGCAGGCAATGCAACCGAGCTCGATGCACCCGCGTCCATGAATTGACTGGAGTGAAGGGGATTAGCTCCAGTGGAGTGTAAGTTATTGCAGTGATAGCAATGGACAACATTATCCGCCTCGTGACTGCAAGAGGTTCCTCCTCTGGAAGTGCCTCGATGGCTAAGCAGACGCTGTCGAGGTCTCACCATTCTCACAGGGGTCAAGGGGAGGAAATTCCAACAGACCACGGAATAATCCAAACAACCAGCTGCCGGAACAGACTGCGGAATGAGCCAGACAGACAGAGAGGATATCCCGGCGGAGACAGAGAGGCAGGGCAACTGGAATTGCAAAGACCTGCTTGAAGGAGGAGCCACCAACATTCCCTGACCATACACTGCAACATTGTTTATAACCTCAACTGCCTTACCTTGGAGCTCACCCGCCATAACTGCAACCTCTGCTTGAGCCGAATTGTCGTGCAGGGCATTTACTGTGCTCTGCAGCGTCACCTTATACCAGCTGCTTGCATTACCTACGCATCCGACGTCTGCCACGTGATGGCCTGTGGCCGGCATGTGGCCTTCCGTCCACGCCCGTCCCATCCTATCTAACACCCGCATACAGGGGTTGAATTCACAAAGTTAAGATTTAGTAAGTGTTTAGTTAAACAATGAAATTTCTATTTTGCATTAAAATAATTTATATAACAAAAATTTACAAAACAAATGGCATCAAATGGCTTTTGTTTGTTGTCTATATTATTAAAGAAATAACGCATCTACACATTCTTATAAGTCTTTACCTTGCATTAGTTGACAACTTGATATTTCAAGGCCTTATATGACTCATACACAAGTTTCCCATAAAATCAAGCTAGCTATTAAAGGTAGGTAAATGTTCGAAAGAAAAATATTTAATATCATAAAATCAAGCTAGCTATTAAAGGTAGGTAAAAATGTTTGGAAAAAAATATTATATAATATTAAAGGAAGCATAATTAATGATGAACAAACACGTTGACTTAAGGAACACATAATTAATCGTGAACAAACATATTGACTTAGGGGCATACCAAAGAGCTATAAAGATGTATAATGGAACGAACCTTAATTTATTTTTTTTATCAATACATTATATTATTTTGAAATATGTTGTTAGTAAAGGAATAGTTAAGTTTTAGGCATTTTATATTTTTACGGAAAAAAACAATAGAAAAATATTTATAATATTTATAAGTATTGAGGGACTTTAAATTGTTGATAGATTAGATAGGTAATAAATGTAAAATTGAAACTGTAATATCAATTCCAATTAAAATCAATGTATGAAGGTAAAAAGTTATTTTCATAATTTTTTCCATATATATAGTTCAACTCAAACGTGGTTCATCTATCTAAAGAAGTTGTATTAATGTAGGAAGGGACTCAAATGCATCAAGAGTTTAGAGGAAGAACTTAAATAGTATTTTCAAAAAAATATTTATATTGATATAAGAAGTGATAGAAAATCACAAGTGTGTTTGTTGGATTTTTTTGTAGTTGTTGCAATAATATTAGAGTTCTAGTAGTAAGGCTTAAAAGAGATTTTGTTAAAGATTTCCCATTATGACTTAGGAATATTTTATTTAAGTAGTGATATAATAATTTTAGATGTTTTTCTTATATTAAGTAGATTATATACATTAATATTATATATAAAAGTGAATCTATATATAAAGTAATTTCAGATTTAATATATATATATATATATATATATATATATATATATATATATATATATATATATATATATATATATATATATATATATATTAATTAGAGAGATGGGTAGAGAGAACAATTAGACACGCAAATCACCCACCATTTTTTATTGATCATAATAGTTACAAATATATACAATATAACACACTAACTTTGACACATCTAGATCATGACTCCAACTCATAACATATGAATCAACGGCTTCTAGACTCATGCTTGAGAACTCACTATGACAACTCACAACAACACATGGAAGCATTATTTCCAACACCCTCCCTTAATGCTTACATGGAAAACACATATTACAACAACAAGGATAATCTATGTCTAATTGGTCTTCATCAACACTCACATCCTCTCTAGAATCTCACAAACACCTCTCTTTCACCACCACATCTTTGAGTTGTCACTTGACCTCCATTTAAAATGTAATTGCCTCTCACCATTGTTGATGAACTTTGCAAGATCAACAATATTGACACCTCTGCTTGTCGGTGCTTCCGCAATAAGAGTTATCAAGTAATGAACCATCCTATCGACCAACCACCATCTGTTGGATATTTTTCTTTCAATTATCCATTAGTTGCTAGGATGGAAGTCTAGATATTGAATGTCTTCAAAAGTTAATCGAGCAAATTAACCTTGCTAAAACACAAGAATTGATGTTTTAGGCACTGGGGCTTCCAATTTAAGAACCACCAACCCTTTTTATATTCAGAATTGGAAGAAATAGAAAACTACTTTAATTCACACGACACACATACAAACAAACACATTAACAAACACATAGTCTGCAATACTATATTAAGTAAAGCAATCGCCCAAGCTCAAATTTGTGTAGCCGTAAAACACTCATTGACCTCCCAAGATCCTCACCTCTTTGATCTGTCATATTTCCTCCATGCAGGCGATGAAGGATCAGTTGGGATTCGAACTCATGCTCTCAGCATAACCTTGTTGGAACCTTATTCTTCATTGATATCGAAGCTGAAAACCATTGCAGTCTTGTGTGTGGATTGGAAAACGTCATCATGGAAAACATGATGTATTGGTTTTGAAATAACCCACTGCAAGGATTTATGTGAAGGCAGTCACTGGAGATGGCCCCTCCACCTATTATTCATGTTAAGAGATGGGATCCTCCCTGGGTAGAAATTGGGGATGACAATAGAAGAATCTTTCAATTTGAAGATATGTTACAGAAAGACTAAGAAAACATCGAGGTCAATTTTTTTGTCACACACAAGTGTTAGTGTTTGAGATCTGGGCAGAGCAACCATGAAAGCATCACCGCAATAGACTATAGTATCGTGGAAAATAAACCCGTGGCTTCAAGGTTGAGACTTTTTTAGGCATGTCTTGTGAGCTACAACTATTTGTCAGAGATCATTGTTGATCTGATCCATATGATAACCCCTATTCCCAAACAAAAAAACTAGTTGCAGATAAGAATTCCCATACTGCAAGTCAACCAAATCTAGACAACATCAAAATAATAACATTGATCCCCTCACACATGCAAGCAAATGGTTGCCTCTCACAAAACTATATGCAAATTTATAATGATTTCACTCATATCTTCAAACCACAGTGATTTGATCACCACAATTCTCCACCCTTATGATGTATTTTCTACCAAGTCAATAATTTGGCAAGAAAGTGACATTCAGATTGGTAAGCTACATAGGTTTGGAAAAACAATTTCCAAGAAACCCCTCATCAGCTCACACTTATCACATAACCCTCAGCTGAAGCAAGGCTCTTTGATCGAAGGCAATGTAACAAAAAATCTGGCTCATCACTCATGACTATCATGGTTACTAAAATGAGATACAGTCTTTGTATGCATGATCCACTAGTGGATACCAGCCACAAATATCACGAGTGCCACAGTGATCCAATAGGTTTACAACCACATAGTCCACAAATAGGCTGCCTTCGAAACTTCTTCACAACGATCAAAGAGCATAAAAGAATCTCGGATCTTCCCACTACTAGACAATTTTAATAGTAAAAGTCTTGACAAAACAAAATTACATCCACTTAGAACAACCCCAATCCTATCTCTCAGATGTTTCCCTTATGGATCTAATTCCATATTAAAAAAATTAGACAGATGAGAAGAGAAAACAATTAGACACACAAATCACCCACCATTTTTATTGATCATAACAATTACAAATATATAGGACATAACACACTGACTTCGACACATCTAGATCATGACTCCAACTCATAACATAGGAATCAACAACTTCTAGATTAACACTTGGGAACTCACAATGACAACTCACAACAACAAATGGAAGCATTATTTCCAACATATATATTAAATCACCAAAAGGGAATATCATAAAATAAAATGTGGTTGTTAAAAGATTTCAAAAACTTGACCAAACTTTGAAAATTACTTTTGAAAAATTACATATTAATTAAAACTCAAACATGAGCTTGACACACTTTCTTAGAAATGAAATTTTCATAGATAATGAATCTTTAATCAATGTTGAGATTTGATGTGTCTACTATTTTTCATAAATATTGAGATTTTATGTGTACTATTATGACACTTGGTGGCATATAAATATAATTTTTTTTAATTTTAATTTTAATTTTTATAAATAATGAAATTTTCATAAATATTGAGATTTGATGTGTGTACTATTTTTCATAAATTTTGAGATTTTATGTGTGTACTACATTTGCGGCATATAGAATTTTTTGATTTTTTATTTTTAAAATAATTTTTATTTCTTACAAATTCTATTTATAACCCCATAAAATTAGTCATTTTATCTATATCAGTGAATAAGAAAATATAAATTCAAATTTCAAAAATTATTTTTTACTTTCAAAATATTCACTTTAATAGTTATTTTTTTCAAAACTTTAATAGACTTTATAAACTATTTTTAAGATTTTCAGAACTAATTGAAAGTCAAAACATTTTGACTATAAAATGAGTATAATATAACCTGCCATAAACATCTATAAATTTTTTGAGGGATATAGTATATAATACAGATTGATGATGGTGAGCATAATAATGATCTCAACACCTTCCCATATCAAATCTACCTTATAATTTGTGGTTCCTTGTATTCCAACCACAAGGAGATATATATCAGTGGATGAAATCTACCCTATACATGTTTTTCCAATATCTTTTTTTATTCCTAGATCTAATGGCAATCATAATACTAAAAGCAACAAAAATACAATGGAATTGGATTTCTAAAATTCAATGTATATAACTTAATTGGTGAGATTATAATTATAGAATTGAATTTCCTACTATGTGATAGTAATTACCGCCCTAGGAACTATAATGGGTTTATTGAATGTGGGGGAGAAAATAAGGGTTTCAAGGATGTGCCATTCTCTTATCCATTTATATTTATTAATATTATTTTTAAATAATTTTTTTTAGTATTTAATTAATATAAACAAAATTGCATTTGCATCTCTAGTAGGAATTTAGATGGTTAATTAAATTTTTGTATGAGCCTCCTAGATCTTAAAAAGTTATTTACCAACTCAAAAGAAGACCAAGTATCAAAGTATACTATACAAGTTTTTTTTAGCAACATATTCAAAAAATTTCTTCATATTCCATTATTATCATCTATCTGAAAATATTCTCAAAATTGACACAAAATATAAACTACTTTAGAATCTTTATATGAAGATAAATATTTAGTTAGTTCCAAAAGTTGTGAAGAATTCTGGTTTCTATCCATCTCAAACTTTTGAGACTTTCCATGTGCCATGGTCCAAGTCCAAGCCATATTTGAGAGGTGATCTTCTTCTTCATTTCTAAACCTATACACATGATCAAAAGTTTTACTTGTAAAATATGTTATGAGTAACAAAATGTTGGACAATTGGCATTGTTTGAATGGTTAGTGGCACCTGATATGTTGGCATTGATGCCAACCAAACTCACATTGAGATCAAAGGTAACATACTAGCACTGAGATTAGAGACAGTGAAGAGCATGCTATTAAGGAGGATTCTCATGGTAGTTGCAGTACTCTATAGAGAATCATCATAGTATCAGGGTTAGTGGAGAAGCCATAAAGAGATGGTTATGATGTTTGGGGAGTCCCAAACTTTGGAAGAAATTCTCCCTCAAAATATTAGTTCATAATCTCTTGGCAATGACATAGTTGGATAGTGCTCAGAAAGAAATTTCCAATGGTATATTGAATTTTGAAAATTGCCTCCTAGAGCAAGAGATATTGTCGGTCAAAGATTGTAGATCAAAAGGTCAACATACATGGTTCCAAGGCTCGAGGTTCCACAAAGAGTTCATGTTTCATGTGAAATCTCTTTGTTAAAGAAATTTTGGACTTAGCCATTTTTGGAGTAAGGTTGGGTTATGCATAAAATGTAGAAAGTTGGAGGTCAGGTCGTGCATCAAAGTTTGGTAAGGAACACAACTCTGACCCATGGCTCAAGGTTCCACAGAGAGTTCGTGTTTCATGTGAAATATCTTTGTTAAAGAAATTTTGGACTTAGCCATTTTTGGAGTAAGGTTGGGCTACATAGAAAGTGTAGAAAGTTGGATGTTAGGTCGTGCATCAGAGTTTGGTAAGAGAACACAACTCTGACCCCTCACCCCTGATCTGTGTGGGACCAATGCTTGGTTGGGCATGTAGATTAGTCGGTAGTTAGCCAAGTTAGGAGATGGCTCTAGTCGAGACTAGTCATAAGTCAGGTCGTGCAACAAAGTACAGTAGGAGAACAAAGCCCCATCTCCTCAGCGTTGACCTATGTGGGACCCGATACATGAAATCAAGGGGAAAATGTGATTGGCTCATGGTGATGTGTTGGAAACAATGTGGCAGATGACGTCAGCGTGAAGTGGCAGTACGAATGACACATGGTAGGAAAAGTAAACATTTTTTGGTAGCCTAATGGGACAAATTTAAGTGACACATGTCACCATATAGAAGGCACCACATGGCCTAGATGATGCCAACATGAACTAAGTTGATGATGTGTCAAAACCTCGAATTTTACGCTAAGGGGTTGTTTTGTGAAGTTTTTCCCATGTATTTGGTTTCTGGCGTTGAATGAATAAAATAGGGCAAAACAATGAAAAAGGACCCTAGTCGGGCCTACAAGAAAATTGAACCTTCAAACTTCGGGCCTACGGGAAATTCAGGGGTCAAGACATATTCGAGCACATAAGAAAGCAGAGTGGGCCGACTCATGACCTCTTGACTAACATTCAAAGGTGTGCCCAGGAGTCAGGTTTGTAATGTTTTTCAATGTTAAATAATTTTTAGGCCTTTAAGGCTAGTCGTGAAGTCAGAGGAAAGCACAAATGCGTAATAGATGAAGCAGGCCGACCCATGACATTTCAACCTCCTAAAAAACATTGAATGGGGGTAAATCAAATTTATTACATGTATTAATGACGATTGCAGAGAATGAAGGCACAAGGAAACAAGGACCACGATTGCATAGACGCTATAATGGAGTTAATAATGATTGTTGTAGGTAGGATACTGAGATAAGAAAAGACCATTATTTTCAAAGGTTACAATCAACTTCAAAATAGCCATGATTGAGCTTTCTTGCATGCCTCATATAATTAAATGTAAAGAATCTCTAATGGATGCCATACTAGCATTTATGGGCTCTCGTGGTGTTCTACAGGTGTAGATGTGATGTATCATAACCAACAATAGTATGGACTGGTGTGTTTTTGTACAAGAAAAATTCAATCGAAGTACTCCTAGTATGCACAATCTGACTAAGAATTTACTTCTCATTATGGAAGACACGCAGGTGGACATTATTTTCCTTAATTGTAATGCATCTATAGTTGGATATCATTCTAAGTGATTAATGTAGTTGCAGTGGCCTTGCACTCTGATGGAACAAAATCATGGAGAGCCATGCATAAGTGTGCTTCTAGGAATTGTGTTACAGAGACAAAAGAGACAACATCGATCACAACACAGTAAATGAACAAAATAGTGGAGAGTAGTTATGCAAAGTGGGGGAATGTAGAATTGTTAAGAGTTACAGAGTGCAGTGTTGCGGGTGTCTGACTTAGCTAAGTGTCATTGAGAGAAGGTGTATCTCACAGTTGAGACTTGAGTTGGTTGAGAAGCAAAGAGCATAGTACGAAGGAGAACTAGGGAGTTGAAAGAAAGGGACTAGTATTGGAATGGACCATATTTGTATTTCTATTTATATGCATTTGCCTATGTTTTTAGTTTGAAAATTGTATGAAAAGTAGAACAATGGCTAGAGCAGGTAGTTGTCTGCATTGATAAGAGGTTGGTGCGTCTTGGAAATAGTGGCTTTCTATATTAATGGGGTTGGTGCCTACTATGGTTGGGTGCTCACAAGAAAATTGTTTTGATTAAGAAGGTTTTGAATTTACATCATAAGAATAAACAGATTGGTGGTTTTCTCCCTTTGGGTTTCAACATAAAAATATTTGTGTTAATATGTGTATGTTTCTCAAGTGATGGATTGTGTGTACATGTGAATGTCGTATTTTTCTGTTTATTTTTATTGTGTATGAATGTTCTCACAAGTAACTAACAGCAGTGAAAATAATTGAAGGTTTGTACTTAAAGGTTTAAGAATCTCACTATTATTGATTCATCCCCCCCTCTGTAATTCCTTATTCCAACAATTGATATCATAGACAAGTTCCTTTAGGAACATTCTAACCACTAGAAGGTAGATCCATAAGGAATTATGTCTAGGTAAGAGAGTCAAGATGCTTACTCAAGCAAGATACCAGAGTTTGATGGGAAAAAATATGCCTTTTGGAAAGTTAGGATGGATGCTTATCTCATGTCCATAGGAGTAGATGTTTTGAGCTTTGTACTAGTAGATTATGATGTCCCTGATGTCCCTTCCACTGATGAAAATGGTAAAAATTTGTATGGAAATAATGTTAAAGACGAGAATTCAATTGTTAGGCCCCTATACTACTAGTGTAACCCCTTTGTTATTAGTAAAACCCCCTTATTATATTTATGTACCCATGTAGTGCCCATATTGTTACTATTGTGCCCCATAGAAGCCCACTATTATTATTATTGTGCCCTTACATTATTATTGTTATGTCGTCTCTGATTATATTATGACCCCTTAGACTCCTATATATAGAAAGGAGGTCTTTTCATTTGTATCATCCAAGAATTGTTCATTTATGTAATGTAAAGGAGATTTCCCCCTCAATGAGGCTAAATTCTAAGGCATTGATCTATCTTTTCTATCTTTTTGTGAGTTTCTTTCATAACATTTGGTATCAGAGCTTTGAATTCTAGGGTTTTGCTGCTCCAAAGAGGTCATCGTGGCATTTGCGCTATAAATTTTTTCTGCGACGTTTCCAATGCTAAAACAAAAACCCATTTGGGACGAAATCGTTATGAACCTCGGGTCTGAATTTTAGAGTGTTTAGCACTATATTTGCGGAGATATGATTTGAGGAAGTTGGCATTTTTGCAGACTCCCGAATTTCATTCCAAACAGGTAACCTGCGGAAAATCATCATAACTTTTGTTTTGAGCATCAAACTGAAATTTTGTAAGAAGTTACAGAAAGAGGATGGACTGTAGTTTCCTGTATATATTTTTCAGATACTAAGGTCAAAACAGTGACACATGGCACTTCTTACAAGTTCGCTCTTCTGGAAAGGTTTATAATCAAGTCATCTTAGGAGATTGTGCATAACTCTGCCTTGAAGAATGTAAATTCGATCAGACTGGTGGCATTGGAAAGAGGACACAGAAGGCTACTGTAGGTTGCAATTTCAGAACTGGAAGAACCGAAATTACAGAGTTATAGTCATTTCAAGATCGAGCTCCTAAAATCAAGAAAAGGCGATACGAGGAAGTTTGATGGCAAGGATCTGGTAAATTGGATACTTAAGATGGAGCAATATTTTGATCTACATGGTGTACCACTGTTACAAAAGGTATGTATTGCATCTTCATATTTAGAATTGGATCAATTTTTATGGTATAAAGGGATTTTTTCTCATAAAAAACTTGTTACGTGGTCAATTTTCATGGAGGAAATGAGAGCACATTATGAGGATACAAAGAGAAACACCTTCTTTAGAGAAACACCACAACAATTGGAAAGAGTAAAAGTGCTTCGTTACATAGTGGAAAGTAAAATTATGGCAACAAGAAAGTCTACCCCTCACAACTATAAATATGGAAGTGTTGTTTCTCCTAGCCTTCCACAACCTACAAGGGTTACACCACAAAAATTGGAAGAAAAAAGAGAAAAAGGGCTTTGTTACAATTGTGATAGCAAATACACTAAAGGTCATAAGTGTGCTGAGAAGAAATTATTTTACATAGAGTATGAAGAGAAGGAAGAAAAGGATCAAGAAACATCAAAAGAAGAGGATATATGCTAGGACCCAACCCCAGAGAAAGAAGAAATGATTCAGACCATATCTTGTAAAGTATTGGCAAGAATTACCACTCCTCAAACTCTCAAGATAGAAGGACATATCAAGAAGAAAAAGGTGGAAGAAGTGAAATATCACATCGAGAAAGAAGAAATGAATCCAACCATATCTTGTAATTCATTGGTTGGAATTACCACTCCTCAAACTATCAATATAGAAGGACATATCAAGAAGAAAAATGTTCAAGAAGTGAAAGATCACATCGAGAATCAAGAAATGAATCTGACCATATCTTGTAATGGATTGGAAGAAATTACCACTCCTCAAACTCTAAAGATAGAAGGACATATCAAGAAGAAAAAGGTTCAAGTAGTGAAAGATCACATCGAGCATCAAAAACAAGTTCTCCAACTTTTAAAGGATAACGCCACTTTGGTGCAAAATCAAATGAAACAATAGGTAGATCAACATCGTAGTGAAATATGTTTTGATGTAGGTGATTGGGTATTTTTACTGCTACATCTCAAGCAAGCTATTTATGAGAAGGAAATGTTGGCAATACTACATGCACTTAAGAAATGGCAACCTTACCGAATGGGAAGACACTTCAAGGTAAAAATGGATCATGATAGTCTTAAATACTTCTTAGAACAACTATTATCTTTAGAAGAACAGAAAACATGTGTCACAAATATGTTGGGTTATGACTTTGACATCATCTATAGAAATGGAAGCAAAATTTTGTTGTAGACGCTCTTTCAAGAAAGGATGAGGATGTGGAAGCATTGTTTTGTGCTATTTATATTATCCAACTAGATTAGATAAATGAAGAAAGGGATGAATGGAAGAAGGACAAAGAAGTATGGCCACTTATTCAAAAGTTGCAAAAGATCCCAATTCAAACAATATTGCTAGAAATTGAAAAGGAAGGAAAAATCATATTGGAACCTAGAGCAGTCACAGAAATAAGAACCCGACAGCTACGAATTCAATCAATTTCAGAGTATCTCATCAAGTGGAAGAACTTACTCGCTGAAGATTCCACATGGGAGGACAATAATTTTATACAGAAGCATCAAGAACTACTCAAGCGTTGAGGACGACACTTTTTGAAGGAGAGGGGCATGTTAGGCCCCTATTCTACTAGTGTAACCCCTTATTGTTATTAGTATAACCCCATTATTATATTGATGTACCCATGTAGTGCCCATATTGTTACTGTTGTGCCCCATAGAAGCCCATTATTGTTATTATTGTGCCCTTACATTATTATTGTTATGTCAGCTCTCATTATATTATGACCCCTTAGACTCCTATATATAGAAAGGAGGTCTTTTCATTTGTATCATCCAAGAATTGTTTATTTATGTAATGTAAAGGAGGTTTCCACCTCGAAGAGGTTGAATTATAGGGTGTTGATCTATCTTTTCTATCTTTTTGTGAGCTGGTTTCATAACATCAATTCTCTTTGGCCTTAGTCAATCTCAACTCGTAAACGTTATGCATTGTAACTCTACCAAGGAATTGTGGGTGAAGCTCAATCAGACTCATGAAGGAGATGATAAAGTCAAGCAAGCCAAACTTCAAACCTTCATAATGAGTTTTGAAAGCTTAAAAATGAGTGAAGAATAAAGAATAGCATAATACTTCCTCAAAGTTGATGAGGTAACCAATATGATTAGAGGACTCGGTGAAAACGTCAAAGAAGATATAATTGTTCAAAAGGTATTAAGACCTCTACCCATGAGATTTAATGCCAAAATATTTTACATTGAAGAGATGATTGATTTAAATAATATCAATATGGATTTGCTGCTTGGTAGTCTCACAGCCTATGAGATAAGAGTAAGAAAAGAGAAGTCTGAACCCAAGGAGGCAACATTCAAAGGGTCCAAGAAGGCCAAGGAGCATAATTATCATCAAGATTTCTCCACCTACGAATATGATCAAGAGATGGATTAATTTTTGAGGAAACTAAAGCATGGTTTAGGAAAGTATAAAGGGAAGATGCCCTTTAAATGATTTGACTTTGGAATATTTGAACATTTTTCGTCCAAATTCCCTTACAAAGAAAGGACAGAAAAAGAAGATGATCAAAAATTTAGAAACAAATCTCAAAAACATCAGAAGAAGAAGTTCTTTAAGAAAAAGGGGCTCTACTCCAAAGAGGATAGCTCAACACCAAAGTCAGGCAGTGAGAACTCTTTAGAAGACTATTCAAATGAGTATTTACGTGTGGAATAAACTCCAAGAAACAAAATATTATTGACTCTGAAGAGGAATAAGAAGTAGGGGTAGTGGATTTTGAAGGGGAACTCATTAGTTCTCTTGACGAGTTAAAGAAGGCCAAGAAACAGAATAGGTAGCTAAAAGAATAATTGCAACATGTTGAGAAAGGTACGTACAACTCACATAATGAGGAACTTGTTTATCAAAAGGAAAGATTGAATAAGCTATTAAAAGAATATATAGTTCAACTCTCCTACTAGAAGAAAACAAGGAACATGTGAGAAGCTAGAAGAAGAGAACAAGCATCTAAAGCAGTATTTTTTTCAAGGTAAAGAGGGAAATTATCTAAAGAACATGCAAAGATGAAATTGTTTCCTTGAAATTCAAATTAGAAGAAGAAAAAGAAGAAGAATAAGTTCTTAGTGATTTGATCCAAGAATGGGAAGAATTTTTTTAGAGTCTCAAGGCTGAGGTCATCTCTCTAAGAATGGATATTGAGAGATTGGAGACCAAGAAGGCTATAAATGAAAAGTTTGTAGAAGGAACAAGAAATCTAGATCAAACTAAAAACAATTGAAGGTCTCCAGGAAACAAAATAGGCATGGGATACTCTAAACCACAAGAATATTCTATGGGAAAGATGAACTTTAGGTTCACAGGATTTGAGGAACCTAATAGTAATGCAAATGTGCATTAAGAAAGAATCAATGAAGACAAAAAGGTAGCAAGCCAGAGAGGTTCCCATCACTGGAATAATAACTCCAACCATCCCAAGGAGCCATATCAATGGAGAATGAATCAATCAGCTAGACAACAGAGGTACCTTCATGCACAAACTCATGAACTTTCAAACTTTAGGTACTCTCCTTTATTTTATGGTCATTTTTATAAATGTCACATCTTTCGACATAAGGTTGTTGAATTTAGAAGGATCAAAGTTGAAAGAGATGAAAATTCCAAGTACAATAAGTATCTGAATTTTAGACTTCAAAACTCTCCTTTCAAAGATCAAAATCCCTTCTCTCCCCTAATGAATGATGTTGAATGCTTGAAATATAATAATTTTGGGCACAAGGTGAGTGAATGCAAAAGAATATTTGAGTACCCATCTAAATCTAGGTACACTTGGCAGCAATCTTTTCAAAAGGATAAGGAGGATTAGAAATGAAAATCTAGAAAGATAATGGAATGTGGACTTGCTCTATCGGCACATAATCAAGAAAATGGATGGTATGTAGACAATGGTTCTTCCAAGCATATCACTAGGGATAAGAGAAAATTCATGCCATTAAAAGAAAAGGATAGAAAGAATAATGTCACTTTTAGCAAAAATTCCCTAGCAAGAATTAAGGGTAAGGGCATAATCAGTCTTGATGAAAAGAATAAAGTCCAAATTGTGTTGTATGTAAAAGGTTTCAAGCAAAAATTTCTTAGTGTAAACTAGATGTGTGATAATGACTATAATGTGACTTTTCAATCCAAATATTGTGAGATTCAACATGAAAAGAATGGAAAGCTGGTGGGAAAGGCAGTCAGAATTCACAATAATGTATATGTGTTTGATGACTCTAGAGTAAGTTGTTATCTCAGCAAGACAAATGAAACTCAGTTATGGCACAGGACACTTGGTAATATGAATACTGGAAGTCTAATAAGAATTATCAAGCTGGGAGTTGTGAGAGGATTTTCAATACTGTTAAGGCCTGATATTCCATGTGAAAATCATGTTAATTTGATAAGCAGACTAGGACTCATTTCAAGACAAAAGGATTCTCTTCATCTATACCGCTGAAGATAATTCACACAGATATCTACGTCCCAACCAAAACAAAACTCCCAAGAGGAGAGAAGTATTTTATGCTTCTTATTGATGATTTTACAAGGGGCACTTGGATCGCACTCTTAAAATATAAATTAGAAGTGTTTAAACGTTTTTAAAAGTTTAAAGCTCATGTGGAAAATGAAAAAAATATAAAGATCAAATTCTTACGATCAGACAGAGGAGGAGAATACACTTCAAGAGAGTTTGAATAATTCTATGAAGTGAATGGGCATAAGGAGGAGGAAAATCTATGGCTAGAAATCCACAACAAAATGGATAAGTTGAGAGAAAGATCAAAACAATCTAGGAGATGGCAAGATCTATGATGGATGAAGCAGATGTACCTCACATCTTCTGGGGAGAAGTATCACAAGTAGTGTACCTATAAAAAAAAACATGACTCAAACCTAATAGTGATAAATCTACCTATGAGTCATGGAAGGGAAGAAATACATCAATAAAACACTATAAGGTATTTGGGAGAAAATTCTTTATCAAAAGGAATTGTAAAGATCCTAGAAAGCTTGATTCATGTGTTGATGAGGGTATATTTATAGGGTACTCTACTTGAAGTAAAGGATTAAATTGCTACAACAAAAGGACAAAAAGAATTGAAGAGCACATTGATGTAGTAATAGATGAAATGACACCACAATCAGAGTCCTCTAGAGGAAACATGAACTCAGATGAAGAAGAGAGTTAAGCCATTAGGCCATCAGACCATGAAGAAACAAAGTCATATTATGAGGATGTAGAAGCAATAACAACTCCAAGGCCCAATACACCATCCATGTATGTACAGAAAGAACATCCTAAGAGTCAAATTATTGGGATCAAAGTCTTGGGGTTCAAACTAGGAGGAAATTTCTTCACATTCCAAGTTGTGCAAATCTTGCTTTGCTATCTCGGGTTGAGCCAAAGAATCTCAGTTAGGCTAGTGAGGACAAGTCCTAGGTGAGAGCTGTGAATGAATAACTTGACAAAATTGAGAAGAATGACACTTGGGAGCTTGCTCCAAGACCCAAATAGAAAAATTTCATAGGAGAAAAATGTGTCTTTAAAAATAAGCTAAATGAGCAAGGTCAAGTAATCAAGAACAAGGCTTGATTAGTCTACAAAGGATATGCCTAGATAGAGGGGATAGATTTCGAGGACACCTTTGCACCAGTAGCTATAATAGAAGCTATCAGAATGTTTCTTGCCTTTTACAACCATAAAAACATCAAGGTATATCATATGGATTTGAAGTCAGTGTTTTTCAATGGGGATATGGAATAATAACTTTATATTGAGCATCTAGAGGGCTACACACTCAAAGCAAATGAAGGGCTTATGTGCAAATTGAAAAAGTCATTATATGGACTCAAATAGGCCCCTAGCGTTTGGTGTGCCAAATTGGATGATATCTTCAGGAACAAGGAATTAAAAGGGGCACTACAGATAGCAATTAGTACATAAAATCTGAAGATGACCACCTATTGATTGTGGTAGTTTATGTAGATTACATAATCTTTGGTAGTGTGTTACAGGGAAAAGTGTCTATGCAGAACTGCTAATCCCACTAAGGCTGGTAGCTACCTTAGAAACAAACAAATTAAAACTACTTTCGTTTTCCTTTATGAAAGATAGATGAGAGAAGAATAAAGGAGACCAAACCTCTGTCTTGCGCTTGGTTCCTTGCTCGATTGCTCTCTCTTCTAGTAGTCCTTTGCTACTTGCTTTCTTGTATACCCAACTTCACAGAGTACCTGCAGAATCAAAGCAGCATAACACTATACAAGAACATAGATCTATTATCATAAACAATCTAGGATCAGATGTAAATTGACCATACAAATGCATAAAACATGAATCACACAAGAGTATGGAGGAAAACTTGAATAGCTTTATTGATAATCAAGAAAGAGCCAAGAGAGTTACAACCAGTTGTTCTGACCTAGCATCATCCTCTCAGCAAGTAAGCCCTTCTTCACCTCATGAAAAGCTTAGATCACTCAACACTATGATGTTGCCTCAAGAAACTAACAACAATTCCTTACAAGATGCAAAATTCCAGCCTCCTGGATCTCTGGGATGAGGGATCCATATATAGATGTCTGTAAGGGAGATGAGTCAGCTTGTGATTTGATTAGTGTCTTCCCTCTAATAGTTCTTGCTTCCACTTGGAGATTGATTATCTCTTACTCATCCCTGGTCGAATTCAGAGAGGCAAGTGTCACAGGAGAAGTTTCTGGAAGATTCCATGCTTCTCCACCTCGCAGATTGACACTGCCATTTTTCCCTTCTCGCCCATCGCACCCCATAGAAGGGCTTTTTGAAATGCAAGGCACCCATTGCGTGTATTTAGGTGAGATGCAACGCACTTTGCCTATGGAGCAGGTGAAATGGTCCAGTTTTGACCAGTTCTTAGTAGTTTTTCATGGAGAACTTCTGGGAGAAGCTGTAATCAGTTGACCTTGTTCTTTTAGGGGTTGGAACAACACTTTTAGGGACTTAGGAGCCCTTGGTTTATGGACATTTTATGCTTGGGGTTGCAGTGCCCAAAAATGTCTATAATAGTTGCCCCCTAAAGCATGAGGTCGTTAATATTTTTGATGTCGGGTGAAATGCTTTATCGTGAGGATCCGAAGTTCTTTCAAGCTGGAAGGAGACCTGTAATAAGATACAATACAATACATTATCTTCATAATATTTTCATGATCTAGCTGAGGCGGGCGTTCCCATGCTCAGCTTTATAAATTCATTTTCATGTACATAGGATAGACAATCGTCTGAGTGTAGACTGATGATTCTGGTAGAGCCATCATCCCTTAGATTGGATGATTATCTGTGTAGCAATGATGTACATTTGATGTCTTTATTTCCTGAATATATATCGCAGCCCAGATGGATGAAACTAGATCCGGTGTCTTCAATCTCATTCGATCTTCACCCAAAGTACAAGTCGATCCATGTGAGAGATTGTTATAGACATTTTTGTGCCTTACAGCTCTAAGCATGAAATGTCCATAAACCAAGGGATTCTAAGTCCCTAAAAGTGTTGTTCTGGCCCCTAAAGGAACAAGGTCAACAAATTACAGCTTCTCCCAGAATTTCTCCACCAGAAACTGCTCAGAATCAGTCAAATCAGGATCATTTCAACTGCTCCACTAGCTAGCTGCGTTGCTTAGCACCCAAGTACACTAGCTAGGTGCATTGCAACGCACCTAAATGCACTACCAGGGTGCGTTGAGCGGGAAATGACAAATGGCAGTGTCATTTCGCGAGGTGGACAGACAATGGAAGCTTCCAGAATCTTCCCCAATGACACTTGCCTCACTGAGTTCGACCAAGGATGAGTAAGAGGCTCTCAGTCTCCAAGTGGAAACAAGAACTGACAGAGAGAAGCCACTAGTCAAATCATAAGCTGACTCATCCTCTTTGCATACATCTATATATGGATCCCTCATCCCAGAGATCCAGAGGCTGGAATTTTGTACATTGCAGAGAACTGTTGTTGGTTTTGAGATAGATATCAGAGTATTGGTTGATTTATGCTTTGTTGGAGGTGAAGAGGGGACTTCTATGCTGGGAGGTTGATGCTGGATCAGGAATCATCGGTTGTAACTCCTCCTGGATCTTCTTGTTATAACAATAAAACTATTTGAGTTTCTCCTACATGCTTGTGTATCATTGATGTTTGTTACATTTGTATGTTTAGCTTAAATCTGATCCTAAGCTATTTATGAATATAAATCCATGTCTTTGTGTAGTTTTCTTCTTCTGTGATCTTATAGGAACTTGGTGAAGCTGGGCAAGTAAGGGAGCAGGAAGCTGTCAAAGAGAAGAGAGATTGGATCAAAGGACTAGCGCAAGACACAGGTTGGTTCATCCTATTCCTCTTCATTTATAGTTCATAAAGAAGAATACGAAAGTAGTTTTCCCTGTTTGTTTCTAAGGTCACTGTCACACCTTAGTGGGATAGGGTCGTTCTGAATAGACACTTTTCCCGTTAACAAAATGGCGACTCCGCTGGGGAGCGTGTCTAGTTAGTTTGTTTGTGTTTATCTTGTTGTTTGTTTCATAAACTTAGAAGTAGCAATCGAACTGCATTTGCCATTTACAAATGCAAAGTAGACATCTGCTGCTTCAATCCATTCACTGGATCTGTTTATGATCTGAATAGTTGATTCACAAATGATCTGATTGCCCTTTGTGATAGCTCTTAGACCTCGTTTAAATCTACCCTCTGATTGTGCATTACTGATTGCTTTTACTCAGCCAAAAACCATAGATTAAACTGCAAATCGTGACCCAGAACCCTGATAGAATTCTCGTTTCTGCCCCAGTGCAGGCTCTGTGAAGAGATTTTGCATTTCAACGTAGTTCTCGAGAGGGCTACCTGCGCTGCAATCCAGTTTCTTTGTGTAACAGGTGCGCTGATCAGCCTAGCCTTGTGCAGCTGAGGTTCTTTACTTCATTTTTCAGTTTTGTCTCTGATTTTTACAGCCTGTGATCAGTGTATGTGTCTGTTTAAAAACCCCTTTTCTTTGCCTTAATTCTGCCTCCTTTGTACAAAAAGACTGTAGATGTTTTTGTGTGTTTGTTACATCATTTACAGTTTTCCATTGAAAAAGTAGAATAGTCATACTGTCGTCCTTTGATTTAGATCTGTCGTAAGTGTCGATTTTGATCATAGGAGAAAGTTTATTTACTGTTGACAGTCGATTATGATTTTACTTTTGCCTTTGGTTTGAATTTGTGACTTTCTAGTGTCGAAACGAGTATTTATTTCAAAATCATAAAGTGTCGTAATCATCTCTACCTTTTGATTTCGAAAAGAAGCTTGTTTGTGTTTGTCACTTGAAAACAAATTCAGATTTGTACATCAACTTTCTTTTTAGGCATCAATATTAAGAAAGTGAAAACAAATACATGCACATGTGCATTTGCATATTGACAGTCTGTTTGGCTTGATTTAGGAAAAGTGCATTTACAGTGTGCTCTTTGCTCTTTGAGAAAAGATTGTGTCTTTCTTTTCCCCTTGTAGCTAGGATTTTCATTGCTGAAAAGAGATAAAAGTTTGCTTATCATCTTTAGATTGCATTTTAGGAATTACATCTACATCTCGTGCTGATCCCAAAAGGCAAACTTCTAAGAAAGATCAACTTAAAATAAATTGAATGAATCTAACAACGCTTTGGAACTTAACGCACAACATTTAGAGGTCTAGGCTAGAGACGTATTCCGGCGTCGTAAAGCCTGGTAACTGTTGTCCTCACTGATGGTTGGGTGATTCCTCCACTTTGAGACGATAAGTGCCAGTACGGACTTGTGCTCCCACGTACCGTTGAGTATATATTGGGAGACCCCTATAGGCTTAAAACCTTTTATCCATAGGAAGCCGTGTCGGCCGCCCTACTGATCACAATGCACCGAACACAGCATTCGGGAAGATTGACTGTCGTACCGTAAAAAGTATTCTGCAGTTTTGCGATTGGTTTGGTACTCCCTCTACCTAGACCTCCAGAGCAGTCCCTTTCGTTCCTTTTCAGACTCCTTAACGGAAAAGGTCCATCTGAGCACTTGTCACTTCAGGCTCATTAAAAATCGAAGGAGACTAGAGTCATCTTTTGTTTTTCCTCGACTCTTTAAAACTGAAAAAACAAGTTGTGTCAAAGCGTGTTAAAATTTATTTTAAACGGAATATTCATACCCTTTTCCTACGTTGATCTTTGGGTTGAGAAAATGGAGCCTACCAACCAAGGAATTCCCCTTGGTGGAAATCCTAGTCCCTTCTCCTCTTGGGGAGATGTTGGTGCGCCCCATATGGCCACATTGTCGCTTCCAGGACTGACAATTGGCTTGCCAGTATGGCTCTTCTCAACCAATTTCGTTCAGAACACCACCATTCCTGAACAATCGAATCGGCAATTAGACGAGTCCAGAGTTGCCCACCAACCTTCTACTTCCTCTAATTCTTCCTCTCCTCCTTCCTCTTCGCTTGATGGGGCTGGCAAAGCCAAAAGTCAAGTTCCTAAGGAGAAGAAGGAGAAGAAGAAGAAAGAGAAGAAGAAGAAGGAGCCAAAGGCGAATGGGGAAAATGAGTGTCGTCTAACGAAAATCCACACACTGCACCGACCAGGCCTAAATCGCCATGTGTCATTTGCAAAGGAGACCACTTTTACAGAGATTTTCCTTGCATCCCTCGGATACTAAGGGATTGGTCTCCTCGTTTGCACAATCCGGTGTCATCAACCTCTGATGATCATGTTGAAAGCACACCGTCAACTAGCGAAAGTGAAGCCCCAGGACAAAAAGGGAAAGCTAGATTTCCTTGTAAACTGTGCGAAGGAAATCATGTCGTCCACCATTGTCCCTTCTTAGACGAAGCGAAAAGCGTTTTTGATGATCGTCCGGTTTCACCGTTACGACTTCCTCCTGGATATAAAAAACTCTTGCTGAGTCCGTCGCTAGTTGAGAATCCAGCTGGCCCACTCAAGTGGTCAGCTGAAGCGCCTATCATCGAAGATAAACCATCTGAATCCATACCAGACGAAAGTCAAAAGGTTGAGGCGGTAGTTGACCCCGTCTTGCCTTCAGAGGTTTTATCTTCAGATGATACAGTCACTGAAGAGAACAAGGATGACACCGTCCAAATTCTCTTCATTAACACAGACTTTGACGAAGATGGGGGCAATCTACCCATTCCCTTACCGCAGGAGGGAAGTTCGTCAGAGCCATACCCGGCCGTCTACTCGGTCCCACCTCCAAGCAAACTAGTTGTCTCCTTCGATTGGAATCAACTAGGTAGACCCCGTTTACCAGCAAGCATACCATTCCGAATTATCGTTCAAATATATAGAATGGTCATGGCTGGTACCATCATAGATGAGGGGGCTTCTGTGAGTATCCTTTCCTCTATTGCTTGGAAAGCGCTTGGTTCGCCATCGCTGTTGCCTGAGATGAGAAATCTGACAGGCTTTGATAAAGGAACCAATCGACCTTTAGGGATCCTTCCCGATGTGCCCATAACATTGAGAAGGAAGACAGTTCAAATGAACGTAATGGTTGTTCAAGGACCCTTGGATTATAGCCTACTCCTTGGACGAGACTATATTTATTGCATGGGAGCCATCGTCTCCTCACTCTTTAGAGTAATGTGTTTTCCGCACGAAGGAAGAGTGGTCAAGCTCGTGGACCAGCTTTCATTTCCCAGATCACGCATAGCAAATAGTCATATACCATCCCTAAATGGTCTCTTCACGCAAGAAATGTCTCAATCCCCAGTCCGTCCTCCCGATGAGCGCGAGTAATTCGGAGGGATATGACTGAAACCCAGGGGGCATGCATCCTGGTCTGCTTCGGCAGGAAAACTTCGGGTATAGGGTAGGTTTCCGCGGGAGAATATGACTAGTCTGTACCCCGTCCATCGGTGGAAAAGGAGTTATTCTAGAATAAGATTCTCTTGTCAAAGTTATGTGAGTGGCAGACGTCGTTGCTCACCTTTGTTTATCTCGGTAGACATTGCCGAAGAAGTGTTTTGTTTGCACCGCGAATAGAACAATCTTTGGGTAACCTGTAAGAGGTAGGCCTTTCCTGATAGAAAAAATGTTTTTTCTGCAAATTGAGGGGTAACTTTGAAACCATATTTTATACCTGGGGGCATGAAAACCTTTTGGAGTGCAAGCAAAGAGCGATTATTTATCTGTTTTTTGGATTAGTCGTTTCCTAACTCGCATAAAGAAAGGATGTGGGGCAAAACTCTAAAAATTGCCAATTTTATATGAGACATTCTTATCAGATGACTGGATTAATCGAGCAGTTTTAGCGCATAGTTCAAGCTCGTTAAAAAATAAACATAAGATATGAGCAAGTGTTTCAATCCACGTTTAAGCTCGTTAAAAAATGAACTATTCCCCGGTAAATAACCACCGTGAATGAAGCATTTCAGCCATTAAAGCCTTGGTCGTGTTTGCACCGTCACCTCCACTTTTCCATTGGCCGATCATTCACCTCCATTTGATTGTTTACCCATTTTGAGGAACATCTGTGAAGAGTGATTTCACTAGCCATCCTTGTGACACTGCTGTGATTGGAAAATTCCAAACCTTACCTGGAATCAGCTGCTACCCATTTTATCACTCGTTCCTCAAAAGACGAGTCTTCTTTAAGCTCTTTTCAACTGACTCGTAAAATATGAAAAGATTGCCAAGTTTTGGCCTTCCAGCTCGTTAAAGCGACCGGAAGTGCTATCCCTCCTCTAGATTTTAATCTTTTTGGACCTGAGGGATTATTGCACAAAAAGATCGAGCGCTTGTTTTGTTCGGCTCGTTAAAACTATCGAAAATTCATCCCTTCTGTATTGTTTTATACTTTTTCGGACTTAAGGGATTAGATGACAAAAAAGGAATTCTGGAGTTACCTTTACGTACCTTTTCAGACTCTCTAAAAATGAAAAGGACCGAGTTATCTTTGTCGTTAGACTCGTTAAAAAGATTAATAGCGACAAACTTGTCTTTAGACGAGAATGAGTTTCACTATCGCCAGGCTCGTTAAAACATAGCGATGGGTTTGCCCGAAGGGAAAATTATAGAACAAGCATATGTTATCCTCCTCAAGCTTGACAAAAATAAAGAGGTACTGGTCAGCAATGACTGGGGAAAATTTGGGAAGAAAACTCAAAGAATCTTTATTGGTAGCGAGTCGCTCTTGAACATGACACTTCCACTCCGTGCCTGAGTCGGGTTGGGTTGTTTCATTCACTGGTCACATCACCATGGTCACGCCATACCATCCACATTTGGGGTAAATGCTACCAATCCATCACATAAGTGTCGCCGACATGTTCAAGAGAAGTCATCCAGAGAAGTCACCTGTGTCCCATCCACTACCATACATTATACTTCATTCTTTCATGACCGCCATCCTGAACCATATATCATCAGATTGTTTTCACCTCCATCAAAATCATTTGCTCCGTTCTGTGTCATTGATGTGGGATTCATTAAGGCCCTCCTTTGACAGGTCACTTCTTGTCGACATCAGCTCAATATCCAAGAAGTTGATCTAGGAACAACCCCTTCAGTACTTTGAAGCTTGCATGCCTCAATGGCAAGTTTCTCACTTCCGGCGACAGGTATACATCAATGACCTTCGACCGAAAGATTTTGCGTGGTGTTCGACGCCAAGTCTTTTATTCACACCACGTGAATTGTACTGCAGTACCTTGAGGGTCATCATCATTATCGGTGATTCCTCTCGCGCTTGTTAACAGTTTACATCATTGACTGGTAATCAAGCGATGTCTTTCCATGTTCGACTTCAAAACATCTCTCACATGGATCGACTTGTACTTCGAGTGAAGATCGGATGAGATTGAAGACCCCGGATCTAGTTTCATCCATCCGGGCTGCGATATATATTCAAGAAAATAAAGACATCGAAATGTACAGCACTGCAGCACAGATAATCATCCTACCAAAAGGATGATGGCTCTATCAGAATCATCAGTCTACCATGAGACGATTGTCTGTCCTATGTACATGAAAATGAATTTATAAAGCTGAGCATGGGAATGCCCGCCTCAGCTAGATCATGAAAACAGTATGAAGATAATGTATTGTATTGTATCGTATTACAGGTCTCCTCCCAGCATTGAAAGAACTTCGGATCCTCCTAATAAAGCATTTCACCCGATAAACGGCCTCATACTTTAGGGGGCAACTGTTATAGACATTTTTGTGCCTTACAGCTCTAAGCATGAAATGTCCATAAACCAAGGGATCCTAAGTCCCTAAAAGTGTTGTTCCGGCCCCTAAAGGAACAAGGTCAACAAATTACAGCTTCTCCCATAATTTCTCCACCAGAAATTGCTTAGAATCAGTGAAATCAGGATCATTTCAGCTGCTCCACTAGCTAGCTGCGTTGCATAGCACCCAAGTACACTAGCTAGGTGTGTTGCAATGCACCTAAATGCACTACCAGGGTGCGTTGAGCGGGAAATGACAAATGGCAGTGTCATTCCGCGAGGTGGACAGACAATGGAAGCTTCCAGAATCTTCCCCAATGACACTTGCCTCACAGAGAGAAGCCACTAGTCAAATCATAAGCTAACTCATCCTCTTTGCATACATCTATATATGGATCCCTCATCCCAGAGATCCAGAGGCTGGAATTTTGTACATTGCAGAGAATTGCTGTTGGTTTTGAGATAGATATCAGAGTATTGGGTGATTTATGCTTTGTTGGAGGTGAAGAGGGGAATTCTATGCTGGGAGGTTGATGCTGGATCAGGAATCATCGGTTGTAACTCCTCCTAGATATTCTTGTTATATCAATAAAACTATTTGAGTTTCTCCTACATGCTTGTGTATCATTGATGTTTGTTACATTTGTATGTTTAGCTTAAATCTGATCCTAAGCTATTTATGAATATAAATCCATGTCTTTGTGTAGTTTTCTTGTTCTGTGATCTTACAAGAACTTGGTGAAGCTGGGCAAGTAAGGGAGCAGGTAGCTGGAAGCTGTCAAAGAGAAGAGAGATTGGATCAAAGGACTAGCGCAAGACACAGGTTGGTTCATCCTATTCCTCTTCATTTATAGTTCATAAAGAAGAATACGAAAGTAGTTTTCCCTGTTTGTTTCTAAGGTCACTGTCACACCTTAGTGGGATAGGGTCGTTCTGAATAGACACTTTTCCCATTAACAGAGATGCTCTGGAGTCGAACATGGAAAGACATCACCTGATTACCAGCCAATGATGTAAGTTGTTAACAGGCGCGAGAGGAATCACCGATAATGATAATGATCCTCAAGGTACTGCAGTACAATTCACGTGGTGTGAATAAGGGACTTGGTGTCGAACACCACGCAAAATATTTCGGTCGAAGGCCATTGATGTAAACCTGTCGCCGGAAGTGAGAAACTTGCCATTGAGGCATGCAAGCTTCAAAGTACTGAAATGGGTGTTCCTAGATCGACTTCTTGGATAATGAGCTGATGTCGACAAGAAGCGATCCGTCATAGGAGGGCCTTAATGAATCCCACATCAATGACACGGAATGGAGCAAATGATTTTAATGGAGGTGAAAACGGTCTGGTGATATAAGGTTCAGGGTGGCGGTCATGAAAGAATGGAGCGTAAATGTATTGCAGCGGGTGAGACATAGGTGAATTCTCTGAGTGACTTCTCTTGAACATATCGGTGACACTGACATGATGGATTGGTAGCATTAACCCCAAATGTGGATGGTGTGATGTGACCATGGTGATGTGACCGGTGAATGAAACAACCCAACCCGACTTGGATGCAGAGTGAAAGTGTCATGTTCAAGAGCGACTTGCTACCAACAAAGTTTTTCAAGTTTTCTTCCCAATTTTTCCCCAGTCATTGCTGACCAGTACCTCTTTATTTTTGTCAAGCTTGAGGAGGATAACATATGCTTGTTCTATAATTTTCCCTTCACGCAAACCCATCGCTATGTTTTAACGAGCCTAGCGATAGTGAAACTCGTTCTTGTCAGCTATGGACAAGTTTGTCGCTATTAGGTTTTAACGAGTTTAACGACAAAGATAACTCGGTCCTTTTCAATTTTAGAGAGTCTGAAAAGGGACGTAAAGGAAACTCCAAAAATCCTTTTTCGTCATCTAATCACTTAAGTCTGAAAAAGTATAAAACAATATAGAAGGGATGAATTTTCAATACTTTTAACGAGCCGAACAAAACAAGCGCTCGATCGTTTTGTGTAATAATCCTTCCGGTCCAAAAATATTAAAATCTAAAGGAGGGATAGCACTTCCGGTCACTTTCACGAGCTGGAAAGGCCAATGGCTCAGCAATCTTTTAATATTTTACGAGTCAGTTGAAAAGAGCTTAAAGGAGACTCGTCTTTGAGGAACGAGTGATAAATTTTGGTAGCAGATGATTCCAGGTAAGGTTTGGAATTTCCCAATCATGGCAGTGTTACAAGGATGGCTAACAGGATCACTCTTCGCAGTTGTTCCTCAAAAGGGGTAAAAAATGAAATGGAGGTGAATGATCAGCCAATACAAGGGGGAGGTGATGATGAGAACACGACCAAGGCTTTAAAGGCTGAAGTACTACATTCACGACGGTTATTTACCAGAAATTGGTTCATTTTTTATTGAGCTTAAACACCGGGGGAAACATTTGTTCATTGCTTATGTTTATTTTTTAACGAGCATGAAGTCCGCATTAAAACTGCTCGATTAATCCAGTCACATAATAAGGATGTCTCATATATAAAAATGACTATTTTTCAAATCTTTGCCCCACATCCTTTCTTTATGCAAGTTAGGAAATGACCAATCCTATGAGTTTAAAGGTTAGAGGACCTACAAATTTTAAAAAATAAATGGTCGCTCTTCGCTTGCGTGCCAAAAGATTTGCATGCCTCCAGATATAAAATAGAGTTTCAAGGTCACCCCTCAATCTACCGACAAAACATTGTTTTATCGGGAAAGGTTTACCTCTTTCAGGTTACCAAATATTGTTTTATTTTCACTGCAAACAAAACACTTCTTCGGCGATGCCTACCGAAATAGACAAAAGCGAGTGGCGCAGATGCCTCCACCCACATAACTTTGACAAGGGAATCTTATTCCAGTCTAACCCCCTCTTCCAATCATGGATGGGAGTGTCAGACTAGTCATATATCTCTCGTGGAAACCTATCCTATACCTGAAGTTTTCCTGCCGAAGCAGACCAGGGTGCATGCCCCCTGGGTTTCAGTCATGTCCTCCGAATCACTCGCGCTCATCAGGTGGACGGACTAGCGATTGATGAGACATTCCTTGCGTGAAAAGACCATTAAGGGATGGTATATGACTATTTGCCATGTGTGAACCGGGAAATGAAAGCTGGTCTACGAGCTTGACCACTCTTCCTTCGTGCGGAAAACACATTACTCTAAAGAGTGATGAGACAATGGCTCCCATGCAATAAATATAGTCTCGTCCAAGGAGTAGATTATAATCCAGGGGTCCTTGGACTACCATTACGTTCATTTGAATGGTTTTCCCTCTCAATGTTATGGGCACATTGGGAAGGATCCTAATGGTCGACTGGTTCCTTTGTCGAAGCCTGTTAGATTTCTCATCTCAGGAAAAAGTGATGGGGAACCAAGCACTTTCCAAGAAGTCAAGGAAAGGATACTCACAGAAGCCCCTTCATCTATGATGGTACTGGCCATAACCATTCTATATACTTGAGCAATGATTCGGAATGGTACACTAGCCGGTAAACGGGGTCTACCTAGCTGATTCTAGTCGAAGGAAACAACTAGGTTGCTTGGAGGTGGGACCGAATAGACAGTCGGGTACGAATCTAACGAAATTCCTTCCCGCGGTAAAGGAATGGGTAAATTGCCCCCATGTTCATCAGAGTCTGTGTTTACGAAAAGAATTTGGACGGTGTCATCCTTGTTCTCTTCGGTGACTGTATCATTTGAAGATGGAACCTCTGAAGGCAAGACCGGGTCAACTGCCACCTCGACCTTTTGACTTTCATCTGGTATGGGTTCAGATGGTTTATCTTCAATGATAGACGCTTCGGCCGACCACCTGGGCGGGTCAGCCGGATTTTCAACTAGTGACGGACTCGGCAAGAGTTTCTTATATCCAGGAGGAAGTCGTAACGGTGAAACCAGACGATCGTCCAAAACTCTTTTAGCCTCGTCTAAGAAGGGACAATGGTGGATGGCATGATCGCCTTCACACAGTTTACAAGGAAATTTTCACTTTCTTTTTTGTCCAGGGGCTTCACTTTCACTAGTTGATGGTGTGTTTTCAACATGATCATCAGAGGTTGAAGACACCGGGTTGTGCAAACGAGGAGACCAGTCCCTTAAGATCCGAGGGATGCAAGGAAAATCTCTATGATAGTGATCTCCTTTGCAAATGACACATGGCGATTTAGGCCTGGTCAGTGCAGTGTGTGGATTTTCGCTAGACGATGCTTGGTTGCCCCTTTTCGCCTTTGGCTCCTTCTTCTTCTTCTCTTTCTTCTTCTTTTCCTTCTTCTTCTTAGGTACTTGATTTTTGGCTTTACCAACCTCATCAAGCAAGGAGGAAGGAGGAGAGGAAGAATTGGACGAAGTAGAGGGTTGGGGGATAACTCTGGAATTGTCTAGTTGTTGACTCGATTGTTCAGGAATTGCGGCGTTCTAAATGACAGAGGTTGAGAACAGCCATACGGGCAAGCCGATTGTCAATCCTGGAAGTGAGAATGTGGCCATATGGGGTGCACCAACATCTCCCCAAGAGGAGAAGGGACTAGGATTTCCTCCAAGGGGAATTCCTTGGTTGGTGGACTCCATTTTCTCAACCTAAGACCAACGTAGGAAAGGTGATTATTATTCCGTTTAAAATAAATTTTAGATGCTTTGACACAACTTGTTTTTTCAATTTTCAAGAGTCGAGAAAAAACAAAAGATGACTCTAGTCACCTTCGATTTTTAATGAACCTGAAGTGACAAGTGCTCAGATGGACCTTTTCCGTTAAGCAGTCTGAAAAGGAACGAAAGGGACTGCTCTGGAAATCTAGACAGAGGGATTACCAAACCAATCGCAAAATTGCAGAATACTTTTTATGGTACGGCAGTCAATCTTCCCGAATGCTGTGTTCAGTGCATTGCGATTGATAGGGTGGCAGACATGGCTTCCTATGGATAAAGGATTAAGCTTATTGTGGTCTCCCAAAATATACTCGACGGTACGTGGGAGCACAAGTCCGTACTGTCACTTATCATCTCAAAGTGGAGGAATCACCCAACCAACAGTGAGAACAACAGTTACCGGGCTTTACGACGCCAGAATACGTCTCTAGCCTAGACTTCTAGATGTTGAGCATTAGGTTCCAAAGCGTTGTTAGATTCATTAAATTATTTTATAGTTGATCTTGCTTAAGAAATTTTCCTTTCAGGTTCACCGCATGATGTAGATATACAATTCCTAAAATGAAATCTAAGATGATAAACAGTCGTTTTATCTTCTTTGTGCAATGAAAAATGCTAGCTACTAAGGAAAGAGAGACAGTATTCTTTCAACAAAGAGCAAAGAGCACACACTATATGCACCGTCCCAAATCAAACCAATCAAACAGTCTAAATGCAAATGCACATGCATGTACTTGTTTTTAGCCTTCTTAATATGTGAATGATAAAAGAAAGCTAATGCGCAAATCTGAATTATTTTTCAAAGCGAAAATTACTAACAAGTTTCTTTTCAAAATCAAGATGAAGACAATGACAACACTTTGCGATTTGGAAATGAAAACTTGTTTTCGACACTAGAAAAACTACCAATTTAGATCAAATACAATAGTAACAGGGTAATCGACTATCAAGAACAATCAGGTCCTCTTCTATGACTGAAAATGACACTTGCGACACTTTCAAATCAAGAAACGACAGTACAATTACGTTACTTCTTTGTAAAGGAGAACTGAAAATGACTCAACAAATACATAAAAACATTTACAGTTCTTTGCACAATGGAGGTGAAATAACAGCAAGGAAAGGGGTTTCAAATAGAGGTGTACTGACTACAGGCAGCAAAACTCTTGAATAGATCTGAAAAGAGTGAACACAGAAACCAAAATTTAGGAACAATGCCTAGTCTGATCAGCGCACCTGTAACATAGTGAATTTGAAATGCAGCGCACCTACTACACTCGGGAAGTGCGCTGAATTTGAGATTCACAGAACAGACAGTGCGCTGGACTAGGGACGAGACTTTGATTGGGTTCCGGGTCACAGTTTGCAGTTCAGTTCAGGGATTTTGGCCGAGCAAGTGGTAATCAGTAAATCAATCTTAGGGGTAGATCTAAGGAGGTTACTAGAGCCACCAAGAGGGCTTTTAGAAATCTTGTAAATCAATTGTTTAATTCATAAACAAAACTCGGAGATTGACTGAAGCAGCATTGATCTCCTTTGCACTTGCATAGCAAATGCAGTTCTAAGGCTAGCTGGCTTGACTTCAGGCTCCATCTGTAAGTTTATAAAGTAAACAAATGTAGATAAACAATCAATCTATTCGCTCCCCAGTGGAGTCGCCATTCTGTTACAGGGAAAAGTGTCTATGCAGAACTGCTAATCCCACTAAGGCTGGTAGCTACCTTAGAAACAAACAAAGTAAAACTACTTTTGTCTTCCTTTATGAAAGATAGATGAGAGAAGAATAAAGGAGACCAACCTCTGTCTTGCGCTTGGTTCCTTGCTCGATTCCTCTCTCTTCTGATAGTCCTTTGCTACTTGCTTTCTTGTATACCCAGCTTCACAAAGTACCTACAGAATCAAAGAAGCATAACACTATACGAGAACATAGATCTATTATCATAAACGATCTAGGATCAGATGTAAATTGACCATACAAATGCATAAAACATGAATCACACAAGAGTATGGAGGAAAACTTGAATAACTTTACTGATAATCAAGAAAGAGCCAAGAGAGTTACAACCAGTTGTTCTGACCCAGCATCATCCTCTCAGCATGTAAGCCCTTCTTCACCTCATGAAAAGCTTAGATCGCCCAACACTATGATGTTGCCTCAAGAAACTAACAGCAATTCCTTACAAGATGCAAAATTCTAGCCTCCTGGATCTCTAGGATGAGGGATCCATATATAGATGTCTGTAAGGGAGATGAGTCAGCTTGTGATTTGATTAGTGTCTTTCCTCTGATAGTTCTTGCTTCCACTTGGAGATTGATGATCTCTTACTCATCCCTAGTCGAATTCAGAGAGGCAAGTGTCACATGAGAAGTTTCTGGAAGATTCCATGCTTCTCCACCTCGCGGATTGACAGTGCCATTTGTCCCTTCTCGCCCATCGCACCCCATAGAAGGGATTTTTGAAATGCAATGCACCCACTGTGTGTATTTAGGTGAGATGCAACGCACTTTGCCTATGGAGCAGGTGAAATGGTCCAGTTTTGACCAGTTCTGAGTAGTTTTTCATGGAGAACTTCTGGGAGAAGCTGTAATTAGTTGACCTTGTTCTTTTAGGGGTTGGAACAACACTTTTAGGGACTTAGGAGCCCTTGGTTTATGGACATTTTATGCTTGGGGTTGCAGTGCCCAAAAATGTCTATAACATAGTGATTTAGGGAAAATGGGGCATCAATTCATAAACCATATGCAAACAAAGTTTGAGATTTCCATGATAGGAGAATTGTCCTTTTCTTAGGATGTCAAGTTTCTCAATCAAAAGATGGGGTATTTATCTCCTTATCCACACAAATGTGAGAAACTCTAAAGAAATTTGGAGTGGAATAGTGCAAGTCGGTTAACACCTTCATGGTTACAGGTTATAAGTTATGCAAATAAGATGAGACATTGTTGGTAAATCAAACTGTATACAGATCGATGATAGGGAGATTGTTGTATCTTACAATGTATGAACCAGAAATCATGCAAGTAGTAGGTATGGTGGCCATATTTCAATCCTACCCCCGTGAAATTCATGTCATTACTATAAAAATGATTTTCAAATACCTGCAAGGGACAACAGAGTATGGGTTGTGGTATGCTAGAAGAAGAGAGTTTAAATTGAAATCCTATACTAATGTTGATTGTGCAGGCAGTGTTAATGACATGAAGAGAACCTATGGTGCAACATATTTTTGGGAAACTACTTAGTGTCCCCAGTCAGCAAGAAACAAGAATCTGTTTCTTTGTCAATTGTTGAAACATAGTATATTGTAGCTACCACTTGTTGCTAAAAAATTCTCTAGATGAAGCAGACCTTGAAGGACATTAATTTAGAATTGACTAATCCAATTCTAATCATGTTTGACAACACAAGTGTGATCAACATCTCTAAGAATCCTATCATGCACTCAAATACAAAGCATATTCAAGTTTAATTTCTTGATAGAACAAGTTGCTACTAATATTTTCTTACTTGAATATGTGGCCACTAAAGAACAACTATTAGACATATTTACTAAGCCACTTGCAAGAGATCACTTTGTGTATCTATAGAAGTAGACAGGTATCGTGAATCCTTCTTCTAAATGACTAAATCAGAATGCATATTGGTCGCTACTCATCTTGAAGGATCAAAGTAGGTTGCAGTGGATGAGGGGGAGTTTTCAAGAGAATCCTTTGCTATTTATGCCAAAGGGGGAGAAGATTACTAGTGCTAAGGAGGAGAAAAACAATGGTGAAGACCATGCTTGGTTTTAAGGGGAGCTTAGAGTGTTTCCATCAATGCCAAAGGGGGAGATTGTTGGACAATTAGCATTGTCTGAATGGTTGATGGCACCTGATATGTTGGCATTGATGTCAACTAGATTAGCATTGAGATCAAAGGCAACAGACTAGCATTGAGATCAAAAGTAGAAGAGGTAGTGAAGAGCATGTTATTCAAGAGGATTCCCATGGTTTCTGCGGTACTTTGTAGAGAGTCATCATAATAGTAGGGTTAGTGGAGAATCCACAAAGAGATGGCTATGATGGCTAGGGAGACCCAGAGTTTGGAGGAGATTCCACCTTAGAAGATTAGTTCATAAGCTCTTGGAAATGACCTAGTTGGATAGTGCTTGGGAAAATATTTACAATGGTATATTGAATTTTGAAAATGGTGCCCTGGATCGAGAGATGTTATCGGTCAAAGGTTCTAGATCAAAAGGTCAATAGACATGGTTCCATGGCTCAAGGTTCCACATAAACTTCGTGTTTCGTGTGAAATATCTTTGTTAAAAAAAAATTGTACTGAGTCATTTTTGGAGTAGGGTCAGGCCGCACAACAAATGTACAAATTCATAGGTTGGGTCGTGCTTGAGAGTTTGGTAAGAGAGAAAAACTATGACCCTTGACCCTTGATCTATGTGGGACCAACTCTTGGCCGGGCACATGGATTAATTGGTAGTTGGCCAAGTCAGGAGATGGATCTATTCGAGATGGTTCGAAGGTTGGTTCATGTAGTAAATTGCAGCAGGATGACAAAACCACAACTCCCGATCCTTGACCTATGTGGGACCCAATATGGGAAAACAAATGGCATAGTGTGATTGGCTCATAGTGATTTGTTGGCAGCAGTGTGGTCGATGACATCAACATGACGTGGCAGTACAGAGGACATGTGGCCAACAGATTCGACATTTTTGAGTAGTATAATGGGCCAAATCTAGGTGACACATGTCACCATACAGAAGATTCCACATGGCCTAAATGATGTCAGCATGACATAAGCTGATGATGTGGCATAACATCGAAGTTTGCGCCAAGGTGTTTCTTTGTGAATTTTTTCCAGTGTAATTTTTTTTTTTTTTTTTCAGAATTGAATGAATAGAACAGGCCAAAATAGTAAAAAATGACCCTAGTCATGCCTACAAGAAAATCAATCCTCTGAGCTAGTCAGGCCTATGGGAAAGTCGTGGGTTGATTCATACTCAAGCTCATAAGCAGGAAGAGAAAGTTGACTCACGACCTTTCGATTAGCATTGAAAGGTGCACCGAGGAGTTAGGTTTGTAATGTTTTCAATGTTAAAGAATTCTCAAACCTTCAGGTCTAGTCATGAAGTCAGAGCAAAACACAGATGCATAACAGGTGAAGTGGGTCCACTCACAACCTTCCAACCTCTCGAACAACAAAGAGTTAGGGTTCACCATAGTTATTTCCTCTATTATTGATGACTATAGAGAATGAATACACAAGGAAGCAAGGACCGTGATTGCATAGATGCTTTAATGGAGTTAATAGTGACTGTCATAGGTAGGAGGCTGATATAAGAAAGGACCATGATTTGCAAAGGTTGTAATTTACTTCATAATAGCCATGCTTGAGCTTTCTTGCATGCCTCATAGAATTAAATGAAGAGAATAGCTTAGGGATTCCATACCAGCATTTATAGGTTCTCGTGGTGTGTTGCAGATGCAAATGTCATGTATCAAATGTAACAAAAAGATGCAATGTCATGTTATTTGTACAGGAAAAATTCAATGGAGGTACTCTTAGCATGTACAGTTTGACTACGAATTTATTTCTCAATATGGAATACACTCAAATGGACATTATTTTCATTAATTTTAATGCAACTGCAGTTGGATCCCATTCTAAGTTATTAATGTAGTTTCAATGGCCTTACTCTCTGATGAAACAGTAACATGGAGATCCATGTAGAAGTACACTTCCAAGTACTGTGTTGTAGAGACTAGAGAGACAACATCGATCACAACATAGTAAAGGAATAAAACAGTGATTGAGAGCAGTTATGAAAAGTGGGGGAATACATAATTGTTGAGAGTTACAAAGTACAATGTTGTGGGTGTCTGACTAAGCTAAGTGTAATTGGGAGAAGGTGTATAACAGGGTCAAGACCTAAGTTGGTTGAGCAGCAGAGAGCATAGTTCGAAGGAGAACCAGGGAGATGAAAGAAAAGGATTGGTACAGGAACACACCATATTTCATTTCTATATATATGGATTTGCCTCTATTTTTAGTTTGAAAATTGTACGAAAAGTAGAACAATGGCTAGAGCAGGGAGTTGCCTGCATTCATAAGAGGTTGGTGTCTCTTGTAAAGTAGTTTCTTGCTATCTTAAGGGGCGTGGTGCCTCTTGTGAGTGTGTGCTCACAAAAAAATTGATGTAATTAAGCAGGTGCTTAATTTACATCATAACAACAACAAAAAATGGTTATTTTCTCCCTTTGGGTTTCCATGTAAAACTACCTGTGTCAATATGTGTATGTTTCTCATGTGATTGATTGTGTGTAAATGTGAATTCCATATCTTGTTGTTTATTTTATTATTTATGAATTCTCTCACAAGTAACTGATAGTAGTGAAAAGAATTAAAGATGTGTACTTAGAGGTTTAAGAACCTCACCATTACAGATTCACCCCCCCTCTCAGTAATTACTTATTCCAATACAAAATATAGTTATAGATAGGAAAATGCGTGTAGTTGTGTAGTATATATCTTCCCTTCATCAAATCTATAATGACTAAAGAGTCGACATAGACATGTAAAGAAATGCTTTCTTGTTCCTTTACAAGTTAGACATACATCCCTATTATTACAAGGAGGCTTATCAGAAACCATAGACCACTTTTCCATCCAATACTTTGAAAATTATAGGTAGGTGCACTAGTCCATACAAATACATTTCTTATTGATTGATAAGGGCTAGTTGTTTCTTAGGTCAATGAACAATGACAACAAATCTTGCTTGGTAAAGTTCAAGTCTCTAATTTGGTATTTATTTACACTAATTATATAATATTGATGCATCCTAGCCTTATAATAAAAAAAATAATTAATAGGAATGAGGCATTAGAATCGAATGATATAGTTGAATTCAATTAACTATAAGAGATAATCATGAGGGCTCTCTATTTTTTTAGAGATCTTATATGAGTCCCTCAAAGTATCCAAGGATGCATCAATCTCACCATTACAATTTCTTTGTTTTAGGTTGGGGTTTAGTTTTCCTAAGTTATAGTTTGGTGATGGTGGGTTCAATAGGCTCCATGGTAATCAAGCCTCATGTAATTCAATAATATTATTGTTTTTCTTGTTTTTAGGGTATGATTTAGGTTTTTTTTTTCAAATTTAAACCAAATTTTAAAATAATAAATAAATCAATCAAATACATTCCATTAGATGTTAACCTACAATTGTAACAAGATATAAGTCATTGACATTGTTTACCACTACAATTTTTTACTTGAGGCAACTGTAACACTTCACATTTACTCTGTCAAACTAGGGATTGTGTTGTTGTTTCAAGGTTGTGTGAAAATTATATAATTAAAAAGAATAACTTGAAATAACTAATGCATCACCCAAATTGACCACAAACTTCACGCTGAGGAAGTAACAAAAAAAATCACCACACAAGGATTCAGGGCCTATCTCGACAAGCCAATATTTCACAAGTATCAACTACAATGTTTATCAACCATTCTATGAGTAACAGGAGTGCATCATGAATACTAACACAACCATTCATAACAGGAAATAATTCTTTATTAAACTAGGAGCTAATGTTGAGTTACAGGAAATGAGAAAAAAAATCAAGAGGAATAAGGAATAAACCCAGCTATACTATAAATATCATATCACACCATTCCAATAATTCGCAATCTCCTCAAAACAATAAGCACATACACCAACTACTGTAAATAAATTTTTTTATATAATAAAAACATAGATGTACTCACATATGTGCAATTAATCTAATTATTAACATAATCATTACACCTAGTAAGTGAATGGAGCCCTTCCTTCACCAATTAGGGATGAAGAAATTACTCACACGGCTAAGACTTTAGAAGGGAGGAGTTTGCATAATATATTATAGTAAAAATGGTACAATAATCTGTGACACGGTCCCCTATTATGGAAATGTTCAACAAACCTGGAAGCCTCAAAGGAACTTGAATTTATACAAATTGGATGAATAAAAAACCTACCGAGAATCAAATATAATCAATACATATTGAGACAATAGGTTGTTACAAATCTTATGTTTTTACATTCATAGTTCAAAAATAAAATGATTTGTTATTATATACTCCAGCTATCATAGCAGCTTCATGTCTTATGTTAAGTCATCTTTTGTTCCTTTCCCACTTGAGCACCATTCAAAGACCATATGATCAAGTTCTAATAGCATAAGACAAGAATTATAATTTGATATTACAAGTAACAACATATAAAAAAACATTCGCTCTTTGAGAATCTGCACCCAATCAAACATACATCTCCAAGAAAGCACATAAGCAGCCCAAAACTAGGAAGAGACTACTTAAGAGTCTAAATTATCACTTCAATATCATGTTTTTGTAAGAACTACCAATCTTTAATCAAAACATGATAATGAATAAGATATGGTCACAAAAAGGGATAGCATAGAGTAATAAAAGTAGTCCCAGGTTTGGAATATGGGTAATAAAAGAAACAATTTGAGGGCTAAACATCTCCCCCCCAACTTACTCTGATGCATTTATTGATGCATCCAATCCTTATTTTAGATCCTTGTTTGCCTAGAAATAGGTCTCATGTAGTGTGATAAGTTTATAACCTTCCTCTATCTCTTCCCTAGGTGCCCTAGATCCAGTTACAACCCTAAATTCTGCTTCCCATAACTGTTCCACCTTAATTAACTCATACATTGGCTTATATCTATCCAAAGGTAACCAAATCAAAGAGAAGAAAAAATTTAAATCTATCCAATGATATCTCCTTTGGTCAATACACTATAGATACTTTTTCAATCACCCCATGGCTGTAAGAATATTTGGATATATGAATGGTTATATAGTCTTGATAGGAAAGGTGCACAACTCCAATCTCCCATTGGAGCCTTGCAAAGCATTAGTAGATACGTCATAAATAACCTTTACACAATTATCTATTATTTGTGCCTGAATTCTCACAGTTATATTTGTAACCTCGGGTCTCTTGGAAAAATAAATTTGATTATGACTAAATCCATTTTCACTGGATGGGCTACCGAAATTCTAAGTTCATAGATCGCCTAGGCATGTTCCACATTTTTTTGGGCTATCTTCCATTTGACTTGATGCACAATATTAGATACAAATTCTTGTAGTTGAAGATATCCTATAGAGGGCATATGATTAAACTTCATCTCATAGGGAATAAAAAAATCATATAAGTAGAATTCACATAGAACATGTTGAGTGGCAGTATTGACTTCATAAAAATATTTCCAAAAGGCCTTGACATATGGAAATTCATAAAGCTTTCTTTTAATGATGTCTATAATTTAAAAATAAATAAAGTGTTCATGTACGAACAAGCCATACACTGGTGATGGTGGTCAACATTCTAGCAATTCCTCAATGAGTGCTCCTATCTTTTGCCTCTCTCCTTTTAACTTTTATATATGCTCATATGCACTCTATAATTTTTCCTTATCTTCCCCACACTATATTTTATTCATCCAATAAAATATAAAAGCATTTTCTTTCCTTTCTTCAAATTCTCTAACATTCTGTTGATATTTTTCCAAAGGAACAATGTACTCCTAATGGGCCATAGCAAGGATTCTCCATTTATCACATTTTACTTCTAACATTACAAGGGAATGAGAATCAGAGGTTCGTATTACTTCTATTTATGTATAATGTTATTTTTGCAGTACAACTTACAGCTTCCTTCCTGCAAAATAGGGTTTCTTCTTTATTTTCAATTTCTTCCCTTGAGTATCTAGTTTCACCAATCTCACTTAACTTTTTAATACCCTATTTAATTGTCTCAGTATCTGATTCTCTTTCTTCAATCTTACTACCTATCCAACTAAGGGATAGGGTTTCTTCCCACTTCTCATAACATTCTTTGAATTATTATTTTCCTCTTTGTTGTGTTGAAGAAAGTGTAACTAGGTTTGGTCTTCATGATGACATGATCTTTGTATTTGATGTAATAAAAGGAAATAAATTATTTTTGTAATCTTTCTACATGGGTTTCATGAGCAAGAAGTGTCTCTAGTTGAAAGACTTCTTCTTGATGTATTTAGTATTTATTTATATGTCAAAGAGTCATGTCATGTATATAGAAACTCTTCATGAGTTTATGTAAATATGTACAAGTCTTCAAAGGTGTCTAACAACCCTCCGCGACCAAGATCAATGCCTCAAAACAAGCCTTCTGAAGTCTACAAGAAAAACAATAAGGAGATGATCCTATCGACTCAAATAAATGATTTAAATATATATAATTATGTCATGTCGGCTTGAAACAAGAGACACGTCGATTCATAAGTTGATTGTCTGCTTGCATATATGGGATGATTACTATAAATACCATGAAGGGATAACAAAAAATCATTGAATAGATTACGGATACCTCTGATGAGTTGTAGTAAGGGAGCCATAGTAGGAGCCGCAGTCATGAAGTAAGGGAGCCGTAGACAGTGAGGTATCCACAGTCAAGAGGGATCCATATATAGTTAGGTAGCCACAGCTAAGAGGGAGCCACAGACAATAGGAGCCGCAGTCAAGGATTAGTAGCTATAGACAAGGGACAAGAAGTTGCAGTCAGATCCACAGTAAGGTAGGGTTCAATTGTCTCCTCAGATGGGTATAAGGAGTAGTAGAACCTAGTCCTATATCTTCTCGGCATGCCTGTGACTAGAAGGAGAAACCCCTAAACGTGTAAGGTTGTTAATAGAGACACAACACTATGATTGCAGCCACGACATCTTTACATGGATCCATGAAGATATATCTCAACATCAAAGCTAATACTCTCAACATACCTATGGTGTCCTTTATGAATAAGAGCAGATCAGGAAGCATGTAATGAATTAATGATTCTCATGAATACTCTTGACCTTCTCACATACTTTGATATACCTGTAGTATACTTGACATAATGTATTAGTTAAGGTTACATGAAGATGATCTATAATGGGAGAGATCCTCAACATATATATGAAAGAAGACACAGAGTCTTGTTGATCACCACAGGCTCTCAGACTGAGTGCGATGCAGTGATGACCTATGTGGTGTAGTAGCAGTGACACGAGGAGGATTGATATCTTGTTCTTGGAGAGGTAGAGTGTGTCAAGGGTCATGGTCTAGGTATTCATCAATGGAATCTCTATAAAAAGAATTTATGCATGGGTTTTCCTCTCCAAGAGGGAGAGGTTTTGGCCCTAGAAGATAGCCAACTATTTGTGTTCTTATCTCTTTTTGTTTGATAGCAGTTTGATGAAGTTAACTTACACATGCTAATAATGAAGTAAATAATCAAGCTAAGATAAAATTGCATTAAAACTTCACAAATTGTTATCATGTATCAAAGAATCACTCTAAATATGCATGCCCTAGATTATTTAACATGGTATCAAAGGGAAGGTTTCAGCAGTCAAAGTAAGGGCAGAAAAGAGACATTCAAGAATCAGTCTCTAGAAGACATCAAATCAACTGAGGATCTATATGGAAGAATAAAACCATAGTCATAGATCATAGATCAGTCTACAACAGCAAGGGTTTTAGATATCAACAACCTTTAGATTTGAGGTTATGTTTTGAAAAATTACTCCATAACATCTCAGTATCCCAGTTTGGATACTTCTTTATAAAGAACAAGGTCTTAAGATATCATATCTTCAGGGGAACTTGATTCAAAGGCATATATGAGAGTGTTTATGAACATAAGCCATTCTATGGATCATGACAAGTAACATAAGTTTGGCATGTATCAACTTCTTGTTGGAAGGCAACCTAAGGATCTTAGTCAAATGAAAACTCCTGCCCCAACTTCTACCACATGATCAAGGTGAAGACAACATCTTCACAATCAAGTAAGTACCTTTTATAATCAAATTTTTGTTTTATGACTTCATGATTGAAAGAATATCTACATATTGGATGGGACATCAAGGGTCTTGCATAGAATAAGGAGGATTGTCATTATCCTTAGAGAAGTCAGAACATCAAGGTCTCCTTTGAAGTCATAGGAACTAGTAGGGTTCTATGAAACAAGAAAAGAGACACAAGAAGAATTCATGAAATGCTAGAGGACATACCATCTGAAATGTAGATAGAAGAGATATCTTCATGAGATCTCAATTGAGAGATCTGGAAAAATGATGAATAGACAAACATCATTGATAAGAAAGGTAACAGATATCCATAAACAAAAAGGTTATCTCGATCAACAATCTGTGGTCTCTATGTCAGATAGAGAAAGGCAAGTTGATAAGATACAAATAAGTGCAGATAAGCAAAGGAAAGGTTGACAAGGTAAGTACTATGAAAATATTACCTAACAGAAAGTTGAGGAAAGGATCAAGGGAAAGAGAGAGTAATGGATCTTCACTATGGATGAGATGGTATCCCTCTCAAAATGACCCTACCAGAATTCCCTACAGATATGAACATAGTAAGATGCATCGTGGCATCAAGAGCTCATATGGAATCATGAAGAACATAGCTCTTGGGAATCTCATTATATGAAGACGAAGAAGTCAAAGGAAGCATTTTCTAGATGTGGATATAATAGACCCTGAAGGATCTCTGATAGAGATCTCAATGGGGGATATCCTATTCCGAGAAGGAAACAAATGTCTCGTCAGAAATTCCAACTCTTGGAACTCATGAGTTGGTGGTTCAATGACATAAAGAATGGAGTAGACCCGGGGATTGAATATCTTTTCAATCAAGGAAGCTACAGGAAAATACCTAAAGGAAAATGAGGTATGTATGATTGTATTTATATTTGCATTTGATATTGTAATGTCATGATATGTGGTTGCAGATAAAATAGATCAAGCATGATCAAAAGTGAATAGATCTCCTCCTCCGAAAGGATGCAGAAAGACATATGTTTAACTCAATGAAATAAACATAATATGTCCTCATATGAAGTATGAGGTAGTTGACTACAATAGAAGAACTCTGAGAGCTCCTGGGAATGAAAGAGATCGTGAAACATGCAACCATGACGAAGGCAGTCAACATTCAAAGGATCAGGAAGACTTGACCAGAAAACCTCCCGAAATGATGTGAAGACTTTGATGGAAGTATGAAAAGATGAGGACACTTGACAACATATATCATTGGGAGATGTTTCAACATGAATGCAGGATGATTGATACCTACAAGAAGATGTCACTAGAAGAAGGCCATCACCAAAAGGTAATATGCAATTTTTTTATGGTGTCTGACCTCTTGGAAAAATCTGGGTATGTGTGCAGGATCAAGGAAAGAAGATTTGTGAAGGATGTCACAACTATGTACCTTGTGATCTAGAGAAATCACTATTGAAGAAGAGTGAAGACATATGATCTTATGAAGGAAGCACCATATATGAAGCCAAGGAGGATACTTTCCGGAAAATAAGGAATAACATGACGAAGGAAAGTAATGGATGACTGACACTACATGTGAAGAAATTGATGACATCAAAGTCTTGAATCATTAGTCAACTAGAATACCATATAAAGCACTCATGATAGAGTCCCTAGGTAAGATGGAGCTCTGGGAAGTTCCTATGAGCAAAGGAACTTGAGAAAGTTTCTGGTTAAAGAGAAACTTGGAACTTGTCCCTGGTTAAGAGGGAGAGTTAGAAATGACATTCTTGTCTTTTGTTTGGAAGAAAGAATGGAAGATTGTGTATACATTTGGCATCTGACACTCTTTGAGGATGTGGTATGGAATCTAAGACAAGAGTTGGCAAGAGGACCGATATTCTTGAGGGCTGGGAAACCAAGATGAGAATGGTCTTAGTAGGGCATACTCGATGAACACCTGGGTATGACCCTAAGAGAGACAATGATGATGCACGTCTATCACTCATTGGTCTCGCCAACATTGTGTGCTCTGATCTAAGTGAGAAATAGAGTTGTTAGTCAAGGTCTTGCCAAATGAAAACAATGTTGGTTGAAATGATGTTATGACAGATGGATTGCGAATCTGATTCTTCTAATTAGAAATTATTCATATTGAGAATGACCAAGTACCATTATGAATACCTCCCTAGTTAAGAGGGATTGTTGAAGAAAGTTTATCTAGGTTCAGTCTTCATGATGACATGATCTTTGTATTCAATGTAATAAAAGAAAATAAACTATTTTTGTAATATTTCTACATGGGTTTCATGAGCAAGAAGTGTCTCTAGTTGAAATACTTCTTCTTGATGTGTGTAGGATTTATTTATATGTCAAAGAGTCATGTCATGTATATAGAAACTCTTTATGAGTTTATGTAAATATGTACAAGCCTTCAAAGGTGTCTAACATGCCTCGAAGACCAAGGTCAATGCCTCAAAATAAGCCTTCCGAAGTCTGCCAGAAAAATAATAAGGAGATGATCATGTCGGCTCAAATAAATGATTTAAATATATATTATCATGTCATGTCAGCTTGAAAAAATAGACGCGTCAGTTCATAAGTTGATGTCGGCTTGAATATATGGGATGATTACTATAAATATCCATGAAGGGTTAATGAAAAATCATTGAATAGATTTAGGATGCCTTTGATGAGCTGTAGTAAGGGAGCCACAGTAGGACCTGCAGTCATCAAGTAAGGGAGCCGCAAATAGTGAGGTAGCCACAGTCAAGAGGGAGCCGCAGATAGTGAGGTAGTTGCAATCAAGGGGGAGCCGCAAATAAGAGGAGTCATAGTCAAGGATTAGTAGCTACAGACAAGGGACAAGAAGCCGCAGTAAGATCCGCAGTAAGGTAGGGTTCAACTGTCTCCTCGGATGGGTATAAGGAGTAGCAGAACCTAGTCCTATATCTTCTCGGCATACTTGTGACTAGAAGGAGAAACCCTTGGACGTGTAAGGTTGTGGATAGTGACACAACAATGTGATTGCAGCCTTGACATCTTTACATGGATCCATGAAGATATATCTCAACAACAGAGCTAATACTCTCAACATATCTATGGTGTCCTCAATGAATAAGAGTAGATCAGGCAACATGTAATGAAGTAATGATTCTCATGAATACATTCGGCCTTCTCACATACTGTGACATACCTATATCAACCTTGACATAATGTATTAGTTAAGGTTACATGAACATGGTACATGATGGGAGAGATCATCAACATATATATGAAAGAAGACACACAGCCTTGTTGATTACCACAGGCTCTCGAACTCAGTGTGATGTAGTGTTGTCGTAGTAATCTAATCCAAGCATAACTATAATCATAGTAGCTATAGACTATGATCTTATGATCTCACGAGATCAAAGTGTAGCAATAATGAAGAGCAAGGTGTTGCAGTAGTGGGGAAGGGCATGGTGTTGCAGTAGTGATGACGATCACAATGGTGATGACCTATGTGGTGTAGAAGCAGTGACACAAGGAGGATTGATATCTTGGTCTTGGGGAGGTAGAGTGTGTCAAGGATCATGGTCTAGGTATTCGTCAATGGAATCTCTATAAGAATAATTTATGCATGGGTTTTCCTCTCCAAGAGGGAGAGGTTTCAGCCCTGGCAGATAGCCAACTATTTGTGTTCTTGTCTCTTTATGTTTGATAGAAGTTTCATAAATTTAACTTACACATGATAATAATGAAGTAAACGATCAAGCTAAGATAAAATTGCATTAACACTTCACAAATTGTTATCATGTATTGAAGAACCACTCTAAATATGCATGCCCTAGATTCTTCAACATATTGCACATAGTAGCCACAACAATCATTGGTTTTTCTACAGGTGGCCCCACTGTTATAACCACAGTATCATCTTACTCACTCCCATCAAGGTTTTGGCATATTGCCATGTTATCTTCTCCTATGACTGGTTCTTGTATATTAGGCACAATACCAGTATCCTCAATTATGCCAAGTTCAAATGCTTCAACCATTGCTTCTTCGGGTGGAATAAACTCAACATCAATTTCCTCATTCTCCAGGATTGCAATATCAAATCCTTCACTCGTGCAAGGTTCTTATGTTTATCACACTCCTTTCAATTCTTCTCCTATAACTCATTCTTGTGTGAAAATTGTAATGCTAAATTATTCAATTGTGTTAGGTTCTTATGTGACTAACCCTACTTTTACTTCTTTTCTGCAACCAGTTCTTGTGTAGTAGCTACAGGCTCATATTTTTCAATTATGTCAGGTTCTTGTCTAACTGACACTTCCTTTACTTATTTCTTTGTAATTGGTTCTTGTGTGATAACTACTGGCTCAACCTTAGGTTCCCATTTCACTTCCCAAACATTCTCCTTGCTAATTGACCGTTTTGTAGTTGGTTCTCATGCAATAGCCACATTTTTATTCTTTGATTCAATGATCATCTCATCAATATCCTCAATTCTACTAACCCCTGGTCCTTGTGTGACTGATTCAATGCCCCATTTTCTCAACATTATTAGTGTCAATTGAGGTGCTGCATCAAATCCCATTGAATTGGTTCTTTTCCTTAGTAATAAAGTCACAAAAACCTTGACATGTCTCTTTCTTTTTCTAGAAGGGGCCAACAATTCTAATAATGGGTTTTCAATCACAAGTGGTCAAAATTCCTCCAGGTGACTTGGATTATCTCCGTCTTCATTTTGCACAGGCTCACTAGATTCCCTAGCTTCCTCTACACTTTGTTCTATTATCATTGGTTCACCCGGAAATCCAAAATATTATTCCCAAAGTTTCTTGAGTGTCTTTTAGAGCTTCAAGTACCATGAGTTTCACTAATCCATGGTTTTTTACTATCACTATGCGGTGTTTTTCACCCATCACAGCATGACCCATGTGTTGTAATGTTCTCAACAGAAAATATAGAATTTTTATCAATTTATTATTGGCGAAGATGGAATAAGAACTTCAAATGGTAACAAAAAATTACCTTGCATTGTCCTTCGTAGGTTAGATACTTTTTTATAAATAAATATAAATCCTTCCACTCATTAGGAAGATATTTTTGTTTACAACCTTTTCCACATGGTTGGAGATGTTCCTTCCTATTAATAAACTATTTTTTCTATTTTTTCGCTTTAGCTAGTGATGTTCTCCTCACAAACAAATGTTCCCCTTGCTAAGGAAGCCCTATGAATTTTTCCACTATTTCTCATGTTATCATGATTTCTACTCCTTTAACAACATTCTTTTCACTTTCCTAATTCTGAGTGAACTCCATTGTGACCTACGTGTCAAAACTCTGTAATTTTTCAAAATATATTGTCCATCCCACATTCTGGAATACTTGATAAACAACTAATTTATTCTATAATTGTACCACATCCTCGGGCACATGGCAGATTGCAAAATGTGCCATTCAACAACTAATTTGCAACAATTGAATTTTGACACTGCCCTCAGCTTCTACATGCAAAGGATGGGGGCATGATGTTATTGGTTTTCCCAATTTGGTAAGTTTCCCATTTAATTTGGTGAGTAAAGTTTAATGTAAACGATTATGGGTAGTATGGTTTGACATGATTGGATATGATAATGGGTTGTGTGAGGTTCAATCAATGAGGGTGGTGGACCCGCCCCCTGGAACTTAAATTCTTGAACGAGCTCATTCATGGGATAAGAAGGTGGTGGTGTATTATTAAACCACATTAATTCAAAATAGTAAATAGATGTTAAACAATTCATACTTAATTTGATGTTATCATATGCGAGGCAAAAGTCAAATTATTGATGGTTGATAATACAACAATTCATAATAATGATCATGCATGGAATGAACAATCCCTCCAAATCAGTCGGAAAAGATAGCAGGAGACTTGATAAAATAATGGAGCCACTTGCTCTTTTGGCAAGACTAGACTTACAGATAGTGCGACACTAATACTCTGTAACGACAGATATGGATAATACAAAATGCAATATTTTTTATTGAAAATAATTCCAAAAGAGTATAAGATTGTTTCCATATAATATAAGTCAATTGTTACTAAGGAAGTATCAGTAGGTTGTTCCTTGACAAGTAACAATATTTTAATCTGTAGAAAAAATATAACAAGTAACAAAAGTTTGTATAATTTTTTTTTGCATTATTATATCTTTACGAAAACACACACATATATATCAATTGGAAATTTCTAGCAAGCTAATTTTCATCTGTCAGTTGCTCCAATTGCGCTCCTAAGAGTTTTCATAGTCGAAGAAAATTATTATTATTTTTTTTAATTAGTTTTCAAGTTCCAGTGAGCTAGTTTTCACCTGTCATCTGTCCCAATTGTGCTCCTAAGATTTTTCATACTTGAAAATTATTATTATTATTAATCAAGATGGAGATGTTGAAATAGTTGTGGAGGGCTACTTTTCTTTGGGAATGATTTCTACTCGAAGGCTAGAAACAAATTGTTTAACAAAGGAATCCATTGAAGTAGGATCATCATACATATGAATTTGATTTTCATTAGCAAACAAAGGGGTGTGTTGTGCATCAATAGTTACTAGCTTCATTGTTCCGTTATCAAAGAGGATATTTATTTCATAAGGGACCATCCATCTAGTATGTAATTTCCCCTAAAAAACCTTGAATCAGGAATGGTATAACAACGCCTGATCCCCAGGTTTGAATTGATTCTTTTTTATTAGTTGATCATGGTGTTTGACCCTTTGTTGCTAAATAAGAGTTGTATGTTTTAATACTACCAAATGGATTTCATCCAAATCATGTAATTTCTGTAGTCGATGCTTCTATGTTATTGATAAATCCAAGCCAACTTCCATTATAGTCCTGAGTGTGTTGATTTCAAACTTTATTGGAAATATGGGCGATTTCCCATCTACTAGCTCAAATGGGGAAACCCTATTGTTCTCCTCTAGGTTTCTTTATAAGCCCATAAAACTTCAAGCAGTTGATCAACCCAATCACGGAGATGGTTGGCCACTGTTTTAGTGAGAATATTTTCCAATACTTTATTAGTGCTCTTGACCTACTCATTTTCTTGTGGATGATAGGGAGAGGTGATCCGGTTCCAAACTTTATACTTTTCAAGAAGAACCTTAACCCTACATCTTGTGAAATGAGCTCCACCATCTGTGACTATTTCTTTTGGTATCTCATATTGGCAAAAAAATTGTTCATACAGTTATAGACATATTTGGGCACTGCAAACCCAATCACATATGTCAATAAACCAAGGGCTTTCAAACCCATAAAAGTGTTGTTTCATACCCTAAAGGATCAAGGTCAACTGATTACAACATTTCCCAGAAGTTCTCCCTGAAAAACTGCTCAGAACTGGTCAAAACTGAACCATACAGGCTGCTCCATGCTGAGGGTGTGATGCATCTCACCTGCTACACACAAAGGGTGTGATGCATACTGAAAATACCTTCTGTAGGGTGCGATGAACAAGAGCAGACAAATGGCAGAGGCAGTTTGCTAGGTGAAAACTCAAAGAATCTTCTAGAAACTGCTCATATGACACTTGCCTCTCTGAATTCGCCCAGAGATGAGTAAGAGATCATGAAATCTCCAAGTGGAACCAAGAACTATCAGTGAAATGACACTAATCAAAATCCCAGAAGCTGACTCACTCCCCTGCAAACATCTATATATGAATCCCTCATCCTAGAGATCTGGAGGCTGGAATTTTGTAATTTGTAAGGAAGTGCTGTTGGTTTCTCTTTGAAACATTGTATTTTTGGGTGATCTTGCTTTTTAATGAGGTGAAGAGGGCTTTCATGCTGGGAGGATGATGCTAAATCAGACAGGTGGGTTGTAATCCTCTCTTCTACTACTTCTATCAATAAAGCTATTTGAGTTTTCCTCCATATACTTGTATATTTCTAAATCTTGTATTTCTGTATGTGTTTGTATGGTTAATGTACATCTGATTCTACATTGTTTATGGTTATAGATATCTATGCTTTGATGGTATTTTGCTGCTTTGACTCTACAGGCGTTCTTTGAAGTGGGACAAGTGAGAAGCGGGTGGCGAAGCTCTATCAAAGGAGAGAGGAAACAAGCAAGGAGCCAAGTGAAAGACTGAGGTTGGTATTCTCTGCTTCTCTCTCATCTATCTCTCATAAAGGAAAACACAAGTTACTTTGAATTGTTTGTTTCTAAGATAGCTACCCGTCTTAGTGGGACTAGTAGCTCTGAATAGACATTAGTTTTCCCGAAAACAAATGGCGACTTCGCTGGGGAGAGAATAGTTTGTTTTTTTGTTACTGTTGTTTTCTTTATAAACTACGAAGGGAGTCTGAAGTTAAGCCAGCTAGCCTTCGAACTTCTTTTTCTATGCAACTGCAAAGTAGATCAATGCTGCTTTAGTCAATCTTTGGGTTGGTTTATGAACTGAATGTTTGACTTGCAAACATCCTAAGTGCCTTGGTGGTAACTCAATAACCTCATTAGATCAGCCCCTATACTTTGTGTTTACTGTCTATCATAAGCTCAACCTGAATCCCTGAACTTAGCTACAAACTGTGGGTAAAAACCAAGCTCCGTCTCGTCCTTGGACCATCGCACTGTCTATCATTGGCAGTTTGGATGAATCACACCTCTTGTGTGCTGTAGGTGAGATGCATCCCTGTTTTCGTTAAGGACAGGTGTGATGATTGAATGAAACTGTTTCTGCCTCCAGATTTTGGTTTTTTCTTCATTGTTTTTAGCTCTATTCAGTAGTTTTGCTGTCTATGATCAGTATATCACTATTGAAACCTTCTTCCTTCACATTATTCAACCTCCATTGATAAGGAATTGTGAATGTTTTTTATGTATTTTTCATCATTTACAGTCCTCCTTTGCAAATAGTAGCTTAATCAAGCTGTTGTCTTTTGATTTGAAAGTGTCACAATTATCATTTTCAGTCAAGAAAAAGAGTGTCTTAAAGTCTTCCTCTTTTAGATAGTCGATTACACTTTTGCCATTGTACTTGATTTTGAAATTATTAGTATTTCAAGTGTCAAAAGTAGTTTTAAATTCGAAATCGCAAAATTTCATCTTAGTTTTCCTTTTGTTTCGAAAAGAGAAAATTGTTAGTACTGTTGCTTTGAAAGAAAATAGTTCAGATCTATACTTAGTTTTCTTTTTGTCATTCTCACACTAAGGGAACTGAAAAAAAAAATACATGCATGTGCATTTGCATTTAGACTGCATGCAGAAATTGATTTAGGAAAAGTGCATTTAGTGTGTGCTCTTTGCTCTATTTTGAAAGAATCATATTTTCCTTTCCTTAATAGCTAGGATTTTCGTTGCTAAAAGAAAATAAACAACTGTTTATCATTTTAGATTGCATATTTAGGAGTTGTACATCTACATCACGTGGTGAACCTTGAAAGGCAAACTTCTTAAGAAATATCAACTATAAAATAAACCTCAATGAACATAAAAATGCTTTGGAACCTAACGCACAACATCTAGAAGTCTAGGCTAGAGATGTATTCCGCTATCGTAAAGCCTGGTAACTATCATTTTCATCGTAGGTTGGGTGATTTCTCCTCTTTGATACGACAAGTGCCAGTACAGACTTGTGCTCCCACATACTGTCGAGTATATATGGGGAGACCACAATAGGCTGATATCCTTTATCCTTAGGAAGCCATGTCTGTCGCCCTATCGATCACAATGCACTAAACACAGCATTCGGGAAGATTGATTGCCATACATAAAGTCCTCGGTAATTTCTCTATAATTTACCACCAAGGTGTATATTTTAGTTTTTCGATTGTTTTGGTAATCCCTCTGTCTAGATTTCCAGAGTAGTCACTTTTGTTCCTTTTAAGACTCCTTAAAAGAAAAGGTTTGTTTGAGCACTTGTCACTTCAGGCTCATTAAAAATCGAAGGCAACTAGAGTCATCTTTAGCTTTTTCTCGACTCTTAAAAATTGAAAAAGAAAGTTGTGTCAAAGCGTCATAAAATTCGTTTAATTCGGAATAACATTTTCCCGTTTTTATTTTTGAGTTGATCGAGTAATCCGCAATTGTGGAAGAAAGTCAATCAAAACCCCGTCGTTCACAGAGACTAACGAGTCAACCATCTTTGACTCTGAAAACAAAACCATTTCGGGCCAAGCGATCTCATTTAACTTGGTCAAAGTCTCCTGGTTTATTTGAAACTTTTGTTTCAACATCCTCAGAGACTGCAGTTACTCCAATTATTTCTGGCACCCCTGCCTCTACAAAAGAAGTTCCACAGTTACAATAGAACATTAGAACTAATCCTAGTGTAACAATAAACACTTATATTCCTGAACTAGCTCTATCTAGGGCTGATTCAGAAGGTGTCACCCCTCCAACATCTGTCGCTGCAAAGTCTATACCTTCTTCGGCACCAGAAATATTTTACGGACCTGACGGTCTACCTCTTCCACCCAGACCGATTGATATAGAAGAAATTGTGGAGGATATTCCATCCAGTACCCCATTGCATTTTGGGACGGTGATCCAGCTATATTCTTCTACCATAGAAGTTAATTATTTTGATCACCCGTCATCGCAAGTTCCTGTCAAATCGCTAGGAAATCTTTTGGATAGACTAAATATGTCTAAAAACCCATCGACATCTACGACTGTGTCCTCTGATACAGCAACAACAAAACTTCCTGTTGCTAATCCTACAATGATTGTTGGTATACCATCTGTCCTAGCAAGTTATCAACAACAAGCTGGAGTCTAATCAGGGACTGTTTCGACAACATGGTCAGTTCCTATTTCTTCATCCAGATTCTCATCTAGTATTTCTTATGTTGAAACTCAATAGGTCGATCTGATGTGTTTTCAAAGGCCAATCTACCCTTTAAGTATTGGATTTCCACCATATGGGGGGCAGTATGCCTTTTCATTGTTCCCTCCAGGAGAACAACCATATGAGAGTTTACAACAATGTTCAGGTCAAACTGGAATTACATCCAGTGATTGGGTACCAATACTACCTCAACAACCAAGGGTTGTATACTCAATGAAACCAGTCCCTCCTGTGTTGAATATTCCCACTACACTTGCAATTATGACTGTATCGCAAGTACAAGCACTACATGTTGTATGTCAACCTCAAGTTTCTCAGGTTACAATACAACAGTCTCTCGTCTCAGCGATTCAATCACAGCCTCAGGTTAGTGCCTCATTATCTAGAGTGACTCAGGCTCAAACAGGTACTATGACTCCTCATCTTGGTCAATCATCCAGTATTGGGCAACAGCAAATGGTCCAACAACCATGGTTGGTTCAATACCAACAACCGCAATTCCAACAATCATACCAAGGACCTGAGCAACAAGTCTTTGTAAGTAATGGGCAATCGCATTTCCAAAGCGGTTATCAACAACCATACTATAATGGTTATGCCCATCAACCTTATCAAAGTTACCAACATCAAATACATTATGCTGGTATGCAAAGACCTACTGCTCAGGCGATTCCATCTTATCCTGGGTATGCTTCGCCTAACCTGAATCAACAATTTCCCTTTGTAGCAACTCTAGAATTACCAGATCTAAACCATTTGACGAATGATCCAATTGCTTATGCCCCTTGGTGGCTTGCGATTCCTCATAAACTTCCCTATGATATTCCTAAATTCAATGGAAATCTAGGTGAATATCCATCGAATCATGTGATGACATTCCATTTGTGGTGTTCATCCAACACCCTGAATGATGATTCGATTAGGCTTCACCTTTTTCAGCGAATGTTAACTAGTCTGACAGCTAAATGCTATATAGAATTGCCTAGATCTTCGTTTGATAACTTCACCACCCTTGTCACTACCTTTTTAACCCATTTTCAGTTACCCATAAGATATGAAACAGGGACAAAACTCCTTACCAACTTTAAACAGATGACAGCCACTCACATATATGATCATATTCATGAGTGGCGGCGTCATCGAAGAATGGTGAAGACGTACGTTCCTGATCATCTTTTAGCTGAATGGTTTATAAAGTCATTGTTACCCTCTATTACAGAGGATGTGGCTAAGGGAGGAGTTGTCACTAAAGAGCAAGTCATTGCTCGTGCGCAATATTTAGACTTGATCTATACTTAGTCTGGCACACTCTACGACAAAATTCCTAACACTACTAGACCGGAATTTTCCATTCCTCCTCCTAAATCAAATAAAGACTCTCATGCCAGTGATGGCGTGATAGGTACGACAAGCACAAAAACCGCAAAGGCTACATCTAAGAAAGCCCGTACGGTTTCTAGTCAAAAATTAGATGAGGAACCTCTCACCTCAGAGGTCAATGCCGTGTCAACTGATAAAGGCAAAAATGCAAAGAAACTAGGGGGCAAGAAGAAAGGGAAAAATAATAAGAAGAAACAAGAAAATTCACCTCCTGAAAATTCTTCTGAAAACCCTACTGGGCAAAAGAAACCTCGTTATCCATGTTACATATGCGATGACAAGCATTTCACAAATGATTGACCACATAAAGCTAAGGTTATGAAATTTTTAAAAACTTCAAATACCCCATCGGTGTTGACTAATCCATTTCCAAGCCCAGAAACAAACCTGGTTGCTATCGATCGTGTTTTCCCATCCCAAATGCTTATGTTATCCATCTTGAAATAGCAAAATGATGCTTTGATATCAACAAGGAATAAAGATTATGGAAATCCACAATCGTCGAACAAAAAGGCTACATATCAACCTAGTAGTTCGACAACAACCTCGCCAGAAGTTGTTCCATCCATCATTCCTGAATTAACTATAAAACCCCCAAAGGGAGTAGTACATAAATCGACGTTTAATCCTCATGCCCGAGCAACACAGAATTATAATATAGTGGAGGATCTAGCCCAATTTCCATCTGCTATGTCAACATTTGAATTACTACAGAATTGCCCCTCCGAAAAGCAGGGTTTGTTATCAGCGATAGGTGGGATTGATCCAGCGGATTCCAATCTGGTGGCCTTTAATCATAAAGGATACGAACCTCAGTTACTGGCACAGCTCGCTTTCCTTATACAGGTAAAAACCCTCAACAAAACTGTTCATCGAACAATGATTAATGAGCGGGCATCTACCTATATTATGTCAATGAGTTACTGGAAAACTTTAGGCTTGCCACCCTTGTCACAATCATCAACGACATTAAAAGTATTCGATGGAAGAACATACATGCCGTATGGGATATTAAGTAACTTGCAAGTTAAACTGGGAGGAAAGATAGTAGAAATTGAAGTCGAGGTCATTGACGGAAACCTTGACTACAATATCTTGCTAGGAAGGCCCTGGATTTATGCTATGGCTGCTGTTGTGTTGACATATTTTAGAAAGATTGCATTTCCCTTCCAAGGCGGAATTACAATCATAGACCAACTAACCTTTTTCCCCAATAGTTCGCAAGTTACTAGAAGCATTGCATTGATCCATGGAAGTTCTCAATCACTTCAAAATGTTGGAGTAGGTCTCCTAAAAGACCCTTCCTTAATGGGTACTTTTACCCTCCCACCTCCAAGTAATCTGGCGGAAGTGGCCACAGTGGAAACCTGTCATATGATATCTTCTACATCATCAAAGATTAAGAAAGACTCTGACCATTTTGATAGTGTGGATCATCGTGAGGTATTGCCCCCAAGCCCTACCATACCTACATCATCTGACGATCAATTCAGTGATGTTGTACATTATGGATTGGGGGCATTAGAACCAGATATTTTCTTCATGACCCCTTATGAGTTGTGATCAAAGGTTGCCATGAGGATAGTTCTTTTACTATGTCAACCTGATTAAAAAAAATGAAACAACTCCCTTTCCAAATCGAGTCTTCGTTTACGATCTCGTAAAATCCAAGTCGAGTCTTTCAAAGATCTCGAAGGTAAACCTTCATTCCAACCACTGTGTTGAATGCAATGAAGCTTGGGGGGCATACACCTCGATTTGCGTCATTATGCTGGGGGCATGCGAACTTATAACAAGCATATTTTTTAATTTCAAGCTTGTGTAAACATGAAACTGAATGTGAGAAAAGTTTCTGCAAGGTTCAAGCTCGTTAAAAAATGAACTAGGATACAAGCAATGTTCCTGCAAGGTTCAAGCTCATTAAAAAATCAACCTGCACTGAGCACATGTTGGCACAAGGTTCAAGCTCATTAAAAAATAATCCCTCCTCTGGTAAATAACAGTTTGTGATCGCTTTGCTACCTACCCTTTTGAACTTTGGTTGTGTTCCTTCCGTCACCTCCATTTCATTCGGCTGACCATACGCTTCCACTTGATTGTTTACCCTTGTGAGGAACATCTGCGATGAGTGATTTTGATTGCCACCCTCTTCACAATGCCATGTTTTGAGAAGTTCCAAACTTACCTGGAACCAGCTGCTACCCAGAAACATCACTTGTTCCTCAAAAATGAGTCTCCTTTAAGCTCTTTTTAGACTTGTAAAATATGAAAAGATTGCCGAGCAGCTGGCCTCTCTAGCTCGTTAAAGTGATTGGAAGTGCCATCCCTCCTCTATATTTTAATCTTTTTTGACCTAAGGGATCATTACACAAAAATATCAAGCGCTTGTCTTTTTCGGCTTGCTAAAGTGATTGGAAAAGTCATCCCTTTCGTATTATTTTATACTTTTTCAGACTTAAGGGATTATACTACGAAAAAGGACTACTGGAGTTTCCTTTCCGTCTCTTATCAAACTCTCTTAAATTGAAAAGGACCGAGTTATCTTTGTCGTTAAACTTGTTAAAAAAATAGCGACAAACTTGTCCATATGGACAATAGTGAGTTTCACTGTTGCTAGGCTCGCTAAAACATAGCAACAGGTTTGCCCAAACGGAAAATTATAGAACAAGCATATGTTATCCTCCCCAAGCTTGACAAAAATATAGAGGTACTAGTCAGCAATGACTGGGAAAAAGGGAAGAAAACTTGAAGAACTTCATTAGTAGCTGGTTGCTCTTGAACATGACACTTTCACTCCATCACCATGATTGAATCAGGTTGGGTTATTCCATTCACCGGTCATATCACCATTGGTCCTCTGTACCATCCATTTTGGGGTTAACACTACCAATCCATTCTAATGTCACCGATATGTTCAAGAGAAGTCGCTCAAAGAATTCACCCACCCAGCTAACATCTCATCCACTGCAATACCTTCACGCTCCATTCTTTCATGGCCGCCACCCTGAACCTTGTATCATCAGATCATTTTCACCTCCACAAAATCATTTGCTCCATTCCATTTCATAGATGTGGGATTCATTAAGGTCATCCTACGATGGGTCACTTCTTGTCGAAATCAGCTCATTATCCAAGAAGTTGACTTAGGAATAACCCTTTCAGTACTTTGGAGCTTTCATGCCTCAATGGCAAGTTTCTCACTTCCAGCGATAGGTTTAGATCAATGGCCTTCGACTGAAAGATTTTTCGTGGTGTTTGACATCGACTCATGTATTCACACCATGTGAATTTTATTGTAGTACCTTGAGGGTAATTATCATTATCGGTGATCCCTCCCGCACCTGTTAACAGTTTACATCATTCGCTGGTAATTAGGTGATGTCTTTGCATGTTCGACATCAAAACATCTTTTCACATGGATCGACTTGTACTTTGGGTGAAGATTGAAAGAGTTTGAAGACCCCAGATCTATTTTCATCCATCCGGGCTGCGATATATTCAGTAAAATTAAAGACATCAAATGTACATCATAGCTACATAGATAATCATCCAAACTAAGGGATGATGGCTCTACCAGAATCATCAGTCTGCCACACAGATGATTGTCTATCCTATGTACATGAAAATGAATTTATAAAGCTAAGCATGGGAATGCCCACCTCAGCTAGATCATGAAATTTTTTTGAAGATAATGTTTTGTATTGTATCTTATTACAGGTCACCTTCCAGTTCAAAAAACCTCAGATCCTCATGATAAAGCATTTCACCTGACATCAAAAGATTTACGACCTTATGCTTTAGAGGGAAATTGTTATAGAAATATTTGGGCACTGCAACCCTAATCACATATGTCAATAAACCAAGGGCTCTCAAACCCCTAAAAGTGTTGTTTCATACCCTAAAGGATCAAGGTCAACTAATTACATCATTTTCCATAAGTTCTCCTTGAAAAACTACTCAGAACTGGTCAAAACTGAACCATATAGGCTGTTCCATGTCGAGGGTGCAATGCATCTCACCTACTACACACAAAGGGTGCGATACATACTAAAAATACCTTCTGTAGGATGTGATGAGTGAGAGCAGACAAATGGCAAAGGCAGTTTGCTAGGTGGAAACTCAAAGAATCTTCTAGAAACTGCTCATATGACACTTGCCTCTCTAAATTCACCTAGGGATGAGTAAGAGATCATGAAATCTCCAAGTGGAACCAAGAACTATCAGTGAAATGACACTAATCAAAATTCCAAAAGCTAACTCACTCCCCTACAAACATCTATATATGGATCCCTCATCCTAGAGATCCGGAGGCTGGAATTTTGTAATTTGTAAGGAAGTGTTGTTGGTTTCTCTTTGAGACATTGTATTGTTGGGTGATCTTGTTTTTTCATGAGGTGAAGAGGGCTTTCATGCTAGGAGGATGATGCTGGATCAGACAGCTGGGTTGTAATCCTCTCTTCTACTACTTCTATCAATAAATCTATTTGAGTTTTCATCCATATACTTGTATATTTCTAAATCTTGTATTTCTGTATGCATTTGTATGGTTAATGTACATTTGATTCTACATTGTTTATGGTTATATATCTCTATGATTTGATGGTATTTTTGTTCTTTGACTCTACAGGTGTTCTTTGAAGCGGGACAAGTGAGAAGTGGGTGGCAAAGCTCTATCAAAGGAGAGAGGAAACAAGCGAGGAGCCAAGCGAAAGACTGAGGTTGGTACTCTCTACTTCTCTCTCATCTATCTCTCATAAAGGAAAACACAAGTTACTTTGAATTGTTTGTTTCTAAGATAGCTACCCGTCTTAGTGGGACTAGCAGCTCTGAATAGACACTAGTTTTCCTGGAAACACATACAAAAATTATATAACAACTTGTTTTGTGGCTCATGACAAAGCCCTTGCTTCAATCCATTTGATCACATAGTCAGTGTAGAGAAAGATGTAATATTTTTGGTGTGATGGAGAGTTGATTGGGATGACAAAATTAAGGGCCCATCTCTCAAATGGTTCAACAACTCATTGTGTTTGTAATGACATCTTGTCAAATTGGATGGGCTAGCCCATCCTCTGATAGTTGTCACATTCTTTAACATATTTCTTAGCGTCTTGAAATATGGTGGGCCAATAATAACCCATGCATAACACCTTATGACCCATCCGTCTATTTGTAAAATGACCACCACAAGGGCCATCATGGTAGGCTTTGAGGATGTCTTGAATTTCATGTTCCCTAAAACACCTTTGCATTATTTGATCAACCCATGTGTATAAAAGATAGTCATCTATCAATGAAAACTTGGTAACTTGTTGAGTGATCCTTCTTCTTTCCCATGGAGACACATTATTTGGTAATTTTGGTGTAGTAGGGTAGTTTGTAATACCAAGGTGTATAAACAAAAACTGCAAAGAAAATATTCATCTAGAGAACTGTCTTCCAACTACGTTATCTTTACTGGGTTTATCGATAAGTGTAATGTCAAATTCTTGCATAAGTAACAACCACCTAATAACTTACGCCATGGTAATGGGATTGTTAGATAAATACCTAATGGTCTAATGGTTTGTGTGCACAAAAGTGAGGTAGCCAGTTATATAATGCCTGAATTTGGTAATTGCAAATATGAAAACAAGAAATTCCTTATCAGTTACCGTATAATTCAATTTTGTTGGTGACAGGTTTTTTTTTGCTTAGTAGATGGTATATGGTTTATTTTCTTCTCCCTATCCAAGCATAGCTCCCACAATGGTATCAGAAGCATTCAAAGTAATATGGAATGGAAATTTCAAACTAGGTCCATGTAGTATAGGCATTGTAGACACAAGCTTCTTCATTTTTTCAAAAACAACCTAGTACTTGTTATTCCATTGAAATGTTACATCCTTTACTAATAATGCATACAAAGGGGAAGAAATTTTAGAGTAATTTTCAATAAAATGATGATAATACCCATTTTTCTCCAAAAATATATGCACATATTTTTTTATTGTTGGAGGAAATAAGCTCAAAATTACCTGAATTTTTGTTTGATCAGCTTGAATGATAGAAGTTGAGAGAAGATGTCCCAAGCCTATGCCCTTCGTCATCATCACATGACATTTTTTTGTACTTAATGAAAGATAAGCCATTATACATTGTTAGAGTATTTTCTCTAGATTAAATGATGTTTGATCAAACTTAGATATGGTGTAAAGTCATCCACATATATTTCAAGGCTATCATTAATCAAATCAATACTCAAATCAGAAAATATGCCTAATATGGCGCGCTAACATTAGAGGAATTTTTAGGTATAAAATGGGGCTCCTAAGGAAATTATGAAATAATAGTGGAAATAATAAAATAAGATTAGATTACATCATCAAATTTTAGAGGGGAAAAAGAAAAATTTATTTTTTCAACTCGTATTTTCAACTTGTGTCCTTATGGGTTTACTCAAATTTTGAGTGGAAACACTCATTGGATGCATAATTTGATTCCTCATCCAAGGAGTACCCATGTTGCATACTTTCAATGGACCCTACTACACAAAAGATGAGAAATACATGAAAAATGTGATTGCAATCACGTTTTTCTATGTATTTCTCATTTTTCTTGTAGCAGGGTCCATCGAAAATATGCAACATGGGTACTCCTCGGATGAGGAATTAAATTTTTCATCCAACCAGTGCTCCCGCTTGACATTTGAGTAAATCGTTAGGGAGATAAGTTGAAAATAAGAGTTGAAAAAGTAGTTTTATTATTTTATTAATTTTTAATCATTTTACTTTTTTACTCCAAAAATGGTGAATCATCCCCCATGGTTGACATCATCATATTGAATCATATTGGTTCTTATAAAGTTTATGTTGGTTGTACATTTTTCTTAGGAGGCCTATTTTAGACCTCAAAATTCCCCTAATGAAAGTGGTAGGTGCATTGTAGATACTAAAAGGGAGAAACTGATATGCAAATGTGCCCCATGGGCAACTGAAAGTTATCTTTTCATAGTCTTTTGAAGAGATCTATATCTAATTATATCAGTCAAAGCCATCGAGAAAAGAAAAAAACTTTTTCCCTGGTAGTGTATCTAGGACCTAATCAATAAATGGCAGAGGAAATTTGTCTTACTGTGTTGGTTTATTTAATTCATGATAATCTATATAGATTCACAACTTACCATCCTTCTTTGGGACAATCACAAGAGGGGAACCCACTCACTATCAGATATGGGATAGATAAAATTAACATCCAACAACTTCTGGAATTCTTGTCTAACAATGTCCCTCAAAGCGAGATTCATTCTCCTTTATGGTTGTCATATGGGAGTGTAGTCCTTTTTAATATAAATATGATGTATACAAATATTTGGGCGTATACCCTTCATATCTTTGTAGTCCCGAGAGGGGGATTCATTTTTCCTTTTTAAAACTTGTAACAACTTATCATCGTTTTAAGGGGTTAATTTTGGATTAATATTTAATGTTTTCCCTGGTTCACTTTCAATGGGGACACTATTTTTTTAAATAGGAAATAGTAATATATTTGCATTAATATGTGCCCGGTCATAGAAAAAAGAACGGGAGATTTACATTTCATATACATTTCCATAAATGGGCATCATTGTCTATAGATTGACTGTCCAAGCCCATTTTCCCCTCAAAAATTCAAAATGTGACTAATTGATTACATATTTACTAGAGTAGACCTTACAGAACCATCGAAGTAACAAAATACATTTAAAATTATTCATGAAAAACAGACAAAATAAGCATACTAGTCATCAAAGTCAATTGGTCAGTTGAGGTTGATGCTAGTTTTTTCTTCAACTATCTGGGAGTTCTGCATTTCCAATTGAATTTTTAGGTCATCGATTTTACTTTTCATAGTTTCTACCTCATCTTCTAGTAGTCGGATTTTTATGTTCTTCTCCATCTTCCTCGCATGCATTTCACAAGCCTCTTCTCTTTGTTGTTGAAGATTCTTCTAAATTTCTTCCAAGCCCACCCTAGAGTTGGGTGTTATATATTGTAGGAACCACAAGAGGGAGGGGATTATGAGGCCATAGGGGGGCACTTCTCCCATTTCATTTCAGAATGGCCTCCCATCCTACTCAAGTGTAGGTGTTGTAGGCCTTAGGAGCCAGAGTCCATATCATCGAGAATAACATGGTGCACAATGGAAATTGACTCAAAGGGATAGTTCATAGTGAGGATTTGGGAGATTTCCTAGTGACAAAAATGATGAGGATGAATGGAGAACCCAAAAAAACTGAAAATAATCACATAGTAGCAGGAGATTTCAAAAAATTGACACTCACCAACACTTGACTCTCCCCACCCAACCAAAATAACTAGAAAATGTGACTCTCCACATTGCGATAAGGGGCCACCTTCAACATCTAGAATCATCCATTGATAACCCCATCTTTGCCAAAGATTCCTCTCTCCAGCGACCCTTTGGACAGAGTCGAACACATCCCTATTGTAGAGGTTAAAAGTGTTGTTCAACGATTTATAGAAGTTTTCAAACAGAAGCCTTGTGTGATTTTGAAAGACAACAAGGTTACCCATAGGATTCCAATGCTAATCCATGATTTCCCTAGTGTCTGAAATGACTTTCACCTTAAGCAATTTCACCTTCACGCAAACCATCTGATCCATACCAGGGGAAGTAAACGCAACTCTATCTTTGAGGAATTCCACATATTTATAACTTGAATTTTCCTACTATAGACCTAGATATGAGGAACAACAAGTAGATTTCCAACACTTAACTTTTCCTCCTCACCAAGTGTCTTGACTTGCTGAGGATTGCAACCATGAGTCGGCTGAGAAGGAAGTGAAGTATTTAGATGATGTCATATGGGAGGGGAGAGGGTGCACAAATAGGGAGGGAGGATGTGATGGGGGAATGGGGACTGGGAGGAGGGATTGGAGGGGATGCTGAGGGACCGAGACAGGTGACCGAGAGAAGGGGTTAGCAGTGGGAGGGAAGGGGAGGGTGATGTGGAGGCAGGGGAGATGGGAGAAGGGAAAACAGGGAGGAAGGACAATAGGAATTAATTCACACAAGGGGAGGGAAGGAGGGACATTAGGGATTAATAAAACTTTTGAGACCATGATTTGCGAATTTTGTGCCCGATCTTTGTTGAAGAAAGAGAAATTTATCATCAAAATTTGGACTTTCATTCAAATATTCAAGGGATGGGTAAATAACCATTGATTTCATTAACCTTGTTGCAACCTTCTTTCATTTGGCAAGTTGTATTGGCTTGCATATCCGCCTCCTTATTTAGGATGTTGAGAATGTGAAAAAAATGTAGATTCTTAAAGAGAGGGAGCATGCCAAGGGCTCTCTTGAGAATCTAATTTAACTTATTATTCTGGGCTACAGAGTTTGAGTTAATCTGTTTTATGACCAAGAGAGAATCACCCAAAATATTCATTTCCTTAATTCCTTTTTCATGAGCTAAAGTTAATCCAAGATATAGTCCATAGGCTTCCTCTTGGTTATTAGTTTTATTTCCCATGCCCTAAGCATATCAATCACAAATTACTCCTTCAGGATTAATGAGAATCCCTCCCCCTCTTGTAGCAATAGGATTTCTTTTTTAGGCACCATAAAATTAGAGATTCCATGAATTTGATTTTTGTTTCCATTCTCAGGCTCTTCGTGGGACAAATGAAAGGTCTAGGGAGGGCAAGAAGGAGGTAAATTCTTTGGGGACGATGAGGAATGGGGCCAAGCTCAAGGAGAGAGCCAAGATGATTCTTCAGGATCTAGAGAAGGTTGTAATTAAGGTTTGTGGAATTTAAAACAAGATGAAAGAGCTTTCAGGGCAACGATCCTAGATGGAGGGCAAGAAGAGTTGAAGATCACCTTATTTCTTGATTTTAAAATGTGCCAGCAAATGTACTTAGGGAGAGCGGTCTAGATAAATTTGAAGGAGATTTTATCCTTGAGAGAGCTCACATAATAATTCGTCCAAGAGTCGAATAAATGGAGCAGTTCATTTAGCTAACTTGTTGTAAGGAAAAGAGGGCCAAGGGCCATAGATCAGACCATTCTGGAAAACTGGAAACAAAGGAAAAGATGGGTGATGATTTTTTTTGAGTTATCACAAAGAGGGCAGTGGGAGGGACCAATGAAGCATGTTCTCTAGATATTCTTTGCAATGAGGACTCTTTTATGAGCTAATAGCTAGCAGCAGAAATTTAATTTTGGAATTGCATTGGTTTTCCAAATTTTGTTCTAGATTGCAGACTTTGGTGGGGGGGGTGGTTGGGCATTGAAAAGCAGATGGGAGTAGCCTTCCTTAACTGAGCATGAGGAGTTGCTCAACCCCACCTATCCTCCATTGTTTGTGATAGGGGGTCACATCCTATTAATTTCTTAAATAGAATATCTCGTAATGTGATCATATTTTCTTGGGACATTTTCCATTTTCCACCCTATCCAAAGACCTTGTCGATCCCAAATGGAAATTTGATCTAAATGGATAACACCACCCTACATAAAATGATCCTTGAGGGAGGATATAGAGGGATCCAAAGCCAAGGGAGGGAGCCTCAAAATCGAGTCTGACCAAATATTGATCAAATCCCCCTTCCCCATAATTTTACAAAGGTTATTCAAAATGAGATCCGAAGATGATTGCATTAGTTTCCAAATAGGAGATCCCTATGATGCTTTTTGTGTGCTCTTCCTTGTTGTGCTGATAGAAGTAATGTTCTCTCATTAATTGCACCCACCAATGTTCAGGCATCATTTTCAGAATCTAATAAAGCTTGGCCCCCATGGCCAAATTGACCATGGTAGGGTCTCGAATACTAATCCCCCCATGTTGTTTTGGCACTCTTATAGTCTTCCAATAACCAAGTGGAATTTTTTTATTATCCTGCTTTCCTCCCTCCCATGGAAATTTTGTGATACATATTCCAAGCTGGTGTAGTACATATTTAGGATCCTAAAGAGATGAGAACTGGTGCGAAGGAATGGCTGATAGCACATATTTCACTAGGATAGTCCTTCCCACATTATTTATCCAGATTCCTCCCCAATTCATGATTTTGGATTTGATTTTTTTGAGAACCCATTTTTAAGCATATGGGGCCACTCTTCTTATAAAGATTGGAACTCCTAAGTAGTTGAAATACTTCCGATCTCGGATGGTTTTGAATCCCATAATTTATTCTATCATTTTTCTTTCTGAAGGGAGATATTCCAAGTATATATATGGCTTTTGTTGTCATTTGTGGCTCTTCCAGAGGCTCTAAGGAACATATCCATATTTTCTTTGAATCACTTTTCTATCACCACAGAGGCACCACCTATCATAATAGTGTCATCCACAAATTTCCCTTGATTTATACTTTTGATCCCATGTTTATATATGATCCTAGGAAGGTGGTGTGAATCACGATATTTATACTCAGTGAGTCTACCATAATTATGTATAGAAAAGGTGGGAGAGGGCAACCTTGTCGTAGCCCCCTGGAGTCTTTTAAGAAACTTGCCACCCGACCATTGATTAGAGGGGCGATCTAAGGAGAAGAGATGCAAAGAGCTATCCACTTTATAAAGATTGCATCAAACCATAGCTTTCTCATAACTTTAAACAAGAAGCTATGTTTGACCTGTTAGCGCTCGAATTTGGCCTGAGGCTGAAGAAGGCAAAATCCAAGGCAACATCAAACCACTTAGCCTCGTAGCTAGCCCTACGAGGACAAGAGAGGGCTCTCTCCGGGTCTATCTCGGCAAAAGGTCTTTAAAGGGCTGAGATGACCAATAAAGAACACTGATTTTAGGCTAGTAAACTGATTTAAAAAGGGGTTTTTAATAAAATGATGGGGTTTTTCTGGGCTGCATGGGGCAAAGAAACAGCTTGAACAGAGAAATGTAATAAAAAACACAGATTGTCTCTTGAGGCAAGGTAGGCAAGAAAGTTTAACATCAAATTGAGATTAAATGGAATGGCAAGACTGCTGAGGAGCTGACAAGGTCATAGAGGATGAATCCTTGTCAAACAGAAGAAAACATTAAATATGAACAAACTTAAAGGAAGAGCATACAAAATATGAATTCTACCTTAACACTTCATTTGTTCAATTGGAAACGATCATGAAATGACATGAACACATAACAGGCTACATATGAAACAAAAGAGGACACAAATGTTAAATCTCATACCACAGGAATCTCAGAAGCCAGAGCTGGGTATTTTCATTAAAATCCCTGTCAAAGACTGTACAATGAAAGCTCTGTTTTCTCTCCTCCACCAGCACTCAGAACTCTCTCTCTGACCTCTGACTCCTACAAATTATTTTTTAATACATTAAATAAACTATTCTAGGAGAAAACAGATCGACCCAAAAACAGGGGCGCTATTTCAACTAAAGCCATGAAGATAGAAAAGAATCCTCCATCTGCTCTTAAATATAGAAAAGCCTTCCATTATTCTAACGTGAAGACAGAAATAGGCAATCGAACCTTTGAATGCCACTTTGCAACTGCTCTCAAATTTTTGGAGATACGCTTTGCCACTTTACGGAAATTGCTAAAATATGGGTCAAACTGCCACATATGCTCTTTTAGATGAATCGAATGCCCACATATTGCAACGATTGCCACGTTACATTTTCCATGTGCTCAATTCATCTAATACCTTTACGATTGCCACGTTACTGATATCTTTAATTCATCTGCAGAAGGTTCTATCATAAAACAACGACTTATAAACAACTCAATGTGGTTTAAAATCCTCTGATGGCCACTTAAAGATATCAACTGGGGCGTAGATCCACTTGGAGATTTAACTGAAGCTATTAATAGAAGATCGAATCTTATTTTTCTGTTATGTAGGCTCCCATTGATGACACAATCCTCCCATGTTGACAACTGGCCAGCCACTTTTATCCCTTTCGCAACTCAACTATGGCTGGTGTCCATTTCTACTTCACTCCATGACAACGTACACTATCTGTTTTGAATACATGCATTAGAACTGGCAGTGATGATGTTACACGCGGTCTTCACATCGCATATCACTCTGGAAGATGGCTTCTGCCAAACTCTAAAACATATGATATGTGAGTCAATTCATTTTCAAGAGAGAGACGCAGGGACACTTCAAGAGTTATTGCATCCACTTGGTAATCTTGAAAAGAACCATGTGCACCTGGTGATAAATAGAGCTAGTAGGACCTGCAGCACCATGAACATATTCCTCAGAAGGAAGACCGAATTTCCACTCTGGATTTAGGGTAAATGCTACTTTTCCCAGCCATTCCAATATCTCACCTAAAACAGACAGCCATTTCCAACTAAACATGAAAAACAATGATTCCACTCTTGTCTGTAAACTGCCAAAAAATGCACAACATTAATCAGGTCTAATTTTGGTATTTTTCCAATGTATCCTCCTTTCATCATCGTTTGAAGATCTTTTCTAACATTGCTACATCGGGCATCTCATAGTCAGCAGGAATTTCAACCCCCTGTGTACTATTATGATTGAAGATGGTGTCCTTTTGATGTTCTAAACTTAATGCACAAGATTCTTATATACGAAGGACAAATGCTAATAATGGGAGAAGATAAGGCACCATTCTTGATTCATCAAAGGTCTCCAAAACATCCTTCACTACATGCTAAAATCCTGATTTCCTTTTCTATGGCAAAGTAGCAACTCCTTCGATACTAATCAAATTAATGAAATCCATTGTTGTGCCTTGTTCTATAGCAGCTTCCCAAGAATATTTTGATCCACAGATTGAGGTATGCTCATCAATAAATGCATTTTGAAGAGATTTCAAAAGAAAAATGAAAAAGGGAGCCAACTCATTCATTTCAAGCTGTGCCAAAAACCACAGAACTGCCTTCCTTTGGAGAACTGCAGACTTTCTTGAAGAGCCACCCTTAATCTTCTTGACCTTTGATATGAGTATCCATATAATTATAGGAATCAATTCATCCCTGTGACCCTCTTCAATCTATTGACTCTCTTTAGACAGACTCCATGTCGTCACTTCTTCACGTGCAGTCTTCAAATTCTTCAGGTGTTCCTCATATGAAAGCAAAAAACCATCCTTCCAATTCAACAAACATTCCAAAACTTTAAGCTGAATATCAGGATCACTTTGCTCTAGAAGCCTGTTAGTAAGAATTTCATTAAGAAAATGACCTCTAAAAAAAAAAAAATGATCTGGGGTTTCTCATTTCTTTAATCAAAATTAGCCATTCCTTGATAATGCCTCTCTTCTCCTTTCCTTTGCATTGGCTCTCGTCATAGATTTCAACACTGGCACTATCCTGGTTAGAATAACCAAGAAATTTTAAAAAGAGAGGGATGAGTTGGCGAGATTGAGCCTCTGCAAGCCTTGGAACTTTTTGAGCAGTTCGTATCAGAAGACTAACAACAGTTCCCACTGTGGTACTTTCTGAATATTCCTTAAGGAATTGAATTTACTATCCATGTCTCCAATTCTGATGCACCCTTGCTTTGTCTTCCAATTACATTTGTTTTCTCCAGCCTATCTGCTTGGTGAGGAACATACCTGCGGAAAAATACAAGTCCATTGACAAGTAACGAGGTGCATTGAATACCTGCGACAGTAATTTTAATACTAATTTAAAACTGTCAGCGGGTGTTGATCCACAGTTGAGCTCCATGGAAAATTGAGCTATCTGTTTGCTGAAACTGGTGAAGATAATGCGGTGACAGAGTTGCCTTTGAAGCTGAAACAGGGCTGTCATTTGAAGAATTGGAAACTTTGAAACATTTTGACACATCTGATGATTTCTTTGGCTGTTTCTGTAGGGATTGGAGCTACTGAAGCTGCTGCCATTGAAGACTGTAGAGCTTTGGAACATTTTGACAAATTACATATTCTAAAAACACATTTAATGATTTCTTCTTCAAAACAGGGTTTTGAAGAAGAATCAATCTCACACTGACATACAAGACGGAGTCTAACATGACCTTATCAGAGGAATTTTCCATATCCATTTTTATTATCATTCCTTGATCCCCTCTTTTCCAACTTGAATATATGGCTTCCTGAAGAAAAACTACATTATCAAAAAAATTTCTCCTTGGTACAAATCCCCCTTGGTTGACCAAGAATAAAATAGGTAGGAGCTTTTTTAGCCTCGAGGTGAGAAACTTTGAAATGACCTTATATGAGGCATTGTCGAGAGAGACTGGGCAGAATGTTGAAAAGGAGGAGGGATTAGACTCCTTAGGGATTAAAGCTAAGAAGTAAGTGTTGATTCCTCCCCCCATAATAAACCTCTTGAAAGAGTAACCTATCATACGAAACAAGTCTTTACTTATCACATCCTAGAAATTTTGATTGAAACTTTCTGAGAAATTGCCCAAACTAGGGCTTTTCCAGGTGAAAAGGAGAACACAATTGATCTAATCTCATCATAAGTCAGAGGGGAATTCAAGGCACTATTTATCTCTATAGTGACCAGAGTGGGGACATTCTTTGGAAAGAACCCTTTGTTGGAAATAATACTGAGAGGGGGGGGTGAATCAGTATTATCAAATTCTTATCAATCTATCTTCCTTATTTATACTTTGAATAATTCTTCAAATATTGATCATTACTTTGTATGTCAGTATCATAAAATAATGAGCAGGAACAAGAAAAGCAAATAGTCACACAAAAGAACACCAGATATAAGGTGGAAACCCAATGTGGGTGAAAACCACCTGCTGCAATATGTCTCTATCTTATTTCAATTAGAAACTCCTTTTACAATGATTTTGTACTGGTGCAGTCCTTTACCAATACGCAGGCTACAACCTGCAGAGAGCTACAACCCTCTCTCGTTCTCCAGCTTCTCCTGGAAGGGAGCTACAACCCCCTTAGCTCTTGTACTAGCCAAGATACTAGTACGTAGGTGCTGGCCTACTGAAGGCTACAACCTTCTCTTTCTTTCAGGGACCACGTTTCATAAATTTTCAGACTGGATCCATGAACGTCAATCAATCATCAAGTATATCTGCATCAAACAATCTCCTTTTCCCAATTAGCACTGAATCAAGTAAACACTTCTCTGACAGCTGTACCCAGAACACAGTAACAGTAACCACACACCAAATTCTGAACCCAGAATACTGCAGCAATAGACAGAGGCAGCTAGATCATAATTTAAAGATATATGCTACTTCAACAACCTGAAACCTACGTGCAGATCTATAAAGAATAATTCCTTCTTTTAAATATTCAGACACTAATTAACCCAGATTGTCAGATTTATAGATCAAGCATGCGCTTCATATAACAGATCAAAATCATACAAAGATACTATTATTCAAGCATAAAGACTATGACCATCAATAGAACTTATCCTTCTTTATGTGCTAAGGTTCCTCCTTCATTCAGATCCAGATCTGCACCATAACCCAATCACAAAATATTTCAGATCTAGCACTTATTAGATATTCAATTCATTTGATGATACTTTGCCAAATGATCTCCTTCCTCTTTTATAGTCTTAGGCCTTTCACAATACCACGGTCCAAAACCATAATAACACAATACCATGGACCCAATACTTGGGATCAACACTTTTGGATGCAATACCACGGGCCAAAACCATAGGATCAAAAACTGTCGGACTAATACCATGAACCAACCATGAAAGTGCGTGAGATCAACACTTTTGGATGCAATACCACGGACCAAAACCATAGCACCAAAAACTGTCGGACTAATACCATGAGCCAACCATGAAAGTGCGTGAACTTTTCTCTTCATGAAAGGAAATTTTCTCTGCATAAAAGTGCGTGAACTTTTCTCTAAACTTTTCTCTGCATAAAAGTGCGTGAACTTTTCTCTACATGAAATAAACTTTTCTCTGCATAAAAGTGCGTGAACTTTTCTCTGCATAAAAGTGCATGAACTTTTCTCTACATGAAATAAACTTTTCTCTGCATAAAAGTGCATGAACTTTTCTCTACATGAAAGAAACTTTTATCTTCATGAAAGAAACTTTTATCTTCATGAAAGTGCGTGAACTTTGCTGCACTATAATTTATCATCTGAGATGAGTGGGTCGCCATCAAGTACAACATATGTATCATAATGCCAACAATCTCCCCCTTTGGACTTGATGGAAACAACAACCAATCACTCTCCCCCTTTGACATCAAGGGCAAAGGGTTATGCTCCCCCTAAGAACATGCTCCCCCTGACTATAAACCAGATCTGCAAAGAAGAACCATAATCCATCAAACACCATAAATGACCATGAAAGAGATAGAGACGTATTGCAGCAATATTCAGACTAGCATCCATGATCTCCTTCTGTACTTCCTCCATAATGCCAACAATGCATGATATGCTCCCCCTGAACCTGTGCCATTCGATTTTTGACCAATCCGCAACCCAGCACATGTACGCATATACTTCAGATGAACCTTGCGTACAACCAACAATCAGAAGAGATTCAACAACAAGATGATGCATCAACAACCCCCAGCTTTTGCCTGAGGTATTCAAAGGTCTCCCTAGGCAATGGTTTGGTGAGTATATCAGCAACTTGTTCCTTAGAAGGAACATACTCCAACTTGACCTTTTGTTCAAGCACTTGTTCCCAAAGAAAGTGATACTTGATTGGTATGTGCTTGGTTTTTGAATACATGACTGGGTTCTTTGAAATGCTGATTGCACTTGTATTATCACATAAGATGGAGATGGGTGGTGTACAAGTGATTTGAAAATCCTGCAAGGTCTGCATCATCCAAAGGAGTTGAGTGCAGCAAGATGCAGCAGCAACATATTCTGCTTCAGCTGTAGACAAGGCAATCGAACTCTGTTTCTTGCTGAACCAAGATACTAATCTGGAACCCATAAAGAATGCACCACCACTTGTGCTCTTCCTGTCATCCACGCTTCCGGCCCAATCTGCATCAGTATAAGCATGAAGTGTGAGATCTGTATCTCTAGGATACCATAAGCCATAATTTTGAGTCCCTTGAAGATATTTGAAGATTCTCTTTACTGCCTGAAGATGAGTTTCCTTTGGTTTTGCCTGAAATCTTCCAACTATTCCCACTGCATGCATGATGTTTGGTTGGGTACCTGTCAAATAAAGTAGACTTCCAATCATAGATCTATAGGTTGGTTGATGTACTGTTGCTGATTCATCATTTGCACTGAGGCTACATCCTGTGACCATGGGTGTACATACTGGTTTTGCATCTTCCATGCCATATTTCTTCAAAATCTGCTTGAGATACTTGGTTTGAGACAAGAAGATCCCTCCTTCCTTTTGTTGGATTTGCAGGCCAAGAAAATATGTCAATTCTCCAAGCAATGACATTTCGAATTCTTTTTGCATCACCAAGGCAAAGCTTTGACTCATAGATTCTTCATTGCTGCCAAAGATAATGTCATCTACATACACAACAAGTATTAGCAATTTGTCATTTTCAATTTTTATATAAAGATTGCTATCTGCTGATCCTTTTGAAAAACCTTGTTGATGAAGATATTTGTCCAAACGATAGTACCAAGCCCTTGGAGCTTGTTTAAGACCATAGAGAGCCTTTTTCAGTCTATACAAGATTTGGATCATTTCCAAGAATGAAACCATCTGGCTGCTCAATGTATACTTCTTCTTCTAAGTTTCCATTTAGAAAGGTTGATTTCACGTCCATTTGAAATACTTTGAACTTTTGAAAGCTTGAGAGAGCAAGGAACATTCGGATGGCCTCAAGTCATGCAACAGGAGCAAAAGTTTCCTCAAAATCTATTCCTTCTTGCTACGCATACCCTTTACAAACAAGTCTTGCCTTGTTTCTAATTACTTTCCCATTTTCATTCAACTTATTTTTGAAGACCCATTTTGTCCCTATAACATTCTTATCCTTTGGTCTAGGAACCAACTCCCAAGTGTTGTTCTTTTCGATCTGCTCAAGTTCTTCATCCATTGCTTTGACCCAACATTCATCTTTACATGCCTCTTTTACATTTTGTGGTTCAGTGGAGGAGAGTAATGCCAAATAGCTTGAAGCTTCTGCAATTGTTCTTCTTGTTTGTACACCTGCTTCTTTCTGCCCCAAAATCTGAGATTCTGGATGATTCTTATGAACGTACCGGGATGGAGTCTTCTCTTCTATCCTTATCTGTTCCTCTGGTGCTTCTTGAGGTTCTTCTTCTTCATCATTCTATCTTTGAGGGTAGTCTTCATCTTCTTCGATATTTTCATGATTTACTTGCCTAGGAATGTATCCCTTTTCATCAACCACTACATCAATGTTGTCAACAATTCTTCCAAGTCTTTTATTGTAGCACTTATTGCTTTGCTATGTGGAGAATAACCAAGAAGAATGCCTTCATCTGCTCTAGGTTCAAGTTTGCCAAGTTGCTCATCAGTATTCTTAATATAGCATTTGCTCCCAAAGATTTTGAAGTGCTTTACCGAAGGAGTCTCACCATACCAGAGCTCATGAGTTTGAGTGCTGTTCACTCGGACATTTGTTTTGTTGAGAATAACAACCGCAGCATATGCGGCTTCACCCCAGAAAGTTGCGGGAGTTCCAGACTCATCCAGCATAGCACGAGCCATTTGTTGGACTATTCTGTTCATCTTTTCCACCACTCCATTTTGCTGAGGAGTTCTAGCTGTAGAGAATTCTCTTCTTATCCCATGTTCTTCACAGAAATCGAAAAATTCATTTGAGGTAAACTCCCCACCTCTGTCAGACCTGAGGCACTTAATTTTGTAACCTGATTCATTTTCAAACAAGGCTTTGAAGGATTTGAATTTCTCGAATGCTTCGTCTTTGTGCTTCATAAGTCCTAACCAAACAAACCTGGAGAAATTGTCAATGAATAATATCAAGTATTCTTCTCTTCGAGGTGTCCTTTTCCTAAATGGACCACATACATCTGTATGGACTAGCTCAAGAGGCATGCTAGCTGATCCTTCCTTCTCTGGAAAGTTAGTTCTAGTTTGCTTTCCAAACTGACATGATTTGCATATGGTGTTGTCTAGAATTTTGATATCTGGAAGACCACGAACTGCCTGATATTTGCATGCTTTCCTTATTTGTGAAAAACTTAGATGCCCCAACCTCCGGTGCCATAACCAGTGTTCATCATCCTTGCTCAAATAGCACTATTGTTGTCCTTCTTCAAATATGTATAGATTATTTGGAGTTCTTCTACCTTTGATCACTGTTTCACCTGTATCAAGATCACAAACACGACATCCGTTTGATCTAAATATCACCTCGGTTCATTGATCACACATCTGGCTGACACTTAGAAGATTATGCTTCAATCCATCAACATACAAAACATTTCCAGCTTTGACCTTTTATTTTAACTGAGCAGTGCCTTTTCCTTTTATAGCTGCAGGAGTATCATTTCCAAAAGAGACTTTCTTTCCCTTTTCTAAAGCAGAATATGATTCAAGTTTTTCTTTATCACCTATCATATGTTTCGAACATCCACTGTCAATGTACCATAGATTTTCTTATCCTTCTGCATAAAATGCTATCCCACATCTTTCTGTTTGTGGTTCCTTTATTCTCCATGTTCTGGTGCTTGAGGCTTGTTCCTTTGTCTACTGAAACCTGCTCCTGCATTCAGAATCTTCATGACCAAAGTTATTGCAAATAGAACATTCAACTTCATTTTCAAGAGCCGAAAAGTTGTTATAGGTCCTTTTTGTAATCCCGATCATACTTCTTTGTTTCTGAGCTTCTCTAGTCATGATTGTTTTATATGCAACACATTGAGCTGCTTTGTGACCAAATTTATGGCAAGAGAAACATTGCCCATTGAAGAAACTTCTGCGATTATCAAATCTACCGGCCAAATGATTGTAATTTCTATTGTCATCCATTCTTGAAGCAAATTGATAAGATTTTACCTGTGGCTGGTTGTAGCTTTTGTTCATCCTTAAGACAGATTGCCCCTGGTTTACCTGATAGTCTTTGTTCGTTCTTGATGTAATTCGTCCCTGCTTTACCTGGTGATCTCCATTGTGCTTTTGCTCATTCCTTCTTGCTGCATCAAGATAACTCTTTGAGGTGGATGCTTGAGATGTTTCTCCATTATACCCCAGACCTGTCTTGTTTAGCGGAGAATGCTGTACATTGATGATCTCATCCAGAGTTTCAGATCCTTTGACAAACTTAAGATTAATAGCCTTTGTTTTCTCAATTTCTTTTCTAAGGCCAACAATTTCACCTTCTAACTTTTCAAGATATTTTTCCTTTTCATCAATTTGAAATTGTAGAGTATCAATGATCATATTCTTTTCTTCTATACATGTCTTAAGTCTAGAAATCTCTTCATAAAAACTATCCACATCTATAGAATCCATGTAATCATCATCTTCAAATGCCATTAAAAGTTTATACTCATTACCTCGTTCATCTTCATCACTATTTGATAGACCATCACTATCTTCATGAGTGTAGTATCTTTTCTTATTTGCATTCCGTTTCTTGTTCCATCTGGCAGGTTCCTTTCCTTTGTCAATCTTATCCTTATGAGGACATTTGGCAGCATAATGACCTACTCTTCCACAAGCAAAACATTTAAAAGCTAGCTTACCTCTGAACCTTCCAGTACCCCGTTGAAGATTTCTGACAAAATTTGATTCTTCTTCTTCTTTTGGCACGTGACTTGATTCATAGTAGTCTCCTTTGCCTGAAGCCTTAAAAGCAGCTTCTCTCCTGTCTGATGGACCTCCTTTTCTCATTTCATAAGCAGTTAGAATTTCGTGTAGCTGAGACATAGTAAGAGTTCGTAGATTTTCCTTTTCTTCTATTGTAGACACTTTAGATTCAAACTTGGGGGACAATGATCTTAGGACTTTTTCAACCACAACAACCTCTTTTATTTCTTCACCCAAGTTTTTCATACAATTAACAATCTCATCTACCCGAAGGAAATAGTTAGCCATACTTTCATCATTATACATTCTGAGATCCTCATACTGAATCCTGAGGGTTTGAAGTTTTGCACGTTTTACCTGTTCATCTCCTTCGTAGCTCAAAACAATCTTGTCCCATATTTCTTTTGCGGATTTATATTGCATAACCTTCACGAATTCAGATTGAGATAGACATCCTAGAAGAGTATTAACTGCCTTTGCATTTGTTTCATATTTCTTCTTCTCAGCTGAATCTGTAGGAGTAGCTGATGGAAAAGTATACCCTGTTTCTATAATGTCCCATACTTCTTTACCCAAATATTGAAGATAGGAAGTAACTCTTACCTTCCAATATACGAAGTTTGTTCCATCAAAAATCGGTGGCCTAATTGATGCTTCCCTCTCATAGTTGCTCATGATGTTAGATCTTCCTTCAAGCGATCAAGCTTCTTCAGAAGGACCTGCTCTGATACCAATTGTTGGAAATAATACTGAGAGGGGGGGGTGAATCAGTATTATCAAATTCTTTTCAATCTATCTTCCTTATTTATACTTTGAATAATTCTTCAAATATTGATCATTACTTTGTATGTCAGTATCATAAAATAATGAGCAGGAACAAGAAAAGCAAATAGTCACACAAAAGAACACCAGATATAAGGTGGAAACCCAATGTGGGTGAAAACCACCTGCTGCAATATATCTCTATCTTCTTTCAATTAGAAACTCCTTTTACAATGATTTTGTACTGGTGCAGTCCTTTACCAGTACGCAGGCTACAACCTGCAGAGAGCTACAACCCTCTCTCGTTCTCCAGCTTCTCCTGGAAGGGAGCTACAACCCCCTTAGCACTTGTACTAGCCAAGATACTATTACGTAGATGCTGGCCTACTGAAGGCTACAACCTTCTCTTTCTTTCAGGGACCACGTTTCATAAATTTTCAGACTGGATCCATGAACATCAATCAATCATCAAGTATATCTGCATCAAACAATCTCCTTTTCCCAATTAGCACTGAATCAAGTAAACACTTCTCTGACAGTTGTACCTAGAACACAGTAACAGTAACCACACACCAAATTCTGAACCCAGAATACTATAGCAATAGACAGAGGCAGCAAGATCATAATTTGAAGATATACACTACTTCAACAACCTGAAACCTGCGTGCAGATCTATAAAGAATAATTCCTTCTTTCAAATATTCAAACACTAATTAACCCAGATTGTCAGATTTATAGATCAAGCATGCGCTTCATATAACAGATCAAAATCATACAAAGATACTATTATTCAAGCATAAAGATTATGACCCATCAATAGAACTTATCCTTCTTTATGCGCTAAGGTTCCTCCTTCATTCAGATCCAGATCTGCACCATAACCCAATCACAAAATATTTCAGATCTAGCACTTATTAGATATTCAATTCATTTGATGATACTTTGCCAAATGATCTCCTTCCTCTTTTATAGTCTTAGGCCTTTCACAATACCACGGTCCAAAACCATAATAACACAATACCACGGATCCAATACTTGGGATCAACACTTTTGGATGCAATACCATGGGCCAAAACCATAGGATAAAAAGTTGTCGGACTAATACCATGAACCAACCATGAAAGTGCGTGAGATCAACACTTTTGGATGCAATACCATGGACCAAAACCATAGCATCAAAAACTGTCGGACTAATACCATGAGCCAACCATGAAAGTGCGTGAACTTTTCTCTTCATGAAAGGAACTTTTCTCTGCATAAAAGAGCGTGAACTTTTCTCTAAACTTTTCTCTACATAAAAGTGCGTGAAATTTTCTTTAAACTTTTCTCTACATAAAAGTGCGTGAACTTTTCTCTACATAAAATAAACTTTTTCTCTGCATAAAAGTGCGTGAAATTTTCTCTAAACTTTTCTCTGCATAAAAGTGCGTGAACTTTTCTCTACATGAAAGAAACTTTTCTCTTCATGAAAGAAACTTTTATCTTCATGAAAGTGCATGAACTTTGCTGCACTATAATTTATCATCTGAGATGAGTGGGTTGCCATCAAGTACAACATATGTATCATAATGCCAACACCCTTCACTTTCAATACCCTTCTAGGAGTCTTCTTGATAAAGGTTCTTGAAATGTTCCAAAACAACTTTCTTAATTTCCTTGAAATCAGTTACAAATTTCCCCCCATGCTAGATCTAAGATATGTTTTTTTACTTTCCCTGAACTTTGATTTCTTATGAAAGAACTTTGTGTTTTTATCCCGATCCAAGAGCTAATTGTTTCTATATTTTAATCTCCAATATTCTTCTTCTCTTCTGTGGTGGGTATGAAGAGCCTTGAAGGCTTCAACTTCTTTTTGAAAGTTAGATAGAATAAATGGGGTAGTCTCAATTTTCCCCTGAATAGATTCTAGTTGGTGATATCTATTGTTTAGCCATCGTTTAATATCACCTTTAAGCCTTTTGACTTTGGATTCCCAAATAGAGACTGGGCTACCCTCAACGCAACCCGACCATGAAAGAGAAACCAAATTAGAGAAACCTAAATAGTCCAACCATAAAGGGGAGAACCTAACGGGGATAGGCCAAATTTTAAGGGAATTAAATATGATGAGGCTAATAATGTGGTGGACCGAGCCACACCACGGAAGGATAAAGGATTTTAGGTACAAATTCAAAATAAGGAGGTTGTCAGAAGCAAGTAAATGATCAAGCCTAGCAGCAATATGGCCTAGGCCAGAGTGTTTATTATTCCATGTATGAAGGAATTCAGGAGGTTTTTCATCAAAATATTGAGATTGATAATTAAGTCCTCCATATTATCCTGAGAGGCATCCCTGACAATGGAGCCTCCTCATTTCTCATTTTGACCCATAGTGGTATTGAAGTCACATCCGAGTATATAATTACATCCATAATCAGTGTTTTTCAGCTCTGACAAGGACCTCTAGCACTCTTGTTTTTCTCTAAAGTGAACAAGCATATATACATTGATTATGGTGTAGTTTTGTTGCAACTCTAAAAATTTAAACGTAGTTACAATCTAGTGGGTGGTTTTTATAGATCTTACTAGTTACAATTTTGTTGTGTTCCACAATGTGCATCAACCTCTCGAAGAACCTCTCGAACTTTCCCCTACCATATTTCTATTCCCCAAAATTTGGAGTGAATGGAGGAGAATTATGTCTCTCCCAACTTCATCTCCTAGAGGATAGTGACTACTGATCTTTCCTTTTGTATTAGTGATTTCACTTCTATTATTCTCTTTCCAAATCCTAGACCCCTAAAATTCCAAGAGATAATATTCATTATTTACTCTTTATGGAGGGTGTCCCTTTTGCAAACCCTGCTATACTTCCTTTTTTTCTTCCTTTGTCCCCCAAGTTATCTAACTGACATGGTAGGGTGTGTTGAAAGCCCAACTCTTTTCCTTTTTCTGTTTTTTCCAGCCTTATTTCTTTGCTTGTTTTCCATCCTGGTCTTCTTATCTTTCTGTCCATATATTTAACTCTTGTGCCTTCTGATTTCTCATTTGTTGAGCTCGTCGGTATTGTTGGTCCCGTTATTTCCTTGGAGGATAAGAACCCTTCTTCTTCTTCCTCTTCATCAATGATGTTTTTGTGCTACTAGATGATTCTGGGCTTGTAGGAATTTTTTTTTTTTTTTTTTTGAGGTTAAGGAGAGCATAATAGCCTCAAGGCCACTAGGGTCTAAAGCTTTTAGGGAGGGGGGAGGGCCTCCATACTCCTGAACTAATGTGAGATTTGCATACCTACTTTCTTGTTTTCCATCTCCACCCTCTAGAATGGAGGCCTCCATTGGAGGGGTAGTTGGATTGGACCCACATTCTGGGGGGATGACTTTGTATTTGCTAGTAGTCCATTATTTTTCTTTAATTTCCCCTTTTTTAAATTTTACTTGCTTCCATTTATTGTTTACTTCTCCTTGTTGATTTTTCGATGTGTCCTGGTGCTTTGGGAAACTTTTGGCAAAGTTCACGTATTCATGACAGAGTTTACATTTGAAAGGTAGCTGGTCATAGACCACTTCCTGGACATGTGCCCAGCTAACCATACAGAGATTGACTATAATTGGGAGTGTTTTTTCTAGGTTGACTTCCGCATAAATCCTTTCATAGGAAAATACACCATGCTTTGGCTCAACACAATCTATATAGTTTGCTAGAGAGTTCCCAATTAGTCGGAAGGTTTCATCGCTCCAATAGTGGAGGGGAGGGTAGGGAAGCTTCACCAAAGCCGATACTGAAGAAGGAACATCATATTCCGGGTTGAATTTAGGACTCCACCTATCTAAATAAAACCCCTAGGATCCAATGAAATAAGGGCCACTCCTAAATACTAAATATCTATCCAGTTTGTTTTCAAAGTAGGTGTAGGATCCCTTACCAGAGAATGTTGAAATGATGTTTCCTTTAATGAGCAGCTTCCAGTTATTTTCTATCCAAGATCAAAGTAAGCATGGAGAGAACTAGAGGCCCATGAACTTCCCAATAAGGCTCCGGACTGCAAGCTGCAAGGCACAGGAGTGAGCGTTAGGGGCAATAATCTCAATATTTGGTATCTCATCCACCTTTTTGACAAATGTAGACAAGACCTGCTTCTGGAACTTTGGCACTGTAATAACCAGTGAGTTGAAGGGAATGATATCCATAGCCAAAGAGCCATCTTGGGTCGGTGCAGCCATTATGTTTTTCCGACCAATGAAAGTTAAAACACCAAACTTGGAGGAGAGAAGGAGGAATAAGGGTGATGGGAAAAAAGGGTGGGGGGAGAGGGGAGGAAGCCCATAGTAAGAGGCCGAGAGCATTCAGTAAGAGGCCATGAATGTGCAAGTAAAGATCTGCCTATGATGTAATTCTTTTTTTGTTGGACCATTCTAAAAAAATAACAACTCCTGTTTCAATGTGGACACTATTATGGATAACCGTAGTTGGTATTCTCTCTTCTTTCTCTAAATCAAAATCATTTGCAGCATTATCTTCCATGGTTTTTTTAATTAACTTTTGAACCAACCATGAAACAAGGGAAGGGTTTCTAATAAAATTACTGATAATATCATCCTCTATTTCAATTTTAAATGCTAAGTTTTTGTCGATGCTTAATAATGGCCGAGTAAGATCACCTTCAAGTTTAATATTGACCCATATAGGATCTTCACACATTGGGGTAGTTTTTGCTGGTGCATAAATGGATATATTTTTTGTAAAATCCCCATGAGATTTCATCATATTCCCCTTCTTGCATCCAATATAGGCATCAGTCGTCGCCAGCCATGGCCTCCCTAAAATCAAAAGTTGTCTAGAATGACTAGATTTTATCTGGAGAACAATGAAATCTATTGGGTAGGCCCAAGAATCCACAAAGATAACCATATCTTTTAGAACCCCCTTAGGTTAAATAGTGAATCGGTTGACAAGTTCAAGGACAGTGGGTGTGGGACTGAGAGGTGGAGCTCCTAGCATCTCCCAAACTTCCTTGGTCATGATGTTAATAGTTGCACCACTTGGGAACATTTTATTTTGAATTTGAACCATAACATTTGGAGTTCCAAGATCATCATACTTAATAGGTATATTTCATCCTAGAATCAAATTCAACAATCTCCCTAGAACATGAACTATGGGTGGACCCTTAGGCTTTCTCCCAGGTTCATTGAGGCATAAGACTCATACAATCTTAGCATAGATCAACACATCCCTTATTTATTGAAGTAATGGAATCTTAACGTAGAGTTTCTACAGTTCTCCTAAAATATGGAATTCATATTATGGTGTTGTTTTGACTATTTCTAGTCGTTCAAGAGATGGGGGAGTAATATATGAAGTACTAATTGGATTAGAAGCAATGAATTGAGTTGTTGTTAGGACTTCTATATATTAGGGGTCTCCCTCTTCATGAAGACTCTTCCTTCTTCCCTCATGTAAAAATTCATCTTCCACTTGTTTTATGATAATATGGGTTTTGTGAGTGGAGTATTTTTCTAGACTTAAGTTGTATATCATTGCACGCAATAGGACTGATACTATAGGCTGGAAAATTGTTTGTTTCATTCCATTGCACCATTTTATTATTTCAATTTAGTGTATCTTTGGTAGGTAATTGGGGTCAAACACTAGGACCACCTTTTGGAGGGTTTACTGGAGGATTCATAGGATATTCATTCTGCATCCTGGGAAAAATATATTAAGTTCTTTATCAACTTCTAATTGTGTTTGTTTGGTTTGAAACAATTCCAACTAAGAAGTCAATGTTCTGAGAATATCAATCTCCATACGAGTTTCTCCTCCAGTGGATGACTTTGAGACCCTAGAAAGGTCTATGATGCTTTCTCTACTCCTAGTCATTCCTATTGAGTAGCTTCTTCATAACTCACAAATATTATCATAGGGTTATTTAGAAATGTATCATTTTCCCATTACATTGAATAAATCCAACCATTCATCCCATATTCCCTTAATTAAAATTGTTTCTAAAATTTTCCTCCTAATGAAGCATAGGGGGACCTCTGCAAATTACATTGAAATCGATCCACAAAGTCTTCCAATTTTTCTTCTTCATTCTATGTTATCTTAAATAAACTTCCTTAACAACCCAAGTTCTACAATATTCCTGATAGTTTTCAAGTAATTTCTTCCTAATTCCATCCCATGTAGTTACAGTATTACCACCTAGGCCCATAAACCACCTAAAGGCTACCCTCTTCAAGGTTGTTGGAAACAACTTTAGCCTCTGTAATTCGCCAATATAGTTCTAGCTTCAACATAGTACATCAAATTTAAACAAGAAATCATTGGGTCTTCAATGGTGATTCCATGAAAATTGGAAAGCGCTTCCAAAGAAATCGGTTTCATAGTGGAATTTCCTTGAGTATCAACAAGAGGGAACTCAATTGTGGAAGTAGTATTGACCATATCTTCCCAGATCCTCCAATATTCCTTTGGAATTCCAGAGTTAGGAGGAATGTGCTGCAATTATGGGAGATATTACCCCTATTTTTGTAGGTTTAACAAAACTACCTTAATTAAGATAAAGATTTTAGGGGAAGTCCCTCAGATTAGACTACAGGAATTTAATACAAAATCCCATGCTTCCCCTCATCCTTCGACCAAGTGTTGATCCTCTGGTCTAGATGTATACTCTTTGTGTGACACCCCTCGATAATTGTTTATGACTTACTTATGGTTTTATATTTTCATTATGACTGAAAGGTTAAAAAAAAAATATAGAAATGGATGTTGATATAAATATTTATATTCTTGAGATAAATATGTACTCACCTTTTGTGTAGATAAAATAAAGTGTGTCTTATTAACACTCTCGTGAATGTGTTAAGAGTTGTAAAGTGGATATTAACTCCTAATTGTCAGGTAAATAAAGGAATTAGCTATGCCCAAGAGGGGGCAAGGAACAAAATAAGAAAATTTTCTCCATTTGGCATTATTCAAGAGAATAAGCATAGAGAGACTAGAAATGTATGTCCTAGCTAGAGATAAATCACATGGATCTAGCTCTGCTTAGGAATATTCTGGGAGAGAAATATAGTGATTCCTAATCATAACCAATTGGAGAGAAAGACCAATCGGAACCTTAGGAAGAAAGCATGGTGTTGATTTTATAGGTTTAGGAGAACTAGTTTCTAGAAAAAAAACAGAGGGTTCTTGAGACTATTTCTCTGACCCTGAAGGAGAAGAGCTCAGGGGTAGCTGGTTGGAAAGGAAAAGAAACCATATTATGATTGGGAGGACTGAGATTTATCTTATTACATTCCCACGAGAATAATAGATAAGTATCTAGTATATATTGATTATTTATTAACTACTTTTGACAGAAAATGTATTGAATATCATAAATAGAAAACTATGTAATGATTGTAACTAATAGATTTTCAATGAGCTATACAATTGTTTAGCCTAACTTGTAACATGGGAAGTTGCATCAGTAATCCTGAGTTTCAATTTAAATAAGATAAATGACTTGAAGGATATTTTGGAAAAGTGAATCTTTTCAGGTAAGGGTTCTGGTTATAAACGAAAAAGAAATAATACTCTAGAAAAGAAAAGGAATAATTATAGTTAGGGTTTCTCGGTTGTTGTAATTGTTGTAGTTAGTTAGCCACAAAAGGGAAGTAAATTTAAGAAAGTCTCCAGTGAACTAATGTAAGTTCCCACAAGTCTTTATATATATATATATATATATATAAGATGGTTATAGTATTAAAGACCAATAAGTGAACCAAGTTAGTTACTAAGAAGGAGGGTGAATAAGTCAACACCCTTCCCACATAATTGGGTCGTAGTCCTAGGATTCAATAAGTAAGTCATAGAAAGAGAAGGCAGTTCTCATTACAGGTCCCACCTAACCTTCTAGACTATTTTTTATAATTGTTAGTATGTAATTGTCTTGCACATAATTAACCTACTTTTGTGGGTAATTGAAAATTATCATGTGCAGAGAAGAATAATGGAACATATAATAATTAAAAGGATACAATGAATAAAGTACAAGTATTTTAAAAAGGGATAAATTTCTAATCGATATACAGATTATTTTATTTGAATAACCAACAACTATAAAACAATGCAGACATGCATGAAAATGAAGGAAATACAAATATTTGTTTAGACCAAAGAAGTTGCAATACTATAAGTGGGAATGCAAGTGCATTTTTAATTGCATTCATAAATATACAGAATACTAACTTGAAACTTTAAAATCCCCCATGATAGAATGGAGTTTCCTATGAGAAATAGAATATGATATAATAATTTATATAAAAAATATCGAACAACATTAACATTATCTTATACCATGGAGGGAAGAAAATGAGCACTGATAGATTTCAAATAAACAATAATTTAAGTTCAAAGCTACATTTTATAATATAGAAAGAAAGAGGCTCAAATTTTGATTACAAGTGAAAACCCTAGGCCAAAAGGTTGCACCCAATTACAATTTCTTGGAAACAATAAATTTGGTCCATTGACCATACCCTTAATATTACAATATGTCAATAACATCATTTAGAAGAAAATGTGATCAAAAAAAATTCTAAACAACCTATCAAAGAAGGAGGCTCGAGTTTGCAAGCTAAAGGAGCTCCAGATAATTTAGCCCTAGCGAACATAAGAAAACTCAAGAAGGGTCTTGGCCTCATGGTCGAAGAGGCCTGACAAAATAAATTTTTGTAAGAACTTGGATAAGTTTCTCCAAGTGATAGAGAATTTCTTATTTTGAACGAAAATTAGAGTAGTGTTTCTTCTAGGAGGAGCCAAAACTGTAAAATAATTAAAGAGAAATTTTATGTATAAGAAGTTAGAAAAATGTTAGCTATTAATAATATGAGTGAATACAAAAATATCCAGAGGATAGGGCCAACATAGGTTCAATTTTTAGCCCCTAGATTACCTTAATATTTGAAGGAACCATTTTGTTGTCTAAGACCTGTAATCACCAGGAAAATAAAACATCACCATACGCCTAGAAACCATAGTCAATAAGAAATTAAAATCCATACAAGAGTCAAAATTAGGGGTTTTAACTAAAAGAGAACTAGTTAGAGGGTTCATAGCTAACATATTTGAGAACCAAGAAGGCTAACTAGAAGAACCCTTTGTCTAGTAAAAGCTTTAAAACTATACTACTAGGGTCCTCAAAACAAATTTACAAATATGTATAAATATCCAGTGACAGATGGAGGTATATAAATAAATAAATAAATAAAAATACTCCAAATGGGCCTTGGAACGAAACAAATAAAAATACTCCAAATGGGCCTTGGAACGAAACTTACAAAGAAAATAAAGAAATGCCAAGAATGACCATTATTATTCGCTGTAAATGCAGACCTCCTATAATGACTCCTCGATTTTAGTCAATGAAACAAAGGGGAGAGAAGTCGTAGAGGATGAACTAGAAGAGTAAGGGTTGAAAATTAATTGTATATGTAGAGCTCATTCCAGGGCAAGTGAAGGATAAAATGAGACTATATTGGTGGAATGGGGGTGGGTGGTTACCCAAAAATGACCCTAAATTACTATAGTTGTTGATATTAACCCTATATGTGAATGTCATTGAGGTTTGCACACTTCAGGGTCTACACAAGATTACCATGTCAAATCACTAGTGAAATACAACTTGCAAAGGATCTAGAATTTTCCATCATTAATATATAAAACTACAATATTTATTTATTAATGATGATAATAACATTTATAGAATAAAATTCGCATTGTTTTGTGTCGGTGATTAATAAGTTGATATCATACAAAAAAATATACCACATGAACATCACCATGTTAATCCAATCGTAATATGAATGTTGAACTTTGATACGAGCAAACAAGTAATCGTATAGTCCTAGAATCACTTTCGTTGCCTAGGATTTGAAGTGAATAAAATTATAGTTTCATTGAACATAAACCATGAAGTTTATATGAGTATAGTTGTTACAGTTTGGTTTTGTTTTTCTTAATTATATGTATCAGTATTATGCACCATTTAAAAAAAACATGTTTCCTTTATTATCCAATTTTGTTTATGAGAAGGATCTCATGAGGGATGTAACTGGTGGTATCAAAGCGCAATTCCAAAACTGAGGCCTTGGGCCAATCATAAAATTCCATTTAGACTAACAGAAAATTTTACTTCCTTTTACACAGTTAATACAAGAAGGATAATTTGACAAAGAAGGAACTCATGGTATAACCTACTAAAGGTATCCACATTGGTGAAAATGAAATTTACTTACATTTAAGCCAGCAGGTCTAAGTTTCCACCATGGAATTGTTAAACATGATGAAGGAACTTCAAAATGAAATAGAAAATATTTGTGTTGATCATGAAATTTTGTTCAAGGCTAGCGTGGAACAAGAGCATATAATTAGGAACCTAACAGGTAGACCTTATTCTAATTCTTTAGAGGCAACAAAAGGAGGAGAAAATGAGGAAGGAGTCTTTAAACACAAAATAGTGGAAGAATAAGTTGAAAGCAAAAGGAACAAAGTTGAAGGAGAAGAACAAAGTTCATCCAAGGCTCAAAATAGACTAGAAAAGAAACCTAAAGTAGATTTTCATGGATAATTTAGAAAAATCAGACCTCCAACATATGATGTGGAATCTAAGAAAGTGGTGAAAGCATGGTTGTTGTACATAAACAAATATTTCCAGGTTTAAGATTATAAAACTAAACTAAAAACTAAGTTAGCCACTTATCAATTGCAAGGAAAATCATCCCTGTGGTGGGAGGAGATTCGAAAAGTTCATAGTTTGGATAAAAATGAAGTCAATTGGGAGGAATTCCAATGATTTTTCAAGGAAAAGTACCTCTCAGAATGATATTCTGTTGATTGGGCAAAGAAATTTCATGATTTAAAGTTAATACAGATGTCCATGGATGAAATAATAACCACATTTACGCATTTTCTATAGTATGTACCTTATATAAAGGAATAAAAGGAAAAAATACAGTGGTTCATAAGCTACCTACCCCCCCTCATCCAAAGAGAAAATTGAGTATGATACCCCCAAGACTATGGATGAAGTCATTCGTAAGGCAAGGATTTGTTACCAACAAGCTAAACAAAAGAATGATAACTCCAAAATATGGCTTAGCAAAAATAAATAATGAGTCATACAAAATAATAAAATGTAAAAAAGTGGATAGTTTAAGCATCGTGGATAGGGGGAAAAGATCATAACTTCAATAAGAATAATGGTCAATCCCAAAATTCATAGGTGTAGACCCAGATAGGGTCCAAATAGACGGACCTTAATAAGCGACTCAACGGGAATGAAAGGGATCCATTAAAATATTGGGGTTGTAGTGAGCCCCACTTTTTACAAAATTGTCCCTACAACACCAAAGCAATTCAACACCTACAAAATGTTAAAGAAGCCTCCACTATCAGTGACGTAGCCAAGAATATTTTGCGCATTAGCACAATGTTGGAGGAGCTAAAAAGAGAGCACCAATCCACTATGGTGGAAGTAGAAGGTACTATTCTTGACTGATATGTTTCTATATTATTCATCCTAAGGCTAGTTAAAGTTATGTTAGTCCTAAAATCATAGAGAGTTGCAAACTAGTTGTTGAAAAATATACAAATACATGGTTGGCACAATTAGCCACTGGAGAAAAAAGAAGAGTCACTAGCTGGATTAAATCTTTCCCTATTGTGTTGGAAGGAAAAGAAATACAATCAATTTAAATGTATTGTTATTGGGCTCCTATGATGTCTTCATAGACATGGATTGGTTGGAAAGTCATAAATCACTCGTTAACTACCTAGAGCAAATAGTTACTTGTGTAATAAACAATGGTGGAATACAAGTTATAAAGGGTGTTAGTGTCGGTCTTGAAAGCCCTCCATCAGTGATCAAAGCTCTTTGCATTTGCATTAGTAGGTGTCTCATCAGTGTCAAAGTTTGCATCCTGTTAGGCATGCCATAACCCTGATGGAGGAGCTGGTCTATTTATACCCCTCTTGGCTTTGCTGGATCAGGTCATATCAGTTTTTGAGCTTTTCAAGCTTGTCTTGTTTTGTCTTAAGGTCAAAAGTCCTAGGTCTAGGGTTTTGGTCATTTGTCTCAGCAAGGTCATGTCTTTGAAAGTCCTTGAGTGCCCAGCAAGCCAGAGGGAGGTTTGTAAACATGTTTCTTTGATATTTTCATCATGTACAGTTCATTTATAACCTTGGATTTAAAAACTTTGTTTTTAAAGCCAAGGTCATGTTAATTTTTTGTAAAAAGAATGAAATTCCAAAAAGTCTTCAAAAAGGCAGCAATAACCCTGGTCCCCTTGCCACAGTCCTTCAGATGATCTACCTGCAAAAAGAGTCAAAGCAAAGCACTCAAAAAGTCAAATTCAGAGTAAAGGAAACCAAGAAATCAGTGTTTTAAAAAAGTGTCAAAAATAAACTTTATAAAGTGGGTTTATGGATGAAATTTTTTCAAATGAAGTTTATAAAAGGTCATATTCCCTCCTTTCACTCTCATTGTGCATTCTAAAGCTTGCAAGAGAGGTTTTGAGAGAGTGATAGGCGAAAGGAGCAAAATCGCAGTGATTTCGGGCAGCAAGGTGGTGCGCGACCCGTTGAAGGTGGTGCGCGACCTGTTGGGCGGTGCGCGACCCGTCCAGAACCTTTCCACAGTGCAAAATTACTACGGGCGCGACCCGTTGGGAGGTGCGCAACCCGTTGGGAGGCCTGCGCGACCCGTTGAGCTGTTTGCCTCCAAAACTTCAAACAAATTTCTCCATCTCCCTTCAACTCATCTCAATCGGTCGAGGTAGGCTCTTTATGCATGGTTTTTGAGATTGGTGATGGATGCAAGTCTTCATGCTATGATTTTAACCTCAAAACTTGCAAATGAATGAATTTATATGGCTGCAATGTTCATGCCCAAATTGTGTTAGGGTTTATGATGTTTCAAGTTGTTTTTTCCCTTCGGTTGATTTCCTTTCCCTTTCCTTTTGCCCACACTCATATGTACATTTCTGTTGGTGAATATATCAGCAAATTTTTTATATGGTTTCCCTATTTCCCTATTGATACATGTATGCATATGTGCTCATGTTCACTTGTATGCATGTTTTTTCCCATATGTAATACTCTTTGCAAATGATTTCCCTATCACAAATATGTGTTCCTTTATGAATATGATTTGCAAAATTTCCCTTAAAAATTCCCTGTTATCTTATATATTCCCATTCCTTGTTAAAAATTCCCTCCCCTAACATCTCCCTCATGTTTGGTTCCCCTTGAAACAGCATAGATTTCAGCACCTTTTGCAAGCAGAGACAGCAGTTCAGTTTGTCCACTTTGCTCCAAAACCATGTCAGAAACCGAAACTTATGAGAAAAGTGATGACCATTCATCATCTACAGAGGTTGAGGAACAGAGGAGGCCTCGTAGAGGAGGTAAGGGAGGACATCATAAGCGGGAGGAGCCTACTTCTTTGGCAGAATTACAGGCCTGTCTTTTGGTAGTGAATTGCTTCCAGTACATGTCTTGCTATCAGTTTTGTGAGAGGATCTCTCAGATTCAGCATCATAGAGAGTTGGCCCGCTTGTTTGTCTTACACCTCCATGATGTACATGTCACTCTTGCAGGGGTGAACTTCACATTGACACCTGAGGTGATCTCACAGGCTACAGGGATACCAAATGTGGGTGAGGTGTGGCCTAAGCGCAGATTACTTGATTTTGTTCACTTTGAGCCCTATGTCCGGCCATCATTTGTGAGACTGTTGACGGGTGTTTTCCCATTCAGATTTCTCCGGAGCGAGTATGCTCCCCTCATGAGACTTATTATGCATTACTTTACCTGTGAGGGCAGATTTTCACAGGTGTATTCATATCACATTCGCCTTTTGATGCATTTCACCCGAGTAAGGATGATGAACCTCCCGGTCTTCTTGTTTCATAACATTCAGAGGATGGTACCCATGTTGCAGAGGAAGACCCCGGCTCAACAGTACAGGAGCCTTTGCCATTATGGTTTGATTCAGCTCATAGTCTCACATCAGTTGATTCAGCAGGGCATCTCATGGGAGGAGTTCATCTCCCGTGAGTTTTTCACAGTGCCACCTCAGCCACATCAGGAGGCCATTCGTGAGGAGGGAGGACCATCTCAGCAGCCTGATGCTCCCATCACCCGACATGTCAGCTCCACTCCTTTGGTCACCTATCAGAAAGGCCCAAGGGCCTTATTTGCAGCAGCTAGGCGAGTACTATCTCCACAGCAGGTGGAAGGGGTCTCGCCTTCATCTTCAGATCAGCGAGTGTTATCTCCACATCAGGTGGAAGGGGCCTCGCTTTCTTCATCAGCACAGGTACTGCAGAGGGGCAAAGAGCCCATGATTCATGAGGATCCGGTGATTGATCTCGAGGCCAGTTCTCCTAGCCAAGAGGCAAAGGAGATCATTCAGCATCTCAGGGCCGAGAATGATGTTTTGCAGAGGAGACTTGAGGGTGCCCAATGGACCATCACCTACCTGGAGCAGCGGAACAAACAGCTAGAGGAGGAGAAAGTTCTTGATGAGCTATGGAGAATTCGTAGTGACCGAGTCCTAAACCGAAGGAGGCCCGGTGATCCTTTGCCTGTTGACCGTGAGTCTATGCTTATCCAGGTCAATTCACATTTAGAGAGGCTGTTGGCTAAGGCCAACCAAGAGAAGAAGCTGCTGAGAAACATGAAAAATCACTATTGGGCAAGGATGCATGTCTGCAAGGCTAAAATGAAAGTTTTTCAAAGGAGGTTGACCGAGGCACTAAAACGGAGAAAAAGGCCAAATCCACTCCGTATCTTGGCTGAGGCATCCCTCAAGGATCATGGCACACACTAGCATCATCTACAGCACAAATCCCAAATTTTTTTGAGAATTTTGGGTAATTTTGGTATTTTTGGGAAATTTACAGGTTTTGGCTTCTCAATGGGTCTCACCCCCGGTGAGACCCTTTGTCATCGTAGCTCCGTTTTGCAAAAACTCAACATTTCTAGATTTTTCATGCAAAGTTACATATGCCTATGGATGGACTTGAGTTTTTATGGAGTTTTGGGCCTCCAAAAGGTCAAAATACATGCAAAATTTGACTTTCTGCCCCTTTTTTGAGTTGCAGAAGCAGTCTTGGGAGAATTGACTTTTGACTAGGCAAATGACCTCAAAATCCAAAAATTCTAGTTGGGTTGGAAAGTATACTCAGAGACCTTTCCAACGAGCTATCATGCACCTCATTCTGACACTGGGAAGGCCTCCAAACAGAGCTCCAAAGTGCGCGACCCGTTGAGGAAATGTGCGCGACCCGTTGAGGAAATTGTGCCAGATTTGACCAGTTCAGCCCAGAAAACGTAGTTTGGCTCCAGTTTGACTTTTTGAGGTGGATGGTGGTCCTCTTGGATGTAATTATGACCCTTTTTGGATACTTTTACTCTTGTTTAACTCTTCTAGAAGTTTCTTTCATGTAAAGGGTAAAAATTGACTGTATGAACTGGTTTCCAAATTTATAGAGGCAAGTTGTTTTGACTGCCTATTTTCTAGTGCTTAGTTTAGAAGTGGTTCAAACAGCTCCTAGGATAGTGAGCTCGACCCATGGAGGCAGGGAAATAGGTTAGATCATCTATATTATGTGATTTCTTGCTCATTTTCATGGTTGGACTCTTGAGGGAGAAGCTATCATTGTATTATCACTTGTATCTCTGCAATTTTTGGCTAGGGAAGACGAGGGTTTTGCAGTCATCTTTGGGATTCTTGTGGACTCATGTGTTGATGGTGTGTTTCTTCATGTTATTGTAAGCTTTGTTATGTGATTCATTTCCTTTCTATACTGCTGCATATTAAACAAATGAAGTGATAAAGTTAGAATTCATGCTGGCCATGCTCTGCTTTTAAATTTGTTTAATTTCTATGTTTTCAACTGTCTAAAGAGAATTCAAATTCATTGTTTGCTCTCTTTAGCCTTCTTATCTTTCTTCCTAATCATCCACTTCAACTAAAGACATCAATACAGGCTCCTACCTCGCCCCAAAGACCCCCCCTGCAGAAACTGTGTCCAATCCCTGCACCCAAAATTGCAGCTCCTCAATTTGCCACCAAAAACCCCAAAAATCCCCAAATCAACCTTTATAATCAGTTTACTAGCCTAATATCAGTGTTACCTTGTTGGTCATCTCATCCTATTGAAAATCTACCGAGATTGACTGGAGAGAGCCTTCTCCTGCCTCGTAGGGCTAGCTACGAGGCTGAATGGTTTGATGTAGCTTTGAGGTTTGCCTTTTTCAGCCTGAGGTGAAATCTCAAGCGCTAACAAAGGGCATATTCAAACTAGTTTCAGTTCATAAAATATCAACATTACAATTGAGGAAAGCAGCTAAGAAAGGATGTCAACTTTTTCCATTAAGGTGTAAAATCAGTCCTTGGACAAAACAAAAAATTTGTTAGAAAAATTGGACGTGGTAAGATATTTTCAAGATATGTTTCTATATGGGGCTACTTCCCAAGAGGGAAATAGATTTATCCATAGGATTGAAAATCAGAGATGCACCAGTATCCAAATCTCCCTACTAAATGATAATACTAGAACTCATGGAACTAAAAATTCAATTGCAAGAGTTGTTGAGTAAGGGGTATATTAGGCCCAATGTATCCCCATGGGGTGTGCAGGTCCTTTTCATTAAATAAGGTTGGAACATATAGATTGTGCATCGATTATCGATAGATAAACAAATTAACATTTAAGAATAAATACTCTGCCTCAAATTGATGATATTTTTTATCACGTCAAGGGGACAACCATGTTTTCAAAATAGACCTTCGGTTCGGATACCACCAACTAAGGATCAGAGAAGAAGATATACTGAAGACGACATTTAAAACCTGATTTGAACACTATGAATTCACAGTGTTACCATTTGGGCTCACAAACCCACTTCCCATTTTCATGTGTCTAATGAATAACATGTTCAACATGTTTTTAGACAAATTTGTGTGAATTTTTATCGACGATATATTGGTGTACTAAAAAATAGTGGAAGAACACAAACAACATTTGGAAATTATGTTGCTAACTTTGCAAGAAAACTAGCTATATGCAAAATTTAGTAAATGTGAGTTTTTTCAAGATCGAATACAATATTTATGCCACGAAAATTTGAAAGGAAGCGATAGCAACATATCCTGAGAAGATGAAGGCTATTCTTGAATGGCTAGTACTGAAGGATGTGTTTGATATAAGATTTTTATGGGGATAACTAGTTAGTATTGTAGGTTCATTGAGATATTTTCCAATTTAGTGTGCCTTATAGCTTCCCTACAGAAAAAGGGAGTCAAATTTCTATGGACACAACAATGTCAAAAAAGCTTTGAAAAACTGAATATTTACTAACTGTTGCTCTGGTACTCAAAATATAATATCTAAAAAAATATTTTGAAGTGTGTATAGATGTGTGTATGGAAGGCTTGGGAGGTGTGCTTATGTAGGAGGGACATGTTGTGGTTTACGATTCATGGAAATTGAAAGAGCATGAAAAATATTATGTAGTATATGATTTAGAGTTAGTAGTAGTAATTTACACTCTTAAAATGTGGAGACATTATTTGGTCAGAAGAAAAAACACTTTAATTACAGATCAGATAAGTTTGAATTACTTCTTCATCCAAGTTGAATTTAACACTAGGAAAGCCAGGTGGATGGATTTACTAAGATAATTTGACTTTGACATTAAACACATCAAAGGAAAGGAAAATAAGGTTCCATATTCCTTAATCCAAATTCCAAAATAGATTTATGATGTTTCTATTAGTCAAAGTGAAATAGATTTGCTAGAAAAATTCAAAGAGGCAGCACTTGTAGATAAAAAAATATGAACAAATACGTAAAGATATGGAACGTAAATTTGATCTAGATAAACAGGTTGACTATAAACTCATAAAAAATGGGTTGTTAATGAATAAAAATAAAATTTATATACTAGATCAGGAGGAAATTAAATAATTAATTATGGATGAACATCATAAGAAACCTTTTGCAAGCCATCCAGGATACCAAAAAATGATAGAAGCCCTAAAAAAAGAGTTATTTTGTCTTGGAATGAAGAATTAAGTGGCTAGATATATGGTTAGGTGTCACAAATGTTAACTAGTGAAAACAAAACACCAACATCTATTAGCGTGGAAGTGGGAGGTGATATCCCTAGATTTAATTATAATATTGGCTCATCACGAAGACAACATGATTTCATTATGGTAGTTACAGTGGACATATTAACAAAAGTTTCTCATTTTATTTTGGTATAGTCTACATATAAGGCTTCACAAATTCCTGATATTTTTATGAGAGAAATTATTAAGTTGCATGGCATACCAAAGGTGGTCATATCAAACAGGGATCCAAAGTTCACCTCAAATATTTGGATTTCCTTAGTTACAGGATTGGGTACAAAATTAAAATTCAGTATTGCATATCATCCATAGATGGATGGGTAGAATCAAAGAGTTAACCAAATTCTTGAACACATGTTGCAAATGTACGTAATGAATTATCCTACAAAATGGGAGGATTACCTAAACTTGGTGGAATTTTCATACAATAATGGTGATCAGGCATCACTGAAAATGAGTCCCTTTGAGGCATTATATGGAAGGAAATGTCAAGTACCCTTAAGCTGGATTTGAGTAGAAGATTGTTTTGTGTTAGGACTAGAACTACTACAAGAAATGGAGAAAATGGTAAAGAAAATTAGACAGAATTTGAAGGAATCACACGAAAGACAAAAAAGCTATGTGGATATGAAAATAACCCCTAAAGAGTTCCAAGTAGGAGATAATGTCTATTTAAAAGTGCAACCAAATAAAATTTCCTTTAAGTTAGGAATCTATCCTAATTTGGATCTTTGGTATTGTTGGCCATCGAAATACTAGCCAGAGTGGGACCAATATGCTATAAATTAGCTTTACTGGATCATATTAAGATACTCAATGTATTTTATGAATATTTATTAAAGAAATATATATCTGATCCTAATAACATAATTAATTGGAATGTTGTATAGTGCAAATATGAAGGAGAATCCTAGGTTGAACCTGTATATATATTTTGGATCTAACGGAAAGTACTCTGTGAAATAGAACCATTTGTTAAAATTTAGCAGCTGAAGGATGACTTTCTCCTAGAATAAATCATATCTTTCAGTTTTGTTAGAACCACCTACAATAAAATTTCATTTCCAACAATTCTAATATGACTTTCAAAAAATAATAACTTACATCTCAATTTGGAAGTGACTTTCCAAAAATAGAAAGTCATGTCTAAATGATCAAGGATGATCTTGACATATGGAATCCATTTTAAAATCAAATCAATCATGATTATACAAGTCAAGAATTAATATTTTATCCTTACTAGTATTATTATTATTATTATGATACTATTATTTATAAAATAGTCTAAAGTCATCCACCTTTAATGGATTAATAAAAATGATTCTCAATAGTCTCATAGAATAAGTCAATTGAATTGATAATATCTTACTTGGAAAATTGAACCTCTCTTAGAATAAAATAATAGCTCCACACTTAGGAGAATATAGCTCTCACTCACTAATTCGATGTATGGAAAAGTGTAACTTCTCCTCATTAAATTCACTGGCAACTTGCACTCAATTTGATTTGTAACTCCCACAAAATATTCCCGCATGTCTGAATGTAACTCTCTCTCTCCCTAATTTGAATTGTAACTCCTCAAGTGTACCTATTTCTCTATTCTAGGGATGAGTTACACTTCTCCTCAAGTAACTCCTCCTTCATGGAATTTCTCCTATTGTTGACTCAAGGCATGAATTCATTTTGTAACTCCTATCCTTTCTCATCTATTTAAGCAAGAGAAAGTGAGAATTCAGAGTAGCATGCTCATTGTGAAGAAGGAGAGAAAGTGTTGAGTGTGTGTAAGAGAAGTGTGAGAGAAAGTGAACAACAAGAGCAAGGGAAGAACTTGAGAAAGTGTAGGAGAATATCTTCAAGCAAAGAGCAAGAGCACTTCAACTATAATTTGATTAGACATTGGTGAATTTATTCTCTCTCTCTCTCTCTCTCTCTCTCTCTCTCTCTCTCTCTATGTACTCTACTAAACAATTGAAGAAATCTAATAAAAGAAGAATCATTTGTGTTTTCCCCCTTGAATGGTTTTTCCCTGGTCGTTGGACCTAAATATCAGTGTCCCATATTTGTCCTTGGTTTTATTCATATGTTCCTTAATTTTATGTTCTATCTACAATTGTTGATATGAAAAGTTTTGAAGAAGAAATCTACATTCGAAAGACTTTCAAGTCCCATCATAGAACATTCAGTTTTTAGAAAATTACATAATTAGCTTTCTGCAAAGTTCATTCAATTTTTTGCATAGAACTTTCAAGTTTCTGCAAAAAAAAAAAAAAACAAGTTTTCGCATAGAACTTTCATATTTTAACATAGTATCAGACTCTTGGTGAATACAAGTCCAAGGAGACTAGAAATCACCTGAAGAGACCCCACTTGCTACCAATTTTTTTCTGATGAAGATGAATTTGTTCTACTTCAAGGAAGAGTAGAAGTTGAATGATGCTTCAAACTTTGGTCCATGGAAAGCAAGGCTAGATATCACTCTTTAAAAACATGAATTTCTAGAGTATGTTGAAGGCATATTAGCTTATCCACTAGAGAATAGAAGTGTTTTTGTCAAATCCAAACATAAAAAGGGTGAAATCAAATCTAGAAAATTTATCTTTCATTCACTTAGTGATCATCTCATTACTTATGTTTATGGTTTGAAGAAAGCTAAATAAATGTATGAAAAACTAATTGGCATATTTGCAATTAGTAACTTGAACCAAATTATTACATTCAAGAATCAATTGAATGACATCAAGATGAACAGAGGAGAGACAGTTCAAGCATACTTCCTGAGAATGACCAAAATCAGGAATCAACTATCAGCAATTGGTGAATTTATACCCGAAAAAGAAATGGTGTTCACTGTGCTTGGAGGCCTTTCTCATGTTTGGGATACTTTTATCACCACCATCAACAATATCAACATTATTCTCACATTTTATGAGCTCCTGGGAAAGTGTATTCAAAAAGAGGCTAGATTTATCTCTAAAGGGAGAATTTCACAATAGGAATAAGGTGGACCTACTACATTTTCATCCTATGACAAGTGAAAGAAAGGTAATAAAGGCGCTCATAATTTTTCAAGTAAATTTTCTTTCAAAACAAATGATTCCTTTAAAAGGAATCTAAACATGTCAAAAGTCAGATGCTTTAAATGTAAAAGGCATGGTCACTTTACTCATGACTATAGAGAATGAAGAAGAACACCTATATTAAAAAAAAATTGATTATAGAAAACAAACTTCTAAAAATCAAAGAAAAGGCCATCCTATGAAAACAAGAAATCCAAGGTATAGAAATAATGTAGTGGAAACTCAATCAAAATATTTTCTTGTTTATTATGTTTCCATTTCTTCTTTTGTGGATTCATTTGATAGGTGGTTAGTTTATAGTGGTGCTTCCAAACATTTTACTAGTTACAAAGAAGCACTCTATAATCTAGTTGACATAGAGTCTAATCCAAATGTTATCCATGGAGATAATTCTACTCACCAAGTTAAAGGTTATGGTTCAGTTTCATTTCAGTTAGATGATGAAAAATCTATTTTTCTACAAGAAGTTTTGTATATACCTAGTTTGAAAAGGAATCTTCTATCCATATCTACTCTAGAATATAAAGGAACGAAAGTTTCTTTTATTAATGTAAAATTTCTAACCCAACCTTTGAACTCAAGTATGATAGAAGTCTTCACTCTTGGAGCATGATGTGAAGGGATTTAAAAATTCAATGGAAAACCCATTCATGCATTGGTCCATGATATTGATCTTCAGTGTGAGCTATGGCACAGAAGATTCACTCACCTACACTACAAAGCCTTACCTCATGTAAGGAATATGATTTCAGGAATGTCTAAGATCAGAATGGATCATGAAGGAATTTCGCCAAAATGTGCAAGTGGAAATAATGTAAAGGAACCATTCCCTTCAAGAAAAACAAAAACTAGTTAGGTAATTCATCTCATACATTCTGATTTATGTGGACCTATGCTTGTTACTCACAGAAAAATTTAAGGGCGAAATTTTTCTCATGGGAAAAATTAGGGGGGTTTTATTTTGGTTGGGTGAATATTTTTCAAGGAGAGATTTGAATATGGATCACCCAATATGTATTTAAATAAAATTATTTTTAAAACCAATAGTCCAAGGAAATTTGATAGGGGAGAGTTGAAAATTTCAATTCACCTTGCAAAATTCAAAGTAGACACGCCCATTTGCCCTATTTTTTGTAATGGTAATTACCATGGTATATTTCGCCCTAATTTGATGAGAATACAAATTATTTAAAGTTATTTCACATTATTGTTTTCACTCTATTATTTTTTCCATGCCAAATATTTATTTAAACGTAGTTATTTATGGTAAAATTTAGCCAAGACTTCATCTTACTTTTATGATAATATAGAATATTTAGAGTTATTTCACATTATAGAATTCATTTTCACTCTATTCTTTTTTTCATGCCCGAGATTTGTTTAAATGTAGTTATTTATGGTAAAATTTAGCTAAGACTTCACCCTAATTTTATGAGAATATAGATTATTTAGAGTTATTTCCCATTATAAAATTCATTTTCACTCTATTCTATTTTTTCATGCCCAATATTTGTTTAAATGTGGGTTTTATAGTAAAATTTAGCCAAGACTTCACCCTAATTTTGTGAGAATATATATTATTTAAAGTTATTCCACATTATATATTGCATTTTCACTCTATTCTATTTTTTCATGCCCCAGATTTGTTTAAATGTAGTTTTTTATGGTAAAATTTAGCCCACTTCATGAAGTTGGGTTTTATAGGAGATAAGTTCCATCCCTATTTAAAGGACCATGGAAAAGAAGGTTGAGCCAAAAACTAGATTAGTTTTTCAATTCTTTGTGAGTTATTCAACATCTAGTGAACACATGACTATTCAACCTTCTGAATTTTAATTTGGTAAGCACCCACATCCATGTTCTTTTTCAAATGAAGAATGAATGTGATTATTAAAATTTTACGTTGTGAAAAAATATTTTGAGCTAAATTGTTATGATTTTTTCTTATTCTAAAACTTTATATAAATAGTAGGCACTACACCATCTTTTTTTATGTCGAGAAGATTGAGTTGAGTCTTTCCCAAAATTTTGAGCTCTATATTGGTGAATGATTCATCTATTTTGACTAGTAACAATATATCAATACATGTGTTGACACAGATATAGCCATATATTTTATATCTCCGCCTCTCTCGATAGCAACCTAATATGATCATATGCTATATATTATGTCCTTTGAGCTTGAGTTCAGGCGTACATTTTTTGTAGTTGTCACATTGGCACATGAAATATTTTAAAATGGTTATGCACTCATACATAATGTATAATTTTATTTTGAATGTGATATTTAATTTTAAAATTAATTTTTGTTTATAATATTTATTAATAGATATTTTTTATACCAATTTATTTTTTTAATATATATACAAAACAAATCATATTTAATTTTAAAACAATTAATTATCCTTAAGAGTGTTATTTCTTTTTTGTACTAAGTCATAAAAAATGTCTTTGAGTTGATGAGAAATTAAAAAAATTAAACTACATCATATCTATTATCTTAACTATTGTGAGGGTAAAATAAGAAAATAATATAATAGTAAATAGTTTTTAACAAAATTGAGGAAATGGTAAAAAATTAAAGCTAAACAATGCCTGAACAACATTTAAAACTAAAAATCATTGATAACAACAACTCTTGGCAATGAAAAAACCTCATAGATTATGTTCCAAACAACTCTCTCAATGCAAGGAGTTGTGAACACTCCCTTTTACAATTAATCTTTCAGACTGTCAATTTTTTTGTCATTCAGATTCACCATGGCCTTTGGATATCTATAATGGCATCCATTAACTATTATTTATATAGATAAAATAAAAATTTCTTTATAATATAAATATTTATAATTTATATATACATAATTAGATTTTTATTTAACTCTACCAAGAAAGTATTAGGTGTGCCTAATTGGTAAATAATTCAACATTTTCTCTGCCATTAGCTTTATGCACTAGATAACAAATCCTTCTTTCAATACAAAAACCTTGAGCAACACTAAAATAATAAAAGGTAATTTCTTATAAGATAGATTAAAAATGTTGTTTTAAATTGTACTATCTTTCGTGTATAATGTGTTTTGCTGGTATCTTCCATTAACATTGTCTCTGTGGATATTTCCCCTTTTATCTAGACACTATAGACAATCCACACTACATAAATAATGGGATTGATATTCAATTTATGACCATTCCTCTCACCGTGTGGAGTAACCATCATGTGCCATGAAATTTTATTTTGCACCATCATATGTTATTTTTTATAGTCTGGTACAACAACTCTCTTAGGGATAGTGAAATTATTTTTTAGTATGTTCTTTTATTTCTGTCTCGTAAAAAACTCTCTCAAGTAAATCTCAATACTAAGGAATTCATCAGATCTTAGTGCCAAGTGCCTGCAATATTCCGCCAAAGACCAAGTGCAATTTACCAGACTAAATATTTTAGAAAGGTCTATCAATATCTCATAGTAATGTGTTGCAGGTTGTATGGACGAAAGAATGCATAATACTTTGAGGAGAACTGGATTTTCTTGCTCAACATGGTTGTCTCAAGAGGTAAAGTTTTCAACTAGGCAATTATCCTCTCGCATGAATTGCAGCTTCAAATACAACAGGCTAAAAACATCATACAAGATAAGAAAACACCAAAGTTTTACATGTTCGCTTATTTGTTGGATGGTATATTTTCCCATTATGAGTTCACCGGGATGAAACGGAATTAGACCCCACAAGAATAGTTACATGTATACTTTCAATGAATTCTATTATTAGAAGTTACTTTTTTAGGAGTTTATGAAAAAAACGTTCATCACTTCTTTGAAGTATTGTACACCATGATCTTTGATACAAAACCTCCTTGCATGATAGATAAGGTGAAGGAGGCACTCTGTGAGATTGCTGATTCATTTTGTTTATCGCAGGGCACACACATCAAATTTTTCAAGTGTCACACAATTCTTCACCTTACATTGATGTATGTGACCAATTAGGTGGTCTTGTAGGAGGTAGCTTATCATTGGAATAATGGCTTGTCTACCTAACTCCATAGGAGGAAAAAGGATCCCTGGCCCACTCTTCCATTATGGATCAGACTTTATAAGCTTGAGAGCCTTAAGGAGCCAGATGCTAAAATTGAAGAGCTCAACTGCCTTCCCTTTGGAACGATGAGCTTCCGCAAATACGATCCTAGAAAAGTGTGCAGGAAACATTGTGACAAGATATAGTATACCTAACCGTATGGACCTATGATTGTACTAGAAGATGAAAAGATTAAGAATTGGTACAACACTCTAAGAAAGAATCATTTAGGAGATGAGGCAGGTCCCTCCCAAGTTGAATAGGTACCTGATATTCAAATGGAGGAGAATCAATAGGAATAAATTTCTCAAGTGGACACTATAGCACCCAAGAAGAAGTTAAAACATGATCCAATTGCAGAGAGTAGTACCAATATAAAGTTCAATGTCGATCCTATGAGAAAAGGTGTGACTGAGGTAGAAAAACAAGGTAAACAGAAGGAGGAGGAGAAGAGAAGGTTAGAAGAAGAGGGCAAAAGAGAGAAGCAATGCTTACAGAATGAAGAAGAAGAAGAAAAGAAGAAGCAAGATGACTTGTTGAAGATAAGATAAGGGGAGGAAAGGAAAAAAGCAGCAGAAGAGGAACTACGTAAGCAGTCACATGAAGACAAATAAAGAACATACATGAGGAAGAAGTTGCATTGATAATGGAGGAAGAACATATGGCCCATGAATTAGAAGGAGAGTTGGAGGAATAGGATGCCATTGGACCAATTAAACATGAAGTAGACACTCAACTAGAGCATCCCCTCACTATTGGTCATCTCCCATTTAGTGAAATGGGAATTCTTGTTTGCAAGTTTTTGTGGTCATTAGAATTTGAAGAATTTGATTTCATATTATTATCCACAGTGAGAATTTTTTATTGACGCTTCAAGTCCAGATCAGGAACCATCATTAAGAATATTTGAATTGTTCCTCCACTAGACAATAGGGGTATTGATGTATCCATCCTCACCTTCGACTAGATGAAGAAGAGGATTGTACAAAAAATAAAAAGGTACTTTCCCAATGACCTTGTGCATCCAGTTTCCATATCCACAGAGATGGTGATAACATCTAACACCAGGAGAAATATCAGAGCAGTCATGGACAAAAATGTAGCTTTTATGATGACAACTCAAGATAATACATAGTATATTATGAGTGAGGTTGCAATATGGTTGATAAAAGAGCTAGATGTTGCAAAACAACAGTTTGATCATCTTACCGCAAAGAATCAATGGTTCTCTTCTTCTATTATTAACATGACAAAGCTACAGGTAGCCACATTTGAAGAATTGAAACCAATGAAAGATACCATGAGGCAATTATACAATGATATGATTCTCTTGGATGAGATGGTGACACCGCTGGTTCAAATTTACAAGAAATCTCATGAGATCCTAAAGCTTCTCAAGGTGACAAGCACAACTATAGACTTGATACACACATCACAAGAGTACATGTATAGTGAATGCAATAGTGAATTTGTGGTTAAATATTAGAAAAATAACATGTATTCACCTATATATAAAAGTTGGATCAATTTTGTGATGTGTGTAGGAATATTTAAATATTCCAACAAAGTCATATTTCGACTTTAAGTCTCAAATTCGAATTTCCTCTTCAAACGCTTGAAGATTTGAGGAATATTTGAGATAATAATTGAAGCACAATTGATGGAGAAAAATCATGAAAGTTTTGATAAGATTTCTTATCAAATATTTTAGAGATATGTGAGAGGATATGTAGAGATGTTACTTGCTAGATGTTAACACATGGTTGTAACCACGTGAGATATTTGTGGATCTAGGAGAGATTTATGAATCTACATTTATTAATTAGTAATCTTATATTTTTTACAAATAGGAGTGTCTTCTACATTCAAAGAGAGGAATAGTTGGAGCATAATTCCAAACTATGATGGAGTAAAATACATTTGATAAGTTCTTGTGTTATTTATTTTAGAGTTTTGTATTTTTATTTTGTTGTAACATGTAGTTTTATAATTACTGTAGTTTCATAATATATGTTGTTTATATTATTTTTATTATGTTTTAATTTAGTTTCTTTTGTATATAAACAACAGCACTTTGTTTTTTTGTTGCAATAGTGAGCTTTTGACCCTTCATGAAGGATGGCGATTTAGATTAACAACAATTTTTGAGCAGCCAAATTCTGACGCAATGTCTGGACAAAATAAAATAGATCTTCAAAAAATAAAACATGGGTTTTTTTCATAATGAGCCAATTTAATTGCAATGGAGGAAATTTCTTAAAAATGGTGCATGCTTTTGGATATATTGAAGGATTTTTAAAATGTAATTTTTTAGATTTCATGTTGCAGCCAACAAATTTATCAATTGAAAAAATAATTTGAACTTTCCATCAAATTAAGAAAGAGATCACTCATTTTGAACCTAAATCAATGTAGTTTTTTAAGTCATCCCAATTCTCTAACAATTCTCTAATATTTTTAATTAATAAATAATTTACATTTCATTGATCACATGCCATGTAGTTTACTTTTGCACCACCATAAGTTATTTTTTATAGTTTGGTACAACAACTCTCTTAGGGATAGTCAAATTAATTTTTTGTATGTTCTTTTATTTCTATCCCGTACAACAACTCTCTCAAGAAAATATCAATACAAAGGAATTCATCAAATATTGGCGTCAAGTTCCTGCAAGATTCCACCAAAGTCCAAGTGCAATTTACCAGGCTAAATCTTCTAGAAAGTTATATCAATATCTCATAGCAATGTCTTGCAAGTTGTATGGATGAAAGAATTCAGAATACATTGAGGAGAATTGTATTTTCTTACTCAACATGGTTGTCTCAAAAGGTAAATTTTTCAACTGCGAAAATATCATCTCTCATGAACTGCAGCTTTAGATACAATAGGCTAAAACAACCATACAAGCTAAGCAGGCACCAAAATTTTACATGTCTTCTTATTTGTTGGATGGTATTTTTTCCCATTATGAGTTCACTAGGATGAAATGGAAGTAGACCCCACAAGAATATTTACTTGTCTACTTTCAATGCAGTCTATTATTAGAAGTTAGTTTTTGAGGAGTTTATGACAAAATCGTTGAGCACTTCTTTGTAGTATTGTACATGATGATCTTTGAGACAAAACCTCCTTGCATGATATATCAGGTGAAGTAGGCACTCTTTGAAATTGTTGATTTATTTTCTTTACCACAGGGCACATACATCAAATGTTTTAAGTGTTAGACAACCATTCCCCTTACATTTAGGTATGTGACCAATAATGTGGTCTTTCAAGAGGTATCCTATCGGTTGAATAATGGCTTGTCTACGCAACTCCATAGGAGGAAAATTTCTCCTTAGCCCACTCTTCCTTTATGGATCACACTTTATGAGCTTAAGAGCCTTAAGAAGATCGATGCTAAAATTGAAGAACTCAACGACATTCACTTTGGAACGATGAGCTTCCACAAATACGATCCTAGAAAAATGTGCATACAGCATTGTGACAAGTTATAGTATATTGGTCGTATGGACTTATGATCGTACTAGAAGATGAAAAGATTAAGAATTGGTACAATTATCTGAGAAGGAATCATCCAGGAGATGAGGTAGGTCCCTCCCAAGTTACATAGGTACCTGATGTTCAAATGGAGGAGAATCAATAGGAATAAATTGCTCAAATGAACACTATACCACCCAAGAAGAACCTAAAACATGATTTAGTGGAAGAGAGCAATGCCAATAGAAAGTTCAAGGTTGATCCTATGAGCAAAGGTGTGATTGAGGTAGAGCAGCAAAGGAAAGAGAAGGAGGAGGAGAAGAGAAGGTTAGAAGAAGAGAGAAAAAGAGAGAAGGAGTGCTTACAGAAAGAAGAAGAAGAAAAGAAGAAGCAAGATGAATTATTGAAGATAAGAGAAGAGGAGGAGAGGAGAAAAGAAACAGAAGAGGATCTACAGAAGTAGTTACGTGAAGAAAAAATAAATAACATACATGAGGAAGAAGTCACACAGGTAATGGAGGAAAAACATATGGCCCGTGAATTAGAAGGAGAGTTGGAGGAAGAGGATGCCATTGGACCAATTATAGATGAAACAAACACTCAGCCAGAGCCTCCCCTCATTATTGGTCATCTCCCATTTAGTGAAATTGGGATTCTTTTTTGCAATTTTTTGTGGTTGTTAGAATTTGAAGAATTTGATTTCGGATTACTATCAACGGTGAGAATTTTTTATTGGTGCTTCAAGTCTTGATCAGGAACCATCGTCACGAATATTTGAATTATTCCTCCACTAGACGATAGGGGTATTGATGTATCCATCCTCACCTTCGACCACATGAAGAAGATGAGTGTACAAAAAGGAAAAAGGGCCTTTCCCAGTGACCTTGCCCATCCAATTTCCATATCCATAGAGAAGATGATAGCATCTAACACCAAGAGAAATATCAAAGCATTCATGGAAGAAAATGTAGCTTTTGTGATAACAACGCAAGATAATATAGATCATCTTATGAGTGAGGTTTCATGGTTGAGAAAAGAGATAGTTGTCGCAAAACAACAAGTTAGTCATCTTACCACATAGAATCAATGGTTCTCTTCTGCTAGAATTAACATGACAGAGTTACAGGTAACCATATCCGAAGATTTGAAAACAATGGAAGACACCATGAGGAAAATGTATAATGAGATGATTATCTTGCATGAGATGGTTACACCCCTGGTTCAATTTTAGAACAAATCTCATGAGATCCTAAAGCTCCTTAAGGTGACAATCACAACTATAGACTTCATGCACACATCACAAGAGTACATGTATAGTGAATGCAATAGTGCATTTATGGTTACATATTAGAAAAATAACATGTATTCACCTATATATGAAAGTTAGATGAGTTTTTTGATGTGTGTTGGCATATTTGAATATTCCAACAAAGTCATATCCGGACTTTAAGTCACAAATTCGAATTTCCTCTTCAAACCCTTGAAGATTTGAGGAATATTTGAGATAATAATTGAAGCACATTTTATGGAGAAAAATCATGAAATTTTTTATAATATTCCTTATCAAATATTTTAGAGATTTGTGAGAGGATATGTAGATATGTTACTTTCTAGATGCTAACACATGGTTGTAACCACGTGAGATATTTGTGGATCTAGGAGAGACTTATGGATCTACAGTTATTAATTAGTTATATTAGTGTTTGTACAAATAGGAGTGTCTTCTCAATTCAAAGAGAGGAACACTTGGATCATAACTCCAAAATATGATGAAGTAAAATACATTTGATAAGTTCTTGTATTATTTATTTTAGAGTTTTGTATTTTTATTTTGTTGTAAGATGTAGTTTTATAATTCATGTTCTTTCATAATATATGTTTTTTATATTATTTTTATTATGTTTCAATTTAGTTTCTTTTGTAGATCAACAATAGCACTTTATTCCCCGGATGCGGGTGTTTAAGTTTGCCTTAAATTCGATGGGACTGGAGTGGGCTGAGAAAGGCTGCCACCTGCCAGCCTTGTACAACGAAGTTATTTACATGTGGCCGGATGATCATAAGCAGGTGGGCTTTGCTCTGTTTAAGGGAATTAGTGCAGGCGACTTTGATTTACCTTTCACCTCCGCATGCTCAGTTATGTTCTGGCTCTCGGCTCCCATGAATGCCACAGTAATGGCGGGAGCGTCTCGAGGCAAGGGAATGGGCAATAAAACCAGCCTCCACCATGGGTTTGTTCAGGTGTCTCTTATGTTATGTTGGTTGGATGCAACGAAGCTGGGCTCTTGCTCTGTTAGCTCGGAGAAGCTGCCTCTGTCAATTTCCTTGACTCTCTCTGAAGCTTTGGGCTCCCGTCTGATTGTTTGTTTGTCTGGCCTAAGTCCTACCTCTCTGGTTGTTCGTTCTGGTATCCACAAGGGTGTTGTCGCTGTCGACATGCCTCGACTCCACCAAAGGATGTTAAGCCGCAGAGGCACCTCTCGGAGGGCGCCTTCTCGCCCTTCTTCCCTCTCTCCCTCTAGTGACTTCACTTCTAGCCAGTACCCTCGCACTCGCAGCGGGAGAGGGCGCTTTCTGTGGCCCAGTCAATTCCTTGAGCCCAGCTCTCCAGGTTCCTCGTCCTCGCCCTCCTTCGGTTCTGCAATCTTCACTTTTAATTGCACCCTGAACCATCCTCGGATTACAGCCCATGTCTCGGTGCTCTTTCTCGAGGAAGCCCAGGAAGAGGGTGAGTCCAGTGCTCTTTAGGAGGACCCAGGCTTAGTTTCTGTGCCAAATTCTAGCTCCCCGCGAGCTATGGAGACTCCTGCAAGCAATGTTAATGACATAGTGATGGAGCCAACGGCCCCGGGTTTGTCTATGAATGATGATGCTCGAGCTTAGGATCTGGTTGATGGTGGTTGGTGCAGGATCATGGAGGAGCCTCCAGGCGCCTAATTCATGCTCTGCAGCTCCGTCTCAGGTTATGCGGCCTAGTATAGAGGGATTTTTTCCACTGTTGTTAATTTTTGTAATTGCTGTTACGTCGGGGTTAAATATGCATGTTCTTTGTAATGCTTGTAAGCTCAGCAAGGCCAAGATGGATAACTCTGGATCCCCTATGTGGGACTGCATAACATGGCCTAGTCCAAACTCTTTGTTCTAGACAATTTTCTGTTTCATGCTGCCTTTCCTTCTGGGCAGTTGTTTTTGATGCTAGTCATGCTGTAATTGTATACCTTTAATGTGAATAATAGAATAGTCTTATTCAGAAAGAAAAACAATAGCACTTTGTTTAATGTTGCAATTGTGAGCTTTCAACACTTGATGAAAGGTGGTGATTTAGATTAACAACAATTTTCGAGCAGCGAAATTCTGACGAAGGTTCTGGCTAAAATAAAATAGATCATGAAAAATTAAAACATGGGTTTTTTTCAGAATGAGCCAATTTAGTTGCAGTTAGGACTTTTCTTCAAAATAGTGCATGGCTTTGGAGATATTCAAGGATATTTAAAATGTAATGTTTTAGATTTCTTGTTGCAGCTAGAAAATATATCAATAGAAAAAAGAATTTGAAATTTCCATCAAATTAAGAAAGAGATCACTCATTTTGAACCTAAATAAATGTAGTTTTTTAATTCATCCAAATTCTCTAACAATTCTCTAATATTTTTAATTAAGAAATAATTTACATTTCATTGATCATGTGCCATGAATTTTACTTTTGCACCACCATATGTTATTTTTTACAATCTGGTACAACAACTCTCTTAGGGATAATGAAATTAATTTCTCGTATGTTCTTTTATTTTTGTCTCATACAAAAATTGTCTCAAGAAAATCTCAATACTACGGAAGTCATCAAATCTTGGTGCCAAATGCCCGCAAGTTTTCACCAAAGACCGAGTGCAATTTACCAGACTAAATCTTTTAGAAAGGTCTATCAATATCTCATAGCAATGTGTTGCAGGTTGTATGGACTAAGGAATTCAGAATACTTTGAGGAGAATTGGATTTTCTTTCTCAAAATGGTTGTCTCAAGAGGTAAATTTTTCAACTGGGCAAATATCCTCTCTCATGAACTGCAGCTTAAGATACAAAATGCTAAAACAAACATTCAAGCTAAGAAAGCATGAAAGTTTTACATGTCCACTTATTTGTTGGATGGTATCTTTTCACATTATGAGTTCACCAGGATGAAATGGAGGTAGACCCCACACGAATAGTTACCTATCTACTTTCAGTGCAGTCTATTATTAGAAGTTAGTTTTTGAGGAGTTTATGACAAACCAATTGAGCACTTGTTTGTAGTATTATACAGGATGATCTTTGATAAAAAACCTCCTTACATGATAGATCAGGTGAAGGAGGCACTCTATGAGATTGTTGATTGATTTTCTTTATCGTAGGGCACATACATCAAATTTTTCAGGAGTCAGAAAACCCTTCATCTTACACTAAGCTATGTGACCAATAAGGTGGTCTTACAGGAGGTAGCCTATCAGTTGAATAATGGCATTTTTGCGTAACTCCATAGGAGGAAAAAGGCTTCTTGGCCCGCTCTTCCTTTGTGGATCAGACTTTATGAGCTTAAGAGCCTTAAGGAGACTGATGCTAAAATTGAAGAACTCGACTGCCTTCAATTTGGAACAACGAGCTTCCATAAATACGATCCTAAAAAAGTGTGCAGGAAACACTTTGACAATATATAGTATACCTCGTTGTATGGACCTATGATCATACCAGAAGATGAAAATACAAGTAATTGGTACAATGGTCTGAGAAATAAACAACCAGGAGATGAGGAAGATCTGTCCCAAGTTGCACAGGTACCTGATTTTCAAATGGAGGAGAATTAATAGGAATAAATTGCTCAAGTGGACACTATGCGACCGAAGAAGAAGCTAAAACATGATCTAGTGGTAGAGAGTAGTGCCAATAAAAAGTTCAAGGCTAATCCTATGAGAAAAGGTATGATTGAGGTACAAAAGCAAAGGAAATAGAAGGAGGAGGGGAAGAGAAGGTTAGAAGAAGAGCATAAAAGAGAGAAGGAGTGGTTACTGAAAGAAGAAGATGAGAAGAAGAAGCAAGACAAATTATTGAATATAAGAGAAGAGGAGGAGAGGAGAAAAGCAGTAGAAGAGGAACTATAGAAGCAATCACATGAATAAAAAATAAAGAAAATACATGAGGAAGAAGTCACAGAGATAATGGAGGAAGAACATATGGACCATGAATTAGAAGGAGACTTCAAGGAATAGGATGCCATTGGACAGTTTATAGATGAACCAGACACTCAGCCAGAGCCTCCCCTCACTATTTTTCATCTCCCATTTAGTGAAATGGGAATTCTTGTTTGCAAGATTTTGTGGTTGTTAGAATTTGAAGAATTTGATTTCAAATTATTATCCACAGTGAGAATTTTTTATTGACACTTCAAGTCCAGATTAGGAACCATTGTCAAGAATACTTGAATTGTTCCTCCACTAGATAATAGGGGTATTGATGTATTCAGCCTCACCCTTGACCAGATAAAGAAGAGGATTGTACCAAAATGAAAAAGGCACTTTCCCAATGACCTTAGCCATCCAATTTCCATATCCACAGAGAACGTGATAGCGTCTAACACGAGGAGAAATATTGAAGCATTGATGGAAGCAAATGTACATTTTGCGATAAAAAATCAAGATAATACAAAGTATCTCATGAGTGAGGTTGCATGGTTGAGAAAAGAGCTAACTGCTGCAAAACAACAAATTTATCATCTTACCACAAAGAATCAACGGTTCTATTCTGCCAGTATTAACACAACAGACCTATAGGTAGCCATATCTAAAGAATTGAAACCAATGGAAGACACCATGAGGAAACTGTATAATGAGAGGATTCTCTTGCATGAGATGGTGACACCCCTGGTTCAAATTTAGAATAAATCTCATGAGATCCTAAAGCTTCTCAAGGTGACAAGCACAACTATAGACTTGCTACACACATCCAAGAGTACATCTATAGTGAATGCAAAAGTGAATTTATGGTTAAATATTTAAAAAATAACATGTATTCACCTATATATATAAGTTGGATGAGTTTTGTGATGTGTGTAGGAATATTTGAATATTCCAAAAAAGTCATATTTGGATTCTAAGTCTCAAATTCGAATTTACTCTTCAAACTCTTGAAGGTTTCAGGAATTTTTGAGATAATAATTGAAGCACATTTGATGGATAAAAATCATGAAAGTTTTGATAAGATTTCTTATCAAATATTTTAGAGATTTGTGAGAGGATATGTAGAGATGTTACTTGCTAGATCTTAACACATGCTTGTAACAACGTGAGATATTTGTGTATCTAGGAGATATCTATGGATCTACATTTATTAATTGGTTATCTTAGTTTTTGTACAAATAGGAGTGTCTTCTCCATTCAAAGAGAGGAACACTTGTAGCATAATTCCAAACGATGATGGAGTAAAATACATTTGATAAGTTCTTGTATTATTTATTTTAGAGTTTTGTATTTTTATTTTGTTGTAAGATGTAGTTTTATAATTCATCAGTTTCATAATTTATGTTGTTTATATTATTTTTATTATGTTTTGATTTATCTTCTTTTGTAGTTCAACAATACCACTTTGTTTAATGTTGCAATTGTGAGATTTCAAAACTTTGGAAGATGGTGATTTAGATTAACAACAATTTTCAAAAAACCAAATTCTAATGTAGTTTCGGCCAAAATGAAATAGATCTTGAAAAACTAAAACATGGGTTTTGTTTAGAATTATCCAATTTAGTTTCATGCAGGAAATGTCTTCAAAATAGTGCATGGTTTTGGAGATATTCAAGGATATTTAAAATTTCATTTTTTAGATTTCATGTTGCAGCCATCAAATATATCAATAGAAAAAAGAATTTTAACTTTACATCAAATATAGAAAGAGATCACTCATTTTGAACCTAAATAAATGTAGTGTTTTAATTTATCCCAATTCTCTAAGAATTCTCTAATCTTTTTAATTAGGAAATAATGCACATTTCATTGATCACTTAGGATTTGATTGATTTCTTTTTTTTAGATGTTTTATTTTCATGTTTCTAATTGTCACTTCATTCTTTTCCATATTGCAATACAACACTTGAGAAATATAAAAATAAGAAAACAATAAAAAACTATAAAACATTTGTTGGCATTATGATGCATGTGTTGTCCTTGATGGCAACTCACTTGTAACAGAATAAGTATATGGAAACTAGATGAACCCATCGGTCAGTTCAGAGGTGATAGAGTGATGGAACAAAATAACATAATGATGGGACAAAATTTTACAGATCAGAATCAGAAGTTTGATCATGGTGAATATTTGAAGATCTATACGTGGGATTGTCAAGGCCAAGTCGTGTATATACACAAGTACAAAGAAGAAAAGTCATGTACATGTTGGCACACTAATTTAAGCATACCAAGGGTCCTTACCATGGTATTAGCCCACAATATTGAGTGCAATAATGGATACTTGATTCCATCTAAGATTATCACTGGGACTAGTGTAGTTTTAACTCATGGTATTGGCTAAGGCTCTAACTATATAAGGAGGTGAACATAAAAGTGCTAAGTGTGCATGTCAAAGGTTTTTTTATGAATACTTCAATATGAAGTGTATTTTCATTGTAAGGGCCATAATTGACACATAGATCTGAAATAATTATGCATTGATGAATACAATAATGGATCGTGATCATGAGACCTCAAATGACTTTCTATTTTATGATCTACTCATGGATTGACTAGATCTAAGTATTGACGCATGTTTTTATCTCTGAATATTATGATCTAAGTCTTTCTGAAGTTCTGAAGAGTTACACAATTTTAGGTCAAAATTTTCAGAACTATACGCAGGTTGGTCTCGGTTAAGTCGTGTATACACGTGGATTCGTTTCTTCAAAGTCGTGTACATAAAGGAAGGGTTTTTGTTCATAAATGACTAATCAACATGATCAGTCTTGTTGTATCTCTACTATCTATCAACAATGTCCATATGTTGATCTGAGTTGAGTGATAATGTATGAAGTAGAACTAATTGAATGATGAAGTTGAATTTGGTTACAAACTGATTGGTTGAAAAGATTATTGATGTTGATAACTGTATGGGGGTTCTGTAAGCTAACAGAATATTTCAGAATAACTGTGGTAAACTCTGTGTCTGATTCAGAATTACAAGTTTTCAGTATATTGAGATTTGTATGCAGGTTGCTCTACAAAAAATCATGTTTACACGTGGGTTGCCTTAAGTGAAGTAGTGTATACATGTTGGCATATGAATGTTCAAGTTTGAAGTTGATTCTGTGTGTTGATGCAGTATTCTAAGTTCAATTCTATGTTCTCGTTACAGTGATCTAACTATTCTGTTTGAATTAAGTTGGTTTTTGCTTCAGTTGATCTACAAGTTATGATGTATTAAAGTAGGTGGATCTAGTGTGAAAATTTATGAAATGTGTCCACGAATGTTATTGAGGGTTGGAGCCTTTAGTGAGGAAGTCAAAGCTTCTTGTGAGTAGAAGCTGCTAATCACATCAGGGAGTTGGAGCTCCCTTCCAGTGAGAGCTGGAGATCGAGTGAAGGTTGTAGCCTTCAATAGGTGGGTGTCTGTGTATTGGCATGAGTCTACACCAGTACAAGAATGTAAGAAATTGTTCATATTAATAAGTTTGAAGACTGAGACGACAACAACGGTGGTTTTCTACCACATTGGGTTTCCACCTTAAATCTTAGTGTTCATGTGGGTTTCTTATGTGTCATACTTTATTTTGTTCTTACTGTACCTGCTTACTGCTTATCAAATTCCTGATAAATCTTTTACATTCTGGTTTAAGTTTAACAGATAAAGAATTAGTTGCTTTACAAGTTTACTAAGCATACACTAGTTTCTTTTACAACAATAGTGTACATACACGAGTTGGGTTCAATAACGTTGCACACATATTTTAGAAAATAAAATTTGTGAGTTTTTAAAATACTAATTCACCCCCTCATTAGTATTTTTCCCAACAATTGGTATCAAAGCATGTCCTTCAAAAGAATCTTGATCACTTGAAATAAGATCTCCCAAGATCAGCAATCAAGATGGAATGCCATCCATCAGACCACCACTCTTCAATAAAAATAATTTAATCTATTGGAAGACAAGAACAAGATCCTATCTTCAGCCCCTTGGAGAAAATGTTTGGGAAATTGTTGAAGGAGGTTACCAAGATCCAGTTGTAGTTCCCACAGATGCAACAGAAAACAAGACGTATGAAACCAATGCCAAAGTTGTCAATGCATTATTGGGAAGTTTGACAGAATCAGAATTTGTCAAAGTTATGCAGTTAAACACAGCAAAAGAAATATGGGACAAAATAATTCAAATCTATGAAGGCGATACTGAGGTAAAAAGTGTTAAACTCAATACTCTCAAAATTCAATATGAAACTCTCAGAATGCATAATTATGAAAATATTGCTATTTTCTTTCTACGTATAGATGAGATTGTAAATTGCATGAAAAATATGGGTGAAGAAATAAAGGACACCACTTTAGTAGAGAAAATATTAAGATCTCTAACTCCTAAATTCGAGTCAAAAGTGTCTCCCATTAAAGAGAAGGGGGATCTGCAGACTCTTACTGTTGTTCAACTTCATAGGATCCTGACATCTTTTGAAATGAGGAAAGGAGGTCCCTCAGAAGTCAAAGAAGCCACATTTAAAGAATCTAGAAAATGAAAAGAAAAGGAAGAACACAAGGAATCAAGATATATATCAAAAGAATATGAGGTGAACTTTGTAAAGAAACTTCAACTGGGCATCGGAAGGTTCATAGGTAAGCTTGGCTTCAAATGTTTTGCTTGTGGTAGAATTGGTCATTATGCTGCTAAATGTCCTCATAAAGACAACCATGACAAAGGGAAGGATATTGCAAAAGGTAATAGGAGTTGTTTTGACAATAGAAGAAGCTATTATACTCAGGAAGATAGTGATGGCATGTCAAATAGTGAAGAAGGAGAATTTGATCAAGATCTTAAATTACTCATGGATTTTGAGAAAAATACTAATGATCCTAATGATAAATTTGTGTATGCTTTAGAGGAAAAATATTTCTTTGAAGAAATTACTCAACTCAAAATTTTCTTGGAAGAAAATAAAGTAGCGATAGATACATTGAAGCATCAACTCATAGAAAAGGAAAAGCATAATGAAAAGTTATAATGTGAAGTAGTAAGTCTAAGAAAGGAACTTGAGAAAATAAAAACTATGAATCTTAGATTTTCTAAAGGATCTGAAACCTTAGATGAAATTATCAAGGTACAATGCTCTCCTCTTATGAATACAGGTCTTGGATACACTGGAGAAACATATCAAATAGAAAATTCTTCAGCCACCACCAGAAGTTATCTAAATGTGGCAAAAACCAGTTAGCAAGGCTTCAATCCTCAGTAAAAGAATAAAGGAATTCCATAGGTAAATCATGTTCACTCTAATCCAAGGATGAAAAACAACAAAAGCACCAATCAAAAGATAGAAAACACCAAAAGATTCTATGATCATAGAAATTTCTTCTTTAATGGACAATGTTTCTAGTGTCATAATTTTGGTCATAAGGCTGGTCAATGTGTTTCATACAAAATCATCATGACTAGAGAAGCAAGAAAATAAAGGAATGAGACAAGAGTTAAGAATAACACTTATAATAACTTCTCACCTCTTAAAGATGAAATTGAATGCTCATTTTGAAATAACTTTGGACATGAAGAATCTGAACGCATGAGAAAATTACTGCCAACATCTCAAAAAGAGAAAATATCAACAAATTCTAAGGTATGGAAAAGGAATGAATTATAGCCTGAAAGTTGTGGCATAGCATTGTTTACAGAAGGACAAGAAAATCAATGGTACATTGATAGTGGATGCTCAAAACACATGACAAGTGATAAAGATAAACTTATTTCATACAATGCTTTAGAGAAACAAAAGAATGTCACTTTTGGAAATGACTCACCTAGTGTCATTAAGGGTAAAGGTGTGGTTTTTCTAAAAGAAAAGGTTAAAGTTGTTAATCTTATGCATGTTTATGGATTAAAGCATAACTTGTTGAGTGTTAGTTAAATGTGTGACGAAGGAAATGAGGTGGTATTCTGATCAAAATAATGTGTGGTTCGTGAACTTGACACAAGAAAGACCATAATAAAAGGAACAAGAACCTCAAGAAATCTGTATATATTGAAAGGTGGCCAAGAAAAATGTTACCTAGGCAAGGCAGAGGAAAATTGGTTATGGCACAGAAGGTTGGGAAATCTAAGCTTCTCTCAAATAAGTAAAACAGGCAGGCTCAAAGTTGTTCATGATCTACCCAACATCACCCTACCAGAAAGTACCATATGTAAGTCATGTCAATTCGGTAAGCAAACTAGAGTTCAATTCAATGCCAAAGAAGGATAAAAAAATAAGCCTCTTGAAATTATACATATTGATTTGTGTGGACCAATAAGGAAAAAGTCACCTCATGGAGAACAATACTATATCTTATTCATTGATGACATTTCTAGAATGTGTTGGATCCATTTATTGAAACACAAAGATGAAGCATTTGATAAATTTAAATTATTCAAAGAATTAGTTGAAAATGAATTAGATATAAAAATCAAATGTCTCAGATCTGACCGAGGAGAATACATATAAGATGAATTATTTGATTTTTGTGAACAACATGGCATAAAAAGACAATTTTATGTAGCTAAAACTCCTCAAAAAAATGGTGTGGCAAAAAGAATGAATAGAATTGTTCAACAAATGGCTCGTGCTATGCTTGATGAGTCTAGAACTCCTGACACCTTCTGGGGTGAATCTGCACACACCGCAATAAATATTCTCAACAAGGCTCATGTTCATGTGAATAGTGATAAAACTCCATATGAACTTTGGTATGGTGAGCCTCCCACTGTAAATCATACTATATTTTTTGGAAGCAAATGTTTCATAAAAAGTAATGATGAAAAACTTGGTAAGTTTGAAGCTAGAGAAGATGAAGGAATACTTCTTGGTTACTCATCTAGAAGCAAAGGATACAAATGTAACAATAAGAGACTTTGAAAAATTGTTGAATCCATTGATGTTGTGATTGATGAAGCATGCATATATCCAAAAATGTAACATCAACCAAAGAGGATGATGATGTTGAATGCTTTCCCACATCAAATCGCAATGATATATAAGAACAAACTAATGAAGTAGCAGAAGAAGACACATGAGACAAAGAAAAGGCTCCATCTAGGTATGTTCAAAAGAATCATCTAGAAACTCAAATTCTAGGAGAAAAGGATTCTGGGGTACAAACAAGAAGAACCCTTGTAGGATCTCCTAGTTATCTAGCTTTATTATCCACCATTAAACCAAAAAATGTAAATCAAGCTAGTAGACATGAATGTTTGGCTAAGGCCATGAATGAAGAACTTGATCAAATTGAAAAGAATGATACTTGGGAATTGGTTTAAAGGCCTCATGATAAAAATGTTATTGGGACAAAATGGATATTCAAAAATAAGTTGAATGAAAATGGAGAGGTATGTAGGAACAAAGTTAGACTTGTTTGTAAAGGTTATGCTCAAGAAGAAGGTATAGACTTTGAAGAAACATTTGCACCAGTATCCAAACTTGAAGCCATAAGTGTTAGAAATGGCTACTAAGCATTGTATATCTACAGCAAATGATAGAAACAAAACCTGCCAAAGTCATGATCTATGGCACAATCACAGTTAAACAACAAAATGAAATAGTAATAAATGTGGGTAACTCCAATAATCCAATGGAAACCAGATATACAAAGAATAGATTTTATTAAATAACACCTGTGAAGGGAACAAATAAATGTTACCAGTCCCCCTCTATGGGATGGGTTCTTGGCTATCCTCAAACGTCTTCAGCTTGTGTAGAGTCTCTCTCCTCTATAATGTGTAAACCCAACAAATAAAATTTTGAGCTCAATGGGAACTCAAATGGAAAGAAAAGTGGTGTGCGATAGCGATAATAATCAGAGTTACAGTAGTGAGTGCAACGATGAAAATAATCAAATGTGAATAATATTGAATAGAAAACGCTTCTATTTATAACAAAATATTGAGTTATCCTCGAATAATAAGCAGTAATAAAATATTATTAACGCCATTCTAGGAATAACCACTTGGAATATTTTATTATATTTGATTAGGAGGGATAAAGTATTTAAACTTTTATTTAGAAATAATAAATACATGATTTATTTATCATATCAAGAAATATGGTTAAAGAATAATAAACAAACAATTATTTATTTAATTATTCCTGAGGGATTTAGTCAAACTTGACAAGGAATAATAATTAATTAGTGATTAATTAATTATTCCTAGAGAAAAATTTATCTGTTTATTTTTCATAACTGGGTCAAATATGACAAGGAATATTAATTAGTCAATGGTTTAATTAATTATTCCTAGAATAAAATTAAATAAATAGTGATTTATTTAATTATTCTTCATGGGCTTAATTATAAACTACTTAACAAATGTGGTTTATTAAGTAATTTCTCACGGTAAAAGCAATTTTACTATGGTAAAATTGGCCTTACATGGTGTACTTCAATCCATCTTGTAAATTAGGCTAGATGATCATTTTTTTGGTGATAATAGATTTCCCCCCAACGTACGAGTTTTAGAAGTAAAACGTATGGCCGAAGTACGTTGTAAAGACACAATCACTAGACAACAAAGTGGAGTCAGAGATAGAGAGAGACCAATAGAGTTGAAGAAAAAGAGGATAAGGACAGAGGATGTGAGACCAATGCAAGTATTTGTTTATGTTGTGGTACTGGATCTCAGTGAGGCAGGGAAGGCATACCTATACCCACCTAGATAACTTAGTACAAAAATAATGATGCACTCAAAAACATAAAACTAAGCAATGAAGTACATGTTGAATGGTACATGACACATTGGCATAACTGAGCTATAAAATAATACAATGTGTCCCATATGCATAATGCACCTGAAAAAACATGAGCCAGGATTGAATACAATAATATCTGAGTACATGATATATAATGGCCCTTCCCTCAAAAAATGGGTGGGAGGAAGGGTAGAACAACCAATGAAGCCCTGCTAAACAGGGAAGGGCTCTACAAAACTGAATGGATCATCTAAAGGAGACACGCATGCTATGAACACTTCGATTGATAGGAACCAAACCCGTCAATTTTCTGGAACTTCATCTGAGGTTGTAGCATAATATGAAGGAATCAGGGCATGTGGGAGGCTACCTAAAGGGCTACCTATTCATGAGGTCTGAAACATCTCACACACACCCGAGAATCACTAGTATAATCTGCTGCATCACTGGACCATCAAGTGTATGAATCAGGAGCATGAAACAACCAAGTTGAAGGGAAATAATGAGTCCCTCTGCTCAATCCGAGGTACCAAACAAGAATGGAAGCTGGAACCAAGATACACCACCCTCTAGGACGTTCTTCTGGAATAAATGAGCTAACGTCGACAGAATAAGGCCCGCTATAGGTGAGGCAATGAGGATCCTCAACTAAGGCATGAGGGAAAATAGTAATGTGACTGATGGAATGACACCAAGGAAAATGGAGGAAAAGGGACTGAGGAACAAATAGATGACTTCCCTAGTCAGAGCATAAAGTGAATGGTTGACTTGGCAGTGATTGACTCGACTCCGGAGGGGATGGGGGACAGCATGACTAGAGGCCAAAATGGGCAACACATGATGAACAGTATAAAAATATGGATGGAATACTATGACATGATATAATGGGATATGAAACAAACTCCATGGATGCAAGGGTGACTCATCGCGGATGCTCTAAAAAAGGGTGACTCAATGACGCTGCCACACATAATAGGCCCAATGGGGACCATAAAAACATGAGTAAATGATCATTACTCATGATGAAAATTGATACGAGAGATGAAAATCATTAAGGGAAGGTGGTCCCACAGGTACAAGCATCGTATATGAAGAAATTCAATTTTGAGAGGTGACGAAGTGACCCTTCATGGAAAAATGGCTTCCTGTTGAAGTGTCAAATCGTCAAAAACTAAGAGAGACCCAATATAGTACTCGGTGATTTATTTCCAATGGTGCTAACGGTTCACCAAACTGAGCTATGGTTTGGTCACAATGGGTGACAGAAAAACTATGGGTTTTTCTATAAAAGGGTGTTTTCCCTCCAATTTGAGAGGAGGAGAAGGCACTAAATCTTGTGGAGATCATAGCAGATAAACCGACCATTAGAATCTGGATCTACGAATTTCAGGTAAGTGGCCTTACTTGTCTAAGGATGGGCTTAATGCTTCTTGGAACAATGGTTCCTGGTGAAGAATTAAGGGAATAGGAAAAAGAGAATGAACTATTAAAGGAGGTCTAGAATCATCCTCACCCACTAAGTCAAACATGGGGACTATGTGGGAAATGTGGTATGACGTAGAGTAGAATATTTGAAGATATGGTATCAAAATTTACGATAGGCGATGTGAATATGGCTCGTTGGAGAGTTTAGTAAGACAAATTATGCAAGGAATGGGAGGATAATCGACCACACTTAGATTTGGTGGGATCTAGGTTGAGACTCATGTTAATCAATTGAGAAGATGGCTAGGGGAAAACCATCATATGCCCAAGCATGGGAAACTACCCACAAACATATGTGATGGAGGGGACTAATCTTGTATGAAAAGGTGGGAATGATGCCCCCTCGCAAGAGGATTTTGTGGAGCATCATTGTGTTCTGAGTTCTCAAAAAAGGGATTCAAGAATCTCCACCCAATATGGCATGAGATCCTCTAAAGGATGATAAGGAGATGTAGGGTCTTATGTGCCCACCAATATGCTATGGGCATACTGGATGTATTTAGAGTGGCGGACTTCAAATATGGAAGGGAGTACACACGATGGTGCATATCGTTCCAAGGATAATCAGGGGTAGACATAGCTTCCATGATTTCCTCATCAAAATGGAAGATGGGAAGACTGAAGGAAGACTGATAACATGATGTAGTGGAGGTACCTTGTGCATCATCCTAAGAAAGAAGGTTCACATACACATCATCTGGAGTGGTAGACGATGAGTTAGTAGATGGAAAATATACCGATGTTGAGACATGTGATTCTACTGAAAGAGGTTTGATAGAACCGCATGTAGAAACCCCAGAAAGGTTTACCTGCGAGGAACTCAAGGATTACAATAGGTAAAGGATATGGCATGTGGAGTCCATCATCTTGACATCAGGGTGAGGGATCATGATGGTGGGACCAAAGTCCCCCTGTTTTGGTTTACTAGTGGTACCATAATCCAGGGGTAGAGGAGTAGGTGATCCACTACTAGTAGTCTCGTATTCGTGATGCACCTCAAGGAAATCACAAAATTCTTTGAGACGAGGGAAACAATGGGAATAGTGACCATGATGATCACACAAGGAAAAAGGGTGATTTGTGCATAATGTTCTGATTTTCTTGGCTGGTCCTGTTAAGGTAATTTGGACCTTAGAGATATTTGACTCAGGGAATGTTTCATGAACCAAAAGTTTGAGATGAGAAAGTTCAAGACAATTATTGGTGGCGTGCCCAACAACTTTACACAAAGTGCACAGAGGTAATGGCTTTGGGGCCTTCAGGGGTGGAGGAGCTTTGGGAGCCTTTGTTGGCTTAGGGTGTCTTGACCCAAGTTCATAGTTAGTTGCGCCAACCAAAAAATCCCTACACTACTAGCCCTTTCGGCAACAACCCGCGTAGCGTAGGTTGCAGTCTCACCCGAAGCAGTATGTGGGGATGCAAGAACCAAGTTTCTACATCCAGATACTAGTGTGATGTCTTTTAGTGCCTTAGATCTACCTTTTGGTAGATTGATAACCTCTTAGGGCATGCTGTTGTAACTCTGTTAAAATAACCTTCAAACCTCCATTAAGGTCTATGATCAATCTTTGCGGGCCTTTAACAGTTAATTTGTCTACTTACGTGCATCAGAAAGTAGTCCTAAATTAGGGTTCATGCAGATTTACTTAATTTATTAGTAAACATCAGAGAATGCATCAGAGTCTTCACAAAAATACTTAAACATGCATTGCATACATCATTAACACTTTTTCAAGAGAATCGCACAACATTCAACAAATAATTAATAAAACACATCATTCATCGACAGTATATAGAATTAATATAAATAACAGAAATACACAAGAATTCTTCAGAAATCGTCTTTATTGATCTTCAATTCAGGATTACAAACTCAAAACTACCCTGCGCACTCAACTGCAGGGATCTATGCACTCAGTTGCAGACACTACCTAGGCCTCTACGCACTCAGCTACAGAGCCTTTCTTCTCCTATCTAACCCACTTCTCTTCGCTATCACTTACTATCCATCATCAATTCTTATCAAACTTATTACCTTAGACTCTCTAAGACACACCTACTTATAGAATTTTCCATACAATACCATGTTCCGTGGACCATGGGTGTATCTCAAAACCGGCTCAAACTTTACATAAGACAAGGGGATAAACCCCTTTGACTCTTATTCATCTACGCGCTCCGCATCCAAAAATGTATCAAAACTTGGGCTATCTTAACCCCAAATTGACCCAAGGGACCCCATCCCAACAAGCTCCTAACACAAAGATCGTGACTCGCCCTCAAGTCACTCTACTGGCACGACGATCTTACTACGAAGTTCCCCCAGCTCCACCTGGATCAGTGCGACTTCAATAGTGCTCTGAGTTTCTTCTTACTTAACTTCCTTGACCAATTATTTCATGGTTGGTCCTTCTATGACCAGCCTCATCGTCTGCTATTTCTATTTCAACCCTTTAAGCTGATCCTGAATGGTTGTCGTGACTTGATAAGCTTCCTCCAACCATGGCTGCAACCTGTCCTTTAGAAAGGCCTCCTTTTTATGTGCTTCCTCTACCTATGTTAGGAGCTACTTTCCCTCCTGTAGTTTGGCTAGGCATTGCACTGGTGCTATGGAGAATATGGTTTCCCTAACTTCATCGTATTGTCATTGCAGCTCCCTGACCTTTTTGTTCAATGTCTACAGGTTCATATCCTCTTGTAGATTAGTCACTATCTCCATAGCTTGCTCAAACAAGGTCGTATAGTTAGTGACAGTGGCATCCAAGGTAGCCATACCTTCCTTTATCACGGCTCCGTGCTTCTCCCATACCTCAGGTGGAGTCGTGGGATGCAACTTTAAATGAAACTCTGTGGTTTTCATCTTGAGCTCAAACTTGACTCGGCCAACCTTAGCTTTAGCTTCACGCACATCAACAACTAGTTTTATGATCATTGCTTCTAGTTGTGAATCCTCTGAGATGTGAAGTTCGGGCACTGTCTTGCATTCCTCTGCTACTGTTGAATCCAGGCTAGGACTACGCATCTAAAGTGCCTCCTTTTCCTTCAAAGCGTGCATATTTTCAGAGAACACTTGCTCATTTTTCACTTTGTACTCACTGATAAGGTTGAAGGCGTACTTCTCCCCAGCTCTCAATTCATCTACCACCCCTACATGCAGCACGTGGAGGGTCTCATTATATATCGCCGCTATATTCAACCGGATGTTCTTGATTGTACTCAGGATAATGTGATCATCGGTGGTTTCTACGTGAAGGGACCCTTCTACCAATGCTATAGTGCATAGGTCAAGGGTCCTTACTAACTCTACTGCTTGGCTTGTCCCAAGTGCCAGGCTCACTTGCTCTATGCTCGCTTATCCATTGCCCACCTATATTCTACTTTCTTGGATCTGCAACTTGCGTAGATCCTTTTGGATGCTCCCCAGTGTCTGCATGTATTGATACTCAAACTACTGCAGCACTTCAGTCGTGGTATCCTTGATTTTATCCCCGATCTCATCAAGATCGCCTTCTGTTAAGACCATGGGATGAACATGTGAATTATCTGATTTCTTCTTCTTCCTTGGGCCTTCCTGCTTCTCCTTGCAACGTTTCTTCATAATGAATGGGGTGCTTTGTCCCTCATCTCCTCTGTCACCTTGCCCTGAAAGGTGCTCCTCTGTCTCCGGTGAAGGCGACTTGTCACCTTTTTGTGACTCGTGTTGTTCCTAGTCCACTTGCTCCTTGGCAGCATGTTCTTTCTCCACACGAGCCTTTTCAGCGGCTTCATTCTTTTTCTGTGCAGCTAGGTTACACATAGCTTGCTTAGCTGCCTCGTTCCTTTCCTATGCAGCAAAACTTTCTACACCCGTGCTTGGTCCTGCAGCTAAGTCTAACATGGCGCACCACTCTACAGGCCATTTTGCTACCACCTACTATACATCTATTTTTGTCACCAAATATGGCAAGTCATTCCATTTCTGCTCTAGAGCCTTCCATGCTTGGATGTATACTCAGTGGAAGTCAGCCTTGAATGTCACGTATTCTGACAGCTATGTGCACAAGGTTGGGGACAACCTCATATGTTTGTTGATGGCCATGCAAAGATCCATCTCCATGATGACCAAAAACATCTTCGTCTCTAGGATCCACATAGTATCCTTGGTAGACCATAAGGAAGCAAACTGTGTGGCCTCCGATAATCCTTCCTCAAGCGAAGCAAACTAGCTATCATCCCGCAGTTTCGGTGCAACTAACACAATGGACAACAATAACCACACAATGTGGAATGACTTGGTTTCATCTTGGGCCTTTTGGCAATTCACTAGGAACTCCTAACAAAGGTATCTTGACTAATTAAATTGTACGCTCTTCGCGCATTGTGCAGCCACGGAAACTACATGTGTCGGAACTTCGTCCGCATGAAATTTCCTCATCACCTTCCTTGCTAAGATCTGGGTGGCTAATTGAACTATTGGGTCTGTTATATATAGAATTGAATACCCTCATAACTTCTTCACGAGGTCGTAATCTCTCTTCAATCATTCTACGAGGTCATTTTTCCCCGTCTTTTTGCCAAATTCCTTGGTCGGGTTTGTGCCCCTATAAGGTAGGTGTGTGATTCTATGAATAAGAATATCTGTGATTGGTACGGGCCCTCCTAGCCATAGACATCCATTATGCACCAAAGTGAGCAGTTGGCGCACACATATTGTGTTACTGGGGGAGTGGTGATAATGGGGTACCCATAGCAGATTGAGTAACCCCGAGTTCTCCACAACGCAGACCCATTCCTCCATCTCTAATGTTGTCCCACCTAATTCTACATAATAAACCCTTCTCATATACTTATCTTTCGCAAAGTGTGGAAACATATCGTGATCTACAAGGTCCCAATCCTTCATTTTCAACAGTGCGATCCGCGCGAACTGCGAACCTTCATAAGGAACCTGCTCAGGTAGCAGGGCCATGGAAATGGTGAACTTCTAAGAATTAGGGTCCTTCGTGACCTTTTTTTTCCCTTCCGCGGAGGGATATACTCAAGGGGGCTGGCTATGGGCTCCACTCCTTCAGCATCAATGTCTTCTATTCCCTAGCCTTCTTCTACCTCTAGGTCAACTACTTTCTCTGGGTGCTTATCTTTCTTCTGTTTTTGGGTTTCAGTATGCTTCTTGTGGGATGTGCGCATTGACAAAGGATTATTTTGCTTGTCCTTCTTCCATTTGGTTATTTTGGTTTCTCGAGTAGGGGTAGGCTTCAGTCTAGGTGACCTCAACGCCATAGGCATAGGATTCGGAGCTTCCATACATACAAATTCTGGGGTAGCTTCCTCAGAGGCAACATCGCCAGTACTCACAATTTCTGCAGGACTGGGGGCAAGAAATTTCTCTAGAATAAACTTTTGGTTTAGCTTAGACAACTTAAAAAACGTGGGGCTCACGACTAAATCTTCCCAAGCTGATCGGTTCATAGGCGACAGACAACGAATTTCACTAACAATTCTGAGAGTGCAAAGTTTTCTCTCTTGGACTAGCACGCGTAATTTATAGAGAGTTTTGAATTCAGATCCGACTGCTCCCTCAATTTCTGACAATAAATGTTGTTTTGGTGGTAGACCTTCAAATATATTTGCCTTAAATGTCACCATCCCGCTCCTCTTAACTGTCTTATGGCCGTCAAGTCATGAACAGTGACTCCAATGGTCACTTTTCTACTGTGTGGCGTGACACTTCCCTCCATGGCACAGCTTCCTTTATGCATCTTCATAGGTTGCAACTTCATCACTTTCCGCGTAGCCTACTCACTACATTTCCCTCCAAACTGGGTAGTGTAGTTTATAGTCCCGTGCTCCCTTGCAACTGCTTGGAGCACTAAGACTATCCTGACACCATATAGCCATTGTGCAAGATCCCCTGTATACAATTTCAACTTGCTCCCATTCACTTTCCCTGGAAAAGGTTCCCCATTCATCTTTGTGAGATGAAGTACACCTCCATCCATAATTTCTTTGATGATATATGGCCCTAGCCAATGCATCTAAGAATTTACGCAAAAATTTGGTGAATTTACTATCATCTAACAAGAAAATATCATTTACCTTGAATGTGTGAAGCTTGATGTGGTGATCATGCCATGCCATTTCATGTTCCTTCTATACCTTTTAATGAAATCTTGTCAAAAATAAATCCTCTTCAGGTTCCATCAGTTGCACAAGTCGTTCCTCCAAGGCCTCGTGATCCGCCATACCTATGAGAGCTTCTATGCACATACTAGGCAAAATATACTCCATCGGCATGACAAATTATACCCCGTATACCAATTTGAATGATGTTTTCCCTATCATCTTCTTACAAGTAGTCCTATAAGCCCTTAGTACCATAGATGCTCACACATCCCAGTCATTTCACTACACGTTGCAAATCTTTCAGCGCATTTTCCAAAATCTTATTGAAGGCTTCAACAGTTCCATTGCCCTGTGGGTGATACAGTGTACTCTTCTGATGGTATACTTGGAATTCTTCAGTCAACACGCTAATCATTTCATTCAGAAAGTGCATACCTCTGTCACTCATCAACACTTTCAGGCAGCCAAATCTGGTTAAAACATATTCAAACAAAAAATTTGCTTGCATTGCCCCTGTACAATCCTTAACCCGATGTACTTCTACCTATCTAGTTAGATATTTTGTCATGGTGATGATATAGCACACACCTGTTTTCTTTCCTGGGGGTTGAATTAGCCTAACAAAATCAATCACCCACTTCTCAAAGGGTTGAAAAGATACTTGAGGATGTAGTGGCAACTCATCTCTTTGCAGTGGTCTGCCCATTCTATGACATGCATCGCACGCCTTACAATACGCCTTGGAATCCTTGTATAGCATTGGCCACCATAGACCTACACTCAAAATATTCTACGCAGTTTCCTTTCCTGCATAACGACCTCCCGCAGCTCCCCCATGAGTTTCAGTGAGAATGATATCCCTCTCAAAATCCGCCACATATCTTCGTAATATTTCTTCAGCACCCATGTTATACAAATGTCCCGCAATAACTGAAAAATCTTCTGCGCTTACTACTAGTTCCTTCTTTTGTTTACTTGTATACCCTTTCAGTTCCATCCTTTTAGCCAGGAAGTGAATAATATCAACAAAATGATTATCTTCTATGCGCACTGCAGAGAGATGCATATCTGGCAACCCTTCCTCTAGATTGTTGGGTTCTTCACCTGTTTCAATCTGTGACAGATAGTTAGGTCCTGCATTTAACCTCCCTGGCTTCAAAATTACTTCAAAGTCATACTCCTGGAATAGTAGAAACCATCTCCAGATATTCCCCACCAACGCAGGTTTATTGAGCAAGTATTTCAAGCCAGAATGATCTGTGTACATTTTGAAATGCCCTCCTAACAGATAGTGCCTAAATTTCTGCAGCGCATACACCATGGCCAATCCTTCACGCTCAATCATAGAATAATTATTCTTATCCTTCAATAATTTCCTATTGGCGAGGGCTATAGGATGATCCATTTCTCCTTCACTGGCCTGTATTAACACTACACCCAACGCAATGCAAGAGTCATCCACATGTATGTGAATTTCTTTTTCCAATCAGGAAATACCAAGATCGGCGTAGTGACCATCTTTTATTTCAATACATCTAAGATGGGATGACATTCTTCATCCCAACAAGATGTGGTGTCCCTCTTCAGTAGTTTCTCCATGGGCGCGGTAATCTAAGTATATGCTTTGATAAATTTTCTGTAATATCTTGTATGTCCCAACATTGCGTGCAGCTACTTGATGTTCCTAGGGGCCTCCAAATTCACAAGTACTACAATATTTGCAGGGTCCACCATCAATCCTTCCTTGCATACCACGTGACCCAGCAAGATTCCAAAGGGAACATAGAATATACATTTATTTAGGTTCAGCGCGATCTGGTATCTGCGACACGTATCCAACATCAAGTGAAAGCTTACTACATGGTGCTTTACTAATCTGAACATCGTCCAGTCATCAAAGTATACTTCCAGGAATTTATGAATAAACTCCTTGAGCGCTACTATGACTACATGGGAATATATATATATATATATCTATATATATATATATATATATATATATATACATATATATATCTATATATATATATATATATATATATATATATATATATATATATATATATATATATATATATATATATATATAACATAAAATATAAAATATAAATAAATAAGTAAATAAATAAAAATAATTAAAAAAATAAAAAATAAAAAATAAAATAAAATAAAAATAAATAAATAAATAATCCATCACGAAGGTTGTTTTTCTCCTATCCTTAGGCATGATCTTAATCTGATGATGCCCAAAAACCTGTCAGTGAATGAGTAGGCCTCCTACCCTCCAACATTGTCTAATACTTCATCGGTAAATGATGTTGGGAATGGGTCATGGACACACACATCATTAAGCTTCTGTAGATCTACGCAAATCCTTATCTCACCCTTTTGTTTCTTCTCCTAAACCACCATTGGGCTCACCCAATCAGATTCTTCAACCGGTTTTATGATTCCTGCCTCCAGCATCTGATAAAGTTATAGGCGAACCTTTTCCTTGTATTTAGTATTAAAGTGATACTACCTTTGTTTAATAGGCTTCTTGTCTAGGTTTAGAGTGATCTTCATAATGCCAAAATCGCCAACTATGCCCTTCAGATCCGAAAACTTGGTCGGGAATAGATCATGGTACTCGTGGAGTAACTCAGTAACTTTATCCACGGTAGGGTCGTCCCAATATTCTCTAATATTCACCTACTTTGGCTCTGCTTCAATACCAATGTTTACTTGCTTTGTCTTCAACAGAACGGTGATTTCCGGGTTGTCTCTTTGTGGGCCTTTAACTTCGCGATGCCCTTCTGCCTCTGAAATATTATTGTTTCTTGAATCTTCAACCTCCTCTTCAGTGGTCACATTATAGCATTCCAGTGCATGGTTCAGCTGGGTGCTCCAATCTGGGTGCATCCACTCCATAGGTTCTTGTGGCATTCTGAAGATAACCACCTCAATCTCCTATAGGGCTTCATTGATGCTTGCGAAGTCGTCCTCAAAGTTGAAGGTCAATAATAATCCTTCCCTTAAAATATCCCATTTTGCAGTGCCATGGTGGAGCTCTATTTCCAAATACCAATTCATGGGAATCACATCCAAAGTGTGGAAAAATATGTGTACCCACTCTGGTTACGGTTTTGTTCCCCAGACTTTAGTCCATTTCACTAGGTTATCACGTGGATCATCCCATCCATTATATTTCTCAGTCAATATACTAGTAGGATTCCCAAACTGTAACCTCATCATCTTTCTGCAATCGTGCCACTCATAAAAATATCCTTATGCGCACCCCACCATCGTGTAGGTGTAGCGCACAGGGCCAAGTCTAACACATGGAGGCAGTGATCCTCAAGGACTTCGCACTCAAATTCATCCAAAAAATTATCTACGCCAATTAAACCATCATAATAGGGTAATTTCCTTACCTCCAACGAGACACAACACAGTGAATTCGTCATCATATTACATCGTAGTCTGGATACTTCATGCAAGTGATTCTGCCAATGCTCCAACTCTTCATCGAAATCAGAGGTGCAGGAACTCTCCCGGTCCCATGCAATCCATCCATCTATAGTCAGATTGATCCAGTCCTAATCTCACGTTGTTATTTTGTAGATTTGGTCTAGTTCATCATCATTTTATTCATAATCGCAAACTGGTTTAGTATAGGGAACCCCTTCTGCAGGGTCTAACAGTACTACAACCTGAAGTGATTTTCTTTCAAATGACTTTGTTCTCTTCTTCAGATTAATGACCCCATTCATGTCAATGGCCCCGTCAATTCCCACAAGTGCAGGGTATGGATTACTATCATCAACGATCTCTATGACCTAAAAATTGGCCATCCTGCTCACCCCTTCTATATAAACAGTTACTCCATATAATCATCCCATGGGGATGATTTTCTATTGGTTTGCCATTCTGACCTAAATCGGAGACAACTGCAGCGCATGTTTCCCCATCCTTTCCCATATCTATTTTGGAAATATGTTCGCATCGAACCCCAAGTCCAAGAAGACTTGGTCCATCTGATAATCACCTATCTGTGTGGTGAGCCTCATCTCATGCTGCATTCTTTCCTTATGTTTGTCAATATTTCTAACCACCTGGTGTCCATTAGGGACCTTCTCTTTGTTGGTGCACTTGTTTATTAATTCTTGCATGCCTTCCATAGCTTTTCTATCGCATAGCAGTTTTATGCAGGTTTCCAATAATGTAGTGAGTACAGAGGGGTCAACCTCTACAGGCACGTTGGTTTCTTGTACCTTGTCTTGGCTTCCTGAGGTGGAGGCCTCAATGAAGCCTTTCCTGGCTCCAATAAACATTTCCTTAGCACGATTCAAATCAAAACCAACTTCCTTTTCTGAGGCCTGGCGGACCCATCCATCCTCTTCAGTTTGTTTACCTTTATCATTGCTAGTCATTATTCCACTTCTCAGTACTATATTCATGCTTTGATCCTCTTCGTGGGGCTTAGCTCTCATCATATGTAAGTTTTGCATAGGCTATTGAGGCTACACTTTCTTATCTTACATTTTAGCTATCAACAATGGGCATTCTTCTATGGTATGGTCAAACTAGCTATAGTATTGACACGACGGGCATGTCTCACTCTGAAATTCTCGCGCATAGTGCCCTGGATTTCCATAGTTGTAGCATATGATCTGAACACGACCTCTATTAGGCAATTCTCCTTGGCCCCATCCTCATCCCTGATAGCCTCCTCACTCTCCTCTGGTGCCCTACTCTATAGGCCGAGTTTCTTCCTACATTCGACATGTAGGTGTTCGTTCCATCATCAGCTCGTAGCTATGACAATGGTGCTCATCGGGCCCACCAATTTGTAGAATTTATAGAAAAACTGCTAGAGTGTCTGGACCAACTTTTGAAGTAGATGGCACTTATCTGTTGCATGTTGTCTAGTAACCTGACAAATAGCACACCATAGTGTAGCTCCCACGCTTGGCCCCCTTGGGGCTTCTAGCTTCAGGGGAATTGGTCTCCCTCCTGTAATATAATTCCCATACACTGGAAAATGGTATTTATTGTGCCCTTGGCCCTTGCACTTTAAACACCAGACTTCCGTGCACACTTTGGTTTAGTCTCCTTATCTTTCTTCAAACTCTGTATTTTTAGGTGTAGGTTTTGCAACTGAGAGTGGATATGTTGTACCCCCAAGGTGGCATCCTGAATAGGTGATGTGTGTAACCTCATCGTGATTTCCAACGCTTTTGTCTATGTTCCTATCTTCTGTTGTGATAGAGAAGTTCTCAAGTGGGGAAAAATCGAAGTTATAAGCCATTCTCGATGCTGACTATCTGTAAGTTACATGTTAGCCTCTCAAATATGACATTTCAAGCTTGATCTAATTACCATGTTGTCTCATTGACCCTCATAATGATTTCCTTGAATCCAATTACTGACTATGAGTCAAACTTAGGCTTACTAAACTCCTTGATTGAAGCTTCCCTACTCTCTTCCAGTGATGCAAGAGGATTATCAGAACAATACTTAATATACCAAGTTAGCGTACAATACTACAGAGTGGTAACCAATTGTGCCTTCTTTATATTGTCATTAGTAATCTATTGCGTTGTCCAAACAACATTCATAACAAACCAAAACTTCTATGTATATTCACTTCCTATGGCTTTGAAAATCAACAACTTCATCGTATTCGCCATGTTTACTGGAGGTTGTGGAGGTGGAGGTGTGGGTGAAGCTATATGCAATGGAGGTGGAGGTGGAGGCGGAGTGTAAGGATGATGTGTTCACAGAAAACCCTGCATTATCAGCTAGACATCACTTCCCAGTGAAGCTTGTACCACTCCTTTGTTGTCACTCAAAGGAGGTCTGATCAATGGACTATATTCTGGACCTGATCTCTCTTGATCTCTAAAGAGTCTTCCACTTCATGTAGCTTCAAACATCAAGGAAATGGCATCACCTATTTTTCACACAACATCATTTTAATCCAAGTATTCAAAGATTTTAAATACTTACCTCGCAATCCTTTGAAAAATTGTCACTCCGCTTTGCTATAATTGACCGAGGTATCTACTACAAACTCTGTAACAAATCCTCCCATAATCTAATCGAGCCAATGATCAACACCCGTGCGATATTGTTTTCATAAGCTTCTAATGTCACACTGCTTCTAGATACCACACTATAGGACTATTGAGCTTCCACCTTCCTTGGCTATCTATCAATTTAGCCAACCATTCATACAACTCAATGGGGGAGGTGCAGAAGAAGATCTCATGTATCTCTGTATACATATACCTGTTCAACCACTCTTCTTTTAATAGGAGGAGATTCTTGTTTTTTTGCACCGCGAATTCGTGAATCCTCCGATCCAACCACTTTTTAATTTCTTTCTTGTTCGGATTCCAATGATGCGACATCACACGTCTCTTTCAAGTAGATCCCAGTCTCGACAATGAAACCATTTGCTGGTTTAGGGGTTCCTGACCCAGGTTCATAGTGAGTTGCACCAACCAACAAATCCCTACACTATTGGCCCTTTTGGCAACAACCTGTGTAGCGCAGGTTGCAGTCTTACCTGAAGTAGTATGGGAGGATGCAAGAACCAAGTTTCTACATCCAAAGACTAGTGTGATGTCTTTTACCACCTTAGATTTTCCTTCGCACAGATCGATAACCTCTTGAGGCACATTGCTACAACTCTGTTAAAATAGCCTTCAAACCTCCGCGAAGGTCTATGATCAGTCTCTGCGGACCTGTAACAATGAATCTATCTACTTTCATGCATTAGAAAGCAGTCTTAAATTAGGGTTCGTGCATATTTACTTAAGTTATTAGTAAACATCAGAGTCTTCGTGAAAATACTTAAACATGCATTGTGTACATCATTAACAATTATTCAAGACAATCATGCAACATTCAACCAATAATTAATAAAAAACATCATTCATCGATAGTATATATGAATAACAGAAATAACAGTAATATGCAAGAATTCTTCGGAAACTATATTTATTGATCTTTAATTCAAGATTACATACTCAAAACTACCCTTTGCACTCATATACAAGGGTTCATGCACTCAGCTGTGGACTCTACCTAGGCCTTTGCACACTCAGCTACAGAGCCTTTCTTCTCCTATCCAACCCACTTATCTTCACTATCACTTCCTATCCATCATCAATTCTTCTCAAACTTATTGCCTTAGACTCTCTAAGACACACCTATTTATAGCCTTTTTCATGCAATACCATGGTTCGTGGACAGGGGTGGATCTTAAAATCGACTCAAACTTTACATAAAATAAGGGGTTAAACCCGTTTGACTCATATTCCTCTACATGCTCTGCATCCACAAATCGTGGAGGCTTTACATTAATTAAAAAAATGTATCAAAACTTGGGTTATCTTAACCCCAAAATTGACCCAGTGGACCCCATCCCAACAACCTTATCTTTAGGTTCTTTCCTCTTGGCTTTGCCCCCCTGTCCAGATGCCTTTTCAATAGGAGTGGGCTCTTTTTGAGTTTGTGATGGAACTAGAGCAGTGCCAGGGGTCGTAGGGACCGGTTGAACAAGGTTCAAAGCATGATAAGGTCTTAGTTGACCATGCAGAGTGCTTGCAAGGGGATCAATGTATCATACTAGGATGCCCAAAATCATGTTAGGGAGGACCAGTGAAGCCATGACAGGGATAGAAAAGATTCTCAGAGGAGGAAACAAGAAATGTATCTAGTCTGTAGGGTAATGTCCTGATGAAATAGCTCCTTGATGGTTGAGACCTAGAGGAACAGTTCTTGGTGGGAACATAGGAGAGATACCCGCAAATGGAGGAGGTCCTTGGGGGGTGGATCCTGATGGCCCAACTGACATGGAAACAACAGGGTACTGAGGAGTTGTATTTTGATTAGATGTACCAGATTGCTTCAGAGAAGTTTGTGACACTTGTAACATGAAAACACTCAAATAGCTAGGCTCATAGATGAGAGAAGGAGGACCGGGGAAAGAACCCAACAATGAGGAATCTTTGTAGACTCTAGTTGAAACACCGGTGAGAAGGGTAGAGGACTATTTTTTGGACATCAATGAGGTAATGGACTTAGGGGAGGTCACCGATGTCAGCTCATAGTATGTCAACTGATAGATGGTGATCATCTTCCCTTCATGGGGGAATCACATATTGCGAAAAACCATAGATGTGAAGGCTGACATGGCATATGTGTAACTACGACCCAAAATAATGTTGTAACCTAAAGGGGAATCAATAACCTTGATGTCTACATGAACAGTCTTACCCACAAGAGTCACTGGATGATTACGATACATGCCAAGAGGATGGGAGGAGTGACCATCCCAAGTATGCAAAGAGATGGTGGACAGGGATAGTTTAGGTGACTTAACTTGTTTCCTGTTAAAATTGGCAACTAGGGCCAAAATCCATGTGGGTCATCTTATTCATGGCTGATAATATTTTTCCTAGATTCCTCTCATTGAGAGGTGTAGGATTGATCTAAAGATCATTCGATTCTGATATGTATCTATGGAGATATGAATTTATTTTAATTATTGACAAATTATCAAAGTCAGCCAGCAACTTATGTAGGATCAGACACCCAATAGACACATCTATTCACCTTCAACATTTGGATATAAATACATGATGACTCCTCCTCATTTGGTCACTCACTTCTCATCATATATATCTCTCTCTCCTACGCAAAAAAAGAGTCTTTTCTCTCTCTTGTGCAGAAAGGCTCTCTCTCTCTCTCACGTGTGAAAAGAAGGACACAAATTTATTGGACTGGTGCATGGCAAAGTATTGGACTGTTGCATGGCAGAGTCTTCGACCGGTGCACGGTGAATGACTCACTAGTGGAGACTTGACGAGTTAGATCTAGGGTTTGCTGCCCTAGTTTAGGGCTGATCTAGGGTTTGCTGTTGCTGATATAAGTCAGATCTTTGTACTATTTCTCTCTGTTGAATTATTGAAGATAAAAGAAGATTTGATCAAAGGGTTTCCCCATATTGGGGTTTGTCCCTGGCTAGCCGCCACATCTTGTGTCTCTTGTCTTTCCTTTTTTTCTGTTGATCATTTAAATGTTTTATATGCACTTTACTTAATGTACATGTGATTGCTAATCTATGGATAGTAATAAGAAAGATAAGTAAACTACTCTAAGCATAGAACATACCATAACTTAACATGGTATTAGAGCTGAGGTGAAGACAAAGCCCAAACAAGAGCAAGAGCAATCTCCAAAGAGAAGGTTGGCAAGGCTATCTGAAATAAATCATGGGGTCCTCAACACACTTCCCTGCTAAAGACAAACTCCGTGAGAAGTCTAACTATCACAGATGGAAGATTTCTCTCGATCTAACATTAGAATAATAGGAAGTGTTGGACCATGTGAGAGGCGGAATTGTTGAGCCTCCATCAAATGCATCTGCTGCTACTAGGAACAAATGGACCAAGGGAGAAGTCAAAGCAAAGAATATCATCCGGGACTCTATTGACAAACGCTTGGCGGCCTATGTTTCTAATTTGAACACCTCCAAGGAAATCTATGATAGACTGGTGAGTTTATTTAAAGTTAATGATGCAAATCAAGTCTTGTTTCTTGGAAATAAGCTGAAGGAAATTAAGAAGGGAAAAGATGAGAGTATGCAAGCATACTTCTTAAGAATCACCGAGATCAAGAACGATATCCTATCTATTGGGGAAGTAATTCCTGACAGGGAAATGACACTCACCACTCTTGGAGGACTACCATTTGAATGGTATATATTCAGGACTACTCTTCTCAACAATATCGTAATTCCTGGATTTGAGGAATTAATGGCTAGATGCATTCAAGAAGAAACAAGGATGGAAGAGCAATAAATACCCATACTTAAAGGTCATCCCTCTGCCTTTTATTCTCATACTAAAAGAAGAAACAATTCTGGGGCTAAATTCAAAGGAAAGGCTGGACCAAAGGGTGGAAGAAATGATGTTACAATAGAAGTGTCGGAAATCAAAGAAGAGGACAACCATTCAAGAAGGTAAGAAATTTCAGGTATGAATATAACACTATTGACAATAAGCAAGATGAATATTATCTACTAGCTGCTCTATCTACTACTACTCCCCCGGACTCGCTGGGAAATTGGCTTATTGATAGTGGTGCCTCAAGGCACTTCACTGGTTACAAAGAAGCTCTCCATAATCTGGTAGAGAAAGAAGCCAGCCTGGAAATTGTTCTTGGAGACAATTCAAAATATCCCGTGAAAGGCGTAGGAAATGTCACTCTTCAACTAATTCAGGGTAGTACCATCCACTTACAAGATGTATTATATGTACCTAATCTCAAAAGAACTTGGTGTCCATTTCGGAAATGGAAGATAAAGGCTACAAGTTGGATTTTAGTGATCGCAAGGTACGTATATGTAAAAAGAACTTTAAAGATGCTTTTACTCTTGGGTTTTGAGTTGATTCATTATATCAGGTCAAAGGAAGTCCGTTGGGTGTCATGACTTGTGACACATCTCTTCAGTCTGAATTATGGCATCAAAGGTTTGCTCACCTTCATTATAAAGCTTTACCTGATGTAAGAAAAATGGTAACTGGGATGCCCAAGTTCAGATTAGAGCAAGAAGGTGTATGTCTAGGATGTGCCAAAGGGAAGCTCAAAAGGGGACCATTCCCCTCAAGCCAAAGCACGACCTCCGATATATTGTACTTGGTTCACTCGGACATATCTGGTTTTGACACTTCAAAGCCTTGATCGAGAATCAAACCGAAAAGAAGATCAAGATCCTAAGGACTGATAATGGGACTGAATATGAATCCAATGAGTTTCATGACTTTTGCAAAGAGGTTGGCATTAAGAGGGAGACCACTACACCCTATACTTCTGAGCAGAATGGTGTGGCGGAAAGGAAGAACCGTAGGATTGTGGAAGTTGTCTGTGCTATGCTCCATGATCAAAGACTTCTGAAGTTTCTATGGGCCGAAGTTGTGAACACTGGTGTATATGTAGAAAACTGATGCCCTCATCAAGCATTGGGTTCCAAAACTCCTGAAGAAATGTTCACCGGTAAGAAACCTGACGTATCTCATTTTAGAATTTTTGGAAGCCCGTTATATTTTCATGTGTCGAAAGAGGAAAGGAATAAATTGGGTGCATCTAGAAAGAAAGGAATCTTTGTGGGTTATAGTAAAAATACTAAGGTCTATAGAATCTATGTAGTTGGTCAAAGGGAAGTCGACATTAGTCATGATGTCACCTTTGACGAAGATATGGCCCTTAGCAAGGTGGAAAATCTTCCTACTTTGAGGAACACTCAAGAAGCTGACACCAGGGAACCGAAAGAAAAAGTAGAGGAGACAATGCCCAATGTGGAAGAACCCCTGGATCCTATTGATCCTCCTTCGCCTGAACCCTCCTCTTCAAGGAAGAGGCCTTCATGGCTTAGGGGGACACTTGATGATGCTGAAGGACACACAACACCCCGAGGAACCTTCCGTGAAAGTAAGAAACCAAAAAAGTATCAGGGATACCTGACCATCATGAGCACGATCATTCAAAATGAGCCTTCATCGTTCACAGATGCCATCAAGCATCAAGTATGGAAGGATGCTATGACCGAAGAATATGAGTCTATTATGAAGAACGATGTCTGGGATGTAGTCCCTAGACCATAGGACAAGGCAGTTGTCACTTCAAAATGGCTTTACAAGATAAAGCATGTAGTTGATGGAAGTGCGGAAAGGTACAAGGCTCATTTTGTCACTCATGGCTTCTCCTAGAAGGAAGGTATAGACTATGACGAGATATTTGCACCTATTTCCCGATATACCACCATCCGCTTGATCATAGCCCTTGCTGCTTTGCAAGGATGGAACCTACATCATATGGATGTCAAGACTGCGTTCTTACATGGTTTGATCAAAGAACAGGTCTATGTATAGAAACCCGAAGGATTTGAGATTCATGATCGAGAATGTCATGTGTACAGGTTGAAGAAGGCCCTCTATGGGCTAAAGCAAGCACCCAGAGCATGGTATGAGAGGATCGATAGCTACTTGATGAAGTTGGGATCCACTAGGAGTGAAGCCGACACTAGCCTTTACTTTAAGGTTATAGATGACAAGCCTCTCATACTAGTGCTATATGTTGACGACGTCTTTCTAACAGGTGCAGACCCTCTCATTCATTAATGTAAGAGGGAGCTGGATTCTAAGTTTGAGATGATAGACCTAGGACTTATGCACTATTTCCTAGGACTAGAATTATGGCAGAAACCAGGGGAGATTTTCCTATCTCAAGGAAAATATGTGGTGAAGATATTAGAGAGATTCGGCATGGTGGACTGTAAGCCTATAACCACCTCGATGGAGCTTGACTTCAGGAAGTTAGGCGGTAGTGCTACTGGACTTGTTTTATGAAATACCACCAAGTATCATCAACTCGTCAGAGCATTGCTATTCCTAGTGAACTCCCATCCAAATATATGATTTGCAGTCAACACGTTGAATCAACACATGGTTGAACCTCACCACATACATTGGATTGGTGCCAAGAATCTGCTGAGATATCTTCATGGCACAATTACTTATGGGTTAAGATACACTACCGGAAATGTGAGACTACTTGGATATGCTAATGCTAATTGGGCAAGCAATGTGGTGGACCATAAGAGCACTTCCGGGTGTTGTTCCTCCATGGGATCTGCTTCAATATCCTGGATGAGCAGGAAGTAGAAGTCTGTGGCTTTGAGCACTGCCAAGGCAGAGTACATTACTGCTAGCATGGCCTCCTGTGAGGCAATTTGGTTATGAAAGCTCTTTAGTGAGCTGTTTGGATTTATATTGGATACCACCGTGATCCTATGTGACAACCAGAGTAGGATTCATTTATCAGAGAATCTCGTATTCCATGATCGCACCAAGCATATCAATATCAGGTACCACTATATTCGTGACATGGTGCAGCAGGGAGTTAAAAGGCTCCAACATATCAGTACAAATGAACAGGTCACCAACATTTTGACAAAGCCCCTAGGAAAGGTCAAATTTCTAACTTTCCGAGAATGACTTGAAGTCATTCAGAGACCCTCTTTTGAGGGTCAAGTATGATGTACTAGGCTCTGGGAGCTCCAGGGGGCACGGGGTACTTCTTGGAGAAACATATGACCACAAGGTAACTCACCATCCCCTATTGCTGCACTTTGTATAGGGTAAAAGGTTCAACCTTCCACTGACACCCTGTGGTGACTGTGGAACAGGATGATCAGTTCTCATGTGGGCTAGGATGATTCATTCTCCATGGCGATTGTGGAACAGGACGACTCATTCTCCTATAGGTGTTATAGAAATTTTTGGGCACTACAACCCCAATCATATATGTCCATAAACCAAGGGCTTATGAGTCCCTAAAAGTGTTGTTTTATGCCCTAAAGAAACAAGGTCAGCTGATTACATCATCTCCCAAAAGTTCTCCATAGGAAACTGCTCAGAACTGGCCAAAACTGGACCATACAGGCTGCTCAATGCTAAGGGTGCAGTGCATCTGACCTGCCTAGTGAAAAAAGTGTGATACATACTGAAAAGCCCTTTTGTACGGTGCAATGGTTGAGAATGGACAAATGGCAGTGACAGTTTACAAGGTGGATGATCATGGAATCTTCCAGAAACTTCTCCTGTGACACTTTCCTCTCTAAATTCGCCCAGGGATGAGTAAGAGATCATCAATCTCCAAGTGGAATCAATAACTATCAAAGAGAAGACACTAATCAAAATCCCAGAAGATGACTCACCTCCCTGCAATCATCTATATATGGATCCCTCATCCCAGAGATCAAGAGGCTGGAATTTTGTATCTTGTAAGGAAGTGTTGTTGGTTTCTTGGTGGAATATCATAATGTTGGGTAATCTAAGCTTTTCATGAGGTGAAGAAGGGCTTTCATGCTGGGAGGATGACGTTGGGTCAGATCAATGGGTTGTAATCCTCTCTTCTAATCTTTATATCAATAAAGCTATTCAAGTTTTCCTTGACATTCTTGTACGTCTGATAGTATATGCATTTGTGTGGTCAATATATATCTGGTCCTATATTGTTTATGATTGTAGATCTCTGCACTTTGAAGGTATTATGCTACTTTAACTTTACAGGTACTCTTTGAAGTGGAGTGGTTAAGGGAGAAGCGGCGAAGACCTGTCGGTGAGGAGAAGGGACAAGCAAAGAACTGAGCAAAAGATCGAGGTTGCTATTCTTTGATCCTCTCCTATCTACTTCTCATAAAGGAAAACGAAGTAACTTTAATCTGTTTGTTTCTAAGATAGCTACCCGTCTTAGTGGGACTAGCAGCTTTGCATAGACACTAGATTTCTCGATAATGGTAGGCCAGGATGATTAGTTCTCTATGGCATCCATTGGATAGGATGATTCGTTCTCCTGTGCACAGGATGATTAATTCTCCTATCGAGGCTTCCCACCCATGCAGTCTGGGACTCATGGGAAGTACCTCTCATCTGATCAATGAGTAGGAAAATGAGGATAGGGACCATAGTAGTTCTATCGATGGAAGCATTGTTGTATCTATGGTACTCCCTATGCTAGGATGACCTCCATTGATCTGGGAGCAATGATTCTAGTCTGGGACCAGTGAGAGTGGTACACACTCTAAAACTGAATTTGGGTCAGTAGAGGACTGATCTAGGACCAGTGAAAGTGGTACACACTCTAGAGTGACTTTGGGTGAGTGGAGGATGGTATGAGACATCCTCGATCACTTCTTCTTCTTCATAGTTCAAGCAGAGCAGATCAGGGGTCAAGTTGTACAAGGCAGTGCATTTGATTTACTGAATAGTAGCGATGGTCAGAATAATTGCAAATGGAGTTCTCCCTAGTTGAGAGGGAGTGTTAAAATTGGAAACTAGGGCCAAACTCCATGTGGGTCATCTTATTCATGGGTGATGATATTTTTCCTAGGTTCCTCTCATCGATAGGTGTAGGATTGATCTAAAGATCATCCAATTCCGATAAGTATCTATGGATATATGAATTTATTTTGATTATTGACAAATTATCAATGTCGGTCAGCAACTTATGTAGGCTCAGACGCCCAACAAACACATCTATTCACCTTCAACGTTTGGATATAAATACAGGATGACTCCTCCTCATTTGGTCACTCACTTCTCATATTATCTCTCTCTCTCTCTCTCCTACGTAGAAAAAGAGTCTCTTCTCTTTCCTACGTAGAAAGGCTCTCTCTCTCACACGTGTGAAAAGAAGGATGCAGATTTCTTGGACTTGTGCACGGCGAAGTCTTGGACTGATGCACGGCAAAGTCTTGGATTGGTGCACGGTGAAGTCTTTCACTGATGTGCGGCGAAGTCTTGGACTAGTGCACAGCGAAGTCTTGGACTGATGCGCGGCAAAGTCTTGGACTGGTGCATGGCAAAGTCTTGGGCTGATTCATGGTGAAGTCTTGGACTGGTGCATGGCAAATTCTTGGACTGGTGCATGGTGAACGACTCATTAGTGGAGACTTGACGAGTTCGGTCTAGGGTTTGTTGCTGCTGATATAAATCAGATCTTTGTACTATTTCTCTCTGCTAAATTATTGAAGATAAAAGAAGATTTGATCAAAGGATTTCCCCATATTGGGGTTTTTCCCTAGCTAGCTACCACATCTTGTGTCTCTTGTCTTGGCTTGTTTTCTGTTGATTGTTTAAATGTTCTATATCCACTTTACTTAATGTACATGTGATTGCTAATCTATGGATAATAATAAGAAAGATAAGTAAAATTCTCTAAGCATATAACATACCATAACTTAACATTTCCAAACGGCAGCAGACAACACATAGGTGGATGCATCTTTTTCAATAATGCATCGAGAGATGATGGCATTATGGACTTGGACTGGTATTTGGAAAGAAACGGATGAAGGTAATGGGGGATGTTCTGATGTATCAACTAGGAAGATAATCAAACGATCATTGAAAGGATCTACTACACCCAAAGCAGTTAGTAGAGCTTTCTTTTGAGATGGGCATGACTGGAGGACTTCCAGCGTCGACATGGCAATAGGTGATTTTGCCAAGTCATCTACTATATTGTATGTATGGGTAGCTCAGTTGGAAGTCACGTTACGACATAATGGTCCCTTGGGGATCTTAGGAATTTCCTCAACTTTAGGTTGAGGGATCTGTAGAGGACCGTTTGGTGTCGTAAGAGGCTCAGTAGATGCTTTGGTTTTGGACGCAGTTGCGAAAGAAGTCGATGGCTTGTCATATTGATGCAATCGAGTTTTCAGGTTGATATCATGGGTATTAACCTTATCAGAATTCATCATGAGGATCTAGTAGTCACCAGGACCAAAAGGTTGGCGGGGATGGGCTGCTGGACCTCGCGAAGGTTAAGAAACAAAAAATCCTTGTTGAGGGAAAGGATTTGTAAGCACTATCGGTTGAGATGGCGAGGGATTCTAAGGCGATTGTTGGATGGGCGGTTAACCTCTAGAAGTTGCTTGAGCTTCCCACATTTGGTGCATCTGGGGTAAGAGAGGACACTCATGTGTATAATGGTCGTGTACACGACAACATGCACAAGGCTTGTTCATACGAATAGCCTTGTTCTGCTTGGACTGGCTTCCCTGTTGCTGGTTATTGGTGTTAGGTTGGTTCCCCTTGGGTTCACTAGGTTGATTACCTTGATTACCCTCGTTACCCTTGTTACCTTTCCCCTTATTCTTTTTCTTTGAATTTTGGGGATTGGTCGCACTCTACTATGCAAACACTTGGCCCTGAGGGGGCAGTGGCTACTAGGGCTGAGGATGCATGGGAGGTTGCAGCGCTAATGCTTGAGGGGCTGGAGCACTCGGCTATGCATAGGGATAAGATGGTGGAGGAGCAATGGTTTGGTAGATAGGATGAGCATTGGCTAGCCCTGAAAACATGTTCCTAGCAAGAGGGTCATAAGTGTTGGAGGAATTGGTGCCCCCCTTGCAAATAGCCATAACTCTACTAAGTATATGGTGAAGGATGTGAAATGGATCCAATGATACCGTCGGCGGCGTAATATGCCCCTGGTGCATTGGCACCTCTAGGACGAGGGAGGTCTAGAATGATGGTATAGACATAACCAAATTGTGCATAAATCAAGTCATATCTCATAGCAGGTTGAAGAGATTCTTCCTCTCTCTGAGGAAAATAGGATGTGAAATCTTTTCCAATGGGTGATAAAAGGCTCCTAAGAAACCAATCAAGATAGACATGGTCTTCGAAGGGTAGGGCACGACATGTTCTCCTCCTTCTACACCATTCCTGAACATGATCAGAAAGACGGGTAGCAGAGGACTGACAAAATGATGTCAAGATCTCTATACCAATGTCATATCAGAGAGGTAACTGAAAATATGAGAGGAATGCTTTAGCAAGCATCATGAAAATGGAATGAGATGCGGTGGGATGGTCTATATACCATTTTGCAGCATCTCCACTAAGCGTGCATTGGAATAGTCGAAGATGAATGGAGTTGTTGGTGATAGAATTAGATGAACCCACATGTGGAAGGAGCGGACATGATTAGTAGGGTCCTCTCCAGAATTACCCTCAAACTTTGGTATGTAGGAGGGAAGCTTAGTCGGCATAGCATGCCAACCATCATCGTAGAGTATAGGGTCATTTATCAACTGGCTAAAATCCAGGAGGCTTAAGCCAGCCATAAAAGGGAGCATGGGGGCTGCAGGAATGGTTCCTGATATAGTTCCGCCAGATGTAACCATTGGAGTAAAACCGGATCCAACACCAGGTTGGGTTCCTACACCAGCAATGGGTCTATACATGGTGATGATATGTGGCGAAGGAGGCTTAGAGTCAGATGAGGAATCAGATGAACCAGGAGAAGACTTGGTATGGGGACTCAGGGGACTATGAATTTGAACCCTGCGGGGAGGAGTAATATGCCCAAATGAAAACTAGGGATGAAAGCCTAATAGTCTCCATGACAAATGCCTTGGTGGAGAGATGGTGGTAAGACATAAGTGACACGAAAATGGTGAAAGGAGATCAACAATATGTTTTTGTCTCTATGTGGGGAGATAAATTAATTAAGTTATGTCTTGGCTTGGCAGTGTAAACCAAGTTCCCTTCACTTTAGATGTTCTTGTGTGTGTAAGTGTGCTTATTAATTAAGACCTGATCGTGTTTGAAAAAAGAAAAAAGATTGTTGAAAATAAACTGAAATTGAAAACAGAAAATGAACAACAAATCAATCAACTAAACCCCACCCAAACTAGGTTTGTAAAAACTCTACTAGTTGGTGGAAAAATCAATTGAAAATACACTAAAAAGGTCAAGAGATCTAAGTGTCGATGTGACTAGGATCAAATGCACTATGGTACTGAAAGTGGTGCGGTGACAGCAAAAAACCAGAGAGGAAAATCGTTGCAAAAAGATAGGGAGATGGGTGTAAAACCTAGGGAAACCGATGGGACCCTAAGGCCAATGACAAAACAAGGTTTAAGATGAAACTTTGTATGGAAATGGCCTATCTTTGAAGATCTAAAATAGAAGGGTAAAAGTCTGGAAAATATGGCTGAAAGTGTTGTAGAAACTCAGACTTATTACTCAGCTAAACTGTTCCTATAAAGGTGGAAGCATACTAGAAGCCCTAAGGGGAAAAATTCCACTTCGACGAGTAAATCAGAGTACATCAAGGCTGAATCGGGGTGAGGATAGTGATCAACCAACCTTGCAGACAACTCTCGTCGAAACCCAGAAACAGATCTAAAAAAATCCCAGAAACCCTAAAAATCATAGGTACTAACATGATTCTAGGGAGATCACACTTTTTGGGCTGAAAGGTGCGTGCTAGACCTCCAGATCACACTTTTGGGAAAGAAAAGTGTGATTTATATTCCTTGATTCCCAGTCGGCAAGTCTCGGAAAAAATTGTTGTCTCTGTCGCGGCTAGTTCTTTTGACCCGTGGAAAAGAGCAGAACTTCTAGAAATTAGAAATTTTAGAGATCTAGGGAGAGAAAGCTAATAAACAACATTAAGGCATTGAGAAAAAAAAAAAAAAAAACCCTAAGCTGAAAACTGAAGGTCACCCAAGTTTTTGGATCAGAAGTAAAAACACAGTGGAGTCGCCAATTTTGTTATAGTGTTTTCTTCTCAAAGGTGTACGGAAAGAAATCACCTAAGACTGTGGATGACAAACAATCTCAACAATATAAATGGTTGCTAAACATTGTAGATCTACAGCAAATGATAGAAACAAAACCTGCCAAAGTCTTGATCTATGCCACAATCATAGTTAAACAACAAAATGAAATAATAATAAATGTGGGTTTCTCCAATAATCCAATGGAAACCAGATATACAAAGAATAGATTTTATTAAATAACACTTGTGAAGGGAATAAATAAATGTTACAAGTCCCCCTCTATGGGATGGGTTCTTGGCTATCCTCAAAAATCTTCAGCTTGTGTAGAGTCTCTCTCCTCTATACCATGTAAACCCAACAAATAAAATGTTTGAGCTCAATGAGAACTCAAATGGAAAGAAAAGTGGTGTGCAGCAGTGATAATAATCAGAGTTACAACAGTGAGTGCAACAATGAAAATAATCAAAAGTGAATAATGAATGGAAAACCCTTCTACTTATAATAAAATATTGAGTTATCCTCGAATAATGAGAAATAATAAAATATTATTAACTTCATTCTAGGAATAACCACTTGGAATATTTTATTATATTTTATTAGGAGGGAAAAAGTATTTAAACTTTTATTTAGAAATGTAAATAAATAAATGATTTATTTATGATCTCAAGAAATATGGTTAAGGAATAATGAATAAATATGATTTATTTAATTATTCCTGAAGGATTTAGTCAAACTTGGCAAGGAATAATAATTAAGTAGTGATTAATTAATTATTCCTAGAGAAAACATTATTTGTTTATTTTTCATAATTGGGTCAAATATGGGAAGGCATATTAATTAATCAATGGTTTAATTAACTATTCCTAGAAAAAAATTAAAGAAATAGTGATTTATTTAATTATTCTTCATGGGTTTAATTATACTACCTAACAAATGTGGTTTATTAAGTAATTTCTCACAGTGAAAGCAATTTTACTATGGTAAAATTGGCCTTACATGGTGTACTTCGATCCATCTAGGAAATTAGGCTAGATGATAAAATTTTCGGTGATAACAATAAGAATGTTTCTTGCATTTTCAAGTTTTCGACATTTCAAAGTTTATGAAATGGATGTAAAATATGCTTTCCTTAATGGAGATCTAGAAGAAGAAGTATATATTGAACAACCAAAAGGATTAATTTTGGGGAGTGATGAAAACCTTGTATGCAAACTCAAAGAGGCTTTATATGGGCTAAAACAAGCTCCGCGAGCATGGTATTATCATCTTGACAAATATATTCAACAAAGAGGTTTCCAAAAGGATGCGCAGACAACAACTTGTACACAAAAGTTGAGGATGATAAACTGCTAATTATTGTTGTTTATGTTGATGATATCATCTTTGGTAGTAATGAAGAATCTATGAGTCAAAACTTTGCTTCTGTTATGCAACAAGAATTTAAAGTGTCTTTACTTGGGGAACTAACATATTTTCTTGGTTTACAAGTGAAATATGCAAAATATGGCATCTTTCACTCACAAACGAAATATCTCAAGTAGATTCTGAAGAAGTATGGGATGGAAGATTGCAAACCTCTATGTACTCCCATGATGACAGGATGTAGCCTCAATTCTAATGATGAATCTCCCTTAATAAACCAACCAGAGTACAAGTATATGATTGTAAGTCTGCTTTATCTAACAGGTACCAGACCATATATCATGCATGTAGGTGGGATTGTTTGATGCTTCCAAGACAATCCAAAGGAATCACATCTTCATGCAGTAAAGAGAATATTCAAATATCTCCAAGGAACACAAGACTTTGGTCTATGGTATCCTAAAGACGCAGATCTTACCCTTCTTGCATACACAGATGTGGATTGGGCTAGAAATGTTAATGACCAAAAAAGCAATAGTGGAGGTGCATTTTACATGGGGCCCCAATTGGTACCTTGCTTCAACAAGAAACAAATTTCCATTGCCTTATCTACAGTAGAAGCATAATATGTGGTTGTTGCATATTGTTGCACACAACTTCTCTGGATGATGCAAGCATTACAAGATATACAAATCAAATTTTCTCCACCCATCTCCATCCTATGTGATAATACATGTGCTATTAGTATTTCAAAAAATCTTGTTATGATCTCTAAGACCAAGCATATTCCAATTAAGTATCACTTTCTAAGGGAACAAGTGCTTGAGAAAAAGGTTAAATTGGAGTATGTTCCCTCCAAAGAACAAGTTGTTGATACGCTTACTAAACCTCTTCCCAGAGAAGCATTTGAATATCTCAGACAGAAACTAGGAGTTCTCTGTGCCTCATTTTGTTGTTAATCTAGTATGTTCAGTCTACAGGTGAAAATTCAAAAGTTTTCTTTTTGTGCGTGGGTTTCATGAAGTATAGTCATGTATATACGTGAGTTTCTTTGTAGAAAGTTGTGTATGTTTTTCTATAATAGAAAAATAGTGGGACAGACACAAGATCAACCTCTGACATGCTACTGACAACTATGATTTGATTTTTCTTGGTCTGGTGTTGATGGGTATAGTCTGTTGATATGGTATTGAGTTATGGTTTTCTCATTGATATTTATCTTATTGATGAATATTCTTTGATGAATGAGCTGTTGACAATGAATAGGTAGCACAGGTTCAGGGGGAGCATCAGCTTTGCAGAATATAATGAATTGTTGGCATTAGGGTTGTTGAATTATGCTACTATTAAGATCTTTTGGTCTCAGTTATTAATGTCATATCTTTCATTTGATGTAAAGGTCATGTGGAAACCTAATATGTGATAATTGCCATATTCATTCATGTATGGACTTTTGAGGTCATGTAAAATATGTAACCCCACTTAGTTGGGTGGTAGTGTCAAAAACGTAATCCCACTTGGTCAGGTGTTTGAGTCAAATATGTATCCCCACTTGGTTGGGTGATTGATATAAGTATGAGTCCTTGGTGATAGGAAGGTCATACTCAGTTGAGTTATAGAGTCATGTTCTTCATTTGAAATATTTTTGAAGATTCAACATGTGCTTAGGGGGAGCATGGACAATATCGTGCAAATCAGATTCAAAGGGGGGGCTTTGATTTTCCCTTTGCCCTTGATGTCAAAGGGGGAGGGTATCTTGGTGTTTGAATGATGGTTATTTGATGTATCTAACAGGTTTCTACCGGTTGAGGTGATCAACACCAACATGGTTGCCATCAAGTCCAAAGGGGAAGATTGTTGTCATTATATGCATGTGTTGTCCTTGATGGAAACTCACTTGTAACAGAATAAGTATATGGTAACTAGATGAATCCACAGGTCAGTTCAGAGGTGACAGAGTGATGGAACAAAATAATAGAATGATGGGAAAAAGGTTTATAGATCAGAATTAGAAGTTTGATAAAGCTGAATATTTGAATATTTATACGTGGGTTCGTCAACACCAAGTTGCGTATACATGCAAGTACAAAGAAGTAAAATCGTGTACATGTTGGCCCACTAATTTAAGAATAGAAAGGGTCCTTGCCATGGTATTAACCCACAATATTGAATGTAGTAACAGTTACTTAATCCCATCCAAGGTTACCACCGACACTAGTGTAGTTTTTGACTCATGGTATTGGCTAAGGATCTAACTATATAAGGAGGTGAAGATCAAAGTTCTAAGTCTGCATGTGAAATGATTTTTGATGAATACTTCAATCTGAAGTATATTTTCATTGTAAGGGCCATAGTTGACAGATAGATCTGAAATAATTATGCACCAATGAATACAATGATGGATTAGGATCATGAGACCTGAAATTATTTTCCATTGTATGATCTACTCATGGATTGAATAGATCTAAGTATTGATGCATTTTTTTATCTATGAATACTATGATCTGGGCCTTTCTAAAGTTCTGAAGAGTTACACAATTTTAGTTCAAAATTTGAAGATTTGTACATAGGTTGGTCTCGATTAAGTCGCATATACACGCGTGTTCGTTTCTTCAAATTCGTGTAAATAAAGCAAGGGTTTATGTTCATAAATGACTGATCAACCTGATTAGTGGTGTTGTATCTCTGTTGTCAATGATGTCCTCATGTTGATCTGGGTTGAGTGATAATGTCTGAAGTAGAACCGATTGAATGATGAAGTTGAATTTGGTTTCATGTTGATTGGTTGAAAAGATTATTGATGTTGCTAACTATATGAGGGTTCTGTAAGCTAATGGAATATTTTAGAATAACTCTGGTCAACTCTTTGTCTAATTCAGAATTACATGTTTTTAATATATTGATATCTGTACGTAGGTTGTTCTACAGAAAAGTGCATATGCACGTGGGTTGCCATTAGTGAAGTAGTGTATACATGTTGGCATATGAATGATAAGTGTTATAGTTGATTCCATGTATTGATGTAGTATTTTGATTTTAGTTATGTGTTCTGGTTACAGTGATCTCACTATTTTGTTTGAATTAATTTGGTGTTTGCTTTAGTTTATCTACAAGTTGTGATGTATTAAAGCAGGTGGATCTAGTGTGAAAATTTATGAACCGTGGTCTACAGATGCTGCTAAGGATTGGATCCTTTAGTGAGAAAGTCGAAGCTCCCTGCCAGTAGTAGTTTGTAATTAAATCATGGGGTTGGAGCTCCCTTCCTGTAGGATCTGGAGAATGAGTGAACGTTGTACCCTTTAGTAGGTGGGTACCTGCGTACTGGCATGAGTCTACACTAGTACAAGAATGTAAGAATTTTTTTATATTAATAAGTTTGAAGACTAAGGCGACAACAGCAGTGGTTTTCTCCCACATTGGGTCCCCCCTTAAATACTCATGTTCATGTGTGTTTCTTTTGTGTGATACTTTATTCGTTCTTACTGCACCTGCTTACTGCTTATCAAATGCCTGATAAATATCTTACATTCTGGTTTAAGTTTAACAGATAAATAGTTAGTTTTTCTACAAGTTTACTAAGCATATGCTAGTTTATTTTACAACAGTCACGTACATACATGAATTGGGTTCAGTAAAGTCACATACACATTTCAGAAAAGAAAAATTGTGAGTTTTTAAAACACTGATTCAACCCCCTCCCCCACTCAGTGTTTTTCCCAAAAACATTCTCATTTGTGATTATAGCTTCTTTTTTCGTAGAAATAGATTTCAAATGTTTTCTAGATTAAATTTACAAGATTTCATGGATTAAATTTACTCACTTTTGTAGATTAGAGATCTCCATGCTTTCATAGATTAAGTTTACATGTTTTCCTAGATTGATTTTCCAATGCTTTCCTAGATTAAATCTTCAATGCTTTTATAGATTAATATTTCATTTCATGTCAATTAATTTTTTTATAGAATAGAAATTTCTTTCATTGCAATTTTTTTTTTTAGAATTGAAAACTAAACTCTTAGCATAAATTGTGTCGTATACTTCACAAGTTTACTTTAACACCTTCCTCCCACATCTACCCAAGCAACTGGCTAGTCAAGGTAAATATGTGATGAGAGGCCACTATGATATGATTCGACCTCCTAAGTCATGTTAAGGAAGTGGAACCAATTGAAACACCATACAAACATCCAACATCATCATTAGGACCCTCAGGAACCAATCCAAACTTTGTGCCAACCAGCCCCTGGGTCCCACTGACATTTTGGACTACTTGACCTTTGGACACTCTCATGCTATGTGCATGCTAGTGTCCAAGGACCTCTAAATGCTCTCACAAGCGTCCAAACCAACATCCAAGGAATCTTTTTGTCAATGTTGTGCCATCGTCCCCAAGATTTGAGCCACTTTTTTAGGCCTAGAGCCCATGTCACTACCCAGAATTGAAACACATCTACATAACAGTAAAATAATAAGGAATTTATAGTCTAAATGCAATCACTTGAATGAGACCTTTATTGGACCCCTACTAGCAATGATAGGCATTTTGTCAAACATATCATGAATATGTAATCTATAGGTGTAAACAACATATCTAAACATAAGGGTCTCATACTTAGCTAAGAATCGCTAAGAAACATTGATGCCTCAACACATCAATTGTCACTTCATCCATTAGGTTATAACTACGTTGATCATTCATTCACAAGTAAAAACATGATGAGATCCATACATAGCTATTATCATAAAACACATATATAAACAGCATAATAGTAGAATAAATACCAATGAAATCACAGTCATATAAACCACATATAATCTAGTATAATACTCATATAAATACAAGGAGAAATAACCTCATATTGATTATGCGAAATCCAAACCTGGGATGAAAATTCCACCTTCCACCCAACCGTAGAATGGCTAAGCAAACTCTCTCTTCAATCTTTCACCCCCATGCCATATTCCAAGCATGAATGTGGGATCTCATGGAACACATTAATCCAAAACCATCTAGGGCTTCTAGAGGCCATTCACCTCAACCCATCAAACAATGGTTCCACCTTATGGTCGGAAATCACAAAACCATCATTAGATTGGTCTCTATCCAAGCCTTCCAGGGCTTCTAGAGAATTTTTTCCAACCAAGTCTTCCAGGACTAGTAATTCAACCCACGACTTCCGTCGGGCTTCCAGAGAATTTTTCTAACCAAGGCTTCCAGGACTAGTAACTCAACCCACCAAGGGCTTCTAGAGCATTTGTCCAAGCAAGGCTTCTAGGACTAGTAACTCAACCCAAGCTATTATAGGGCTTCTAGAGTGTTTTTCCAACCAAGGCTTCAAGGGCACTAGGGGAATTTGAGGTCTAAAATGGTTGTCCTAAAGAAATTATAAAATAATAGTGGAAATAGTATAATAAGATCATCTTACATCCTCAAATATTAGAGGGAAAAAATAAAAAACTAATTTTTCAACTCATATTTTCAGCTTATCTCCCTATGGATTTACTCAAATTTTGAGCGAGAACACTCATTGGATGAAAATTTTGATTCTTCATCCAAGGCATACCCATGTTGTATACGTTTGATGGAACCTAGTACATGAAAATTAAGAAATACATGAAAAATTTGATTGTAATCACGGTTTTTCATGTATTTCTCATTTTTCATGTAGCAGTGTCAATCAAAAGTATGCAACATGAGTAATATTTGAATGAGGAATCAAAATTTTCATCCAACGAGTACTCCTGCTTGCAATTTGAGTAAAACATTAGGGAGATAAATTGAAATATTAGTTTTATTATTTTATTATTTTTATTATTTTTTCTTTTTTAGTCAAAAAATGGTGAATCATCCCCCACGACTGACATCATCATATTGAATCTTATTGGTTCTTATAAAGTTTATTTTGGTTGTACATTTTTCTTAGGAGGCCCATTTTAGACCTCAAAATTCCTCTAATGACTAATAACTACCCCCAAGCTAAGGAAACATGAGAACCACCCAAAACAAAGAAAGGAAATAAACCCCCAATCTCCATTGCTGTCCAGGAAATGACAAGGCTAGGAAATCCACTATCAATCTAGGAAATCCTTCATGCCAGTGACAGATCATGACCAAAAATCCACATGCATATGCCATGCATTCCAAAAATAGTGAGGAAAACATACATGCAACTCGGTACCTACAAGAAAATATCGTTGTAGTTACTAATCTTGATGTCGTCTTATGCTTTCCTACTCTTCCTTTTCCTTCTTGCTTCAAAAATCCAAGTATGCCACGCCCTGCAAGAGTGCTCTAAGAAACTCTAAGTATCCAAGAGTATGAGAGAGAGAGAATAATGAGAGAGCTCCAAAATGAACTGACAAAAGGTTACCAACTGATCCTTAGAGGCCTTTTTATGAATGAGGCCTCTATTTTCTTTATTTTCCATTATTTTTCTTCATTTTCTTCCTCACATGCAACCTGTGACCTCTCACCTCCCTTTTCTCCTAATTTCCATTATTTTCATAAATAAATGTGACAAAAAATGTCATGTTTCCTTTCCAAAGCCTTATCCACTACCTTTTTCAATTTCCTTAGCGATAAACAACCAAATAAACACCTCTAGGATGTCTTTCCCAACATTCAGCTTGTAATAAGTGTCCCATCAACCTTGGTTACTATTTTTCCTTTATTAACTTTTATTACATGGAATTTTGATCAGGGTTGGTACAGAACCCTCCCCCTTGGGGGAACACTGTCCTCAATTTTCAACAATACCTATAACCACAAAACTGTTGTAAACAAAATATATTATCGATGGACCTTTATAGCTTAGCTTGTTGTAGTATTTACAATGATCAACCTGCTGAGAAGCAAACCAACATGAAAACATAACAATGCAACATCATAATGACATGGCACCCATACCTCTTATTGTAGCTTTATAACATAGCTTGTGGCGATATTTACATCCATATACATATGTACATATACCAAAATCACCAAACATATACCAAAACATATACCAAGACATATACCAAAACACCACGCAAAAACTGCTTTGCCTCAACTGACAAACAAGTAAGGATACATAGCCCGCATCTAATCCACCATTTCCCATGTATCTTCATCAAGCCCAAAGTGCTTCCATTACACCTTAACTTGCTCGATTTCTCAATTCAGGAGCATGAGCACCTTTTTATGCAATATACACTGAGGCTCTGGCTAGAATTATCCATCTAGTTCCACCTGTAATACAGACAAGTAAATCACATGATCAACATCTTGAACATACTTCTTAAGTAATGACACATGGAAAACATCATGTACTTTCACTGTTGGAGGCAGTGCAAGTCGATAGGCTACTAGTCCAATCCTCTCAATAATGTTGAAGGGTCCACAAAACCATGGTGCCAACTTGGCACATGCATTAGGGGAATTTTGAGGTCTGAAATAGGACTCCTAAGAAAAATGTACAACCAAAATAAACTTTATAAGAACTAATAGGATGCAAGATGATGATGTCAACCATGGGGGGCGATTCACCATTTTTGGAGTAAAAAGGTAAAAATATTAAAAAAATAATAAAATAATAAAACTACTTTTTCAACTCGTATTTTCAACTTATCTCCCTAAGGTTTTACTCAAATTTCAAGTGGGAGTATTCGTTGGATGAAAAATTTAACTCCTCATCCAAGGAGCATCCATGTTGCATACTTTCAATGGATCTTGCTACACGAAAAATGAGAAATACATTATAAAACGTGATTGGAATCATGTTTTTCATGTATTTCTCATTTTTCATGTAGCGAGGCCCATCAAAATTATACAACATGGGTACTCCTTGGATGAGAAATAAAATTATGCATCCAATGAGTGTTTCCACTTAAAATTTGAGTAAACCCATAGGGAGCTAAGTTGAAAATACGAGTTGAAAAAAAACAAATTTTTCTTTTTTCCCTCTAAAATTTGATGATGTAATATAATCTTATTTTATTATTTCCTCTATTATTTTATATTTTCCTTAGAAGGCCCATTTTATACCTCAAAACTCCCCTAATGATCCAATCCATATGGAGTTATTCTTCAGTTTTATGTGCAGGTACACCTGTTCCCCAACCTTCACTCCTTGAACAACCTATTCTGATCTACATAGATTTTATGCCTACCATGTGCTTCCTTTAGATTCTTCTTGATCACTTGCATTTCTTCTTCCAAGTCTACCAACATATCTAGTCTAATCAACACCCTGTTAATTGGATCACTCCAACTAATAGGAGTATTGCAACTCTGCCCATACAATGCCTCAAACATACTCATCCTCAATGACTCCTGATAACCATTGTTGTATGAAAACTCAACCAAGGAAATATACTCCTCCCACTTCCATTGTTGATGCATCACATACATCCTCAACATGTCCTCCAATATCTTGTTGACCCTCTCTGTCTGTCCATTGATCTGCAAATGATAAGTTGTACTGAAGGCCAACTTTATGCCCCAACCTGCAAACAACTCCTTGAAAAACTTGGAAGTGAACTTTGTATCCCTGTTTGACACAATATTTTTTGGAACACCATGCATTCTAAACACATCTTTGATAAATACCTATGCTACATTGCTAGATGAGAATGTAGACTTCACTGGAATGAAATGTACAACCTTTGTCAATCTTTGTATAGTAACCATGGTGGAATCATGTTGTCTCATTGCCCTCAGAAACCCTGTGATGAAGTCCATGGAAATGAGCTCCCATTTCCATTCTAGAATCACAATCGGCTGTATCAATCCTCCTAGATTTTTTCACTCTGCCTTCACACGTTGACAATCAAAACACCTAGACACGAACTCTGCTACATCCCTCTTCAAGTTTGGCCAATAATACAATCTCTTCATTCTTGTTAGTGCCTTATGATAACCTGAGTGACCCAAATATGGTTTCGCATGAAACTCCCTCAAGATCATCTTCTCGAGATCAATATTGTCTGGCACATATATCATGTCTCTGAACCTAACCAATCCATTTGCTGTAAGGAAATAGTCCACATCCTATGCACCTATACTTGTACATGTACTATCACCTGTACATGTACTCTGTTTCAATCTGTGTATAATCTCCATATATATGACATCTTTCTGACTTTCTTGTAAGAACCTATCCTGTAAGTCTATCTCGCAGGAGCTCATAGTTGCTAAGTGATTTACTTGTATCCACCTGCTAAGAGTATCTGCCACTTTGTTCTCTTTTTCTTTGATATATCTAATCTCAAAATCGAACTCACTAATTGTAGCCAACCACCGAGCTTGCCTACCATTCATATTCATTTGGTCAAAGAGGTAATGCAAACCACTATTATCACTCATCAATGTAAACCTCCTACCCACAAGATAGCACCTCCACATCTTTAATGCATGTATGATTGCTGCAAACTCAAGATCATGTGTTGGGTAGTTTTGCTCAATCTTGTGCAATTTTTGTGAATCATAGCATACCACCTATCCATTCTACATAAGGACTCCACCAAGTCCTTTCTTGTAAGCATCTGTGCATACCACAAAATCTTTTTCCGGATCTGCAATATTTAACATTGGTGCATGTGTCAACAACTACTTAAGCTACTCAAAACTAGCCTCACACTCCTTTGCCCATTCAAACTTCTTATGTTTCCTCTGCAATGACATGATAGGATAAGAAATATGTGAGAATTTCTTGATGAACCTCCTATAATAGCCTTCTAACCACATGAAATACCACATATTGTTTACATTATTTGGAGCTACCTACTCCATGATGGCCCTTATCTTTTCTGGATCTACTGAAATTCCCTCCTTGGAGAAAACATGCCCCAAGTAACATACCTTAGTCTAAAAGAAACTACACCTACTGAGATTAGCATACAACTAGTGCTCTCTCAATAATCTCAACATTGTTGCTAAATGCTCAGGATGCTCTTCCTCATTTTTAGAATATACCAATATGTAATCAATGGACACAATAACAAACTTAACCAAACACGGACACAACACACTATTCATCAAGCACATAAATGTAACTAGAGAATTAGTCAAACCGATGGAACTAAAACAAACTCATAATGCCCATACCTGGTCTAGAAATTCGTATTGTAAATGTCCTCCTCTTTGATGCATACCTGGTGATATCCAGATCTCATATCAATCTTCAAGAACACTGTTGCTCCCTTCAACTGATCAAACAAGTCATCAATTCTCAGAAACAGATACATGTTCTTGATGGTCACTTTGTTAAATTTCTTATCGTCAATGCACAATCTGAGAGTACCATATTTCTCCTTCACAAACAATACTAGTGCGCCCCATGGTGATACACATGACCTAATGTATCCCTAGTCCAACATTTCCTTCAACTATAGCTTCAACTCAACCAACTCAGGTGTGCTCATCCTGTAAGGTGCTTTTGATGTTGGAGATGCCCCTGGCACCAACTCAATAGAAAATTCTATGTCCCTGTGAGGTGGCAACTTTGTAATGTCTTTAGTAAATACATCCTTTAATTTCTGTAAAACTGGGTACCTTTGCAAAACATATTCATCCTAAACTTCCTTACCTTTGTCACTAGAAATGTGCACTGAAAATAATACACACCCTTCCCATGTCTGCGCTTTTCTTGCATAGTTGTCACCATCCTAATTGATGTGGCTTTCTTATTTCCTTGCAAGACTCTTAGTTCCCCATTATCATCAACACATTCAATGGATTTGTCATAAAAATCCGCCTTGGTTCTATGAAGCTACAACCAATCCATGCCCAACAATATATTGTATGATCCCAATGGTAATACATTCAAATGTGTTGCAGTAGGCATACCATTCAAATCAAATGCACAAGCTCTTACCCAATGATGAAATCACTTCTTTATACCTATAGCCAACTACACTAACCAAGATTTTGCATGAAATTCCTTACTCAAACCACACTTATCCACCAATTCAGGAATAATATAGCTATAATTAGATCTAGGGTCAATCAAAATAGAAATAAATTAATCACAAAGATTACCATCAATCTCAATGATAAATGTTTGATGGCCTTCTTGTTTGTTATCCAATGTTTCATAGATATGAGGAACACTCTGACCAACATCCCCAATAGTATGTGAGCCTTGTGTACTATATATTTGAGGCCTAACACCCTAATTCTATGGACAATCTCTCCTGCGATGATCTTTTCCACAAGTCCAACACTTTATGGGCTTCCAGCCTCCACCCTTATTCTACTCCTCATATCAATGCCCCTGTCCTATATCTGATGCATTGAACTTCTTATATGGTGCAATATTCTCTTTATTATCTGTACCCTGAGGTCTTTCTCTCTTTATTTCCCATTTTACTTTGTTCTTTTCATTACCTTTGTAATCTAGATTAGTCTCAAATTTGGGCTTTGATTCTTCATAGTAGTGCTTTAACTTCCATATGGCCTCCTCCAATGATATAGGCTCATCAAACTCAATTATGTCTTTGAATGCAACTGGTAATCCACTAATGAACCTATAAATATTAGCCTTTTCCTCTATCAGGTAAGGCACATACCTCAATAACTCCAAGAACCTGCTAGTGTACTCATCATCTGTCATTGGTCCCATCTTTAGCTCATAGAATTATTTTTCCCTATCATCAACGTATCTCTCTGAGAAATACTTCTTCTTGAATAGCCGCTTAAACTCACTCCAAATCAAATATTCCTCATATATACATCTGACATTCTTCACATATTCCCACCAAATGTATACTTTACCTTTGAGACAAAATGTAGCTACTTTGACTTTCATGTTCTATGAATATGTTAGAAAATTATATATTACGGAGCAATGGAACACATAAAATATTGCAGAAATATAAACACATAAAACACACAAAACAAGAGAGACACAGATATACGTGGTTCACCCAGTTTGGGCTACGTCCACCCCGAACAGCCATTCCTTCCTTTCTATTATCCAGCAAAATGAAGAGACACAACCTACAGCAAATCCGCTGTAATATCCTCTGTTTTCTCTCACAGTCTCACCACTCTGTTTCTTGCTCACAGAATACACATCTTTTTTTTTACTGCCTCAAATACAATGCCCTCATACAAAGAGAGGGGTTGCCTTCTAGGACAAAAAACCCTAAACTAAACATAAGTTCTACCGTTAGATCATCCGCCTAATGAACGGCCCAGATTGACTAGAAATTACTATACTTTTACAAGGAAAATTTACAATTGTTTTTAGCTTCAGTGGCGCTGCCCCCGAAACCCCCCGCCAGGGGGGGGTTCCCAAAGGTCGCAGCCACCCCCCCCTGGACCCCCCCTGCAGCAAATAATTTATGGGTGGCGTTGCCGCCCCCATTTCGAACTGGGGTCCTATGTGGCGATACCTTTGAATATAGAAGATAATCAGGTTCCACACCCAACAATCTCCCACTTGGAGACTGATTGTAGCAACTCCACCGCTGCTCCATTTGCTGGACAATGACTCCTCTTTGGACCTGGCTGTTTCTCATCTTCATCATCATCCTTGAAGACCAACTGAAACTGAGCATATTCTCAGTTTCTCCCTGGTTACAACTTTTGTTAGCATATCTGCAGGATTCTGGCTAGTGTGTATCTTTTCCAGCTTCAACCCTCCATCTTCCAACACTGATCGTATGAAATGGTACTTGAGATGTATGTGTTTAGTCCTGGAATGAAATGCTGAGTTCTTTGCAAGATGAATAGCAATTTGGCTATCACTGTATAACGTGCCCATATCATGCTCCTTACCCAATTCACCCATAAACCTTTGTAACCAAATCATTTATTTACTAGCCTCTGTAGCAGCAACATACTCTACTTCTGTTGTTGAAAGTGCAACAACACTCTGGATTTTTGAAACCCAACTGACAGCTATTCCTCCAATAGTAAATACATATCCTGTAGTGCTCCTCCTGTTATCTCTGTCACCTGCCATATCTGCATCAACGTATCCCTGTAGAGAAATGTTTGTACCACCAAAGCATAATGCTTGATTTGTGGTACCTTTCAAATATCTGAGAATCCATTTCACTGCCATCCAATGTTCCTTTCCTGGATTGTTCATGTACCTGCTTACAACTCCCACTGCATGTGCAATATCAGGCCTTGTGCTGACCATTGCATACATTAAGCTTCCAACTGCTGATGCATATGGAACTTTAGACATATAATCCATGTCTTCTTGGGTCTTTGGGCACATTTCCTTGCTAATTTTGAAATGACTAGCAAAAGGTGTACTAACTGGTTTTGCATTGTGCATATTAAATCTTTTCAACACCTTTTGTATGTACTCATTCTGAGACAATGTTAATTTGCGATTTTTCCTGTCTCTAGTGATTCTCATACCAAGGATTTGTTTTGCAGCTCCCAAATCCTTCATTGCAAATGAATTTGCCAATTTTTTTTTGAGTACATTTATTTCCTGCATGTTAGATCCTGCAACAAGCATGTCATCCACATACAATAACAATATAATATAGCTGCCATCATTTTGCTTTTTCAGATAAACACAATGATCAGAGTGACATCTAGTATAACCTTCTTCAGTCATAAACTTGTCAAATTTTAGATACCACTGCCTTGGAGCCTGTTTTAAGCCATACAAGCTCTTCTTCAACCTGCACACTAGTTTCTCCTTCCCTTTCACCTCATATCCTTGTGGCTGCTGCATATATATCTCTTCCTCCAAATCCCCATGGAGAAAGACTGTCTTTACATCTAACTGCTCAAGATGCAAATCTTCAGCTGCTACAAGACTTAAAATAGTTCTGATTGAAGTCATTTTAACAACAGGAGAAAATATTTCATCAAAATCAATACCTTTCTTCTGTGCAAACCCCTTCACCACAAGTCTAGCTTTGTACCTCTGTTTTCCTCCATCTTCTTCCTTCAGCCTGTAAACCCATTTATTCTTCAATGTAGTTTTTCCTGCAGGCAACCTGACTAAATCCCAAGTCTGGTTATGCATTAAGGAGTCCATCTCTTCTTTCATGGCTACCTCCCACTTCTTCCTGCTTTCAACCTGCATTGCTTCTTCATAACATTCGGGTTCACCGGTATCAGTCAACAATAAATAATATAATGAAGGAGAGTATCGTTCAGGGGGTCTACTTATCCTGGTAGATCTTCTAACACCACCTTCAGGTGTTTGGGGTGCTTGTTGTTGTTGTGGTGGTTGTTGTTGTTGTGGTTGTTGATTATTATTATTTTCAGGCACCTTTCATTTTTCAGTGATTTCATCAAGAACTGCATATTCCTTGTTTTCCTTTTCCTGTTTCTTTTCCTGCAACTGATTCTTATACAAGACCTTTTCATTGAATATTACATCTCTTCTCCTAATGATTTTGTGATTTTCGTAATCATATAAGCGATAACCAAAATCATTAACACCATATCCAATAAAGGTACATTTATTTGACTTTGCCTCAAGCTTTGTTCTATTTTCATTATCAATATGGACAAAGGCCTTGTTAGAGTCGGTCTAGTAGCCCTCCACTAGAGATCAAAGCTCTTTGCATTTCATGATTAGGTGTCCCATCAGTGTCATCATGTTGCATTCTGTTAGGCATGCCATAATCCCGGTGGAGGGAGTTTGTGTCTTTTATTCCCCTCTTATTTGGCAGTGCTGGTTCAGGTTTGTTTAAGTTAATAAAATCTTCAAAGGGTCATTCATCTTGCTTTAAGTTTTTAGGTCTTAGGTCTAGGGTTGAGTCCATTTTTGTCTTGAGAGGTCATAAAGGACCAGCAGGCCAGAGGGATGTCCTTCATAAAGCATCATTTCAACAATTCTCACTATTGTACAGCTAAATTTTCACCTTGTTTTCAAAACTCTGTTTTTGAAAAACAAAGGTCATTTTCTCATTTTTTGTAAAAATTCTCAAAATTTCAAACTCTCCAAATGTCGAAGTGCAGCCTTGGTCTCCTTTGCCAAAGCACCTTAGAAGCTATCCCTGCAAAAATTTTCAGAAGAAATCATCATTTCAACCAATTTTTCAAAGAAAAGAAACCAAAAGTCAGAGCCAATTAATTCAAAAAGTGTCAACATTCAAAACATTATAAAGTGGGTTTTGGGCAAGTAAAAATCTAAAGGAAGCCTATAAAAGCACATCACTCTTCATTAGCAACTCATTTGCCTCTCACAAGCTAAGTGAATCCTTGCAAAGGCGATTTTAGGAGTTCTTGAGCAAAGTGGGCAGTTTCAGAGGCGCGCTACGCGTCAGGAAGGGCGCGCTACGCGTCAGGGAGCTTTTCTCAGTGTTATTTTGCACGTGCGCTACGCGTCAGAGGGGCGCTACGCGTTGGGCAAGGCGCGCTACGCGTTGGGTTTTCTGCTCAACAAACTGCCAACAAGCCATCAAATCGATTTTTCTCTCAAGCACATTGCAGGTAGGCCTCTCCTTCATGGTTAGATTTGGTTTTGCAAGATGAAAGAGAAAATTAATATGTTCAAATGCTATGAAAATGATAAATCAAAACCCTACATTGTTGTGGAAAATTTAAAGTCTCAATGGTACTAGGGTTTCAAATTTCTCTTGCTGTCCAAGGTTGCCCATTTGTAATCCCTTTTTCCCTCATTTTCATCACCTTTCTCCTTCAAATTTTCCCATGAAATTTCATAATTCTCCTCTCTAAAATTCCTAAAACATACTTAAATTCCCAAACTCTACTTCACTTTAAAATCCCATAATTTTGTGATTTCCCATGCTTTCCTTCCCTAAATTCCTTCTTTATATTTATTGTCCCTAATTCCCTCATGTTACCCTATCCCTAACAATTCCCTTGTATTTATGTCCCCTTGGTAACAGCATTTGAAAAGTCAAACAGCAGTTAATTGGGTGCAAAGTCAGCAATACATTTCAGCTATCTTGCCTTCAAAACCATGTCAGAAACCAAATCAGATTATCAGCAGAGTTATGACAGTGATTCAACACCAGAGGTAGAAGTGCCAAGGAGGCATCACAAGGGTGGTAAGGGTGGTCGGCATGTCAGGGAAGAGCCCACTTCTTTGGCTCAATTTCAAGCCTGTCCACTTGCAATGTCATGTTTTCAGTATCAATCATGCTTTGGATATTGTGAGAGGATCTCACAAATTCAACACCATAGAGAACTGTTCCGCTTGTTTGTCCTACATTTGCACAATGGCCATGTGAACCTTGCAGGAGTGGATTTCACCCTATCACCTAAAATTGTTGCTCAAGCCACCGGGATACCAAATGTTGGGGAAGAGTGGACCAAGCGCAAGCTGCTAGACAAATTTCATTATCAACCATACATCAAACCTGGATGCATGAGACACCTAACTGTTGTTTTTCCTTTCAGATTCCTAAGGGATAACTATGCACCCTTGATGAGGCTCATTATGTGCTATTTCACTTGTGACGGCGGATTTTCACGTTTATATTCATACCATATCCGTTTGTTGATGCATTTCACCCGAGTACGAATGATGAACATTCCATTTTTCATGTGCCGAAATATAGAGAAGATGGTGCCCGTAGTGCAAAGGAAGATCCCCGCACAGCAACTCAAAAGTATATATCATTATGCACTGATCGAGATCATAGTGATGCATCAGTTGGCACAGCAGGGTATTGCTTGGGAGGATTTCATTTCTCGCGACTTCTTCATGGTGCCACAGCCACCTCCTGAGATTGTCCATGATGAGGGAGGGCCTTCACAGCAGTTTGACATTCCTGAGCCAGAGCATGTCAGCGCTCCTCCAGCATGTGTTACATATCAGAGAGGCCACAGGGCCTTATTTGCATCTGCACGGCAAGTATTATCTCCACACCAAGTGGAAGGGGTCTCGCTTTCTTCATCAGCACAGCGAGTGTTATCTCCACATCAGGTGGAAGGGGACTCGTTTTCGACAGCAGCACAGGTACAAGAGAGAGGCAAGCAGCCCATGATTGATGAGGGACCATCAAGTGATCCGGACATAGACATCATTGACCTTGACATCAGTTCTCCTAGCTCGGAGCCAAAGGAGATCATTCAACAACTAAAGGCTGAAAATCACTTGTTGCAGCAAAAGTTGGAAATGGAAAATTGGATAATCACATACTTAGAGCAGCGCAACAAGCAATTAGAGGATGAACACACTCTTGATGAGTTGCGGAGGATCCGAGAAGATTGGAACTTGGCTCGCAAGAGACCCGGTGATTTGACACCTATTGAGCAAGGGTCTATGCTCATTCGGGTGAACACTCATTTAGAGAGGTTGATAGCCAAGGCAAACAGGGACAAAGATATGCTCCGCCACATGAAGAATCATTATTGGGCCCGCATGCATGTGTGCAAAGCAAAAATGAAGGTACTCAAAGCACGCTTGGCCAAGGCACTAAAACGGAGGAAAAGGCCCGATCCACTTCAAATTTTGGCTAAAGCCACCTTGAAGGAGCATGGTGCTCAATGATACACCTCCAGCTCAAAATTCAGGAAATTTGGAGCAATTTTGGTCAATTTTGAATTTTTTGTGCCAAAAACAGGTTTTTGCCCTCAACGCGTAGCGCGCCGCGCGCTACCCTTAAGTTGGGGAGGTCCATTTCACAAAAACTCAGCATTTTTGGATTTTTCATGACAAAATACACTTGCTCAGCCACTGCCAAGACATTTCATGGAGATTTGAGCCCCCAAAAGGTCAAAAAACAAGCAAAAAATGACCTTCTGCCACTTTTTGGACACACAGGAAGCAGTCTTGGGAGATTGCAATTTTGGAGGGGCAAATGGCCACCAAATTGAGAAATTCCACTTGGGCTGGAGAGTAGACATCCAAACCTTTCCAACAAGCCCACTTGTGCCTCAGAGAAATTCCTCTTGGGCTGGAGAGTAGACATCTAGACCTTTCCAACAAGCCCACTTGTGCCTCATTTGGATGCCAGGAAGTGCCCAAAAAGTGGGCTGAAAGGCGCGCTACGTGTTGAGAAATGGTGCGCTACGCGTCAAGGAAATTTGCCATTTTTGCACCTTCAGCTCAGGAAATGCAGCATTTCACCAGTTTTGACTTTTTGGTGGGATTTTTCATCCTCCTTGATGTAATTTATGTAATTTTATGTTGACATGACACTTTTTAACCTATTCTAGAAGATTCATTCATAAAATGGCAAAAAAATTAATGAATGAATTGGTTTCCTAGCTTGTAGAGGCAAGTTGTTTTGATTGCCTAGATTGTAGTGCTCAGTTTAGAATTGGTTGAAACAGCTCCTAGGATGATGAGCTTGACCCCTAGAGGCAAGGGAATGTGTTAGCTTGCCTATATTATGTATTTTCTTAGTCATTTTCATGGTTGGACTCTTGAGGGATAAGCTTAGACTGTATTACTCTTTGTATCTCTGCAATTCTGGCAAAGGAAAGACCAGGGTTTTGCAGCACTATTTGGGATTCCTGTGGTGATTTGTGTTGATGGTGTGTTTCTCTCATGTACTTGTAAGTTTGTTATGTGTATCATTTTCCCACTCTTCTCTTCTGCAAATTAAGTAAATGAAGTGTTAAGGTAGAATTCATGGTTTCTATGCTCTGCCTTTAAGTTTGCTTAATATCTATGTTTTCATCTGTTTAAGGAGAACTCTCGGTGGTTTCTTGCTCTCCTTGACTCCTCACCGGTCATATCTATCCATTCACTTATTTCAAAGGCATCAAGACAATCTCCTACCTTGCCCCAAAAAGACCTCTGCAAAAACTGTCTTATCCCCGCACCCAAAATTTCCATGCTTAGCTTTCCAACAAAACCCTAAAAATTTAAAATCAAACTTTCTCTATTAGTTTACTAGCCTAAAATCAGTGTTATTTATTGGTCATCTCAGCCATTTGAAGACCTTTTGCTGAGATAGACCCGGAGAGAGCCCTCTCCTGTCCCCGTAGGGCTAGCTATGAGGCTAAGTGGTTTGATGTTGCCTTGGATTTTGTCTTTTTCAGCCTGAGGTCAGATTCAAGCGCTAACATATTGGCGACCATACTGGGGAGAACAACTTGTTTGTGGATTGATGTGTTTATTTCATAAGTCTTAGACGGAGCCTGAAGTTATGCCAGGTAGCCTTCGAAACGCTTTTGCTTTGCATAAGCGGAAGTAGATAAATGCTGCTTCAGTCCATCTCCGTGAGCTTGTGAATACAGCACTTCATTTGCATTTTACCCCAGTACATTTGTAAACTCGGAAAATTTTGATGATAAGTTGAGAGTTTTCACAGGCTGATTGGCTATTTGTTCCTTGATATCCAAGCTGGCTTCAGATTCTAGTCATATATTCAAATCTCACTCATGTCCAGCTTTTTTTAAGTATCTTGAAGACATTGACTTTGACGAGAGTTTTGAGTTGTCCCTGTTCAAAACCAAATCAGAAAGTGCACTTGATTCTCTAGTTCTCAACCCTGATTTTGCTGCTGCCCTTGAAATCGAGAGACACAATAAATTGGTTGAAAATTTCATCCTAAGACACCTTCAGACAGATATCCAAGTCACTAATCTTGCTGATTTCCTCGAAACTATATCTGGAAATATTGGATCTACTATCACGGCTTCAGTTCCGCACGAACAGACCAATCCTCCTTTTATTTCTATATCCCCTATAGTTACACATCCTGAATCCACAGTCAATTCTCCCTCTTCATCTCATATCGCTTCTCCTCCACCTACACCTCCCTATACCCCTCATACTACAGCTACACCTACTCCACCTGCTACTCCTAGACCCAATCTACCTAAAGCAATGGCTGCCCGGTTTGCCCCACTTGCTCTTCCTCAAAATCTGCATGATATGCCAGCTGATTATCAGAGTAAAATTCCCATGTTTGATGGCACTCCTCAAGGTGTTTCCGCTCAGCAGCATATAGATAAAATGACAACATTCTTTGATCTATATGAGATAGATGAAGAAGATGTAACTATGCGTTTGTTTGTGCAAACATTCGGAGGAGAAGTAAGAAAATGGTTCAGAGGTTTGACAGCTAGAAGCATACCCACATTGGATGAACTTCAGAAGCAGTTTCTAGATCGATGGGAAATCAGAAAGGATCCACTTCAGATCAATGCCGAGTACAACAATCTCAAACGTAATCATGGTGAGTCTGTCCAAGATTACATTATCAGATTTAACACAGTTTACAATGCTATTCCAGATGATTTAAGACCATCTAGAAAATCAGCACTTCTCAAATTCCCGGATGGCTTTGATCCGGAGATGGCTTATTCATTGCGAGATAGAGATCTGCCTACCTTGGAGGATATGCAGAAAATCACTGTTAGTGTTGAAGCGAATTTGAATGATAAAAGAGCAAGGATGAAAGCCGAAAAAAGAGTGACAATCAAAGAAGAAGCTTCTACATCAGATCAGCTCCTTCGCAAGGTAGAAAGGCTGCTTGAAAACGCTCATCTTGACAAGCCGGAACCGCAGATTCGCAATCCTAATTTCAGAGGTCCGCAGCAGCCACAATATAGAATTAAGCAGCGTGAAACAAGGGCACAAGAGTTAGCAGCTCAGCAGCAAATAAAACCTCCTCTTCAGCAGAATTTTGTTAGTCAAGAATCCGAGGATGAAGGTGATACTATCGGGGAGGAAAATCATTTTTTCACTCCTGATGATCTGCCTACCTATATTACAGAAGAAGAAGAATTTGTGAGAAACTCCATCATCCATCAGGATGAGAATTATATTTTATCAAATGATGCAGCACTTGAGGAGGAATCGGAGGAGTACCAAAGAGGATATCTCAATGCTTTGTCCTCTCAGCAGAGACAATTAAGAAATCGAGTTGTTCCTATAAATCCCATTCAGAAGAGGAAAGATACTTCAGCAAAAAATGATTCAGCTTCCCCACAGAAAAAAGGAAAAGAGATAATTGATCCCCCAGCAAGTCAATCATCTTCAGCAGATAAGGTAAATCAGCCACCAAGCACAATGAAGGATAAAGTTGAAAGAAGAGAAGTTCCGGCCAAAGAAGGTGAAAAGGTTTCAGCATTTAGTTTGGAGAATGAAATTTCAAAGCTAAAAGTGTCTATTCCATTGACTAAAATCATGAAAAATACTAGCTACCGAGGTCAAATTTCCAAAATTCTGAATATTGATCCAATGCTTGACACGGTAAATGTAGAAGATGATCAGCCGGAATTAATTTTTGGACCTGCTTTAAATGGTGAGTCTCCTGAAAATGATGTTCCTCCCTTCTATATCAGTTTGAGGTTGCACGAGTATGTTTTACATAATGCTATGTTTGACTCAGGTGCTTCGCACAATTTGATGCCGAAAGCAATCATGGAAAGGCTTGGATTGGACATCACAAGAAGATATCATGATTTGTATTCATTTGATTCTAGCCACGTAAAGTGTATCGGATTGATCAAGGACTTGGTGGTAAGCCTAGATCAAATTCCAGCTAAGAATGTCTTGATGGATGTGGTTGTGGCGGATATTCCTCCGTGTTTTGGTATGTTGCTTTCAAGATCTTGGGGAGCTAAGTTGAAAGGTACACTCCAGCTAGATTTTTCTTATGCTACAATTCTAGTCTTCGGTCAAATGAGAAAGTTATATCGGGAGCAAAAGATGAAATACATGATAACTAGCAAAAAAAGAGCCAATAAATCATCCTGTAAATTATGTACATACAAATTTGGAGTCGTTTGTTTTGTTTGCTGATAATTTTAATGAGATAGATAGTCAGTTAGTTCAGGCAGAGGATATACCAGAGATTACTGAAAATTTTAGAGAAGTTCTGCAAAAGGAAAGAGAAGAAAAGCCAGCTGCCATGAAGCAAACAGCTGAAGCTAAGGGGCAGCAAACAGAAAAAACAGAGGCAACACAGTTTCAGCAGTTGGAAGAAGATGAAGATGGTATTTGGACCATGGATTTTGATGGCGCTGTGGGCAGCGATGGTGCTGGTATTGGTGTGTGGATTCAAAGTCCCTTTTCTGCCCGAGACAAAGTCCCAAGCAAGGTGAGAGTGTGTTCTTATAAACTAGCATTCAATTGTTCAAATAATGAGGCAGAATATGAGGCTCTCATTGTTGGCCTTAAAATTCTTCGTAAGCTGAAAGCAAAAAAGATTGCAGTCTATGGTGACTCCGAGTTGGTGATAAAGCAAGTTAAAGGTGAGTTTCAGGCCAAGCATCCTCGCATGAGGGCATATCGAAATGCTGTCCTCGATATTTTGAAATTATTTTCTGAACATACTTTGACATGTGTGCCCCGTATACAAAATGGTGTTGCTGATGCATTGGCCAAGGCAGCAAGTAACTTAAAAATTCCAATGAATTCCAGCAATAAATTTGAGATTTATGTGAAACACCGCCCCACAGTTCCGGATAATCAACGATGTTGGCAAGTCTTCCAGGATGATGAAGAAATCAAAGATTTTCTGCAGATTGAAGGTGAGTTTAAAGACATTTCCATAGATACAGAACCAGACGAAGTAAATCAAATGGATGTGCTGCAACTTAAGGACAATTTTATTCCTAAAGGATTGATTCCTTTGGAAGAGCTGTTTGATCAAGATGATGTGGCCCGCAAACCGACATTGAGACCAACTAAAGAAGGTGTTGAAGAGGTAAACATTGGAGCAGCTGAGAATCCCAAAATGGTAAAGCTATCAAAGTCGTTGTCACCAAAGGTAAAGAAGGAGTATGTCAGATTGTTATCTTCGTTTTCTAATGTCTTTGCATGGGATTATTTAGATCTGAAAACATATGACACTAATATTATTCAGCATACTATTCCTATAAAGCCAAATCAGAAACCTTTCCGTCAAAAGTTGAGGAGAATCAATCCTAAATTGCTGCCATTGATAGAAAAAGAAGTGAATAGGTTGTACAAGTCTGGAATCATAGTACCTATCAGATTTTCCGATTGGATATCCAATTTGGTACCCATAAGAAAGAAGACCGGTGAGATCCGTTTATGCATTGACTTCAGAAATTTGAATAAGGTGTCTTTAAAAGACAATTATCCGTTGCCCAAGATGGATCATATATTGCAGCGAGTAGTTGGAGCATCAAGGATGTCGCTACTCGATGGCTATTCCGGGTACAATCAGATTTTGGTAAATGAGGATGATCGTGACAAAACTGCATTCACTACTCCATGGGGAACATTTCATTATGCAAAGATGCTGTTTGGTTTGAAAAATGCAGGTGCCACTTTTCAGCGTGCAATGGACATGGCCTTTGGCAACGAGAAAGATGTCTTTTTAGTTGTTTACCTTGATGATTTGACTGTATTTTCAAAATCTAATGAACATTTATATCACTTGAAAATTGTTTTTCAAAAGTGCAGAAAATATGGTATTTCGCTAAATCCAAAGAAGAGTCTTTTCGCCATGAGCGAAGGCAAGCTCTTGGGCCACATTATTTCCAAAGACAGCATCCGTATAGATCCTGCACGTGTTGAAGCTATTCAGCAACTTGAGCAGCCTCGGAACAAAAAATAAATATAGTCCTTTAATGGTAAGCTGAATTTTCTGGGTCGCTTCATTCCGAATCTTGCTGAGCATCTTAGAGAAATCACAAACATGCTGAAAAAGGACAGCCAGCTAAAGTGGACCGAAGAGGCGGTAAAATCTTTCAATTTGGTAAAGTTGGTTCTATCTTCAGCCCCTACTCTAATCAGTCCGGATTACACACAAGATTTTATTTTATTTTCATTTGCTTCTGAGCACACATTGGCAGCTGTACTAATGCAAAAAAGAGATGGAGTTGAGAAGCCTATTGCTTTTTTCAGCCGTATTATAAGAGACGGAGCATTAAAGTATAACATCATTGAAAAACAAGCACTTGCGCTTGTGAAGGCCTTGAAGGATTTCCGTGTGTATATATTGCATTCTCACATTATAGCATATGTTCCTAACGCGGCAGTAAAGGATGTTTTAGTACAGGCAGAACCGGAAGGAAGGCGGGGTAGATGGATCGCTGCATTATTAGAGTATGATGTGGAAATTAAACCCACTAAGCTGATCAAAGGTCAAGGTCTCGCCAAATTGATGGCTGAAACTAATCTCCACGTCCTAGATATCAATTTGATAGCTGCCATGTCCGATGAAGATGAGGAGAATTCAGCACAACAGGTATCTGACATCTTTATTTCTTCTCCTTGGTATGCTGATATTATATATGTACTTCAAAATTTGTCTTCACCTCCCGGGATGCCTCGAAATAAAAGTAGGACATTGAAGTTGAAAGCAGCCAAGTTTTGCATCCTCAAATCTGCACTATATTGGAAAGACCCCGGTGGCATATTGCTGAATTGTTTGGTTGAGGAGGAAGCCAAAACAGTGGTGGAAGATTTTCATAAAGGTGACTGCGGGGGCCATTTGTTTTGGAAGACTACAGCAAATAAGATCCTAAGGGCAGGATTTTATTGGCCTTCATTGTTTTCAGATGTATATAAAGCTATCAAGAATTGTCATGAGTGCCAAATTTTTCAAGGGAAACAGAAATTACAGCCATTGCCTCTCAAACCAATTGAAGTTAGCGCACCATTTCAGCAGTGGGGTTTGGATTTTATCGGCGAGATTCATCTGGCATCATCAGAACAGCATAGATGGATATTGACAGCTACAGATTACTTCACAAAATGGATTGAAGCCATTCCCACCCGGCAGGCCATGGATGCGGTAAATATTTCTTTCCTTGAAAATAATATACTGTCACGATTTGGCTGTCCAAGTAAGTTAATTACAGATAATGCAGCAACATTTAAATCAAAGAGAATGGTTGACTTTTGCTATAAATACAATATCAGCTTGGGGCATTCTACCGCTTACCATCTGCAAGGAAATGGGTTGGCAGAATCTTCAAATAAGTCCTTGGTAAATATCATTAAAAAGTTGCTGGAAATCAATAAGAAGAGCTGGCATAAAAAGTGAGTGAATGCACTGTGGGCTGATAGGGTAAGTTAGAAAAAGTCAATTGGCATGTCTCCTTTTGAGCTGGTGTACGGGACAGATGCAGTGTTTCCTACTTCGCTCTCTATTCCTGTGGTCAAATTGCTTCAAGAAGCTGATAGTGAGGAAGATCCCATGCAGAGGCAGATTAATCAAATGATTCATTTACAGCAGACACGGGAGGAGGTTATTCACAATACTTTCAAGTTGCAAGAGTGCATAAAGAAGATTTATGACAGGAAAGCAAAACCAGATGACTTCCAAATAGATGATGTGGTTTTAAAGTGGGATGCTCGGAATGAAGACAAAGGAAAGCACAGCAAATTTGACAATTTATGGAAGGGTCCCTACAAGATCGCAGCATATCGTGGCCAAAATGCTTTTCTTCTCAAGGAAATGAATGGAGATGATTATCCTGGAGGGTCGATCAATGGTCGGCTGCTAAAGAGGTACCATGTCTGAGCATTTTCTGTTCTTGTCACCATCATTGTACATACCGTTTTACTCTTATTTTCTCGCATGTGTGTACTGATCTTTCATCCTCAGTCTGGGGCCCGCAGTGAAGGCTATAATTCTGAAGATGAAGATTGGTTGGTTTGAGGTTTGTCAAAGTGTTTTTATCAGTCCATTTTCTGTCCACAATTGAGTTAGTTTGGGTCAAAGTTGTGTCCAATTTTCAGTCAAATCTGCAGTCACTAAAGCTGTCAGAGTTTGTGTCAAATGAGTAAATAATGACTCCATCGCCCAATGGTTGAAAGCACTGGTCTGCTCTCCCAGAGGTCTGAGGTTCTTGGCATCTCCAAGGAGCTACCATCCCCATTGGAGCCAATGTTAGAGTCGGTCTAGTAGCCCTCCACCAGAGATCAAAGCTCTTTTCATTTCATGATTAGGTGTCCCATCAGTGTGATCATGTTGCATTCCGTTAGGTATGCCATAATCCCGGTGGAGGGAGTTTGTGTCTTTTATTCCCCTCCTATTTGGAAGTGCTGGTTCAGGTTTGTTTAAGTTAATAAAATCTTCAAAGGGTCATTCATCTTGCTTTAAGTTTTCAGGTCTTAGGTCTAGGGTTGAGTCCATTTTTGTCTTGAGAGGTCATAAAGGACCAGCAGGCTAGAGGGATGTCCTTCATAAAGCATCATTTCAACAATTCTCACTATTGTACAGCTAAATTTTCACCTTGTTTTCAAAACTCTGTTTTTGAAAAACAAAGGTCATTTTCTCATTTTTTTTGTAAAAATTCTCAAAATTTCAAACTCTCCAAATGTCAAAGTGCAGCCTTGGTCTCCTTTGCCAAAGCACCTTAGAAGCTATCCCTGCAAAAATTTTCAGAAGAAATCATCATTTCAACCAATTTTTCAAAGAAAAGAAACCAAAAGTCAAAGCCAATTAATTCAAAAAGTGTCAACACTCAAAACATTATAAAGTGGGTTTTGGGCAAGTAAAAATCTAAAGGAAGCCTATAAAAGCACATCACTCTTCATTAGCAACTCATTTGCCTCTCACAAGCTAAGTGAATCCTTGCAAAGGCGATTTTAGGAGTTCTTGAGCAAAGTGGGCAGTTTCAGAGGCGCGCTACGCGTCAGGGGCATGCTACGCGTTAGGGAGCTTTTCTTAGTGTTATTTTGCACATGCGCTACGCGTCAGAGGGGCGCTACGCATTGGGCAAGGCACGCTACGCGTTGGGTTTTCTGCTCAACAAACTGCCAGCAAGCCATCAAATCGATTTTTCTCTCAAGCACATTGCAGGTAGGCCTCTCCTTCATGGTTAGATTTGGTTTTGCAAGATGAAAGAGAAAATTAATATGTTCAAATGCTATGAAAATGATAAATCAAAACCCTACATTGTTGTGGAAAATTTAAAGTCTCAATGGTACTAGGGTTTCAAATTTCTCTTGTTGTCCAAGGTTGCCCATTTGTAATCCCTTTTTCCCTCATTTTCATCACCTTTCTCCTTCAAATTTTCCCATGAAATTTCATAATTCTCCTCTCTAAAATTCCTAAAACATACTTAAATTCCCAAACTCTACTTCACTTTAAAATCCCATAATTTTGTGATTTCCCATGCTTGCCTTCCCTAAATTCCTTCTTTATGTTTATTGTCCCTAATTCCCTCATGTTCCCCTATCCCTAACAATTCCCTTGTATTTATGTCCCCTTGGTAACAGAATTTGAGAAGTCAAATAGCAGTTAATTGGGTGCAAAGTCAGCAATACATTTCAGCTATCTTGCCTTCAAAACCATGTCAGAAACCGAATCAGATTATCAGCAGAGTTATGACAGTGATTTAACACCAGAGGTAGAAGTGCCAAGGAGGCATCACAAGGGTGGTAAGGGTGGTCGGCATGTCAGGGAAGAGCCCACTTCTTTGGCTCAATTGCAAGCCTGTCCACTTGCAATGTCATGTTTTCAGTATCAATCATGCTTTGGATATTGTGAGAGGATCTCACAAATTCAACACCATAGAGAACTGGTCCGCTTGTTTGTCCTACATTTTCACAATGGCCATGTGAACCTTGCAGGAGTGGATTTCACCCTATCACCTGAAATTGTTGCTCAAGCCACCGGGATACCAAATGTTGGGGAAGAGTGGACCAAGCGCAAGCTGCTAGACAAATTTCATTATCAACCATACATCAAACCCGGATGCATGAGACACCTAACTGTTGTTTTTCCTTTCAGATTCCTAAGGGATGAGTATGCACCCTTGATGAGGCTCATTATGCGCTATTTCACTTGTGAGGGTAGATTTTCACGTTTATATTCGTACCATATCCGTTTGTTGATGCATTTCACCCGGGTACGAATGATGAACATTCCATTTTTCATGTGCCGAAATATAGAGAAGATGGTGCCCGTAGTGCAAAGGAAGAACCCCGCACGGCAACTCAAAAGTATATATCATTATGCACTGATCGAGATCATAGTGATGCATCAATTGGCACAGCAGGGTATTGTCCATGATGAGGGAGGGCCTTCACAACAGTTTGACATTCCTGAGCCAGAGCATGTCGGCGCTCCTCCAGCATGTGTTACATATCAGAGAGGCCACAGGGCCTTATTTTCATCTGCACGGCGAGTATTATCTCCACACCAGGTGGGAGGGGTCTCGCCTTCTTCATCAGAACAGCGAGTGTTATCTCCACATCAGGTGGAAGGGGCCTCGTTTTCGACAGCAGCACAGGTACAAGAGAGAGGCAAGCAGCCCATGATTGATGAGGGACCATCAGGTGATCCAGACATAGACATCATTGACCTTGACATCAGTTCTCCTAGCTCGGAGCCAAAGGAGATCATTCAGCAACTAAAGGCTGAAAATCACTTGTTGCAGCAAAAGTTGGAAATGGCAAATTGGACAATCACATACTTAGAGCAGCGCAACAAGCAATTAGAGGATGAACACACTCTTGATGAGTTGCAGAGAATCCGAGAAGATCAGAACTTGGCTCGCAAGAGACCCGGTGATTTGACACCTATTGAGCAAGGGTCTATGCTCATTCAGGTGAACACTCATTTAGAGAGGTTGATAGCCAAGGCAAATAGGGACAAAGATATGCTCCACCACATGAAGAATCATTATTGGGCCCGCATGCATGTGTGCAAAGCAAAAATGAAGGTACTCAAAGCATGCTTGGCCAAGGCACTAAAACGAAGGAAAAGGCCCGATCCACTTCAAATTTTGGCTGAAGCCACCTTGAAGGAGCATGGTGCTCAATGATACACCTCCACCTCAAAATTTAGGAAATTTGGAGCAATTTTGGTCAATTTTGAATTTTTTGTGCCAAAAACAGGTTTTTGCCCTCAATGCGTAGCGCGCCGCGCGCTACCCTTAAGTTGGGGAGGTCCATTTCACAAAAACTCAACATTTTTGGATTTTTCATGACAAAATACACTTTCTCAGCCACTGCTAAGACATTTCATGGAGATTTGAGCCCCCAAAAGGTCAAAAAACAAGCAAAAAATGACCTTTTGCCACTTTTTGGACACACAGGAAGCAGTCTTGGGAGATTGCAATTTGGGAGGGGCAAATGGCCACCAAATTGAGAAATTTCACTTGGGCTGGAGAGTAGACATCCAGACCGTTCAAACAAGCCCACTTGTGCCTCATTTGGATGCCGGGAAGTGCCCCAAAAGTGGGCTGAAAGGCGCACTACGCATTGAGAAATGGCGCGCTACGCGTTAGGGAAATTTGCCAGTTTTGCACCTTCAGCTCAGGAAACGCAGCATTTGACCGGTTTTGACTTTTTGGTGGGAATTTTCATCCTCCTTGATGTAATTGATGTAATTTTATGTTGACATGACACTTTTTAACCTATTCTAGAAGATTCATTCATAAAATGGCAAAAAAATTAATGAATGAATTGGTTTCCTAGCTTATAGAGGCAAGTTGTTTTGATTGCCTAGATTGTAGTGCTCAGTTTAGAATTGGTTAAAATAGCTCCTAGGATGATGAGCTCGACCCCTAGAGGAAAGGGAATGTGTCAGCTTGCCTATATTATGTATTTTCTTAGTCATTTTCATGGTTGGACTCTTGAGGGATAAGCTTAGACTGTATTACTCTTTGTATCTCTGCAATTTTGGCAAAGGAAAGACCAGTGTTTTGCAGCACTATTTGGGATTCCTGTGGTGATTTGTGTTGATGGTGTGTTTCTCTCATGTACTTGTAAGTTTGTTATGTATATCATTTTCCCACTCTTCTCTTCTGCAAATTAATTAAATGAAGTGTTAAGGTAGAATTCATGGTTTCTATGCTCTGCCTTTAAGTTTGCTTAATATCTATGTTTTCATCTGTTTAAGGAGAACTCTCGATGGTTTTTTTCTCTCCTTGACTCCTCACTGGTCATATCTATCCATTCACTTATTTCAAAGGCATCAAGACAATCTCCTACCTTGCCCCAAAAAGACCTCTGCAAAAACTGTGTCTTATCCCCGCACCCAAAATTGCCGTGCTCAGCTTTCCAACAAAACCCTAAAAATTTAAAATCAAACTTTCCCTATCAGTTTACTAGCCTAAAATCAGTGTTCTTTATTGGTCATCTCAGCCATTTGAAGACCTTTTGCCGAGATAGACCCGGAGAGAGCCCTCTCCTATCCCCGTAGGGCTAGCTACGAGGCTAAGTGTTTTGATGTTGCCTTGGATTTTGTCTTTTTCAGCCTGAGGCCAGATTCAAGTGCTAACAGGCCTCACAACCAAAAAGCTTTAAAATAGAGTAGTTTACCTTTTTACCTATCCATGCTTCCTCTGGAACACCACCATCCAAGGAACTTAAAGGCCCTCTGTTTATTAGATAAACAACAGTATCTACAACATCTGCCCAAAATTGTAAAGGCAATCCCGCATGCAATCTCATGCACCTTGCATGCTCCATGATTGTTCTGTTCATCCTTTCTGACACACCATTTTCTTGTGGTGTTCTTGGAACTGTCTTCTCTCTGCAAATTCCATGCTCTGAACAGTACCTATCAAACTCTTTGCTGCAATATTCACCTCCATTATCTGATTTAAGACACTTCAATTTCTTTCTTGTCTCAATCTCAACCAAAGCTTTCCATTTCTTGAAAGTATCAAATACATCAGATTTATTCTTAATACAATAAATCCAATCTTTTCTAGTTTCATCATCAATAAAAGTAACATAATAACGAGAGCCACCGAGAGATGATACCTGAGCAGGTCCCCATACATCTGTATACACAAGCTCTAATTTTTCATTCTTCTTTTCTTTCCCAACTCTGAAAAATCTAACTCTCTTCTGTTTTCCATAAATGCAATTCTCACAGAAGTCCAAATCAACATTCTTCAGACCTGGCAACAAATTCCTTGAGTGAAGAATCTTCATCCCCTTTTCACTCATGTGTCTGAGCCTATGATGCCATAATGCTGCATCTGCTCCTTTGGAAGTTAAAGCATTAACAGAGTTAGAAATACCATTGCATAAATACAATGTACCAACCTTTTCGCCTTTTGCTATTACCAGGGATCCTTTGGTTACCTTCCAAGCTTTATCTGTGAAAGTTGTCACACAACCTTCACCGCCTAGCTGCCCTGTTGAAATCAGATTTTTCTTTAGATCTAGAACATGCCTTACCTCCTTTAGTAGCCATTGGTTTCCATTCTGTTGTTTTACAAGAACCTTACCCATTCCAACAATTTTACAGGGTTTATCATCACCCAAACGAACTTGTCCAAAATCTCCTTGAACATAGTCATGAAAGTATTTCTTATCAGGTGTGGCATGGAATGAGGCCCCTGAATCTACCACCCAGGAATCAGTGATATTTTCGAAAGAAAGAATCAAAGCATCTTGTAACACCTCACCTGTCACATTTTCTTCATGATTGTTTTCTTGTTGTGAATCTCCTTCTTTTCCCTTTCGAGATCTACAGTCTTTCTTTAGGTGTCCTTTCTTTCCACATTTCCAGCACACTATCCCCGATTTGGACTTGGATCTGCCTTTCCTTGATTTACTGCGATATCCTGAGCTCTTTCCTCTTTGCATTTTTCTTCCTATAGACTCTGCACTCAAAGCATTTCTCGATGTCTCACCGGTGCTTTTCCGTCGCATTTCCTCACTAAGGATAGCACCGACAACATCATCAAACTTTAAAGTACTAGATCCAGAAACGGAGTTACTAATGGCCATTACCAAACCATTCCAACTTTCTGGTAATGAGCACAAGAATAACAGAGCTCTAACTTCATCATCAAAGTTTACCCCTATAGAACTTAACTGACTTGTAACTGTATTAAAATCATTTAAATGGTTTGCAACAGATCCACCTTCCGACATATTCATATTAGATAACCGTTTCATAAGAAATACCTTGTTTGAGGCCGAGGGTTTTTCATATAGTTTCGACAACGTCTGCATCAAACCCTCTATCGTGGTTTCCTTCGAAATGTTGAAGGCGACTGACGCAGCAAGGCACAACTGTATTGTTCCGAGTGCCTTTCTATCGAGAAGGTTCCATTCTTCATCTTTCATACCCATCAGCATCTTTGTTTTTCCACCCAATGGTAGGTATAGATCTTTCTGATATAGATAATCTTCCATCTGCATCTTCCACAGTGAGAAGTTTTGGCCGTTAAATTTCTCGACCCTAAACTTACCATCTTCCGCCATTGCTCCCACTCGAACCAGGAACCCTTCTTTCCTGCGAGTTTATTAGCCAAACAGACCTTCGGCTCTGATACCAGTTGTTAGAAAATTATATATTACGGAGCAATGGAACACATAAAATATTGCAGAAATATAAACACAGAAAACGCACAAAACAAGAGAGACACAGATATACGTGGTTCACCCTATTAGAGTCGGTCTAGTTATCCCTCCATCAGAGATCAAAGCTCTTTTGCATTTCATGATTAGGTGTCCCACCAGTTTTGATTAGTTGCATTTCATTAGGCATGCCATAACTCTGATGGAGTGGGTTGTGTCACTTATTCCCCTTGTGCTTGGCACTGCTGGTTCAAGCCTGTTTATTAAAATAAGTCTTCAAAGGTCATTTACAATCATGTTTTAAAATTTTGAGGTCTTAGGTCTAGGGTTGAGTCAATTTTGTCTTGTGAAGTCTTAAAAGACCAGCAGGCTAGAGGGATGTCCTTCATAGATCATCATTTCAATAATTCTCATTATTGTACAGCTAAATTTGGACTTTGTTTTCAAAACTCTGTTTTTGAAAAACACAAGTCACCATCTCGTTTTTGTAAAAAATTGTCAAAATTTCAAGTTCTCCAAATGTTGAAGCGCAGCCTTGGTTTCCTTTGCCAAAGCATTTCAGAGCTATCCTTGCAAAAATCATCAGAAGAAATCATTATTTCAACCAATTTATTTTAAAAAGTGAAACCAGAAGTCAGAGCCTATTAATTCAAAAAAGTGTCAATACTCAAACATTACAAAGTGGGTTTTGGTCAAGTAAAAATTAAAAAGGAGCCTATATAAGCACATTCCTCTTCATTAACACCTCATTCATCTCTTACAAGCAAAGTGGATCCTTGCAAAGGTGATTTCACAAATCAGTGAGCGAATCGGGCAGTTCCAAGGGCGCGCTACGCATCAGCTGAGGCGCGCTACGCATCAACACGATTTTTCCTGTGTTAATTTGTTCGTGCGCTACGCACCAGAGGCGCGCTACGTGTTGGGCAAGGCGCGCTACGCGTTGGGTTTTTCGCCCAGAAATTTGCCAGCCAGCATTCAAATTCTTTCTTAACTCAAGCAAACTACAGGTAGGCTTCATTTCCATGGCTGGTTTTGGTTTTGCAAGATTAATGTGAAAGAATTATGATAAATACGCCATGAAAATTAAATGTAAAAACCCTAAGTTGTTGTGAGAATTCAAAGGCCTAGTTTGCTAGGGTTTCAAAATTACATGCTGTCAAGGTTTTCCCACTTTTATGTTTCCTACCCCTCCCATATTCACCAACATTTTCCTCAAAAATTCTTCATAAAACCCTACACTCTCCCCCTACAAAATTCTAACCCCTCCCTTCTATTACAACCATAATATTCCCTACTTCACCCCAAACCCTAAAATATCAGAATTTCTATGCCCTTTCCCTTCCCTAAATTCCTTGTTTTATTCTCATTGCCCCTATTTCCCTAATGTTTCCCCTTTCCTAACATTTCCCTTATATATTTGTGTCCCCTTGGTCACAGCATTTTGAGAAAAAGAAAAAGTCCACAGTCAATTTTGCACACAGTTGTATATCAGCATATATATTCCAGCTACCTTGGTTTTAAAGAACATGTCAGAGACCGAGTCAGATTATGAGCAGAGTTATGACAGTGATTCTACACCAGAAATAGAGGTGCCAAGGAGGTATCACAAAAGTGGCAAAGGTGGTCGGCAGGTCAGGGAGGAGCCCACTTCTTTGGCTCAATTACAAGCCTGTCCACTTGCAATGGACTGTTTTTGGTATCAATCATGTTTTGAATACTGTGAGTGGATTTCACAAATTCATCATCATCGTGAATTAGCTCGCTTGTTTGTTCTACATTTACAGGATGGTCATGTAAACCTTGCCGGAGTGAATTTCACCTTGTCACCCGAGACTATTGCTCAGGCCACTGGGATACCAAATGTAGGGGAGGAATGGCTGAAAAGGGCCGATAGAGATCATGCATTATTGAAACACATGGTTATGCATTACAAGGTCCGGAACCTAGTTTGCAAGGCGCGAATTAGGAGTCTTAAGGCAAAATTGAGGAAAAGGGTCAAGAAGCAAAAATGGCAAAAGGAGCTTGATCGTCTTTGGATTTTGGCCGAAGCCTCTTTGATTGAGCATATTACTTGATTGAGGACCCCCAGCGCAAATTTTAAGAAATTTGGGGAAAATTTTGTCAATTTTGAAATTTTTATGTAAAAAACAGGTTTTTGCCCTCAACGCGTAGCGCGCCGCGCGCTACCCTGAAGATGGGGAGGTCCAATTCACAAAAGGTCTGCATTTTTGGATTTTTCATGATGAAATACACCTTCTCAGCCACTTCCAAGACATTTCATCAAGTTTTGGGCCCCCAAAAGGTCAAAGAACATGCAAAAAATGACCTTACTGCCCCTTTTTGGACACACAGGAAGTAGTCTTGGGAGAATGCACTATTGGAGGGGCAAATGGGCACCAAATTGAAAAATTATACTTGGGTTGGAAAGTAGACATCCAGACCTTTCCAACAAGCCCACCTAAGCTCAATTTGGATGCCAGGAAGTGCCCCAAAAGTGAGCTGAAAGGCGCGCTACGCGTAGGGTTTTGGCGCGCTACGCATCAGGGTATTTTCTAAGTTTTTCATCTTCAGCACAGGAAAACGCAGCTATTTGACCAGTTTTGAATTTTGATGGGATTTTTCACCCTCTTTGATGTAATTAATGTATTTTCATGTTTACATGACACTTGTTTACCTATTCTAGAAGATTCATTCATAAAATGGCAAAAAATTAATGAATGAATTGGTTTCCTAGCTTATAGAGGCAAGTTGTTTTGATTGCCTAGATTGTAGTGCTTTGTTTAGAATTGGTTGAAACAGCTCCTAGGATGATGAGCTCGACCCCTAAAGGCAAGGAAATGTGTTAGCTTGCCTATATTATGTATCTTCTTAGTCATTTTCATGGTTGGACTCTTGAGGGATAAGCTTAGACTGCATTACACATTGTATCTCTGCAATTTTGGCAAAGGAAAGACTAGGGTTTTGCAGCACTATTTGGGATTCCTGTGGTTATTTGTGTTGATGGTGTGTTTCACACATGTACTTGTAAGTTTTTTATGTGTATCATTTTCCTACTATTCTCTTCTGCAAATTAAACAAATGAAGTGTTAAGGTAGAATTCATAATCTTGTATGCTCTGCCTTTAAGTTTGTTTAATATCTATGTTTTCATCTGTTTAAGGAGAACTCCTGAAAGTTTCTCGCTCTGCTTAGCTCCTCACCAGTCATATCTATCCATTCAATTCCTTTAAAGACATCAAGACGATTTCCTACCTTGCCCCAAAAAGACCTCTGCAAAAACTGTGTCACATCCCCGCACCCAAAATTGCCTTTCCCTGTTTTCCAACAAAACCCTAAAAATCTTAAATCAAACTATGTTTATCAATTTACTAGCCTAAAATCAGTATTCATATCGGTCATCTCAGCCCCTTTGAAGACCTTTTGCCGAGATAGACCCGGAGAGAGCCCTCTCCCGTCCTCGTAGGGCTAGCTACGAGGCTGAGCTTGGTTTGATGTTGCCTTGAGTTTCGCCTTCCTCAGCCTGAGGCAAATTCGAGCGCTAACACACCCAGTTTGGGCTACGTCCACCCCGAACAGCCAGTCCTTCCTTTCTATTATCCAGCAAAATGAAGAGACACAACCTACAGCAAATCCGCTGTAATATCCTCTGTTTTCTCTCACAGTCTCACCACTCTATTTCTCGCTCACAGAATACACATCCTTTTTTTTACCGCCTCAAATACAATTACCTCATACAAAGAGAGGGGTTGCCTTCTAGGGCAAAAAACCCGAAACTAAACATAAGTTCTACCGTCAAATCATCCGCCTAATGAACGGCCCAGATTGACTAGAAATTACTATACTTTTACAAGGCAAATTTACAGTTGTTTTTAGCTTCGGGGGCGCTGCCCTCGAAACCCCCCACCAAGGGGGGGCTCCCAAAGGTCGCAGCAGCCCCCCCCCTGGACCCCCCCTGCAGCGAATATTTTACGGGCGGCGTTTCCGCCCCCATTTCGAACTGGGGTCCTATGTGGCGATACCTTTGAATATAGAAGATAATTAGGCTCCACACCCAACAGAATAGTCATGCAACCTGGAGAACTTCCTCATGCCTTTGCATCTTGTGGTTTCTTCATCTCTCCATCAAAAGTAGTGTATTTTCTTTCTTAAACTCATCTAACAAGTATCCCTATCACTCCTCCTGTAAGGATGATAACAATGACGATTGTAGTGCCTATCTGAATCAAAACTAGAATAATACTTGCCTCTATCCCTCCTCATATCTGGAGTGTCCAACAATCTGCCATCTCTAACATTGTCACCTCTATCTGACCTATGACCACCATGCGACCTACTTCCATATGCCCCATTAGTTCTATCCTCCTTCTCATAGTTAATCCGACGTCATCCCTGTTGCTCTAAATTTGACAAACTTTGATGTATCACTGCATTTAAATTTGCTTGTTTCTCCTGTGCCTGCATGATTCTATCATTATCTTCCTTAGAACGCCTTATTTATTCCTTTAAGATTCCCACTGTATCTACCAAATCAAAATAATTCCCAACACCATACTGCTCATTTGATTCATAAGGAGAGTCTTTATAGTCTACCATCTTGCTAGCCATTTAATTTTCTTCCTGCAAGGTATATCATGTCAGCTAAACCAAATCATAATAAACCAACGTACCTTAGTATATCTCGGGGAGGATACCTTGTTTGCAAGATAAATAAATCAGTGTGATACATGTATAACATAATCATGACAACATATAGAAACATAACACATAAGCATATGACCATGCAACCATGATTCTAGCTAGGGTATAGTCATAAATGCATGACCTTAACAATAACTCACACCATGACCTCATGCATGACAACGACCACTACATCATTGTACATTTGACCACATGCAAACATTAACATGTATAAGCAATGCGTAACCAACCATACACATGCATAAACACATGTAATCAAGCATAAGCGAACAATACTTGTAACCAAACCTATAAGAATGATACATGTAACCAAACATACAAGAATGTAACCAAACATATAAGAATGTTACCAAACATACAAGAAAGTAACCAAGCGACATATAAAAACATGTAACCAGTCATACACTCATGACGATGCACTCCACAATAACAACATCAAGTTCCTCATGATGACATCACTAAAACCATGATCAAAATTATGCAAATGCAACAAGCACATGGAATGCAAGTGTAAGAGACACACATGCAACTGGCATGCATGCATGACCAACACACAACCATCTAGTCTAAGGAATGAACCATGCTCTAATACCACTCTATAATACCATAGTCCCACATCTACCCAAGCAACTGGCTAGCCAGGGTAAATATGCAACGAGAGGCCACTATGATATGATTCGACCTCCTAAGTCACATTAAGGAAGTGGAACCAATGGAAACACACCATACATACATTCAACATCAGCATTAGGACCCCCAAGAACAAACCCAACCTTCCTGCCAACCAACCCGTAGGTCCCACTGACATTTTGGACTACTTGACCTCAGGACGCTATCATACTATGGGCGTGTCAGTGTCCAAGGACCTCTGGACAGTTTCACAGGCCTGCAAGCCAGTGTTTGGGGACTCTTTTTGTTAGTTTTGGGCTAGCATCCCTAGGATATGAGCCACTTTTTTAGGGATAGAGCCCAGCTCACTGCCCAGAATTTAATTACATCTTCAAAATAGTAAAATAACAAGGAAATGATAGTATAAATGAAATCACTTGAATGAGACCTTTATTTGACCCCTACTAGCCATGAAAAACATTTTTTCAAACATATCACAAATATGTAATCTATAGGTTTAAACAACAGATATGAGCATGGGACTTCCACGTTCCACTTGACCATAGAATGGCTGAGGCAAATATCTCTTCAGCCATTCACCCCCATGCCATATTCCAAGCATGAATATGGGATCTCATAGAACACATCAATCCAAAACCATCCAGAGCTTTTAGAGGCCATCCACCTCAAACCATAAAATAGTGGTTCCACCTCATGGTCGGACATAACAAAACCATCATCAGATTGATCTCTATACAAGCCTTCTAGGGCTTCTAGAGAATTTTTTCCAACCAAGGCTTATAGGACTAGTAACTCAACCCACAGTTGTCATGGGGCTTCTGGAGCATTTGTCTAACCAAGGCTTCTAGGACTAGTAACTCAACACAAGTTGTTACATGGATTCCAGATAATTTGTTCAACCAAGGCTTCCAGGAACTAATAACTCAACCCAATCTAAGGAAACATGAGAACTGACGAAAACAAATCAAGGAAATAAACCCACAATCTCCATCGTTATCCAGGAAATGTAAAGGCTAGGAAATCCACTATCAATCTAGGAAAACCTCCATGCCACTGACAGATCATGACAAAAACTCCACATGCATATGCCATGCATGCAAAAAATAGTGAGGAAAACATACATGCAACTCGACACGTACAAGAAAATCATGTTGTAGATGTTGATCCAGATGTCCTCTTGCACTTTCCTACTCTTCCTTTTCCTTCTTACTCCAAAAATCTAAGTATGCCACACCCTCCAAGAGTGCTCCAAGAAACTCTAAGTATCTAAGAGTATGTGAGAGAGAGAATAATGAGAGAGCTCCAAAAATGAACTAACAAAAGGTTACCAATTGATCCTTAAAATCTTTTTTATGAATGAGGCCTCTATTTTCTTCATTTTCCTTTATTTTCCTTCATTTTCCTCCTCACATGCAACAGAGACCTTTCACCTCCCTTTTCTCCTAATTTCCATTATTTTCATAAATAAATGTGCCAAAAATGTCATTTTTCCTTACCAAAGCCTTAGCCATTTCCTTTGCCAATTTCCTTAGCCATTAAAAAATCACAGGTGATCCCCATCATGAGGATTGTTCCCAACATTCAACTTGGAATAAGTGTCCTATCAACCGTGGCTATTATTTTTTCTTTATTAACTTTTATTACATGGATCTTTCACTAGGGTTGTTACATTTACATCCCGGATTGAGAATGTAATGTAAAGTAATTTAAAGCACAATTATATTACCCAACAGTTACATAGAAGTGCATATGTTTTGGAAGTCAAAGTCATGAGGTAACTCAAGAGTCATTAGCATTTGTTATAAATAATCCCTCGTAACTAAAAAAAAAAGAGGCTTGGAGTTTTAGATATTTTGCCTTGGCTTCTCTAGTGGTGCATAAGGAAGAAGATCATTCTTTTGGAGAAGCAAGTTGTAGCTTCATGTTCCACTATTAGTGCTAGTGTTTCGTCAATGTAACAACATACTTCTATCTTTCATTAATTATCAGAATCTCCTAGAGCCAAACTCTTTCATGCATGTATTTTAAATATTGTAAGACTATTATTTAGATGTTTGCAATATATGTTGTGTTACACATACTAAAGATAATGAATTATTTTGTTTCTTTAGTTATGAATCTTGTTGAGTGGGTGTTGTTATGTGTCTATATGATTGTTGTTACCTTTTGAACTAATTTGCAGGTTAATCAACAAATCCTTTCAATTTCCCTCACCTGTCTCTTCTAGGATAGTACTAATACTTTTCTATTAGATGCTTGTCCCTTATCACTCTTGCGTGGAATCTCCTTTTACACCTTACACTTGGTGTCACAGAAAGCTTACATGCTTCCCTAGATTTATGTATTATCTCTTATGTATGTTTTACATCCAAGATACCCCTTTAAAATCACCTGCAATTGTGATGAGACCTTATATTCAGATGGGGCTCCCACACCAAATGGTGTGAGGTCTAATTGGGACTTCACATCGGGGAGATCCCCTATATGTTGGCGACATCCAGCACCATCAACATCCTAGTGCTAGAAGAGGGTCTGTATGACAAGTTGAGCCCATAAAGTCTATTTGAATCTCTTATGTCAAATGGATTTATCCCAAATCGTAATACTAAAGTGATTTTCAAAAGCTTTGGATCTTTCAATCCGTGCAGAAGTTTTACATAACTTGTCACATTTTAAGTTTTATGGAAAGGGTCCAACAACAAGCCTTGATTATGAGATTGAAGGATTGAAACATTTGTGATTCAACAAGTTTTGTAATGTGTTTGACCAAGGAAGGGAGTAGAGGAAAGTATATCTATGATCAGTTTGAATGGGGAAGCCAAGGAAATCCATCAAGTGAATCAATACTTCTTGAAGGATTGAGACTGTATACATAATGGTAAGACCTAAACATAGAAGTTCCTCTAGTGTGTTTCCAAGTGTTTTCATTGTGACAACGACCCTCCATTTTTTTTTCCTTAGTCAATTTTCGAGCCTAAATTAACTGTTGTCTTAAGTTATATTGTGTTATCTTATTGTTTGTTCGTGTTTTTCGTAAGTGTTGACATTCCTTGCCACATTCCTAAGTGTTGTTTTTCCTCCTAGGTAAAATTTTCCTAAGTTTCGTCTTCTTATCTTTAGAAGCACTTGTGTCATCTTTCTAATTATAGGAAAAGAACTAGATCTTTTTGACTTAGTGTTTATCTTTCTTCACTTGGCATGCATATCACACAAAATCACATACTTTTCTCCTAGAGAAAGCACACTTTCCAAAGTTAGCAGTCATAAAAGCCATTGTTGGAATAAATTGTGCCCTCCCAAGCATGAGTGCACTTTAGATCTTCTAGAGTGAACTTTCTTCACACAATTGAATGCATCTCAGTCCACAAGGAGAGTGCACTCCTTATTATCAGTGACCACACTCTTCTGATCCTTAACCCCAGTACATTCCTTGACATCAGTGACTATGCCCTCTTGTTTCTCTTGCATGTGCCCTTCTTGTTCGCATGTTGTGTGCACTCATAGAAAATAGGAGGCTACTCCACCTCTTGTAACTAACTCACTCATCAATTGACAAGTGGTGATCATGTATGAACTTGATTTGCATGTAGATTTTCTTTATAAACAATCCCAACTCATCACTCATTCTCACAATCATTTTTCATTCTAGGTTGAGCACATTCTCTTATCATAAGGAGTTTTTCTTCAATTGTCATCTCAAGTGTGTTGATTCTCAGTAATTTTTGCACAATTTCATTTTTTATTGCTTTTATTGTTTTTATCGACGCTTCTATTTTCCTTAGTGGTGTTGCAGTTTTTCTTTCACTTATAAAGTGTTGTTTTCATCCATACTTCCTCGTACAAGTGTCGTATTGTTGTCGCAAGTGGCATTTCTTGTGATTCTTTGCTTCAACGACCTTTCACCTTCCAGTCATGATTGTGAAAGAAATTATAAACACTTGCAACCCACTTTTTTCATTGTTAATGTGTTTAACTCTTATTTTTGGCCTTTACTTAATTGTTTTGAGCCAAAACTTGAGTAGAGCGCACTTATGGAAAATAAGTAAGCTTTGTCTTTGAAAATTATACCTATTAATAAAGTAGCCTCTCCCTTGAGCTCAAAATGCACCGAGAAGAAACAATCAACATCCTTTTCCACTGTTACTATTCTTTGCACCCTCATTGGTTCTTCCTAAGTGCACAATGCACTATCAAGCAACAATGTGCCCCCTCCTTGTCCCTTGTGACTGCGCCCTATTCCCAAGAAATCTCTCACTCTCTTTCTTTGAGCGCATAATGCATCCTCAGGCCTCAATTGGGCCCTTTCTTTCCAATGTTGTCCTGACATGCACCCTATTCTTTGCCATGGCACGGTGCTCACTTATAGTGGCTAGTTAAGTCAGCTTTTCTCATATGTGATAGGCTTGTTCTCCCAATTTTCTTGGTTCTACCCTTAATCACTATATTTTGAATCAGTTGCATGTGATTGTTAAAGAATTTCTTGAAACTAATTGTTGCTTGCCATGAGTGAATTTCCACTTGTAGGTGCTACAAATACAACATACATCTCCCTCTCATCATCTCTCGAGTAAAATTCCACATACCACACGTCAAGATACATCAAAATAAATCTCATAAGCTAGTACTAAGGAAGCAGTGGAAATCATGAAGCCAACAGTCCTTATTTTCTTAGGCACATAATGCTTCATAGATAAATCTTTGAATGTCTCATGGAAGTACATCAAATATGCTTTCATGCCAAAGAAATTCTTAGGAGACTTGGAAAATAGGGAAGTTTATATAAACATCAAAAGGTTCAGAGTGCACAGAGTCACATGAAAATTCCTATTCATTCCTTGTACGAAAGCCATCAAATGGATCCTGCCACACATGGATAACACAAATTTTGTCGTTCGTAGTGAAATCAGGAATGAGATTTCCACTTACCATCCACAACATATACATTCTTATTACAATATGGTAAGGCCTAGGTAGTATGTGAGCACATAGTTTTATGCAACTTAGGAAAATCTCAATACTAAGGAAGTCATCAAATCCTAGGGCCAAGAGCCTGCAAGATTCCACCAAATACAAAGTGAAATTTATTATACTAAACCTTTGAGAAAGGTATATCATTATCTCCTAGCATTGTGCTACAAGTTGTATGGATATAAGAATGAAAAATACTTTGAGGAGAATTGGATTTTCTTATGCGACATGGTTGTATCAAGAGGTAAAGTTTTCAACTGGGAAGATATCCACTCTCATGAATTGCAGCTTCAAATATAGTAGGCTAAGGAAACTCTTCAAGCTAATCAAGCACCAAAGTTTTACATGTATTCTTATCTATTGGATGGTATTTGTGCCCATTATGAGTTCATCAGGATGAAATGGAACTGGACCCCGTAGGAATAGTTACCTATATATCTTCATTACAGATTGTTATAAGAAGTTAGATATTGAGGAGTTTATGAGAAACTCGTTGAGCACTTATTTGCAGTATTATACATGATGATATTTGATACATAACCTCCTTACATCATAAATCATGGGAAGGAGGCACTCTATGAGATTTTTGATTGGTTTGGTTCACCGCAAGGCACATGCATCAGATGTTTCAGGTGTCAGGAAACCACTCACCTTATGCTGAGGTAGGTGACCAATAAGGTGTTCATGGAGGCGGTAGCCTATAAATTGAATAATGGATTGTCTACACAACTCCATAGGATGAAAAAGGCTCGTTAGCCCACTTTTCCTTTACGGATTGGACTTTATGATCTTAAGAGCCTTAAGGCGGTCGATGCTAAAATTGGAGAAATCAACAATGTTCACTTTGGAATGATGAGATTCCATATATATGATCTTAGAAAAGTGTGTAGGCAACATTATGACAAGATATAGTATACCTGGACATATGGACCTATGATTGTACCAAAAGATGAAAATATTAAGAATTGGTACAATGCTCTAAGAAAGAATTGGTTAGGAGATGAGGCCGGTTCCTCCAATGTTGCACAAGTACCTGATGTTCACATGAAGGAGATTTCATAGGAATTAACTGCTCAAGTGGACACTATAGCACCTAAAAAGAAGCTAAAACATGATCTAGAGGAATAGAGTAGTATAAAGTTCAAGATCGATCATATGATCAAAGGTGTGATTGAGGAAGAGCATCAATGTTAGAAAAATATTATATATGACAGAGAAATGCAAGACATATAATATGTGGAAAAACACAAACACATAAAACCAGAGAGACACAGATATACGTCGTTCACCCAGTTTGGGCTATGTCCACCTCAAACAACCAGTCCTTCCTTTCTATTGTCCAACAAAATGAAGAGACAAAACCTACAACAGATCCACTGTAATATCCTCTGTTTTCTCTCACATCTCACCTATCTATTTCTTGCTCTGAGAATACACATATATTCCACAACCTCAATACAATACCCTCATACAAAGAGAGGGGTTGACTTCTAGGGAAAAAACTCTAAACTAAACATAAATTCTACCATCAGATCATCTGCCTAATGAATGGCCTAGATTGACTAGAAATTACTATACTTTTACAAGGAAATTTTACATCTATTTTTAGCTTCAGGGGCACTGCCCCTAAAACCCTTACCGGAGGACTGCTAGCCCCCAGACTCCCTAGCTAGGGGGAATGGCCCCACCCGAACCCCCGTGGGAGGGACAAGTCCCCCCCGTACCCCCCCACATGGAGGGGTGTACAATCTTCCTGGGGTATACATCTGGCTGAAACAAAGACCTCTGAATTAGGATGATAATCATGCTCCACACCCAACAATCAAAGGAAAAAAAAGGAGGAGGATAAAAGAAGGTTAGAAGAAGAGCGAAAAAGAGAGAATGAATACTTACAAAAAGAAGAAGAAGAAAATAATAAGCAAGACGACCTATTGAAGTTGAGAGAAGAGGAGGAGAGAAGTAGAGTAGTAGAATAGGAGCTACAAAGGAGGTCATAGGAAGAACAAATAAAGAACATACGTGAGGAAGAATCTGCACAGATAATGGAGGAAGAACAGATGGCCCGCAAATTAGAGGCATAGTTGGAGGAGGAGGATTCCAGTAAGCCAATTGCAGATGAACCAAACAGAAGATGAATCAAAAGAAATCTTATAATCTAGTACTAAGGAAGTAGTGGAAATCATCAAGCCAATAGTCCTTATTTTTTTAGATATGTGATGCTTCATACATAAATATTTGAATGTTTCATAGAAGTACATCAAATATGCTTTCCTGCAAAAGAAATTCCCAGAAGACTTGGAAAATAGTGAATTTTATATAAACATCAGAAGGTTTAGAATGCACAAAGTCGCATGCAAATTCCCATGCATGCCTTGTACAAAATCCATCAAATGGATCCTGCCGCACATGGATAACACAAATTTGGTCCTTCGTAGTGAAAGTGGGAATGAGATTTCAACTTACCATCCACATAATATACATTATTATTACAATATGGTAAGGCCTAGGTAGTATGTGAACACATAGCTTTATGTAACTTGGGGGAAAATATCAATACTAAGGAAGTCATAAAATCCTGGTCCTAAGAGACTACAAGATTCCACCAAATACCAAGTGAAATTTATCAAACTAAACCTTTTAGAAATGTATATCAATATCTCATAGCATTATGCTACAGGTTGTATGGATAGAAGAATGCATAATACTTTGAGCAGAATTGGATTTTCTTGCTCATCATGGTTTTATCAAGAGGTAATTTTTTCGACTGGGCAGATATCCGCTCTCATGAATTGCACCTTCAAATATAGAAGGCTAAGACAACTCTACAAGCTAATCAAGCACCAAAGTTTTACATGTCTTATTATCTGTTGGATGGTACTTGTGCCCATTATGCGTTCACTAGGATGAAATGGAATTGAACCCCACAAGAGCAACTACCTATCTATTTTCATTATAGACTATTATAAGAAATTAGATATTGAGAGGTTTATGAGAAACTCATTGAGCACTTATTTGTAGTATTATACATGATGATATTTGATACATAACCTAATTGCATCATAAATCAAGTGAAGGAGGAACTCTATGAGATTTTTTATTGGTTTGGTTCACCACGGAGCACATGCATAAGATGTTTCAAGCGTCAGGAAACCACTCACCTTATGCCAATGTATGTGAACAATAAGGTGGTCTTGCAGGAGGTAGCCTATTAATTGAATAATGGATTGTATGCACAACTTCATGGGATGAAAAAGGCTCCTTGGCCCACTTTTCCTTTACAGATTGGACTTTATGATCTTAAGATCCTTAAGGTGGTTGATATTGAAATTGGAGAACTCAACAGCCTTCACTTTGGAACAATGAGCTTCCATAGATATGATCCTAGAAAAGTGTGTAGGCAACATTGTGACAAGATATAGTATACCTGGCCATATGGACCTATGATTGTACCAAAAGATGAAAAGATTAAGAATTCGTACAATGCTCTGAGAAAGAATAAGCTAGGAGATGAGACAGGTCCCTCCCATGTTGTACAAGTACATGCTGTTCATATGAAGGAGATTTGAAAGGAATCAACTGCTCAAGTGGACATTATAACACCTAGAAAGAAGCGAAAACATGATCTAGAGGAATAGAGCAGTAGAAATTTCAAGGCTGGTCAAATGATGAAAGGTGCGATTGAGGAAGATAATCAAAGGAAATAAAAGGAGGAGTGTTTTGGACAATTTAGCATCTATGGATAAATACTAATTCACTAGACAAGTAGTTGTGCCTAGAACAATAGTTTAAAGTTTTTTACACTTTCCCTACAAGCAATAGATAAGAAGAGAGGATAGAAGGCCTACTTGTAGTTCCACTTTCCTCTCGTCTCCCTTGTATCGATTCTGTCACTCCTTCCCGTACTTAATCTGCTTGAAAAGTACCCTATCAACACAACAGAAGATGAAAACCGATCAAAGCATACAATCCATTGAATATAAATGAAAGGAATCAGAAGCAATTCATACATATAAGCATTATGAAAGAACACATCATATGGAAAAAGGTTCAAACACTTTATTAGATAGAAGAAGGAATTACAACCATCAGTGTCTAATTCAAAGTCATTCCTCCAGCTTGGATCCCATCCACATCACATCAAAAGCAAGACAAGATTATGGCATCACATCATTTGCTCCAAAGTCAAGTCTCATAACAACATTATCTCCTTACAATTCAACATAATCCAACCCCCAATCACTTAGATGAGTGGTCAATTTATAGCAAGATGAAGGAAGTTTTGTCATTAATGGTGACATTGAATGGCCTTCCATACTTAGAATTAGTTCCATGGAGGAAGGGATGAGAGGATAGGATGATCCTTAACTCATTCCTCATCCATTTTCGAGCTCATAGGAGTTGATAAGACAAGGAAACTTCTAGATGACTCCAAAAGATAAGAATATTCCCCAAACCCTATGTGAATTTCACTCATTCTCGCCCAGCACAGGTGAAAGGAAGCCTAAGTGCTCTGTAGAGCACCCTGGTAGTGGACTCAACTGCTCTGCAGTGCACCTTCATAAGGGCTTACCTGCACTAGTCACTCTAGAGGCAATTTTTGGATGTCTTCAAGTCATGAAACTGTCTGGGAAGGAGGCATCAAAGGGTTGATTTGTTTAGGGAACGAAACAATTGATTTTAGGGTATGATGAGTCCTAAATCACTGATCTAAATGTTGGGATTTTATGTGCCCAAATGGGTCTGTAACAGTTGCCCCCTAAAGCATGAAGTCATAAAAATGCCAATGTTAAAGGAAATGCTTTACGATGTGATGAGGAGGTATCGAAGTGGAAGGTGATCTGCATCAATTACAATACATATATCAGGATATTTAATTTTACATGAATTGTTGAGGGAAGGCATACCCATGCTCAGCTTATAAACTTTCATTACATGTACATAAATAGTCATATACAAATATAGACCCATGATTGGAATGACTATCAATGTAAATCCATTGTACATAATATTTAGTAATCATGATATCGCAGCCCAGATGGATGAAACTTGATTCGGGGTCTTCAATCTTGTTCAACTGCTCACTCAAGTAGGAGTATAACCATGTGAATATGTGATCTAAAGTCAAACATGGGAAGACACCATCTGATTACCAGCCAATGATGTAAGTTGTTAACAGATGTGAGAGAAATCACTGATAATGATAATGATCCTCAAGGTATTGCAGTACATTCTGCAAGGTGTGAATGGATGATTTGATGTCGAACACCATACAAAGTCTTTTGGTCGAAGGCCATTGATGTATGTCTATTGCTGAAAGCAAGAAACCTGCCATTGATGCATGCAAGCCTCAAGGTACTGAATGGGTGTTTCTAATTCAACTTCTTGGATAATGAGTTGATGTCGACAAGAAGCGACTCATCGCAGGAGGGCCTTGATGTATCCCACACCAACAACACAAAATGAGGGTAGTGATTTTAGAGATGGAATTTGACTGACGACACAAGGTTCAGGAATGGTGGTCATGAAAATGAAGGTTTATGGTATTGCAAAAGATGGATTTTGACTTAATGACTTCTCTTGAACATGTCAGCAACACTAAAGTGAATTGGTAGCATTGACCCAAAACAAAGTGATCGATGGTATGATAGACCAATGGTGTGATAACCATCAAGCTAATAACCCAACCCAGATAGTCACAGTGATGGAGTAAAAGTGTCATGTTCAAGAGTGACCTGCTACCATAAAGTGTTTTTCCTCTTTTTCCATTTTCCCCAATCATTGCTGACCAGTACCTCTTTATTTTTATCAAGCTTGAGGAGGATAACATATGCTTGTTGTATAATTTCACCCTTCGGGCGAATCCATCACTATTTGATGTTTTAACGAGTCTAGCAAAGGTGAAACTCGGTCTTGTCTAGATGGACAAGTTTGTCGCTATTTGATGTTTTTAACGAGCTTAACGACAAAGATAACTTGGTCCTTTTCATGTTGAGAGAGTTTTAAAAGGGACAAAAAAAAAACTCCACAAGTTCTTTTTCATAAATTAATATCTCAAGCCCAAAAAATTGTAAAATAATACAAGAGAGATATCATTTCCAATCTGTTAACGAGCTGGAAAGGACAAGTGCTCGGCAATCTTTTCATATTTATAGAGTCTGAAAAGAGCTTAAAGAGGACTCCACTTTGAGGAATGAGTGGTGTCTAGGGTAGCAACTGGTTCTGGTGATGTTGGAACTTCTCAAAACATGTTGATTTATGTGAAGAGGCTGGCTAATAAGACCACTCATTGCAACTATTCCTCAAAAAGGTTAAAACAACCAAGTGAAAGCGTATGATCGGCCAAAGGGATGGTGGCAATGGGATGAAAACAACCAAGGCTCATCTGATGAAAGAGGCTAATAGAATGGAAATCATGAGGGTTAAAAATGGAAATGGGTTCATTTTTACACAAGCTTGAACCATAGGGAATAATGCTTGGATTCAGTTTCATGTTTACATAGGCTTGAAACAAAAAACTATGCTTGAATTCAATTTCATTTTTACACAAGATTGAAATGAAGAACTATGCTTGAGATTGGTTTACATGCCCCCAGCATGATGAAAGGGAGAGTCTCTTGTAACTAGATGGAAGTTGCTACGGTGAAGCAGGACGGTTATCCAACACCTTTTTGGCTTCGTCCAGATAGGGACAAAGGTGAATGGGGTGATTCCCTTCACATAACCTACAGGAAACCTAACTTTACCACTAGGTGCATGCCCCCAAGCTTCATTACATTCACCTAAGTAGACTACTCGTGGCTATCAGGTGGATGGAATGAAGGTTCATATACAAGATCAAGTGAAAGACTCGACTGGGATTTTATGAGATCTAATCAAAGACTTGACTTGGAACTTGGGACCTTGTTTCATTTTTTAATGAGCTTGACACAAGACAAGGAACTATGCTCAAATTCCTTGTTTCATTTTTTAACGAGGTTGACACAAGACCAGGAATTATCCTCATATTCCTTGGTTTCATTTTTTAACGAGGTTGACACAAGACAAGGAACTATCCTCATGGGGGTTGTTTCATTTTTTAATGAGGTTGACACAGTAAAAGAACCATCCTCATATTCCTTGTTTCATTTTTTAATGAGGTTGACACAAGAAAATGAACTATCCTCATGGACCTATTTCATTTTTTAATGAGGTTGACACAGTAAAAGAACTATCCTCATATTCCTTGTTTCATTTTTTAATGAGGTTGACACAAGACAAGGAACTATCCTCATGGACCTGTTTCATTTTTTAACGAGGTTGACACAATAAAAGAACTATCATCATACTCCTTGTTTCATTTTTTAACGAGGTTAACACAAGACTAGGAAGTATCCTCATATTCCTTGGTTTCATTTTTTAACGAGGTTGACACAAGACAAGGAACTATCCTCATATCCTTGGTTTCATTTTTTAACGAGGTTGACACAAGACTAGGAACTATCCTCATGAGTTGTTTCTTTTTTTAATGAGGTTGAAACACTAAAAGAACTATCCTCATTTCCTTGGATCACAACTCATAAGCGGTCATGAAGGAGAGATCTGGTTCCAATGCCCCTAGTACATGATGTACAACATCACTGAATTGATCGTTAGTTGATGTAGGTATGGAATGAGTTGCCACATAATTAACCCGTGGCAGGGGTGATACCATTGGTACAAAAGGACCATTTAGGGAAGATGGTTGATTGGGACCCATATTTGGACCACGAAATGAAAGCTAGTCAACGGTGACAATTCTACCTTCATGCGGGAAACAAATCACTTGAAAGAGTGTTGAAACAATAGCTCCCATGTCATAAACATAGTCATGCCCAAGAAGTAAATTGTAATCTAAAGGGCCTAGGACTACCATCACATTCAGATAAACTATTTTTCCTCCCAAAGTAATAGGTAACTGAGGGAGGATCCCTAATGGTTGAATGGTTCCTATGTTAAAATCCAACAGATTTTGGGTAACAGACATAAGCAGCAGTGAACTAAGCACTTGCCAAGCAGTTTAGGAAAGGATACTCACTGATGCACCTTCATCTATAATAGTGCCTGATACAATCATATTACAAACTTGTACTATGATCTGTAAAGGCACATAAGAAGGAAGACGGAACCCTGTCAGTCGATTCCAATCAAAGGAAGTGACCAGACTACTTGGAGGGGGTACCATAGAAATGGGATAATTAACCCCTTGAGTTACGAGAACTGGAGGATTTTCCTCCTTTCTTGATGGAACAAGAGCACTGCCCCCAAGCTCATTAGAATCTGAAGAAACAAAAATAACCTGAGTGGTATCATATTCACTCTCTTCGGGAAAGGTATGATTAACTGGAGGTGAAATCAGGTCAACTGTTACCTCGACTTGTTGATTTGGATTGGGTATAGACTCATAGGATTCACTTTCAGAGAGAGCGGGTTTAATTAACGGTTGATTTTTGTCAGTCAATTCATCAAATAGTGAAGGACTTAGGGAGAGTTTCCTGTAACTAGATGGAAGTCGTTGCGGTGAAGCAGGGCGGTTATCCAACACATTTTTGGCTTCATCCAGATAGGGAAAAATGTGAATGGGGTGATTCCCTTCACATAACCTACATGGAAACTTAATTTTTCCCTTCTTTCCATGAACTTTACTACCACTACTCGATGGTGTGTCACCAGCATGATGTCCAGAAGTTGATGACATAGGATGATGTGAATAAGAAGACCACTCTTCTAAGATCTGATGAATACCAAAACAATTTCGAAGAAGATGGTATCCTGCACAAAGTTTGCATGGATATTGAACTTTGTGAGGCTTGATGGATGCTTTTTCATCAAATGTTGCATTCAAAGCGATGGTTGCTTGGTTGCCCCTCTACTGAATTTGCTTCTTCTTTTTATTCTTCTTCCCTTTCTTCTTCTTCTTAACCACCTGGTTACTAGTACCAATACTTTCACCAAGCGAAGAGGAATAAGGGGAGGAATAAACAATTAAGGAAGAAGGCAAAGGGTAAACTTTAGGATCAATTGAAGGTTGATTTTTTCCAGTTGGAGGTGTACTTGATTGCGGATAAATCATGACATTTTGAACCAAGGAGGTTGAAAACAATGACACTAGCAAGCCAATGTTAAATCTTGGAAGGGACAATGTAGCCCTATAAAGAGCACCAATATTTCAGAAAGGAGGAAAAGGACTAGGATTCCCATCAAAAGGAATTCCTTGATTGGTGGACTCCGAATTTGTCGCCATATGTTTCAACCTAAGATCAACTAAAGAGTGAGCATGGAAGATGTTATCCACGATCAATTAATTCTATTTTAATCAAAGTAACATAACAAAAAAAAGAGGGATAATCTAGGCAAAAGGTTTACCAAGAAACTGTGAACTACAGAATACCTCCTGGCAAACCAAGAAGTACAGGCAAGAAATCTCCCTGAATGTTGTGTTTGGTGAATCACAGTGTACAAGGTGATCGACTCAATTACCTAAGGATAGATAGAAACCTAGTGTTCTCCTCCCATATATACCCGAAAGTACGTGGAGGCCCAATCTGTATAAGCGTTGTCTAATGCAAAACCGCACAGTGAGAGCATTCCCATATAATTTATGTATTGTAACACCGCCCTATATACCCGAAGGTATGTGGACGAGCTATGATATACTCACGTAAGTGGAATGAGGTATCACACTCAAGTTGTATTGCAAAAAGTTAGCGACAGTTTCTTTGTTTTATGATGTCGGAACATGTCTCTAGCCTAGACCTCTAAATGTTTTTCGTTAGGTGACAATGCTCCATTAGGTAAATTAAGATAAATTTTAAGTTGATCTTCTTTAGAATTTGCCTTTCAAGGTTCACCACGTGATGTATGTTTACAATTACTAAAATGCAAATAATATGATAATCATTCTTTCCATTCAATTTAACAATGAAAATCCTTAGCTAGTAGGGATAGAGCAATCAAATTTTTGACAATGAGCAAAGAGCACATCTAATGCAATTTCCCTAGCTATTCCTTTCAAGCATTCACAAACTAAAATATGAACAATGCAAGTTTTTCTTTTCGAATCCCTTAATTTTATGATGAAAAAAAAGGAAATATGGACATACAATCAATCAATCTTTCATAAGAATGAAGACTTTTACGACAGTTCTAATTCAAAGGAAGAGAAGACTTTATGACACTTTCTTTAGAATGAAGATTAATCAAGTATATTCTAATTTTGACTATATATTGATAATGACAAAGAAAACATTAAATAAATGTTAATCAATCAAATCAAATTAGGGCTGGCAAAGGAGATAAAAATTTGTTCTCTGAGACATGACATTCATTGGTCAATCAGCAAGCAAACAAATAGAGAAAATTTGGAAAAAACACTTTCCAAAGGTGAGTATTTAACCTAAGGTTGATCATCACAGGTCAAAGAGGGACTAACTGCACTGCAGAGCACTGTCTTTCACTCAAGGGTGCTCTGCAGGGCACTATCCCCTAACCAAGCCTGCACTGATTTCTGAGAGGCCACTCAAGCATCATCTAACCTCAATTTTTGACCAAAATTCAATGCAAAAGAGATGAAATACAGTCAATGAACACAATTAGGGTCTACAATAATGTCTTAGGAGGTGGATAAGCTACTAGGAAAGAGGATTCTTCCCTAGTGGATTCGCCAATTTGTTTTGAAGAATTTAGCATCTACGGATAAATACTAATTCACTAAACAAGTAGTTGTGCCTAGAATAACAGTTTAAAATGTTTTAGACTTTCACTATAAGAAATAGATAAGAAGAGAGGATAGAAGGCCTACCTGTAGTTCCACTTTCCTCTTGTACCCTGTCAACACAACAGAAGATGAAAACCCATCAAATCATATGATCCATTGAATATAAATGAAAGGAATCAGAAGCAATTCATACATATAAGAATTATGAAAAAACACATCATATGGAAAAAGGTTCAAACACTTTATTGGATAGAAGAAAGAACTACAACCATTAGTGTCTGATTCAGTCATTCCTCCAGCTTGGATCCCATCCACATGACATCAAAATCAAGACAAGCTTGTGCAATCACATCATTTTCTCCAAAGTCAAGTCTCATAGCAGCATTATCTCCTTACAATTCAACATAATCCAGCCCCTGAAATTTATAGGAAGATGAAGGAGGTTTTGTCATTAATGGTGACATTGAATGGCCTTCCATACTTATAATTAGTTCCATGGAGGAAGGGATGAGAGGATAGGATGATCCTTAACTCATTCCTCATCCTTTTTTGATCTCATAGGAGTCGATAAGACAAGGAAACTTCTATATGACTCCAAAAGATAAGAATATTCCCCAAACTCTATGTGAATTTTGCTCATTCTCGCCCAGTAGAGGTGAAAGGAAGCCTAAGTTCTCTGTAGAGCACCTTGGCAGTGGACTCAACTACTCTACAGTGCACCTTCATAAGGGCTTACCTGTGCTAGTCCCTCTAGAGGTAATTTTTGGATATCTTGAAGCCTTGAAACTGTCACTGAAGGAGGCATTCAAAGGGTTGACTTGTTTAGGGCATAAAACAACTGATTTTAGGGTTTGATGAGTCCTAAATCACTGATCTAAATGTTGGGATTTGATGTGCCCAAATGGATCTGTAACATGGAGGAGAAGATAAGGTTAGAAGAAGAACACAAAAGAGAGAAGGAATGCTTTCATAAAGAAGAAACAGGAAAGAATAATAAAGATGACCTGTTGAAGCTGATAAAAGAGGAGGAGAGAAGTAGAGTAGCAGAAGAGGAACTACATAAGTGGCCATAGGAAGTACAAATAAATAACACACATGAGGAAGAATCCACATAGATAATGGAGGAATAACATATGGCCCATGAATTAGAGGTTGCGTTTGAGGAGGAGGATGTCATTAAGCCAATCGAAGATGAACCAAACACTTATCCAAGGCCTCCTCTCAACGATGGCCATCCTCCACCAAATGATAGGGTCATGGATGTATCCATCCTCACCTTCGACCAAATGAAGAAGATGATTGTAGAATAAAGGCAAAGGTACTTTCCCAATGATCCTACACATCCAGTTTCCATTTCCACAGAAAATGTGATAACATCTAACACCAAGAGAAATACCATAGCAGTCATGGAAGAAAATGTGGCTTTTGCAACAAATACTCAAGACAATACAGAGTATCTTATGAGTGAGGTTACATGGTTGATAAAATAGCTAGCTTCCATAAAATAATAGGTTGATCATCTTACCATGGAGAATCAATGGTTGCCTTCTGCTAGTACCAGTACGACAGAGCTACAAGTATCCATATCTGAAGAATTAAAACCAATGGAAGACATCATGAGTCAGTTGTACAATGAGTTGATTCTCTTGCATGAGATGGTGGCACCCTTGGTTCAAATTCAAAATAAATCTCATGAGATCCTGAAGCTTCTCAAGGTGACAAGCATAGTTGTAGACCTCATACAGGATTGGGGCGTCAAGTATCTTGACGTTCTTGAAAATTTGGTCAAGAAGGATAAGATAACTACTGAGGTGAATAGAGCACAGTTAAGACTTCATACTCAAAACTATTCCCACCTTAGTGAACAAGCTACCAACACCATTGTTTCTAATGTTTGACTCCGTAGTGGTTTGGAGTCCCTAGCACAGGCACACAAATTACCCTCTGTGGGTTCAGTTAGAGAGATAAGAAGCAAGGATGTCATCATGCAGGAGGTAAGGGATTTTCATGATTGAATCAAGCAGACAATAGATTAAGAAGGTTTGGAGATCACTAGTAATACTATTCTATAGTGTGAAATTGAGCCAACTAAAGTTCACATGAAGTTATCCTGGTTGTGGAATATCATACAATCAAGCTCCCAATCCATATTATCATATGCTTTGGAGGTGAAGATGTGATATGTTGCAGAGCTTCCAGTCATAGTCAAAGTTATTGCAATAGAGTTTAAAGCATGGCACTCCTACATCACAAATGAAATCCATGCCTAAGCTACTAACTTGTGTTTTTCTTCTTCATGAGGAGTATTTTGTCTTATATATACACCATTTTATGTAATTTTGTCTTTTGTGAATAAATTTAATGTAAAATAAGTCCAAGAGACACATGTGGAATATGAAAATGATGTGTAAAATATGAAGAGTTACATAGAATTCCATAGGTTGTGGAATTCAAAGAGTCATGTGGTAACTCAAAAGTCAATAGCATTTGTTATAAATAATCCCTCATAACTAAAAAAAAAAACGAGGCTTGGAGTTTTAGATATTTCACCTTGTCTTCTCTAGTGGTGCATAAGGGAGAAGATCATTCTTTTGGAGAAACAAGTTGTAGCTTCATGTTCCACTCTTGGAGATAGTGTTTCATCAATGTAATAGTGTACTTGGATCTTTCAATAATTATCAGGAGATCTTGGAGCCACACTCTTTCATGCATGTATCATAAATATTGTAAGTTTATTATTTATATGTTTGTGGTATATGTTGTGCTACACATACTGAAGATAATGAACTATTTCATTTATTTAGTTATGAATCTTCTTGAAAGGGTGTTGTTATGTGTTTATGAGATCATTGTTACCTTATGAACTATTTTGTAGGTTAATCATTGAATCCTTTCAATTTCCCTTTCATGTCCCTTCTAGGATAATACTAATATTTCTCTATTAGAGGCTGGTCCCTTATCACTCTTATGTGGAAGCTCCTTTTACACCTTACACTTGGTGTCACACAAAGCTTACATACTTTCCACCCAAAATTTATGTATGATCTCTTGTGTATGGTTTACAACTAAGTCACCACTTTAAAATCACTTGCAATGGTGGTCAGCCTTTATATCCATATGGGGCTCCTACACCAGATGGTGTGAGGTATAATTAGGACCTCACATCGAAGAGACTACCTATATGTTAGTGAAATCCAACACCATCAACACTAGGAAATATTGTTACCTTCAATTGTATGTCTCCAATGTCTTCTTCAACTCCATCAGAGGCTTTATAAAATGCGTTTTTTATGTCGACATCATATCGTTGAAACTCTTCTAGGAATTTTAATCAACCTAATTTCTAGAACCTCTCCTTGCGGTTCGGATAAGCTTCTAATAAATCAGGACCTATAGGCTTAAATATTTACCACATGTGTCATCCTCGATGTGTAAGAAATTTTAGTTCTCAAATTTTCTCTAATGTTGCTATTAGCATAGGGTGGTAATATGAAGTATGGGATAAACAATAGGTGGAATGAATGTGATGGAAAGGTGGTAGAGGGATATGTGATTTTAGGTTCAATATCCTTGATAGAAGTAATGATGGAAAATTTAATCCATCATATGCAATTATAAAAAAATTTAACTACTTAATGAGACTATCAAAGCGATTTTCAAGAAACTTAATCAATGTTAATCAAGGAAGGACTTGTAGCAGCATTATTTTGGTCTCAAAACTTCACAATCAATTTCTGAAATTGTATTATTATTTTTTGAACTCTTGTGTACTTTAATTCCTTTGAAATCAAGTTTACATAAAAGAGAGAACAGTTTAACAAGTCCATAATGTGTTGGGTGTGTGTTATATTCTTTCCACAACTAGCCTTATGTGAGAAGCAGGGAGGTTAGAGGGGGGTTTGGAATCCCCCCCTTTGTTGCCTTGGGTGCAGCGAGGGGGGGGGGGGGGGGGTGGAATCCCCCCTGCATAGGGTCCGGGGCAGCACCCTTGGAAAAGAAAATTGGACTCTATATTAGGTGGGCAGATTTACCTATGGTTTTGTGCATCGGTTTTGCACATGGTTTTGGGCATGATGGTTTTCTACACTTGGTATCTTATAGATCTGGTCAAGGGAAATATGGTTATGTCCTAATCCAGGGTTAATGTATTAGAGTTTATGAATACTTCGGCCTGTATATATATGTGTTGTAACATTGAAAGGACTATAATGAAAAATCAATCTAGTAGTCCTGGTTTTGGGATCCACGGAAAAATATTAGTGTACTTGTTTTGTGTTTCTCGTCATTGTATATTTTTTGTTTTTAAGAATTTGGTTGCAGGTAATTTATGTACAAGGTTAAAACCTACACAATGCATCAACCATACATTTTGTCCCAATTTTGAATTGCAGCTATATGTAAAGCTTGAAGATCTCATCAAATTTTAAATACACTCTTTGATTCCTTTTCAAATTGGTCTCGTGCACTATTCTTCAAGAATAATTCTTGTAGGAGAATAAGGCAATGCAAATTTATAATTATGCTAAAGGTTCACAATGCCTCACAAGTTCTATTAAGAAACGACATCCTGTATATTGTTTCTTTATGAAATAAGATTATAAAAGCTCTCGGTGACCAAAATAATTTCAACAACTTATGATTTGAATTTTCAAATACATGTTCCAGATCGTAATGTCAAGGGTCATATTTTATTTTTCTTTAGATCTTATCCTAGGAAAACAATGTTTACGAAACATAGTATTAAATTACTCTTTCACCTTAGCATGCTTAAAATCTACTACATCATTTTCAAATAATTACAAATCAATTGAATTCAAGACTGAATGTTATTTGATTTACAATGTCATTTTGTGCTACAAGTCACTCAATGGTTTCATATCACACACATATCACCAAGTGTTGAAAACATTTTTTGATTTTCAGGAGCCAGGTATATATAAAAAACCAAAAAAATAAAGTGTGCAATCTCTATGCAATAATTTTCTAGATATGTAATTGAGAATACAAGTTAGCACATCAAACTTTTAATTCCATATTTAAAACCTATTCAAGCCAATGAGAAGGGAGAAAGAGAACAACAAGAGAGGACCATCATTTTGGTTAGGGAGGACTCAAAACCAGCTCATTGCCCTAATAAAAAAATCATTTAATTAAACAAATGAAAATGTTGCATAACAGAACCTGGCAAGAGATTATCAAAACGTTGTGTAATCTTTTACTTCATGGGAGTAAAGTCGAGATCCCAAAAGGAGATACCTTAGATTATGCATGGTTGTATAGGAGTTTGGATGTCGTGGTGAGAAAGTATGGCACCTCGTCGATTGGTACGCTCACTGAAGCCAAAGAGAAGAACCAAGTCAGACTAGAGCTCGATATGTACTTTGATTAGTTGATGCTCACAACCACCAGCGCAGATTTGCATGTCAACATAGATAACATGCGGATGTACATCACCGGTCTGTCCTTTCTTAGGACTAAGCTTCGCATGTTATAAGACACGTTGGACCGAGGTTCCAAATCATTATACCCAGAAGAAATGAAGGTAAGAGTTCATTTCTAGAAGGACATGACCAAAGAGTATGTGGACACCATTATGCACTACCAACTATGGCATAAGTTCGTCACAAAGGATCATGGAGAGGATCTTGATGAGCTAGTCTTTCTATAGTCGTCTCAGTCTTAGTATTTTCTTGTCTGGCTGGCTCAAGCCAATTTTTCCCACATGGGTATATGTGGAAAATGTATTGTTTTTGTAAACATGATGTAAAGTGAAATTCCAAGTCTCATTACTGGAATACAAATAGTCATATGTAATGTAAAGAGTTATGTAATGAAGTTGAAGAGTCATGAGGGTAGTCCAAGAGTCACAAAGGGGAATGTCAAGGGTCACCCCACCTTTTGTTATAAACAAAACCTCATAACTCATAGAACAGCCTTTTGGGAGACAAGATTTTGCTAGGCATTGCTTAGAGAGGGCTTGGAGAGTATTGTGACAAGCCTTGGCTTCTCCACAGTGTAGAGCGAGTACATCTCTTTGGAGGAGTAGGCAGTGTTGACTGTAACGTTCCACTATTGGGGCTAGTGGTTGTCATGGTTGTATGTATGGATGGAACTTTAAATTTATATAATAACAAAGCCAACACATTTCATGCATATGTTGTTATTGTAGTTCGACTATTCTGGTTACTTTAGCAATGTATGCAGTTTTAACTTACGCATTAATGTATGGACTATTTTCTATATGATTGTATGAATCTTATTGAAGCATGTTGTTGGTTTAACTCACCACTTTGGATTGTCGATTATTATGCTTTCTACTTTGTGATGTCATTCATCTCGTGTGTTCCTTTCAAGCTGCGTACTATTACAAGCTTCTAAGGGACACACTTATTTCCCCTTCCATGTGTTAGAACCTCCCCATGCATCTCTGTTGACTTGCTGCAAGGTCACACACTTGCTTCCGACAAGGATATATTTCTTACCTTTGTGCATTATCGCAGTCAAGGCATAGCTTTACTACCCATTGTTGGGACTCCTACTAAAAATGGTCTGAGGTCTAGTTGGGACATCTTACTAGGGAGATCCCCTGACATGTTGGTGGGTCCAGCACTGTCAACATTTATGGTGCTAGAAGGAGGACCAGATGACAAGCTAAGTCCTAAATGTCTATTTTGAATCTTCACACATCTATCATGTCTTATGTTACACTTCATCCTCCAATATGTATGTCTTATGGAGATGACTTTGAAATCTTAGCGGAGTTCTAGAATCTATTATCACAGAACACATATGAAGGTGAAGGTGGAACATCTTGGCAGAGGCATAATCTTACCTTTTACAATCTATGTGACAACCTAGAAACACATAACGATTACGTGATTTGCACATTTTTTGCATTCACGCTTTGTGGGCAACCCATTGCAATGGCTTGTCACACTGCTCGAAAAATATATACACTCATTTTATCACTTTATTATAGATTTATCTAATGATTTCCATAAGCTTGACCATCAAGCACTTAATAAAAAAATTCTCAAATTTTGAAAAGCCCCTAATGAATCCTTGACCCAATTCTGGGATCACTTTTGTAATCTCACATTTCAATTCCCAGAAGATGAAATTGATTGGAAAGTTCTCAATGAAATATTTCAATATCTTCTTCACATTTCTAAAAATACACAAGTCTTAGAATCATTCGAATAGACCCCAGCATACCTCGGTGTTAGAGCTACTAAATCCAAGGTGGACATGGTTTCATTCAGAAGATATTGTCCATCCGCATCTCATCAAATGGCTATGGCCCCGTAGTGTGAGGCGGGAGCAGGTGCACATCTATATTTTGATCTATAACATCCTCCCACCCAATGTTCTCTTGATTTCTATGCAGATTTGGCTGACAAGATTGTTGCTCATCACGTGGACTTGCAATGACAAATTGACATCCGATGTATTCTGTGAATGATCGGAAGTAGATGCATCCAGGAATCTACTCTCACATGGAAAATCAACAATGGCAGAATCACCAAATATGTCAGGGAAAAGTGGATGAGGTGCTGACAGAAGGAGGTCATCCTTCACCGCAGGTTCTTCTTCAAATTCACACACATACTCATCATAAATGATAGTGCAGGTTGGCTGCTCAACACCAACTGCATTGACAAATTGATCCTCATGAACAACAAGTGTGGAGTCTGGAATGGGAGGACAAAACATAGTACAATCCGGAAGATCAACAGAACGTAGAGACAGAGGTTGAGGAAATAGCAAATAGGACACATCTGAGTTTGCAAATCCACTCAATATTTCATCTGTCATTCCTAGAAAAGAAAAGGGTGAAAATTATTGGTTCTCATCAACCCATCTATACAATTCATTAGATCATGAGGATGTCGATGAACATATCGAATTTTTTTATCATGGTTTTCGTGATTTCTTTTCTCCTTCATTCGATCACAATGTTGATTCATTCACTGTTGATATTTCTAAGCCATCAATCTTCAATGATCTACCTGTTGATGAAATATAAACCCCACAAGTTGTCAAGGCACTTCATCCCGAGCTGATGGTTATGTTAGGTCCTCATTGTCTTGAGGTCAATTCCACTCCAAATCAGAAATATGTTGAAACACCCAAGGCTCCTCATCACTCTCCTGTTTACATTGAAGATCAATCTAGTTCACAGAATTCACATCCTCCACCTAAATCACATGATCCCATCGCTCATGCATTGGAGGAATCATACACAACGAGCACTCTTGTTAAACATAAGTTGTCTTTCTTTCTCATGTTTTCTCGTTTGTCACGATCAAAAGAGTGTGCATGTTTTTCATCTGCAATGTCAAGCATGAGCATGACATGTCCACAGAATGCCTTTCTTGCGCTTTTATTCTTTTCTTCTCTATGGATATTTTTAAACTTGGAGCGTGTTGGTCTTCACTGTTATATATTTCTTGTTTTTTGGTTTACACATTTATCATTCTTGTAAACCACACCTTCACCAACATGGGTCAACCAATGCGCCAATGGCTGCATTGGAAATATCACTTTACGTGAAGAGGCCCATGCACTGCTTAGTCTAGGAGTAGGAGTAGTGTTTTCCTTCTTGTTTTGCTTTGTTTTGATGCTTGGTTTGTTTACCTTGTTTGCGTTCCTTGTTTTTTTTCTTTTCTTTCCTGCTTTTCCTTCATTTACTTATGTCCTTTTCTTTCTTATTTGTTTTCTTGTTACGCACCCATAGGTTTATTTCGCATGAAACCATGTGTGGCTCCCGATACAAGCAAGGTAAAGTACAAGAGGACTTTTACGACTACCAACACTTGGTTATTTATTGTCCTCTCTCTTTATGAATAGATTGTTCTCTTCAATGGATGATACTTGTTGACGATGCTGGACTCACCAACATTCAAGGGATCACCCCAGTATGAAGTCCCAAATAGACCTCACACCGTTTGGTGTGGGAGTCCCACCCAGTATGATGGCCTGGTTGCCATTGTCTTAAGGATTTACCTGAACTCTTGCTTGTCAACATAGGAGAGTGGTTTTCTTTATCTTCAAGAAGTGAGGTTCACGTGCCTAGTGAGTGTAAGTGTACTTGTGTCAATGGTTCTTTCACTATGAGGGGGAAAAGGTGAAGGTGAGTTCTAGGTTGAAAGGGATCAATCCCAACTCAGATAGGAACACACAACACAAATAACATACATAGTTTCCGTTGGATTAGTCCACTCGGATGCTGCAGTCATGACATACAAGGTAAGATAACACGTACAACACTTGCAGATAAGTCTGAGATGATTTCAATGGTTGTTACAACAAGGTTCATGTGAAAGTTCTATCTGATGTCCAACAGAGAAGTTGACACGGACGGGACAATATTAATAGTGTATATAACACATTTCCATTACTAGATTAAGCATTACAACAAATGAATCAGTTCAGATGTAGAACACATGGTTAAAGCAACATGCATTACAAGTGTTAAATATCAGTCTTACAAAAAATACAATACATGTGTGAAAACGTGTTGGCCTATTGACAGGCTTCTGAATTAAGAAAAATTTCCAAGATACATCGTTATACCATACATCACTAACCCCATCAGCGGGGCATTGGAGCCACTACTTACTCCTCAAAGAAAATATTACAGACTCTCTTGGCTATGTTGGAGGAGCTGAGGTGAAAAGTCCTCTCATGTACAAATGAGGGGGGTATTTATAGCCAAGGGTGAAACTAACCCTTGCGGTTTTTTGACTACCCTCATGATCGTTTGACTTCCATGAATTTCTAATTTACATGACTCTATGTTCAACAAGTGGGTCTCTTGGAATTCAACGTTACATCACATTGATTGACAACAAGCCCATAGTGGAGATGTGGGCAACATGACTCATGACTTGACTCGACATGACTTGACAAGACAATGCTGGTACATTTGTACTGTTGTTGGAGTGCATGTCGAGCTACAGTGTTGCTAAGTGATGGATGTCTTCATGGTGTATCATAGCTTCACCTCTGCATGGTGAAGTGCACGGAGTCTTCGATGGTCCTTGGTTTGCTTGATGAAGATCTAGTATGTTGTTCCTTGCTTTCATGCTAGAAGGCTTGACAGGCTCACTTGTCTGCAAAGGTGCATGTTCGTTGCGTTCGTTTGCTTTGCATGCTTCATTCGTTCCTCCGTTGGTGAACCTATCCATATACATGTTCTCCCTTCGTTCTTCTCGTTCGTTGTCTTAACATGTTTGTGGGTGTACCTGTACTTGCAGTCACTCATGACAAGATGACATCAAATCCAAAACCTTCTAGTCTACCATGACACATGATCATTCGGATGCAGGTGACCGAAAGAGGCAGCAGGGTTGTGATGCAGGATGATGGCTTTGGGCAATTGCTGATGAAAATTGCACAAGAGGCACTGAGGGATGGAGATAGACGATCTAAGTCAACAATGAGTATTTGCAAGGTCTGGCTCAGATGGGAGGAAAAATTACGCAAATTTTAGGAGGGACAGTCCAGGCTGCAGGAGGGCGAGGCAGACATGCTCTGTGCATTTTCTGAACGGAACAGCTAGCAGGGGCTAGACAACCAAATTTGTGTAATTTTCCAGAGGAACGGGTTAGCCTGCATTAGGGGTCAGCAGGCAACGATTGATTCTAGGGAACTACTAAGGAGACTAGCAGCCAGAACTGCACAATTCCTAGAGGGAACTCCCAGTTGGCTGCTCGAGTCACTGGCAACCAAAACTATGCAATTTCTAGAGGGGACTGCCAGTTGGCTATTTGGGTCACTGGTAGCCAGAACTATGCAAATCCCAGAGGAAACTACCAGTTGGCTGTTGGGGTCACTGGCAGCCAGACTTCCGCAATTCCTAAAGGGAACCACCAGTAGGCTGTTGGGGTTGCCGGTAGCTAGATCTGCACAATTCCCAAAGGGAACTGCCAGTTGGCTGCTGGGGTCACTGGCAGCTAGATATGAATAGTTCCCACAGGGAAATGCCAGTTGGCTGCTCAGTGATTGGTAGCAGAAACTGCACAATTCCTAGAGGAAATAGGCAGTCTGCTACTGGGAGTTGTTGACTAGAAAAATTGCATTAAGGCCGAGGGGCCAACCTTCTGATCATCTCTGCGCAATTTTTGAGCTGAGTAGACTAATGGGCAGTGGGAGGCCTGCTCATGAGCACTGCGTAGTTTCTAAGATGAACAGTCAGTCGACTGTCTGGGTGGCCAGCATGAGTGCTGATTGAATTGCTTGTGGGAAGCACATCTTGAAAGAACTAGCTTGGTTCTTTTGCATTGTTCTAGTTGATAGTCAATCGAATCGAAAGAAAGATGATGGTTCGGTTGTTAGTGAGGATTTTGGTCATCAGAACTTTAGAAAAAATGACTAAGTGTGTGAACAATCGAAAGATGCATAGGTGATCATATAGAAACACACCCACATGACTCGACAACGAAATGACCAAACCATCCAGACACACATGTTCAACATGATTTACCAATGATACAAGAGACAAGCATGACACTCGTAATTTATTGGTCATGATCGAGATGATGCTTGCACGACAGTGAATATGACTCTGTGTGTGACTGTGACAGATGCCTTCATGGTGAACACAACAAACACATACGATGCAAAGACTTTGAGCATAACCACAACACGGTTGCAAGCATGACTTAGACATCAACATGCAGAGACTTGAGTGCAATAAACAAGCAAGGTGAATGTAAAGACTCACACGAGATCATGCAGTGAACCCGAGTGTGTGCAATCTGTTATGCCCCTATACCAATAGGTGTCATATATCATGATTGACTTGGTTTAGCTTTGTAATATGTTCATACCTTTACTTGTTGCAAAGGTTTTCCATATTTGTAAAAAATCAAAAAATTTAAAAAATGTAAAGAGGGTATACCCTAAAAGAAAAATCAAAGGGTGAAAAGAATAAAAAGAGGTCAAAAAAAGAAAGAAAATGAACCCCAACAAAAAGAAAAGACCAGGAAAGTGTGCAAGCCTAAATGCCACTAATTTTTACTTTGTATAATAAAAATTGTGTGTAGTTTGTCACCTATGCCACAATTCATGAATGGTCAAACAATTTAAACTTGACTAGTTCATTTTTCAATTTCATGTTGCAGAAATAGAGAATAAAGATCTGACCAAATAATTTAATCTTGGCAGATAAGTAGATAGGTAGAGTGAAAAAAGGAGCTCAACAGTTTAATATGAGCCCTTGGATGTAATAAGTGTAGACTTAGATAGGCATCACCATGTAAAAGAAAAGAAAGTTTGATAAGGGTTTGCCAGTCTAAGTGCACCCTAATAAAGAAGTAAAAATGCTAGGTTAAAGTAGGTAGGGTAAGTAGATGATGGTTGCAGAATAATATGTGGTGAATGATGAGTTTAAATGTGTAAATCTTTCACTTTCATCACAAGGCAAAGGCATGTATCACATGGAAGACACATCAAGCAAGCAAAGTAAAAAATAATTAACTTCCCTACTCAGTTGCCCTAAGTTTTCGCTAATTTCCCCTAAAGGCCAAGGTATCTATCAAGTTAGAGGGGCTCGGAGCATTTCTATAACTTTTGGAGGGACCGGACCCTCGGCCCAATAATCTATAATACCTTAAGCACTTAAGCCCCTTCATAATCACACCCCTTCATAAGTTATTCATTTCCCTAATAAATCTTTTCCTAAGTAAAATCCTATTTTACTTAGGGAAAATAAAACATTCTCCATATAAACCCTCATATTCGTTTAGCCTAAGTTATAAATGTTATATGATGAAATATACTTTCGAAAATGTTTTATCTTAGCGCATGTTAAATTTCCACAAAGTCATATTAACTTCTAAACTTGTATTATTTAACTCCCGAAAATAAAACACCCATTACCCGTATTATTATTAAAAAACCAATAAATTATATATCCCGCCCTTGGTTGCAAAATAACCATAATAACAACAATAATTGGGATTAATTAGTTAAACCGTAACTAATTAAGAACCCTGACCCCGCCATGTTAAAAGAGGATTAATTAGTCACCGGGATTAATTAATAACTCAGTGACCAATCACATCACCCCCGATGTAATTAAAAGTCTTTTAATTATATTGGGCCCGCCCTCCGTTAGACCCTCCGCCACTTCACCTCCCCGACAGCCATTTGATCAGATCCTGCAGATCCAATGGTCATCGTTCATATCACACGGGCCTCCGTGGTCGACCTTTAGCGCGCGATGGCAAGTGGTTTTCTGAATAGTGCCATTGCCACGTGTCACTCATCATGTGGAATCATGCGGTCATGCCCAAATACCACCTCCCCTCCACTAACGGTGCGATGAAAACAACTTACCACCTCCCGCTACAGACAAAACGTCAAACCATTTTCCCGCTGATGCCATTTGTCCAAATGTCGAACCCTCCAAAAGTTGACTTTGGATAAAAAACAAAGATAATCAGTTTTTCATCCTTATTTCTGAAAAACACATGCATGTAGCAAATTGGACGTTGAAATCGACCAGCTTGTACACCCAACCGTCCACCACCCTCAAAATTTCAATTCGATGCCACTCTAAGTCCGCCATTCGCACCCAGTAAACCTGCAATCCATTTTCTGTCACTAAAAATAGGTATTTACCAGTTTCCATCCAAAAACCCTGTAAATACTTGCTTTCCTCTATAATTAATTGGAAAACCCCAAAATTTCATCATAATTTAGTTGTTTCATTTAGAATTCAAGTTCCCAAGACCTTATGTTTTCACCAATTTCACATAAAAACCCTAGTTTCCTATCTGAATCCACAAGAACCAGAACAGAAACCCCCGTTGCCCTCAATGTAGCACCTATCACTACCCCTCACCGTGATTTGGATTATCTACCCTTAGCAGATAAAGATTTTCAAATAAAAGACCTGGATACTGACAAAGACCACCTGAAAGTATTTTGCCAATGCCAAGACAATTATATGAATGGCTATGATACCATAGGACTTTGGGAATCAAATCTCCCAATGTACTTTCTCCCCTCTGTGCGCATTTTCCCTGACATTATCCATCAGTGTCATGCCAATTATGATCCCAACCTCAGAGCAGTAATGTCCCCCAATCAAACTATTCTCTTCACAATTACTGTAGACTCAATCAATGAGATGCTTCAGTTTCATCCCAGTCAAGACCTCACCCCCATTTCCCTAGGAGATTTGCTAGAAAAATCATCTAAATTGTCCCAGTCTGAACTTAGTCGCCTTTGCCAGACTTTTGTGGATAAGCAGCATCAACCCAAAAATCCCCCTCCTTATTTGTCAGTTTTCTTCACAGATATAGGCAAAACTATAATTGATATGATAGTTGCAGTCATGGGATTCAATACTAGTGAGTATGTGGATGAATTGACCCTAGTTTTAATGTCCATTTTTACCCTTGGTCAGCCTCCTGCTGTCAAGTATAACTATGCTGCATTCATTGCTGAGAAAATCCATGACCAGTTCATGAGGTTGGAAAATGAAAAAGTATTCAAGTATTCCACATTCATATATCACCTTATCCTTTACTATCATTCTAACAAGTTCCCATTCTCTGTAAATAAGCTTGATACAAAGGGTAATCCCAAGTCAGTCATTTTTTGGACTTCTATCTTCCACCATTCATTTGCTTTTCTGTATTCATATAATGAATTCATTGACCATTTTTTCCTCCCAGTGACCACCATGCTAATAGGAAATCCTCCTCCTAGGATTAGTGATGAAATCAAAAGAATCCTTCAACTATCCAAGCAATACAAAATAGGTGACTGGTACTTGTACCAAAATCACACAAAGATTAGGATATATGGTTGTGAGCTTCCTCCATTCAAGCTACCAAAATATGTTCCTATGAGGTTGTTTGCATTGGAATATTATAGGCAAATGATAAACTTAGATCATATTCACTTTACCAGGGCCAAGAAGAAAGCACGGTTGAGAATTAAAGATCACTTAGGCCCATTTTTCTGCAATAATAGAGAAGCAGGCAAAGAAGCAAAAGAAATCCTAGAACACATGAAACTAAATAAAAGTTTTGGTTGGAGATATGACCACATAGTTTCATTTGTGATAAGAGAATGAAACACAAGTTATCACCATATTTTCATCACAAAATCCCTGAAATAGAGCAATATGCAAATACGGATGAATGGAGGGAAGGAACTTTAGTTGAGAAGGATAGTGATCAGATCAATGTAGATAATGTGATGAAAGACCTAGAAAAGAGAATTGACCTTGACTCTTTTGAATAGGTACCAGTTGGGACTGCTCAGAAGCCAACACCAGGAACTAGTGCCTCTACAACAGTGACTTCTCAAAGGCACTCACAGGAAACTAGTGCACCCCTTTCAGAACCACCATATGGAAAAGAACAAGGAACCAGTACTCCAGCATCAGGACAATCAGACATGTCAAAGCAACCCAAGATTTCTGAAGAACAGGCTCCACCACAGTCCCATCTAGCTCAGGTAGACCCCCCAGTTTTGCAGACTCCTCTGAATGAGGAAAAAAGCTTGAAAAGAGACGGGGAAGTAGCTACCGCTGCCAGTAGTCCTTCATACCAGCCTGGTGCTAAGAGGCACAAGCTAAATCCACATTCAGAAGAAGAATGTTTTGAAGAAACAATAGGGAGCTTGACGAAAGAAGGTGGAGATAGTCTGCATAAATTCCTAGTAGGTGGGACACCTTCTAGTTCACAAAGACAGGAGCTTGAAAGACAGAAAAGTACTGAAGCTTCATCTTTCAAGTCTTCATCTGACAAGACCTTAGACATCAAAGAAAAATTCAAGGAAATAAAGGCCAAAAATGAACAGCTAAAGGCCCAAGCTTACACTCAATACTTGAAGATGGCTCCTACCAATCAAACCAAGTTGATGTCAGCTTATGACATCAAAGAAGGAAAAATGAAGATGAGTTTTCTAAAGCCTACAATACAGTAGCCTAAGTCACTTGCAGATTACCTCAAAACTGATTTTGAGGTCTTGGCCAAAGATATTCACCCCATAGATCAAATAGAATTGCATAAGCAAATAGGGGAAATGGTTTATTCCACATTGACAAGCAAGGCCATGATGGCACACAGATTGGAGAATTCACTGAACAATACCACTGCTCAATTGCAATTAGAAAGAGCCTCCTCATAGGCAAAGGACAATAGAATCAAATCATTGGAGGATTTGATCATTAGATTGGGCCATAACCCAAAGGATGTCAAAGCTGCAGAGGCCCTAATAAAGAAGAAAAATGAAGATATAGCTGTCCTTAGAAAGCAGCTGAAATTGCCACCACTCATGCACCCTCAGACTGCTGAGGTAATTGAAAAGAAGAATGAAGAAGAGCTTATGGACTTAGTCCTCAAGATAAATGAACAATTAAGGGAGACATAGTAGGAATTAAAAGAAACACTACAAAGCAGGCAGAGTGAGTCGACCTCTCAGCCTCAAAATTTAGTACCAATGGCTTCTATAGTAGTCCCTTCTACATTCGCAACTGCTCTAGCACCTAATGTCCCTTTAGCCATGATTGAAACTATTATAGGAACAGGAATAGGTACAGGTACAACACAGGTAGGAACTTCCAGTCAAAGCATAGAAGAAAATCAAATCCATGGAGGAAATGAAACTCTAAGTTTTTGAATTGCAAAAGGTAAAGGAGAAATTCGTTACTTTAGAATAGAAGTATGATGTGTCAAAAATCAATTTTGCTGAAGAAGTGAGGAAAAACAAAGGCTTGGCTCAACAGGTAAAAACACTGGAAAAGGATCTCACATTTGAAAAGCCTTTAACAGATATCAAGAAAATATTATGGACCAACATCACTCAATCAATCAATGATGTTTGGTCATCAATTCAAATTATTTTTGAACAGATTGACTTAGTCAAAGTTGCTCTTCAAGAGATTGAAAAAACCAAGGAAGAGCTAGGAGGAAAGCCTGAAGAAGCTATCAGGTTAATAAAATTTCTAAACAGTAGAAACAGGCATCAATTGGAATAGCTGAATATTGAGGATAGGGCTGGAACCATCCTAGAAATCAAGAAAGTCTTGACAAAAAGGACTCTGATGCAGAACCTGGAAAGAAAATGTCAGAATATGCAGGAGGATATAGATGAATTTATGGAAAAATTTGGCATCTTACAAAGTAAAGGACTTCCAAGTCCTTTAGTCATCAATGATAAGTTAATGAGGTAGGATGATTATATCGAAAAATTGGATTAGTATGCAAATAACCAAGCCAGTTCATATACCAGTTCATCTGTACCTAAAGCATTGCCCACAGGCCGAGTTCTCTATGATAGTCTAGAGAACCTTTTTTATGTTGAGCATAAATTGAAACACTTGTTTCCAGTACAACCAAAGTTTGTAAAATACATAGAAGCTGATGAAATCTTCAGGAAGCTAACAAGGACCAGGATACCAAGGGATGATTGGTGGACCGATATGACAGACATCTTATTATTTACCTTGGTAAAAAGTAAATTGAATTAGTTACCATAGTCAATTTTGGTAAAAGAAGGTGAATGATGATAAAGCAGGTAAAGAGTATCAGTGAAAAGATGAAAACAATCAGCCAGCACAAAATTACGAGCAAGACAACAAGATGCACAATCATAGGGCCTGCCTCTAGCTCCTTCAACAAAAACAAGGACAGCAACCCAATAGTTCACTTTCAGTTTCTATTTTTGAGACCATCTGTCTCTACATTCATGTAAAATATATTTAGTTTTCCTAGAATATATCTCTCTCAGTTAAGAGATATTTTATTGTAAATTTTGTATAAGTACTTCCCCATTCAAAGTACTGGGTGTGGATTCTTAGACATTTCTATAGACTCTTTATTTTGGAATAGAAGTTCTATTGAATAGCTATTGTATGGCTAGCTGGACAAAGTAATAAAGAAAAGTACTTTTACAGGATTCATGTGTCAAATGAGAGACAAATAAGTATTCTATATCTTATGTTTTTACTGTTTTCTGGTTTAAATATTTCACGTGTTTCATATCTGAATGATAAACGAAAAATTATATTTCAGAAAATGCTTTACTGCATTATGTCTTTAAAATTGTTTATATTCTCATTGTTTTCTTCTAAGCTATCATAGGTAGGGAATTCTTAATTGCTCCCTGCTTCTTAGTTTATCATTGTGGCCATTTAACAAAGAATTCTTAATTGCTTTTTGTTAGTGATCACCCACTTTCCCTCCTCTTGAAATTTGTTGAAGGATTCTTAACTGCCCTTCCTCCCTTTCAAGACCATTTCACCCTTTCAAGTTACCATTTGTCTCCTGTTTAGCTATCTTGCTTTGTGAACCCCTCCTTTGTTGAATCAATCTAATCCAGTTAAGCCATCCTCAGTTGACTCCATAGCCCAATGGCCTAAAATACCTTGTTCTATCCATCTGCTCCTGAATTCCACCACCAAACAAAATCAAAACCCCCCAAGCTTTCATAACTAGCCTAATATCCCATAAACAAAGCCAAATCATAAAGAGAGAGCCCTCTCTGAGTATAGATTGGCTAGATTTTGTACTTAAAAGTTGGTTTGTGGTTACCTCGGACCCCTTTCCTTCTTCTAACAACTTCAAGGAAAATATGAGTGATAACACAATCATCAAGTGAAACTCTCCAAGGGAGGCTCTGAAATTGGTGCAGGCCAAAATGTTGGAGGGTGGTTGTAGCCACTACAACACTTGGTGACACACTGGTAGAACTCCAGCTTATTTGTTTCGATTCATTGCTAGCATAGGGCCTTGGTATTTAAGGAAGTATTGAATTGTTGTGCATGTTACTTCAGTTTCCCCACTTACCCTATGGACATACATGGTTCACCCTTTGCCAACTCTGTTAAACACAATCAAAAGTTTAGCTTATATCTCAATGTTTCAAATCCAGGAAGGGTGGTTTAGTTCACGGGTTGAATATTTTTAGAGTATAATTTTTCATCTCTGGTGTTGCTCCACTACTATCAGACCTAGACAGTACCTTGGTGGAGTCACGCAGGAACACACACATTGCTCCACTACAAGTGAGCCTGGTCAGTACCCGGTATAGTTGCATGCTTCACTTCTCTGCGTAGGAAGCCTTTCTCTTCTTTCGCCTTTGTATTTTTTAAGAGAACTGTGCATATTCACTTATTTATTTTTGGGTCAGAAGAGGAATCCTAGCTTATTGAGAGCAGGAGAGGTTGTTCCTTCAAAGAAGCATGTAAGACCTCTGACATAGGTTTGCTCGTTTAGATTTTCCCCCTTCTCCATTTCTACTAATTGGATTAGCTTCAACACACAGAGCAGAAGGTTGAGTATAGGCATGGGGCTTCCCAATGTGGACACAGGTTCACGTTTGGACCAAACCCTTACAAATAGTTCGTATTTTCCATCAGGACTTCATCGGTTGAAGGTTGTAACCAAGCACCGATAAAATGGACACAAGACTAGCCAAGTGTTGCAGTGTCACAAGTCTCTTCAAATTTCAACCACACACTATACTCAAAAGCTATAACGTAGTAGTTGGCAACACTTATTTCCGGAAAGAAAAATAGTAATATATCAAACAAACAAAATGCATGTGAACAAAAATAGTAATTAGAATGAAACAAACAAAAGCCAAGATAATAAGCAGAAAAAACCAATTGAAACAACAAGCAGCAAGCAAACTATGTACAAGGCACGGGCACGGCCTGACCTACTGAACTAATGTTTGAGGACTTGGCCATTTGATAGGAAGATTATCAATCCTCCCATCAAGGGATTGTAAATGATAGGTGTGTAAGCCAAGTTTCTTGTGGACCAGTGCTGGTCCACTAGGTTGTGCTACCGGAACTCAGTGGCATTCCAAAAAACCTTAAAGTGAAGAAAACACTACTATCTTAGGTACTATGTGCAACATGGGCTCAGATGATGGCATGGGGTAATTGTTTTTACTCCTGGAAGGGTTCAAGTTTCTGAAGTCAATGCGTAAGTGGATCTTCCCAGATTTCTTATGTGGAGGATTTAAATTAGAAAACCAAGTGTGATGACGAATTTTGCAAGTAATTATCCAAATACTTAAAAAGTTAATCAATCTATTCAGTGAAAGGAGTACAAACAACATGCATGTGTTACCTATTCTTTGTTGTAATGGCTTGTCTTCTCCTTTACCTGGAATCTCATGTTGGATTGTTCACATTTAGTGGGTACTCAGGTCATCATCTACTCGTGCAGGCCAATCTTGGTATTGTTCGATCAAGTGATCAACGTTTGATCACTACTGCAGTGTGTAACTTGTAGTGAGATTCGCCATCTTCATATCATGGTTGATGCCTAAGTTTCTTTTTTTGTTCATATTGTTGGTCTTTCGTGTGTTCAACATGAGTGCTTCCACATCATTTTTTGTGAATCTAAACTTCAAACAACTTGAAATCGTGCATAGTTCATTGTTTTGGATGACTGAGATGCACTCGGTCCTTGAGTCATCATGTGTTCCTGATTTATCAAGACTCATGGTCCACAACTTGTCTGTACATGGACCATTTGGCATGCTGGTACTACTGCTACTACCGTTGTTGCTACTATTGCTACTAATAGAAAAACAAACTATACAAGTTTCATTATCATCAATTGGGTGAGGAAGGAGTCCCAACTGCTTGTCTGATGAGGTTGGGGTTGGCCGTGTAAGATAACACTCCAATGTCTTTTCCAGGAAGCAGTTGCCAAACATGAGTTCTGCGAAGGCCAATGGTTCATTCTCACCATCAAGGGGAGTGACATTGTGTTTCATATACCTCTCGGATAACACCTGGATTTGGTTGCATTTTCCCTTGTACGGAAGCCACAAGTGAGACCAGTCTATAGCAAAGTATCCATCTAGCTTGCTGGACCAGTCTCTGCTGAGCAGCAGACCATATGCTTCTGGTATGTCCACAACAATTATGTTGATGCACTAGTGGACTCGACTGTCATGGGATAGTCAGATGATCACGTCTCGTAGTTCACCAATGGCTGGTACTGATGTTCTATCAAGTTGGATGATTTTCGCAGATGTTGTGCTCCATCGTGCATTAATATTCTTAGCAATGGAGAGCACAATGACATTGGCTGCAGCGCCAGAATCAACCAAACAGTTGTGGACATTGTAGTTGAAAACTTCGAATGAAAGAAAGAATGGGGGGAAACCTAAGTTTTCTTCTTCCATCCGGAGTGTATTGAGCACAGTGGATAGTGATCCAGGAGGTGTGCATGCTCACTTGCTGGTAGAGGTCACGTTGTCTGTTGTCGTTTGTCCCAATGTGCATAGCAGGATATCTCACTGGTTCTAGACTTTGGCTAACTCGAACAAACTGATGTTTACTTGATTTTTATTCATGTCATCAACTATGATGTAATCCATAGGTGGTAGACTCACCGAGGTGTCTAGGGTGGAATGGGTGCTCACGCTGTCTGGCGGACTGTTCTACAACTTGCTGCTCACAGATGTGTTCTTATCTGCCGATGTCTTCCGGGACTTGTTTTGTGTTTGTTGCTTTGAGGCAGCTGGTGGATCGGCCTTCTTGATCAGTTGTCTCACTTTCTCTTGCATCTTCTCAAGTGTTGAGGGAGCCCCTTTACTCCTAATATTGTAGCAATCATTTTGATTTTGGGGCTACTTCTCAATGTTCTTCTTTGAGCCTACTTGAGAGCACTGATATGCATTCACCACATGCCCAGAACTTGGTGCTTCATCAAGTGCAACCTCTTCGTTATCATAAATGTCTTCTAGTTTCTCTTGTACATCGCCATCTGCATCGAGTGTATGAGTATAGACAGAGGTAACAACTCACTTCCAATCTGAACAAGAGTTCTCGAGATCAAATTCTTCATGGAAGGAACAATACTTAGGATCAATGCATTTATTGAGTTGGAACATAGGATTCTACGCAAATTTGGAACCGAACTAGTTGTTTCTTGATGATTCAGTTGATGAATTGCTTTCGTATCTTTGCCTGGATAGATGACTACTTGCGAATGTTTCCATCTTCCATTTCTTAAGTTCGGACATTTCAGTAGTCAAGTTCTTGACTAGGTGAGTGAGGGTTTCAATATCAGTTTCTTCCTTGTCTTTGCCCTTTCTCGTCATTTCTTGGGACTTTCTACTTACATCCTTGGAGTCTTTCGTTGATTCGTCATCCCTGATGACTCCAATGGCACGCAAGTATTTCTCAACAACAATAGCCTCAATGAAACTTTCTAACAACATTGGCTTTGTAACTCACTTGACAAACTTCACAATGGTGGTTGGCAGTGCATATGTGCAATAGTCGACAGTTAGGGAGTCATGAGGTTTGGTGTCTTCTCCAAACTTGTTCAAGATACGCGTAAACCTCTAATTGAAGTCTTTCACTTTCTCTTTTCCCTCCATCTTGAGGTTTCCCAATTCTTGAGTAGCATGGCTGGAGTCTTGTCATCAACAAACTTTTGAAGGAACATACATTTGAAAGAACCCCAATTCTGTATAGAGTTGGGTGGAAGGCTGTGATACCAAGTAGATGCCCATCCATCCAAGGTACATGGAAATAATCTACATGCTACGTCATCATAACATACCTCAAGGGTTTGCAGCTGTAGGTAGAAGTTTTCTAAGTGGTCTTCTGCCTTCACCACACTGTTAGGGTTAAACTTGCTGTTCATTCTCTCCGCTTGCTTTGGCATCTTGTGTAGAACATACGGGAGAGCTAATGGTCCCTGAGTCATCCATTCAAGATTTGGGTCAGTCATCTCTTCGTCCTCTTTGTCCTCTTCCTCTTCTTCCTCTCCTTAAGAATTTGATGGTTCTGGATCTTAGTCTGTCGGTTCATCTCTGCCTCCACTCCGTCTGCTACCTTCCCCTCCACCTCCTATACCAGACTTTGATCCCAAGACCACAAGAGTGCCTTGTTTATCTTCAAAGAAATTTGAAGGTTCCTCTCTATCTTCAATAGCTTCTTCCAAACCTTCAATAGTAGAAAGGAATACTTCTTCCCCTGATGATACAACCACACCTATGGGAGTGGCCTTTGGCTTCTTAGATGCATGTGGAAGGTACTGTACACCTGGGATCAGTCCAAATTCTTTCGCAAACTAGCAACTGATGGGACAGATGGATTGAAGGTGTTGATATGAAATTCCGTGTTCAATTCTTGGAGGTGAGGAGTAACCAATTGAAGAGTCGTGAGAGAAGGGTTGCGAGTTACTGCCTTAATCAAATGGTTGATGCGTGAGTGTGAGGGTAATTTCATCCATGTACAACTAGATTCCCTCCTTCTAGCACCAAAAATGTTGACAGTACTGGACCCGCCAACATTCAGGGGATCACCCCATTATGAAGTCCCAACTATACCTCACACTGTTTGGTGTGGGAGTCCCATCTGGTATGATGGCCCAATTGCAATTTTATTAATAATTTGCCTCAACTCTTGCTTGTGAGCATAGGAGAGTGGTTCGCTTTCTCTTCGAGAAGTGAGGTTCGCGTGCCTGGTGAGTGTAAGTGTACTTGTTTCAATGGTTCTTTCACTGTGAGGGGGAAAAGGTGAAGGTTAGTTCCAGGTTGAAAGGGATCAGTCCCAACTCAGCTAGGAACACACAACACAAAGGAAATATATAGCTTCCAGTGGAGCAGTCCACTCGGATGCCGTAGTCACGACATACAAGGTAAGATAACACGTACAGCACTCACGGATTAGTCTGAGACAAGTGCAATGGTTGTTACAGCAAGGTTCATGTGAATGGTCTATTTGATGTCCAACAGAGTAGTCGACATGGACAGTGTATATTTTAGCCCTATATAGAAATTACCTGCATACGAATTCTAAAACACGGAAAATAAAAAATGAGAGAGCATAACACATAAAACACATATACACAGATATTTTCCCTTGGATCCCAAAACTGGGACTACCAGCTTGATTTTTCATTATTTTCCTTTCGATGTTACAATACATATTTATACATGCCGAAGCATCCAATACCATGGACCGAAAACCATCGCATCCAAAACCATGTGCGAAAAATCATGCACAAAACCATAGGTAGGTTTGCCCAACCTAATATAGGGTCCAAAAACAAATTTTTTTGGGGTGCTACCCCGGACCCCATAGAGTGGGGTTACCTACACCCCTCAATCACCTTGTGACCCACCCCACCATGCAATCTGCGCAACGAAGTGGGGGCCTCCACCCCTCTTATAACCCCCCAGTTAACTACGTGGGATAGTCATGGAAAGAATATAACACAACCCAACATTCTCCCACTTGTTGTTTTCTTTCCACAGGGGGCCACAAGAGAGCTTAGTCATTTATCCAGCCCTGCAATGCCCATTGTTTCTCTACACCAAGAGAGCTACTCAGAGCTCACAAATTTTTTCAATGCATCTGCAGTATTCTTCAAAGTGTCCACCTTTACCAGCAACACCTTTTTTTCTTCTATCATATCCCTCACAAACTGATACTGAACATCAATGTGCTTTGTCTTTGAATGATATGCAGGGTTCTTTGCCAGGAAAATTGCACTTTGGCTGTCACAGTCTATCCTTTTAGGTCCCTGTACTAACCCCATACTTGAGCACAATCTCTACAACCAAACTGCTTCCTTGCTTGCATGAGTGGCTGCCATGGATTCTGCCTCTGTAGTTGCTAGTCCCACTACAGATTATTTCTTACTTATCCAACTGACTGCACCTCCAAATAGGTTAAACACATACCCACTTATAGATATTATTTGATCCAGATCTCCAACCCAGTCTACATCAACAAAGCCACGAATATCCAACACTCTATCCAATCCTGGTCTTCCTTGGTAGCACAAACCATAATCACTAGTGCCACGCAAATACCTAAAAACCCGCTTCACTGTTGTCCAGTGCTCCTTCCCTGGTTTTTACATAAACCTGCTCAATACTCCCACTGCATGTGCAATGTCTCGTCTAGTACAGACCATCGCATACATCAAGGTACCGACTGCACTTGCATATGGAACATGGGACATGTCCTCTTCCTCTTCTTATGTCTTGAGACACTGTTCAGCAGATAACTTTACACCTACAGGAATAGGGACCTTCACCGGTTTACTATCCTGCATATTAAACCCCTACAATATTGTCTCGACATACTTCCTCTGGTTTAACTAGAGCTTCCTCTTTGCCTGATCTCTTTTAATTTCCATGCCCAAAATATAGTTTTCATCACCAAGATATTTCATGTTGAATTTGGAGGACAATTGGGTCTTCAAATCTTGGATAATTTCTTTGTCATTTCCAACCAGCAACATATCATCCACATACAAGACCAGATAAATAACACAGTCACCAATTAATTTAAAATACACATTGTGATCTACTTTGCTTCTGGTGAAGCCAAGTCCCCATATAAATGTATCAAATTTCTAATACCACATCCTTGGTGATTGTTTTAACCCATACATAGACTTCTTTAACTTGCATACCAGTTCTTTCTTACCCTTCACCGAAAAGCCTTCAGGTTGCTTCTTGTAGATCTCCTCTTCCAAATCCCCATGAAGAAATGTTGTCTTCACATCCATCTGTTCTGCCTCAAAATCAAAAGCAGCAACAATAGATAGAAGTAATCTAATAAAAGTTACCTTGGCAATAGGAGAAAAAATATCACCAAAATCAATTCCAGGCACCTGGGAATAACCTTTTGCTACCAACCGAGCTTTGTATTTCTCCACCTTTCCTTCTGCGTTTGTCTTCTTCTTGAACACCCATTTGCTGCCAATGGGTTTCCTTCAAGCTGGCAACTCCACCAAATCCCAAGCCTCATTTTTGTGCAAAGATGCCATTTCATCAACCATGGCCTCTTTCCAGAGTTTTCCATCCTCTGAATCTACTGCTTCCTTCACAATTCTGGAATCATCATCAGTAATAGATAAAGAAAAATTTGAATAGAAAGCAGATGGACTATACATTTCTAGCTACGTTCTTTCTTGAACTGATCTTCTCACACCCAGAATTTGTGGCTCTTCATCTTCTGATTCCTCCTCTGCTGTAGAGTCTGATTCTTCCTCCTTTAGCTCAAACTCTATCTTCTCAGGTTCCTTTGGTTGGAATTCATGTTTAATAACATCTTTCACCTCTCTCAACACCACATCTCAGCTGTACACAACCTTCCTTGTTACTAGGTTCCAAAGCTTATAACCCTTTAAACCATCCTTATACCTAATAAAGATGCACTTTTCAAATTTACTATCCAACTTGGTTCGTTTCTCCTTTGGAGCATGTACATATGCATCACATCCAAATACCCTTAGATGTGAAAGAGAGGGTTTCTTACCAGTCCATACCTCTTATGGAGTCTTATCCTCCAACACTGATGAAGGTGATCTATTGACTAGGTAACATGCTGTCTCCATCGCCTCTGCCCAGAATTCTTGTACTAACCTGGCATCACTAAGCATGATTCTTGCCCTTTCCATCAACGTCTTATTCATTCTTTCTACAACTCCATTTTGTTGAGGTGTATATGGAGTTGTCTTCTATCGTCCTATACCACACTTCTTACAAAATTCTTCAAATTCCTTACTGCAAAACTCTCCACCGTTATCTATCCTCAACACCTTTATCTTCTTCTCTATCTGGTTTTCCACCAGAGCCTTAAATTATTTAAACCTACCAAAAACTTCAGATTTGTTCTTAAGGAAATATATCCATGTATTCCTTGAGAAGTAATCTATAAATGATACATAGTACACAGACTTACCTAGTGATGGAACCTTCACAGGTCCAAACACGTCACTATGCACAAGCTGTAATATATGTTTCACCCTCTTACCACTAGAGGGGAAACTCACCTGATTTTGCTTCCCATATACACAATTTCCACAGAAATCAAAATCCAGAGAGCTATTACTCATACCTTATACCATACCTTTAGCATGAAGTATTTGAAGGCCCTTCTCTCCAATATGTCCAAGCCTTTGATGCCACAGCATGGTTTTCTCTCCAGAGACCACTAGGTTTTCTGCTCCACTTTCAAGAATCATAGAACTGTTGCACCCATAAACAACAATGCTACCTTGCAGCTTGTACAGAGTTCTAATCCGAACTCCCCGCATCAATACCAGTGCTCCCCGAACCATATTACAGGTTTCCTTCTCGAACACTATTTTTACACCTGCATCATCCAGCTTGCTTATAGAAATCAGATTTCTGGCCAATGTAGGAATATGTAGAACACCTGGAAGTGTTCTAACCCTTCCACCTTGCAACTTCAACTTTACTTTTCTGTGACCAACGATTCTAGTCTTCCTATCATTACCTAACAAGACATCACCACCATCGTATTTCTCATACTCATAGAACCACTCTCTATGGGGAGTGAAGTGAAAGGATGCACCTGAGTCAATCAACCATGCCTCATGATCTACATGTGTACTTGAAGAAGCCAGTACACATCCCCACCTTCATCTGAGGTGGCTTTTGCCTCTGTAGAAGAACCATCATTAGATCCCTTTCCTTTGTCAGGAGATTTAGATTTACAGTCCCTTTTGTAGTGCCCTTCCTTTCCGCATTTCCAGCACACCACCTTTATAGGTTTTCCTAGAGATTTAGATCTCTCTCTAGATTTATATCTCCCACTTGGTGACTTATTTTTTTTCTATTCTAGGACTGTCCTCATATATACAAGGCATAAACAGTCTGGCTCTCCATATTTTCCCATCTCATCTCCTTCTTCAGAAAGGATGAGACTATTTCATCAAACTGCAAGGCAGTAGCATTGCTACCTACTGCAATAACCAGACTATCACACGAATCTGGTAGAGAACACAACAAACTAATGCACTTATCTTCATCTAAAATTTTGATATCAACAGATGATAATTGATTTACCACAGTATTAAATGCATTCAAATGCTTTGTCACCGAGTCTCCATCTTTCATCCTCAGGTTATGCAGCTTTTTCCGTAGGAATAATATATTCACCAGAGACTTAGATTGGTACAAAGTCCCTAACTTGTCCCACAAAGCCTTCGTCGTAGCTTCCCCTGATACATTCAGCAATACTGAATCTGAGACACACAATTGTATTGTGCTCTTTGCCTTCTGATCCAACTTCTTCCATTCTTCATCAAATACTCATGTTGGTTTAGTATCCAGATCTACTGCGATCCACTGATCTTTATCCACCAATAGATCCTCTATATTAATTTTCCACAACTCAAAACTCTGACCATTAAATTTCTTGATCTCTATCTTTCCACTACTCACCATCTTCTTTCACCACCAGAATCGATCCCGTAGATCTCCCACTGAACGGGGTATACCACAGGCCCAAGTGGAACCCCTCAGCAACAAAGGTGTCCCCTTGAAGCCAAAATAGTTCCGATAGCAAATGTAAGTTTTAACCCCGTACAGAAATTACTTGCATATGAATTCTAAAACACAGAAAATAAACAATGTGAGAGCATAACACATAAAACACATATACACATAGATTTTCCCTTGGATCCCAAAACTGGGACTACCAGCTTGATTTTTCATTATTTTCCTTTCAATGTTACAATACATATTTATACAAGGCGAAGCATCCAATACCATGGACCAAAAACCATCGCATCCAAAACCATGTGCGAAAAATCATGCACAAAACCATAGGTAGGTCCGCCCAACCTAATATAGGGTCCAAAAACAAAATTTTCCGAGGCGCTGCCCCAAACCCCAAAGAGTGGGGTTACCTGCACCCCTCAATCCCCCTGTGATCCCCCCCACTATGCAATCAGTGCAACGAAGGGGGGGGGGGGGGGACTCCGACCCCCTTCTAACCCCCCGGTTAACTACGTGGGCTAGTTGCGGAAAGAATATATCACAACCCAATAGACGAGACAATATTAATAGCATATACAACACATTTCCATTGATAGATTATGCATTACAACAAATGAATCAGTTCAGATGTAGAACACATGATTAAAGCAACATGCATTACAAGTGTTAAATATTAATCTTATGAAAAATACATTACATGTGTGAAAATGTGTTGGCCTATTGACAGGCTTCTGAATTAAGCGAAAGTTCCAAGACACATCGTTACACCATACATCACTGTCCCCATCAACGAGGCGTTGGAGCCACTACTTACTCCTCAAATAAAATATTACAGACTGTCCTAGCTATGTTGGAGGAGGTGAGGTGAAAAGTCCTTTCATGTACAAATGATGGGGGTATTTATAATCAAGGGTGAAATTAACCCTTGTGGTTGTTCGACTACCCTCATGACCGTTCGACTTCCATGACTTTCCAACTTACATGACTCTAAGTTCAACAAGTGGGTCTCTTGGACTTCCACGTTACATCACGTTGATTGACAACAAACCCATAGTGGAGATGCAGGCAACATGACTCATGACTTGACTTGACATGACTTGACAAGACAATGTTGGTACATTCGTACAGCTGCTGGAGTGCATGCAGAGCTATAGTGCTGCTAAGTGATGGATGTCTTCATGGTGTATCATAACTTCACCTCCACATGGTGAAGTGTGCAGTGTCTTCGATGGTCCTTGGTTTGCTTGATGAAGCTCTAGTATGTTGTTCCTTGCTTTCATGCTGGAAGGCTTGATAGGCTCACTTGTTCGCGAAGGTGCATGTTCGTCGTGTTCATCCTCTTTGCATTCTTCATTCATTCATCCATTGGTGAACCTATCCATCTGCATGTGCTCCCTTTATTCATCTTGTTCATCGTCTTGACATGTTTGTGGGTGTACCTGTACCTGTAGTCACTCATGACGAGACAACATAAAATCCAAAACCTCCTAGTCTACCATGATACATGATCATTTGGATGCTGGTGACCGGGAGAGGTAGAAAGGTTGTGATGCGGGATGATGGCTCCAGGGAACTGATGATGAAAACTACACAAGAGTCACTGAGGGATGGAGACAGACGATCTAAGTCAACAATGACTGTCTACAAGGTCTAGCTCGACTGGGAGGCAAAATTGCGCAAATTTTAGGAGGGATAGTCTGGGCTGTAGGAGGGAAGGGTAGGCACGCTCTACACATTTTCCGGAATGAACAGTCAGTAGGGAATGGATAGCCAAATTTGTACAATTTTCCATAGGAATGGGTTGCACTACATGAGGGGTCAGCAGGCAGGGATTGCACAATTGTTTTGGGGAACTGCCCGAGAGACTGGCAGCCAGAACTACGTAATTCCCAGAGGGAACTACCAGTTGGCTACTAAGGTTACTAGTAGCCAAAAATGTGCAATTCCCAGAGGGAACTACCAGTTGGCTGCTGGGGTCACTGGCAGCCAATACTATGCAATTCCCAGAGGAAACTGCTAGTTGGTTGCTAGGGTCACTAGCAGCCAGACTTGCACAATTCCCAAAGGGAACTGCTAATCGGCTGCTGGGGTCACTGCCAGCCAGATATCTGCAATTCCCATAGGGAAATGCCAACTGGATGCAGGGGTCACTAGCAGCCATATCTGCGCAATTCGGAGTGGGAACTGCTAGTTGGCTGCTCAGTCACTGGTAGCATAAACTGCGCAATTCCTGGAGGAAACAATAGTCTGTTGCTAGGAGCTGTTGGAAAGGAAAATTGCATTAAGGCCGAGAGGTCGGCTTGCTCATAATCTCTACGTAATTTCTCGACTATCTGGGTGGCTAGCATGAGTGATGATTGAATTTCCTGTGGCAAGCACATCTTGAAAGAACTAGCTTGGTTATTTTACGCTGTTCTGGTTGGCAGTCGATCGAGTCGAAAGTAGGGTGATGGTTCAGCTATCAGTGAGGATTCTGGTCGTCAAAACTTCAACAAAAATGACTAATTGTGTGAGCAATCGAAATATGCATAGGTGATCATACAGACACACACCCGCGTGACTCGATGACGAAACGATCAAACCATCTGGACACACATGTTCAACATGACTGACCGATGGTGCAAGCGACAAGCGTGACACTCGTAATTGATCGTTCATGACCGAGACAATGCTTATGTGCCTGTGAATATGAGTCCATGTGTGAGTGTGACAAATTGCTTCATGGCAAACACAACAAGCACATACGAAGAAAAGACTTTGAGCATAACCACAACATGATCGCAAGCATGACTTAGACATCAACATGTAGAGACTTGAGTGTAATAAATAAGAAATGTGAATGTAAAGACTCACACGAGCTCATGGAGTGAACTCGAGTGTGTGTAGTCATCAAGTGAAACTCTCCAAGGGAGTCTCCAAAATTGGTGCAGGCCAAAATTTTGGAGGGTGGTTGTAGCCGCTACAAAAATACCTTGATGGAAAATACATTCTGTTTAGAATGAGTGTTGGTGAAAACACAACACTTGCACTTTTAAATAGTACCACCTACTCTAATCGGTTCTTTTGGGTTAATCCTTGTCATCGCAATCAAGTAGAGTAAGCTGAGGGGGAAAACCTTAACAAGTAGTGTCAGAGGTATACATAAGATACTTCTCTTAAGGGACAACCTCTTCTACTCTCAATAAGTTAGGATCCCTCTTCCGCCTCTAAAATAAATAAGTGCATATGCACATGTTCTTTTAAAAATGAAAAAAATGAAAAAAGAAAAATAAATAAGGCAAAATAAGAGAAAGGTTTCCTACGTAGAGAGGTGATACAAGTAATTCCACCGAGGTACTAACCAGGCTCGCTGGTAATGGAGAAATGCTTGTGTTCATGCCTGACTCCGTTGGGGTACTATCCAAACTTGCTAGTAGTGGAGCAACACCAGAGACAAAAATAAGACTCTGACATCTTTATTACATGTGCACCAATATACCCCTCATCCCCAATTGAAACAACTTACTTGAATTGGCTTGGAATGTGTGTTGACCGATCAAGAGAATGGTGAGGGACTATATCTTTAACTCAAGATTATTGCTAAAGCCATGACGATCAAATAATTGAACAATAATTCTGAAGGATTTAGACCCTCTTTTCATGAACAAGGTCCATACAGAGAGCTGGATTTCTACCAGTGTGTCGCCAATGTTGTAGCAGCTACAACCACCCTCCAAAATTTGCCTTCACTTTGTTTTGGAGCCTCCCTCCTCGAAATCATGACAACTATCCTACACTAATCAGGTACTAGTGTTTATTTGATTTCATTTTTTGTTTAATAGCTTGTCTTCACTCACTTGTCCTGTCAGTCAACCACAAGCACATCGAGCACTTGGTTCACTTTCGGTCAACCAACTGTCAAAAAAACTACACCATCCTGAAGGGCATCTTGTTTTCCCTCAGGAATTATGCAGAGCAACCCAGCAGCTGCCATGAACTCAGAAATTGTGTAGAGAATTCCAGCCAGCCTTGCTATGGAAATTGCGTAGAGCAGGCCAGTCGTCACTTCTCTCCAGAAATGTGCAGTTCCAGCCAGTTGGCACTGTTCTCTAGAATTACGCAGAGAAAGCCAGGCTAGCTACACTACCCTCTAGAAATGCGTAGAAATGGATAGCTCCATTGCCCTCCAAAAATGTGCAGAGAAACCCAACGAAACTGCATTGTTCTCCAGAATTGCATAGAACTAGCTAGTTGCATTGCTCTCCAAAAATGCGCAAAGCAGCCCAAGATCACTAATCTAGAAAATTGGGCAGAGCTAGCCAACTAGCCAAGGCCACTCAGCCCAGAAACAATGCAATTTTTTTCCTTAGTGGTTGTCTATCACATGTGCTAGTAGGTTTCTTGGTTCCCTTCATAACTACACAATCCTTCTCTCCATGTCAGGCAGCTTTTCATGAAAAATAAAATAGAAAAAAGAAAAAAAGCATCCCTAGATTTTAGGGATTTATTTCTAGCAGCAAGAGTTACATGCACAATCATTTTTACAAACTCCCCTTGAAGTGTCGCTTTTTCCTAGATTTGTGGCATGCATGTCATAAACCCTAATTTCACCAAATTTATCTGAATGATGCCTCAGATCTTATTTTTCACATTCGATCTTGGAGCTTTGGCATTCCCGAGGCATCTAGGAACCTTTAGCATAGTAAGTGCAGATTTTTTGAGTAAGTTTTGCTTTTCATGCCTTTTGCTGCTTTTTCTATGGCCTTTTAGTTTTAAGCTTTTATGAGTGTTGATTCCTTGGTTTTATTGAATGACCATTGGCGGTTCAATGTATTTTAGCTTGTAGAAGTGTTTTTTCAAGTTTTGCATAACCTTTCCTTAGTGTCGTATGCATAACATTGTTTCTGCACTCATAGTTGTCGTTTCAAAAACTCGCTTCATGAGCTACTTGGTTTCACTGTTTGACTAATTTCTACACTTTCTTGAATTGCATGTATGTCTATTTCACTCATATATGCAACAGCTTCATACACACACTCAGTCCTTCATGTTTTCAGGTTGCCATTGGGTAGATCTGGGTTGTCTTGGCCCATATGTTGTCACTCTGGGTATGCTTTGTGCATCCCTGGCAGTGAAGGCTCTGCCTTGCCTCTAGGAATTGCACAGAGGCTGCCCACACTGTCTCCTAGCTTTTATCTGCACAATTCTGGGAGGTAGTGCCTAGTATTTCCCATTGGAACTGTGCAATGCACAGTTCCAGCCAGCAACCCAACTTGATTGTTTTGTGCATTGCACAATTTTAGTTAGTAGTCAGCCTCACTGGACTATGCATTGCGCAGTTCTAACCAGCAGATAACCTAACTGGCAGTTGAGACTACGCAATGCGTAGCTCGAGCTGACAGTCTCCTAGCTTCCCGAAGTCAATTTTGTGTAATCTTGCCCAGCAGTCACTAGTTTGTTGCCCGAATGTTTCTTGAGTTGTTTGATGTTTTTAGCTGACATTGTTTCCCCATGAGTGTCTTCTCTATCTCCAACTACCACAGGTTTTTCAAGCATCTTCTCAGCAGTATAGGTATCATGGCCTCCAAAAGAGCTAGATCAAAAGACATAGTTGAAAGCAATACTGGGGATGTGGTTGAACAAGGGTCTATGAGCTTGCCCATGTACACAAACACGCACTTGTTCTGTTGGGTTGTGTTATATTCTTTCGACAACTAGCCCACATAGTTAATTGGGGGTTAGAGGGGGGGAGGTCACAGGGGGTTTGAGGTGCACCCGTAACAGGGGGTTTTGGACCCTATGTTAGGGTGGGCGGACCAACCTATGGTTTTTTGCATGATTTTTGCACATGTTTTTGGACACGATGGTTTTCAGTCCATGGTATTGGGCGTGATGGTTTTAGGTCCATGTTATTGGATGCTTCGGCATGTATAAATATGTATTATAACATTGAAAGGAACATAATTAAAAATCAACTGGTAGTCCCGGTTTTGGGATCTAGGGGAAAATCTCTATGTATATGTGTTTTATGTGTTATGCTCTCGCATTGTTTATTTTCTGTGTTTTAGAATTCGTATGCAGGTAATTTTTGTAAGGGGTTAAAACCTACATTTGGTATCAGAGCAGATTTGGCTTCAAAGGGATGCCTTTGTTGCTGAGGGGTTTTGCTCGGGCCTGTGGTAGACCCTGTTCAGTGGAAGATCTATAAGATCGATTCTGGTGGTGAAAGAAGATGGTGAGCAGTGGAAAGATAGAGATCGAGAAATTTAATGGTCAGAGTTTTGAGTTGTGGAAACTGAAGATGGAGGATTTGTTGGTGGATAAAGATTAGTGATCGCGGTAGATCTAGGTACTAAACCAACTGGAGTGTCTGATGAAGAATGGAAGAAGTTGGATCGGAAGGCAAAGAGCAAAATATGATTGTGTGTCTCAGATTTAGTATTGTTGAATGTATCAGGGGAAGCTACAACAAAGGCTTTGTGGGACAAGTTAGGGACTTTGTACCAATCTAAGTCTTTGGTGAATAAATTGTTCCTGCAGAAAAAGCTGTATAACCTGAGGATGAAAGATGGAGACTCGGTGACAGAGCATATGAACGCATTTAATACTGTGGTAAGTCAATTAGCGTCTGTTGATATTAAAATTTCAGATGAAGATAAGTGCATTAGTTTGTTGTGTTCTCGATCAGACTCATGGGATAGTCTGGTTATTGCAATAGGTAGCAATGCAACTACCTTGTAGTTTGATGAAATAGTCTCAGCCTTGCTGATGGACGGTCCCAGAACAGAAACAAAAATAAGTCATCGAGTGGGAGATCTAAATCTCCAGGAAAACCTGTAAAAGTGGTGTGCTGGAAATGCGGAAAGGAAGGCCACTTCAAAAGGGACTGTAAATCTAAAGCTCCTAACAAAGGAAAGGGATCTGATGAGGCTCCTTCTGCAGAGGCAAAAACCACCTCAGATGAGGGTGGGGATGGGTACTTGGCTTGTTCAAGTACACATGTAGATCATGAGGCATGGTTGATTGACTCAGGTACATCCTTTCACTTCACTCCCCATAGAGAGTGGTTCTGTGAGTATGAGAAATATAATGGTGGTGATGTCTTCTTGGGGGATGACATGAAGGCTAGAATCATTGGTCGTGGAAAAGTAAAGTTGAAGCTGCAAGGTGGAAGGGTTAGAACACTTCCGGGTGTTCTACATATTCCTCCATTAGCCAGAAATTTGATTTCTATTAGTAAGCTAGATGATGCAGGTGTAAAAACAGTGTTCGAGATGGATACCTGCAAGATGGTTCGGGGAGCACTGGTATTGATGCAGGGAGTTCAGATTGGAACACTGTACAAGCTGCAAGGTAGCACTATTGTTGATGGGTGCAATAGTTCTGTGGTTCCTAAAAGTGGAGCAGAAAATCTAGTGGTCTCAGAGAAAAGACCATGCTGTGGCATCAAAGGCTTAGACATATCGGAAAGAAGGGCCTTTGAATACTTCATGGTAAAGGTATGGTAGAAGGTATGGGTAATAGCTCTCTAGATTTTGATTTCTGTGAAAATTATGTATACGAGAAGCAGAATTAGGTGAGTTTCCGCTCTAGTGGTAAGAGGGGGAAACATATATTAGAGCTTGTGCATAGTGATGTGTTTGGACCTGTGAAGGTTCCATCACTGGGTAAGTCTGTGTACTATGTATCATTTATAGATGACTTTTCAAGTAATACATGGATATATTTCCTTAAGAAGAAATCTGAATTCTTTGATAGGTTTAAAGAATTTAAGGCTTTAGTGGAAAACCAGACAGAGAAGAAGATAAAGGTGCTGAGGATTGATAATGGTGGAGAGTTTTGCAGTAAGGAATTTGAAGAATTCTGCAAGAAGTGTGGTATAGCACGGCAAAAGACTACTCCATATACACCTCAGAAAAATGGAGTTGCAAAAAGAATGAACAAGACGTTGATGGAAAGGGCGAGAAGCATGCTCAGTGGTGCTGGGTTAGGACAGGAATTCTGGGCAGAGGCGGTGGATATTGCATGTTACCTGGTCAACAGGTCACCTTCATCAGCGTTGGAGGATAAGAATCCACAAGAGGTATGGACTGGTAAGAAACCCTCTCTTTCACATCTGAGGGTATTTGGATGTGATGCATATGTACATGTTCCAAAGGAGAAACGAACCAATTTGGATAGTAAATCTGAAAAGTGCATCTTTATTGGGTATAAGGATGGTTTAAAGGGTTATAAGCTTTGGAACCCAGTCACATGGAAGGTTGTGTACAACCTAGATGTGGTGTTCAGAGAGGTAAAAGATGTTATTAAACATGAAGTTCAACCAAAGGAACCTGTGAAGATAGAGTTTGAGCTAAAGGAGAAGAATCAGGCTCTACAACAGAGGAGAAATTAGAGGATGAAGAGCCACAAACTCCGGCTGTGAGAAGATCAGTTCGAGAAAGAAGGCAGCCAGAAAGGTATATTCCATCTACTTTCTATTCAAATTTTGCTTTGTTTGTTACTGATGATGATCCCAGAACTGTGAAGGAAGCAATACATTTAGAGGATGGAAAACTCTGGAAAGAGGCCATGGTTGATGAAATGGCATCTTTGCACAAAAATGAAGCTTGGGATCTAGTGGATTTGTCGGCTGGAAGGAAACCCATTGGCAGCAAATGGGTGTTCAAAAAGAAGACAAATGCAGAAGGAAAAGTGGAGAAATACAAAGCTCGGTTGGTAACAAAAGGTTATTCCCAGGTGTCGGGAATTGATTTTGGTGATATTTTTCTCCTATTGAAAAGGTAACTTCTATTAGATTACTTTTATCTGTTGCTGCTGCTTTTGATTTTGAGGTAGAACAGATGCATGTGAAGACAACGTTTCTTCATGGGGATCTGGAAGAGGAGATCTACATGAAGCAACCTGAAGGCTTTGCGGTGAAGGGTAAGAAAGAACTAGTATGTAAGTTAAAGAAGTCTCTATATGGGTTAGAACAGTAACCAAGGATGTGGTATCAGAAATTTGATACATTTATACGGGGACATGGCTTCACCAGAAGCAAAGCAGATCACTGTGTGTATTTTAAATTAATTGGTGACCGTGTTATTTATCTAGTCTTTTATGTGGATGATATGTTGTTGGTTGGAAATGACAAAGAGGTTATCTAGGATTTGAAGACCCAATTATCCTCAAAATTCGACATGAAAGATCTTGGTGTTGCAAACTATATTTTGGGCATGGAAATTAAAATAGATTGGGCAAAGCGGAAGCTCTGGTTAAACCAGAGGAAGTATGTCGAGACAATACTACAGAGGTTTAATATGCAGGATAGTAAACCAGTGAAGGTTCCTATTCCTATAGGTGTGAGGTTATCTACTGAATGGTATCCCAAGACACAAGAAGAAGAAGAGGACATGTTCCGTGTTCCATATGCAAATGCAGTTGGTAGCCTAATGTATGCAATGGTCTATATTAGACCAGACATTGCACATGCAATGGGAGTATTGAGCACGTTTATGTCAAAACCAGGGAAGGAGCATTGGACAGTAGTGAAACGGGTTTTCAGGTATTATTGATTATGGTTTGTGCTACCAAGGGAGACTGAGATTGGACAGCGTGTTGGATATTCATGGGTTTGTTGATGCAGACTAGGCTGGAGATCTGGATCAGAGAAGATCTACAAGTGGGTATGTGTTTAACCTATTTGGAGGTGCACTCAGTTGGATGAGTAAGAAACAATCTGTAGTGGCACTGTCAACTACAGAGGCAGAATACTTAGCAGCCACTCATGCAAGCAAGGAAGAAATTTGGTTGCAGAGATTGTGTTCAAGTATGGGGTTAGTACAGGGAGCTATAAGGATAGAATGTGACAGCCAAAGTGCAATTTTCTTGGCAAAGAACCCCACATATCATTCAAAGACAAAGAACATTGATGTTCAGTATCACTTTGTGAGGGATATGATAGAAGACAAAAAGGTGTTGCTAGTAAAGGTGGACACTTTGAAGAATACTACAAATGCATTGACAAAATCTGTGAGCTCTGAGAAGTTCTCCTAGTGTAGAGAGACAATGGGCATTTCAGGGCTGGATAAATGACTAAACTCTCTTGTGGCCCCCTATGGAAATAAAACAACAAGTGGGAGAATGTTGGGTTGTGTTATATTCTTTCCACGACTAGCCCACATAGTTAACTGGGGGTTAGAGGGGGGGAGGTCACAGGGGGTTTGAGGTGCACCCATAACCCCACTTTATGGGGTCCAAGGTAGTGCCCCGGAAAATTTTGGTTTTGGACCCTATGTTAGGATGGGCGGACCCACTTATGGTTTTGTGCATGATTTCCGCACATGTTTTTGGATGCGATGGTTTTCAGTCCATGGTATTGGGCGCGATGGTTTTCGGTCCATGGTATTGGATGCTTCGGCATGTATAAATATGTATTATAACATTGAAAGGAACATAATGAAAAATCAAGCTGGTAGTCCCGATTTTGGGATCCAGGGGAAAATCTCTATGTATATGTGTTTTATGTGTTATGCTCTCGCATTGTTTATTTTCTGTGTTTTAGAATTCGTATGCAAGTAATTTCTATATGGGGTTAAAATCTACATGTTCATTGAGAAAGACATCAACATCACATGGAAAGACATCAACAACATTTTCTCAGGAAGCTTTGAAGAGAATCTAGAGAATTGACATGTCTATGTGAACATCCATAAGTCAGGATTGTACAAGGTTGCATGCAAGTTTCTCATGTTCCCATGCGTAGATGTGATCCAATGAATTGTCTCACACACTGATCTTAAGACGATGATACTGAGAAGTTCTAGTGGAGCAAGGCTTTCTTCCTTCAGGATGGAATATTATCAGCATATGTATCATTCTCCACTACTGGTAAGTAGGATGGATGCACCGTTATACACTTCCAACAACAGAACAAACACAAGAGACATCTTAAAGCATTGGGTAAAGGAGCCAGCAAAATTTAGGACTACACCCAACCAGATATATAGGATGAAGACACTCAAGAAGCCACACTAGTTCTTGTTCATCCTTGCATGTCACTTGTATGGCCAAGGGAGTACAGAGACCTTCTCGCAAAGTTGGGTTGCTATGTTCGATTTGCTGGAAATTGAAGCAAAATTGCTCAATTGGTCTAACATGTTGGCTCTTCAGTTGAAAGTGCATGTATCCAATGCCTGAAGACCGCCCAAGGATCAACAAGGAAGATTGTTCATGTTTGCCTACCTGCTCAATGCAATTTGCGCCTGTCAACAGTTTCCCAACATGGGTCGGGTATTGACACCTTCGGATAGTGTTGTGAACGTATATTGTAAGTTTCTCTTAGACTACAGCTACCGTGGAGTAATGGCTAGAATATATGACCATTTCATCACCACTTTTTACACGATGATATTTGAACAAGATCTTCCCTACATGTCCCAAGCAACAATGGAGGTGTTGCTAAACATTGCAGATTGGTATGCCTCACCCGAGGGCACCTTCTTTAGAATGTACAACATGGAGAAAGATTTACATGTGTTTTGGAGGTTTTCCATGGAAGATCTGGTCATATAGGAGGTTGCATACCACATCTTCATAGGGTTATCAGTTGGATTTCATAGGAAGAAGAAGGCACCATGGCATACGCTTCCTATGCGAATTGGATTTTACGCGATTGAGAGTTTGAAAGAAGAGGATGTCTAAGTCGAAGACTTCAAGAAGTTTAAGTTTGGAACCAAGAGTTTCAATCTATACGATCCACATGGTTTATGTAGGGACCATTGTGCGAGAGTGCACTATTCCTGGATTCACGGGGCATGTCATTGGCCAGAGGAAGATCCATGGAGATATTGTGATAACTCCTCTAGGCTCAATGAACTGGTCAGAATTGTAGTAGAGTGGCTAGCAGCACTCAAGGAAGCAGCACCATAAGGAGCAGAAACAACAGCAATTGCAAGAAACAAACATACGTAAGATAAAGGCAAGAGGAAGATTGTTGAAGAATAGAGACAAAGAAAACCTACAAGTTTAAGGAAGACCCACTTGTGGAAAAGGTAGCTTTGGAGATAAATGCAAAGAGGCAACAACACGATAGGAGGATGACACAAAGAAAGAGAGAGAAGCAAAGGATGGAATATGCAGAGAGGAAGTTGCAGGAAATCTAGTAGAGGCTCAAAGAAGAGTAAGAGCTACGCAGAAGAAAGAAGGAAGTGCAACATGAGAATGAAAAGGGATAGGAACAGGAATTGGAGGAAGTGCAAGGTGCATAGATAGTGCAAACTTTGTATATACAGGTTGAAGACTCTAAACCAATAGCAAATGATGAACAGGGTGAGCAGCTGCAAGAATAGGAACTTTCTCCGCAAGATGAACAAATAGTAGAAGAGATGGACATGGAGATCGATTAGCCAGAACAGGATCAAGATATCGACCTCATGCCAAAAGAAATCAAGGTCACTCCAAAGGATTCACTAGCTCCAATAGGATAGCAAGTCCCAAGGTGAACAAGGGGACATCATTATCCTTGAGGATCATCTGAGAAAAGAGGTATACAACATATCCTTTCATGAGTCACAACACAGAGTTGTAAAAGCACGTAGATCTCACACCTCGGATGAGCATGAATCACCTGTGCACTTTGAAGAATAGGTGATTATTTCATATCTACAAAGACATCCATCCACCATGGCTAATGCTACAAAGTCTTATGCCAAAGCCACAAGCTCGAGTGTTAAGTTCTTGATAGAAAAATATGAGTGCATGGCTAAGGAGTTGCAAGCAGCCATGCAGAGAGAGGAACAATCAATAGGATCCACCAAAGCATAGATGAAGAAGGCCATACTTGGTGAAGTATCGGCTCTTGAGATAGTCACATAGAGACTATATGTCAGGTTTATCACCGTGCACATGGGAATTTTTCCATCTACATGGTCATTAGCAATGCTACACCAAGATAGAGCAAACACTCACAGATATACATGTCGCATTTGATCATGTACAGACATGGACAATGAGGTACAAGGGACCCTCACTTCACTTGCACAAGATGATGAAGCTACAGGTATATTTGGACAAAGCATGCATCCAGAGTCTAATATGGAACTATGAGGAACTCTTGCCACTCATCACTATTTTTGAGGCTTCGTATGCAGGGTTGTACAAGAGTTGGGATGTTGTGGTGAGAAAGTATGGCACCCCGTCGATTGGTATGCTCACTGAAGCCAAAGAGAAGAACCAAGTTAGACTGGAGAATGATGTGTATTTTAATCAGTTGATGCTCATGCCCACCAACACAGATTTGCAAGTCAGCGTAGATAACATGAGGATGTACATCGTCGGTCCGACCTTATTCAGGACTAAGTTGTGCATGTTACAAGACAAGTTGGACCAAGGTTCCAAATCAATATACCCAGAAACAATGGAGTCAAGAGTTCATTTCTAGAAGGACAGCATCAAAGAGAACATGGACATCATTTCGCACTACCAAGCATGGCATCAATTCGTCACTAAGGATCATGGAGAGGAGGTTGATGATCTGGTCTTTCCACAGTCATCCAAGTCTTATTGTTGTCTTGTCTGGCTAACTCAAGCCAATTTTGTCCCACATGGGTACATGTGGAAAATATATCATTTTTGTAAACATGATGTAAAGTCGAATTCCAAGTGTCATTTGTGGAATACAAATAGTCATATGTAATGTAAAGAGTTATGTAATGAATTTGAAGAGTCATGAGGGTAGTCCAAGAGTCACAAAGGGGAATTTCAAGGGTCACCCCACCCTTTGTTATAAATAGAACCTCATAACTCATAGAACAAGCTTTTGGGAGCCAATCTTTTGCTAGGAATTTCTTAAAGAGGGCTTGTAGAGCATTGTGACAAGCCTTGGCTTCTCCACAATGCAGAGCAAGTGCATCTCTTTGGAGGAGCAAGTGGTATTGTCTATAACGTTCCACTATTGGGGCTAGTGGTTGCCAAGGTTGTATGTATGGATGGAACTTTCACTTTATATAATATAACATAGCCAACAAATTTCATGCATATGTTGCTAGTATAGTTCGACTATTTGGTTACTTTAGAGATGTATGTAGTTTTAACTTACCCATTGATTTATGGACTATTCTATATGTGATTATACGAATCTTATTGAAGTGTGTTGTTGATCTAACTCATCACTTTGGATTGTTGAATACTCTGCTTTCCACTTTGTGATGTCATTCAACTCGTGTGTTCCTTTCAGGCTGTGTACCATTATAGGCTTCTAAGGGACACACTTATTTTCCCCTTTCGTGTGTTAGAACGTCCCGATGCATCTCTCCTGACTTGCTGCAAGGTCACACACTTGCTTCCAACAAGGATATCTTGCTTACATATGCACACTATCACAGTCAAGGCATAGATTTACTACCCACTACTGGGACTCCTACTCCAAATGGTGTGACCTCTAGTTGGGACTTCTTATTGGGGAGATCCCCTGACATGTTGGCGGGTGCAACATTGTCAACATGTGCTCAATGCACTACCTGATGAATGGGGGAATTTTGTATCAAGCATCTATGGGAAGAAGGAAACCACTCCATTCAGCAATCTATGGTCATTATGCAAGATTGAAGAATCCATATTGACAACAAAAAATGATGTTTATCAAATGAAAAAACTCAAGCATATGTAGCATCGACTAGGAGGAAAGGAGAAATTGGAAAGCTCAACCCTCAAAATAAGTTTCGAAAGAAAATTGACATGTCAAATATCTGATGCTATGAGTGTAATGAATATGTGAATTTTAAAAGGAATTGTCCTAAACTCAAGAAGGACAACAAGAAGAGAAAGGAAAGAAATGAAACCCATATCACTGAAGAAGTAGAAGGAACCAAAAAGAAGAAATCAAATGAGGAGGAAGTGAAATACCTTTATTATGACTTAAATAACCTCCTTAACTTAGTATTGATGATGGAAAACATCACGTGTATGATAGGATGCATTATTTTTTATATAGATATGACATCATTGTAGAGGCATGGAAGGTTAGCCAAAGTAGAAGTTCATATAGTTGAAACTGTCATCATAGAGAAGAAGTAGCTCATGGCATCTTCATTGGAAGCACATAAGGAAAACCAAAGTAACAATTTATATGGTTAGAGTAAGTCATCTAGAAAGATATAAGATAAAGATATCAACATACATAATCAACATTAGGAAGAATCATTTGTATAATGAGGATCACCAAGATCCTCCATTGGAATCTTCGTTAGAAGGTTCACCTCTAATTAGAAGAAGCAAGTGTCTCTTTGATAGTATACATTCCATCTTGTGTTGGATTCATTGGTTAGAAGGATGAAGGTATGGTGACAAAGGAGTGCAGCATATCAAGTTGGTTGAAATGCTTTCATCTTCAAGCAAGGAAAGGAAGTTACTAAAAGGAAGTCCAGATGATCAAAAGAAGGAAAATATATGTATATATTTAGTACTAGATAGATAAATTCATGTCATCATATGGTTGTAGATAGTATGGGTTAAAATTCTCTATCTCATGAGAATGATAAAAGAATAAGAAACTCTTCCATTAGAATAATGCAAGAAGGCATGTAGAAAATGTGCCTTGAACTTTTCTATGTATTGACAAGATGAAATCAACATAATATGATCTCATGAAGAATATGAGGAGGTTATCAACTATGGTTCCTATGATAAAGGAACTATGTATAAACGATCCTAAGGAAGCAATATGTGTAGAAGGTAAAGAAAGAGTTCGTAATAAGATGCATATATAATATAAAAGATTAACATATAATGACAACAAGGATTAGCTATAACATCTCCATGGAAAAGGTATAAATACCCTGATATATATAAGGTAAAAAAGGTGAACTGTGTTAATGCATGTCATGGATATGGATTCACACAATATTGAAAAGTTTGTTGATGTAGGAAGCAAATGTCATGACAAAAGTCCATCATAAAGAGGTAAATTTGATTTAGTTTTCATTTTGATTTTTGAGAAATCATCTAGGTGGGTTGAAACAAGGAAACCGAAAGAGGGTCGTAGAAGTCACCTACAACTAGCACTCATAATATTGGAAATATCTTGAAATAAATTTGACTTGGAAATCTAGGTAGTTGTATGAAGAATAGCCATATGTGGAATAGAAAGTCACTCCTCGATGAAGAGAAGGATGACATGACTATTGGTTCAACATGATGTTTCATTTAAGGGAAGTGATGAAGAAGATTGTTGATTCCCTACAAAAAATATGGCTACATGATGAAGAAGTTGAAGTTCGTGACATGATGCTGAAAGAAGGAGACCTACAAGTAGCTGATAGTAAGATGTTCTCCACCGAAGACAGTTGTTGTTGGTAACAAGTCCCTTGTTACGAAGGAGCTTGGGTATATTCCTTTTATAGGAATATATAGATCCTCCCTAGTTGAGAGGGAGATATAGACACATCATTATTGTCTTCATGTTATGAAGAAAGAATGGAGGATTGGGTAAGCATCTGAGGTTGATTCCAATACTCTTTGAGGATGAGGTAGGGCATCCAATAGGTAGTAGTCAAAGAGGAAATTGAAAGAGGATGTGTTAATCCAAGATGGGAATGGTCCTAGAAGGACATGCCTTGTGAAAATACATATGGGGTATGTGCCTTGAGAGAAAACGATGAAGGTGTCTATTATTCATTGTGTCCCCAACATTGTAATCTATTATTGTGGAGAGATAGAGTTTTTATTCAAGTCCTTGCTATATGACAATGTTGGTTGATATGATGAGATGCACTGATATAAGTTGAATAAATAGCTTATTAGATGGCTTACCAATCTGACTCTTCTTATGAGAATTCTTCAGTATGAGAATGTCCAAGTACCTTGTATGGATTATGAATACCTCCCTAGTTAAGAGGGAGTATTGAAATATGTGACTAGGTTCAGTATTCATAATGTCTAATGTAATCATGATTTTATGTAAAGAGAAAAATAAATTTTATTATTATTATTTTTAGCATGGGTCTCATCTCAACACTAATATTATTTGTAGGTCAAGCAACCATTGAGTTCTTCTAGGGATTTGTCAGAAGCGTTTTTCCTACAACATGGCTTGCCATGTAAGACTGTTCCAGCCATTCAGTGATTGGGTCATAAAATTCATGATGGTTGTTTGGAAAGCCTCATGATATTTGAAAACATGGAATTTTGATTTGACAAACGGGATCACAATTGGAATCTTGTCAGGAAAAATAAATCTAATCATCCTCAAAAGTCATTCCAAGATAGTGAGAACCTTCCATAATCATCAATGTAGGATAAAGTGCCTCATCTACTTGACGGAAATTTGAAGAGAGAGATGTTAAACAATGATGATCAAAGAGCACAAAGAAACTGTCATTGGATGTGCTGATGGGAAAATGATAAACCAAGTGAAAATCACCCAAGATAGAGGAATGATCAGATGATTTGGTTGAGACATCGGATTCCTAGTTTGAAATGAACAAAGAAAAATTCATTTGAACAATCTTGTGAACACTATGAACAATGAAACCAAGTTTGTTGTGGACTAGACATGACGGACCACCTTCCTGCAACTGGTGAAAATGTGTGCAGGCATCATGGTCATCACAGGAATTTAAAAGAGATGCCAACATTATAAATGTTTGAAACCAATTGGCAAAAGTAACTTGATTCATGTGATAGCTTGTGCATGCATCATCACACAAGGGGATTGTTGGTGTGATGAGTGGGTGGATTTGCAAGAATACTGAGGAGATAATCATGAGAGGGAAATTTTGATAAGTATGATTGCAGGAAAATTTAGGCTTTGAGATGACCGAATTCACAATTCCATGACTTCGTGAGAGATGGGCATTCCCAACCTGAGTTTGATGTAAGAGATGTGAATGAAGACATGCATATTGTAACAGATTTGTGGATTCAATATTAAGTAAAATTTTGAAAATTTGAAAGATCACACCTGGAATACCAAACATTTTTTACACGGTGATCCACACTGAATGAAACCATGCAAATAAAATGATTGTGCATGAGAAGCCATTTCTGATTTAGTTTGGGGGGCTTACTAGAGTCACAAGGTCCTGACATAACCATCAACAGATGTTGAAGTGCCTCGACTCCCTGGTATGTCCTGAAACTTTGTAGAATTGCAGAATCATATTTTGAAGCATGAACCAGATCATGCATGGGCTTATTGATTTCAACACTTCTCTTAGGATGGCAGCCATTTTTTTCATAGGCTTCACCAAAATTTTCAGCTTCAACAAGCTAGTTTGAAGAGTTGTCTTCATGCAAAAGAAGAGATGATGGGGAATGGGAAGAACACTTTTTTATTAGACTGATTTCAGTTTTATCATGGAAAGCCTCACTGCCTTGTGTCAATTGAGGAGATAACTCATTGGATGAAGAAACAAGAGAATGTGGAGTATCTTCGATGCATGTGGATGCATTGAGAATGGTAGGCAACATGGGCAAGTGAGGTGAAGAGGAAGTTTTGATATGAATGTCTTATTTGACCATAGCACATTCTAGATCTAGGTTAGAGTCATCATGAGAAAATAGAAGATCACATGATGTGCTTGGGCGTTCGTCACGGCATATGGAAGCATGGGAGTGTTGACTACCCAAGACTGGGGGTTGATCAAAAGAATTAATTTTACATGATGTTCCACTGAGATTAGAAGATTTAGAATCGTTCAAGGATGGAATCTCATTGTCTTGATGCACACAATCTTGAAACAGAGAGGGAATATTGATAGTGTCCTCACATTTCTACTCCTCTTCCTTTGTAATGTGACTACCTTGCACTTGATCATAATTTGAGCCAGCAGCTTGAGAATCAAGAGGATCCGAACAACTGGTTGGTGAAGTGGGTTCATCAAGCAAGTCATGGTATAAGGAGTCATGGCTTGTAGATAATGGAAAATGGCAGAGATGTAGATCTAATTCGAGACTTGATTTATGAAGGGTGACATCCTCTTATAGAATGGAGGAGTGAGTGTTTGCTATAGGCTTCCTGATCCATTCGAGAACATCCTCCATAGAAGCAGGAGACAAATGAGAATATGGGTTGGGGACATGCTGCAAATATTTCTTAGCTTTGCAATCACTGCAAGGGGGCACCCACATCAGAACCAGAAACGGAGGAGGACAAGGAACAAATTGGGTATTGGGCTCCTCCTCTGCAATCTGAGGTGCCTCATGATCTGCAAGAGTTGGGGAAGAAGGGAAAACAAGAAAGTTCACAAGTTGTTCAGGAATTTCATAACAGAAGTGAAGGAAGCAATCAGAAAATTCTTCAACTAATTCGTTAGGCTCCATACTTAAACGATATATTTTTTCATGGAAATCTTGGTGGCTATACTCATTGAACATTTTAATCATCATTTTGCCAAGTTGACCAAATGAATCGATAGAGGAAAAGGGTAATGTGTAACACCAGTGTTGAGCATGACATTTGAATGTGAGGGTGAGTAATACAGTCCAAACATCTTTGTACTCTATCTTGTGGCCTAGGTAAAAGTTTATAACTTGGTGCACATGTGCATGAAAAGATGGTTCACCCTCACCACTGAAATTTAACTTGGATAGGTCATGGATAAATTCTGCGGGGATGGTACATTCAAACTTCGTAGAATGACATCCTAGGATTATGATGTCAAGAAGAGCCATTTTTAAATAAGATATTCAAACCAAACTCTACAGGCACAGCCTGTCGCTTGGACTTCCTTATAGCGCCATTTTCCTGACAGTGTTGGACTGCCAATAAAGGGGATCTCCCTGATGTGAAGTCCCAACTAGACCTCACATCATTTGGTGTAGGAGTCCCATCCAGTATGAAGGCCCATTTACCATATACTTAGAGATCTTCCATGGCTCTAGCTCTCAACACATGAGAGTGTTACACTAGTATCTTCAAAGAGAAAGGTATGTCTGCCTGGTGAGTGTGTAATGTAACCATGTCAAGGTTCTCTTACTACAAAGGGGAAGATTAAAGTGAGCCTCTATATGAGAGGTAGTAGTACAACCCAAGAAGAGACACACGTGAACCAGAAAGGTCTGTCTAGCACCCAGCGGAATAGTCCACAGCGGATTCGACAATCGTTAAAACTAAGGTGAAGGGGACAATGTGTACACCACCTAGCAGAGTAGTCCACATGGATGTGACGATCATTATAACCAAAAAACAAAGATGGTTTTTCAAGTATCACATGGGGTAGTTCACAAGGATGTGATAGCGGTGATAGCCAATACACAAAGGTGGTATGTCTAGTATACCATGGAGTATTCCACACGGATGAGACAACAGTGATAAGAAATACAACACATCTTCAACAATGTAAGTACTAAAATAACCAAAGTAGTTCAACTATCTTAGTACAGGTTAAGAAAACATGCATTACAAATGTTTAAAGAGTAGTCTTATAAACATCTACAAAACATGCATGAAAACATGTTGGCATTAGCTTCTAAATTAAGAAAAAGTCGCAAGACACATTTGCACACCATACATCACCAATCCCAGTAGTGGGACATTGGAGCCACTCTTTGCTCCTCAAATAATGGACTACGGACTCTCAAGGCTATTTGGGAGAAGCCAAGGTGAAAATTCCTTTGCTCATACAATGAGGGTGTATATATAACCAAGGGTGATGCTTGGCCCTTGTGACTCTTGGACTTCACTCATGATCGTTCAACTTCCAATGATTTTTCAACTGACATGACCCTTCAACTTTTTATGTGCATCCATTTGACTTCACTTTACATTACATTGAGTTACAACAGATATGGCCCATAGTGGTGATGTGTTCAAGACAGCTCACGACACAAGTCAACATGATACTGCTGACATATATTGTCTGACTATGGTGTCCATGTCAAGTTGTTGAGTGATGGATGTACCCTTTGTGTGCTTTGTCTTCCCCTCCGCATGGAATAGTGTTGTGGGTTCTTCGATGGTCTTGGTCATGCGTGATGATTCAATGCATATCTTCCTTTCATTTGTTGCTTGATATGCTTGGTATTTCCATCTAGCTGCAGCAAAGTATTCTAGCATGTGTGCTCCTTCTTCATCCCATTCATGGTATCATCATGATCTATAAGTGTACATATTCCTGCAATTCACTCATGATGAGAAGACATCAAATCCAAAACCTCCTAGTTTATCATGATACATCGATCTCGTGTTCCAGGTGACAAGGGGGAGGACAACTCACTGAGACAGTGTAGAGTGCAGCTCAGGCTGGAATGAGGAACTCCAGGAGGACAACTTGCACTGTCAGGAAAAAAATGCGTAGTGACCACTAGGAGGAAAAATTGTGCCGTGAAAGATAGTAGTGTCAGCTACAAGGTGGGACCTTGAGGGGAAACTTCTGCACATTTTTGATAGGGAAGAAGAAGTGAGACTATAGAGGGAGAATTGGGTAGTTCTACATAGTTTCTAGAGGTAAGTCAGAGCGAGGTTGCAGAGGGACAACTAGGAAGCTCTATGCAGTTTCTGAGAACAATGTAGGATAGGGATGCAAGGGACTTGCTTAGCTTGATTGCATGGTTTTGGAGAGCAGTGCAGGACAGGTAGTAGGGGAACTGCTATACATTCCTGTGCAATTTCTTAAGGAAGTGAAGAGAAAGGCAACAAGGGTCAGTTGGGAAGTTGTAAGCAATTTTTGAGAACCGTAGAGAGCAAGGTAATACCAGTTGGGCATGTATGCACAGTTTTGGTGAGCAGTGTAGATCCAGGTCCCAGAGTAGTGTAGGATTCTAGAAGGCAAGAAGGAGGCATGATGATTGTGCTTGAGAAATGCACAATTCAGTTTGGTCATGGAGGTAGTCTCTACATAATTCTAGGAGGCAGACAGGTTGCTCATCTATAGGATTTCCCAGTGCAATTGACCTGGAGGAGAGCCTCAAGCACTGCACAGCTTTGGGTAGCCGAGTAGGGTCACTTAGGGCTGATACTGCATAGTTCAGCTCAATCGGGGTCCAGTGGAAGGGGGTTTTCTGGTCTGATAGATTTTCAGAAAATGGCTAAGTGTCAAAAGCAAGTGAGCTTTTGTAGACTTGACATTGTGATCATACACAACATACTTGATGACAAGACAACATAGACCACCATGTTAACAAGACAAAACATGACCTCAGTGAGATTATTTTAGAGTTGAAAGCGACAAGCACGACACTTGAGATAGACCTTCGGATTATGGTGACGACACTTGTGCGATAGTTCTTACAACTTTGTGTGTGAGTACAATGGGTGTTCACATGGTGAAGAAAACACAAACACACAGAGAAAAACCTTCAGACTTACCATAACAAGATCACAAGCATGAAAAAGAAATCAACATGTTGAAAGATGACCGCTGGTCAAGCAAGCAAAAAGGAATGAAATGACTCCACAAGAGGTCATGGGGTTAGCTCAAGTTTTTGCAACCATCAAAGGAAAAACCAAGAAAGGGTCTAAAATTTGGATGCAAGCGAAACTTTTGGAGGGTATGGAAGTCACTACAACACTTGGTGACACACTAGTTGAATACCGGCTTCTCTATTTTGGTTCATTTTCAGGGCAATTCCTTGGTCTTTCAAGGAGCATTGATTCGTTGTGCAAATCACTTCGGCTTCCCCACTTACCATGCTGACAGACACAGTTCACCTTGTACTAACTCAGTTTGAACACAGCACAAAATTTAGCCATATCACAGTATTTCAAACTGGGAAGGGTAATTTCGCTCGCGAGCTTAAGATTTTAAGAGTATAGTTTCTTTTATATTTGGTGTTTCTTCGCTACCAATAGGCCTGGACAGTACCCCAGTGGAATCACACAAGAACACAAATGTTGTTCCACTTCCAGCGAGCCTGGACAGTACCCCAGTGGACTTGCTTGCTTCACCTCTCTGCACAGGAAGCCTTTCTCTTCTTTCACCTTTATTATTTTTGAAAGAGGATAGTGCATAGGCACGTATTTATTTTTTGGGTGGAAGATGGATACCAACTTATTGAGAGCAGGAAAGGTTGTTCCTTCAAAGAAGCATATAAAGACCTCTGATTCAATTTTTATTGTTTATATTTTCCCCTTGTTCATTTCTACTAGTTGGACAAACATGAACACACCAGAGCAGAAAAACTAAGTATAGGCATGAGGTTTCCCAAACTGAACACGTATTCATGGTTCAAACAAAAATTTCCTTACAAATGGATCGTATTTTTCGTCAAGACTTCATTAGCCAAAAGTTACAATCAACCACAAAGATGATGGACACAGGACTACCCAAGTGTTGCACTATCACAAGACTCTTTGAACTTCAGCCACATACCCATTCAGAAACCAGAACACAGTGCAAGAACAACACTTATTCGCATAGTGAAAACCAAAGGAAAACACAACATGAAATGGAAAAACAATATGAGAGGAAAGGAGTACACAACAAGAAAACAAAAGTAGAAGACAAGAAAACAAAAAATCCAAAGAAAATAGGATGTAAAAGGAAGAATAAGAAAACCATGACAAACTACGAGTGAAATATGAGTGCAAGGAAGGGAAAATTGAGATGCAACTAATCCTACTCCTATCCTAACAGCTAAACAGTCAGGGTTAGGTGAAATTAAATTTCTAGTGAAGCCACTGTAGTCGCTCCCAACCGACATCCACAAATATATGAATGATTAAAATAGATAAAAAGTAGTGTGCAATAGAAAATACAAAAACTTGAACAAGCTACACATGGAAAGGAAGGTCTTGCTTGTGGCCAAAAAGATGTGCCACAACCACCCAATACACATGCTTACCTCTTTAATGGATACCCTTTCTAAACAAACCTCGGAAGATTCTTGTGGATGCATCCTCATCTGCACTGAGCTTCTCAACAAGCACGAGGAAGGATTGAAACATGTTGCCTGCAACATGGCTTGTCAAGTAAGACTATTCTAGCCATCCAACGATTGGGTCATAAAATTTTATGAAACCAGCTCACAAAAAGATAGAAAATATTGATGAACGCCTTAGAAATAAGCCTCTTCGAGGGGGCAACCTCCTTTAAATTACACAAATGAACAATTCTTGGATGATACAAATGACAAGATCTCCTTTCTATATATGGGAGTCTAAGGGTCATAATATAATCAGAGCTGACATAACAATAATAATGTAAGGGCACAATAATAACAATAATGGGCTTCTATGGGGCACATTAATAACAATATGGGAACTACATGGGCACAACAATATAATAAGGGGGTGTACTAATAATAATAAGGGGTTACAATAGTAGTATAGGGACCTAACATGCCCCTCTCCTTCAAAAAGTGTTGTCCTCAACGCTTGAGTAGTTCTTGATGCTTCTGTATAAATTCTTGTCCTCCCATGTGGAATCTTCAGTGGGTAAGTTCTTCCACTTGATGAGATACTCTAAAATTGATCTATTTCATAGCTTTCGATTTCTCGGTTCTATGACTGCTTCAGGTTCCAATATGATTTTTCCTTCCTTGTCAAGTTCTCGCAATACTATTTGAACTGGGATCTTCTGCAACTTTTGAATGAGTTCCCACTCCTTTGGGCATATGGATATATGTAAGGCCTGATGTTTAGAGGAACACTTCATGGAATCAAATGAATAGCATGATCATGATCACAAATAGGTGGGAGGCCTTTGGGAGTCTCAAATACCTTGGAATGATTGTCCAAAACGTTTTGGAGATCTGGAGAAATACATGATTTCGATGTGGGATCCTCTAGTGAACATAACTGTGCAATTACACCCCGTTGTTATTTATTTTGAGGCTTTGTCATGCTATTAGAGTTGATTATCTTTCCAATTTTTGCTTCAATACCCCTCAATTCAACTTCCTTTCCTTCCCAAAAAAAATTCAAAAAACGTTCTTGAAAATTAAAAGTTATCGTACCCAAAGATTGTAGCCATTGGAATCCTAGTAAAACATCAGCACCACCCATTGGAATGGAAAGCATTGGACTATCCAATACATATTCTCCCATGGATAGCTTGATATTATGGCACCTTCCAAAGCAATTTATGGTTCCTCCACTTGCAACCATCACTTGACACTCCGATGCTGGATATAGGAAGCAATTCAATTCCTTGGCTATCTTACAATCAATAAAATTATGGGTACTACCCGAATCAATCAACACTCTTACCTTTTTCTTCTTGATGTGTCCTTCTATCTTGATAGTTTGAGGAGTGGTAATTTCTTCCAATGCATTACAAGATATGGTTGGATTGATTTCTTGAGACTCGATGTGATCTTTCAATTCTTGAACATTTTTCTTCTTGATATGTCCTTCTGTATTGATAGATTGAGGAGTGGTAATTCCATCCAATGCATTGCAAGATATGGTTGGATTCATTTCTTCTTTCTCGATGTGATCTTTCACTTCTTGAATCTTTTTCTTCTTGATATGTCCTTCTATCTTGAGAGTTTTAGGAGTGGTAATTCTTTCCAATGCTTTACAAGATATGGTCAGATTCACTTCTTCTTTCTCTGGGGTTGGTTCCTGGTGTATATACTCTTCTTTTGACGTTTCTTGATCTGTTTCTTCCTCCTCTCCAAAATCAATGTAAAATAATTTCTTCTCAACACACTTATGACCTTTAATGTATTTGTTATCACAATTGTAACAAAGCCCTTTTTCTCTTTTTTCTTCCAATTGTTGTGGTGTTGCTCTAAAGGAAGTGTTTCTCTTTGTATCCTCATAATTTGCTATCATTTCCTCTGCGAAAATTAGCCATGTAACAAGTTGTTAATGAGAACAAAGCCCTTTATAACATAAAAATTGATCTGGTTCTAAATATGAATATGTAATACATACCTTTTTTAATAGTAGTACACCATGTAGATCAAAATATTGCTCCATCTATAGTATCCAATTTACTGGATCCTTTCCATCAAACTTACTCATATCGCCTTTTCTTGATTTCAGGAGATTAATCTTAAAATGACTGTAAATCTATACTTTCAGATCTCAAAGTTCTAGAATTGTCTCATATCGTAGCCCTCTGATTCCTCTTTCTAACCGTGCAAGTCTGATCAGAATTTGATTATCCAAGAAAGAGTTATGCACAATCTCCTAAGATGACCTAATTATATAATGTTTCAGTAGAGCGAACTTGTACGACATCCCACATGTCACTGTTTCGACCTTTGGATTTGAAAACTATGTACAAAAAACTATAGTCCGTCCTCTTTCTGTAACTTCTTACAAAATTTCAATTTGTTGCTCAGAGAGAAAGTTATGACAATTTTCTCAAGGTCACCCATTTAGAATATAATTCAAGAGTCTACAAAAACCCTAACTTCCTTAGATCATATATCTGAAAATATAGAGAGACAAGATTTGAAATTCAGACCCGAGATTCAAAACGATTTCTTATCAAATGGGTTTTTTCTTTAGCTTCTGAAACTTCGTAGCAAAAAGGTTATAGCGAAAATACCATGATGACCTATTTTAGATGAAATTCCAGAGCTTGCAAAACCCTAACTTACTCATATCATATCTCCAAAAATATAGCGAGACAAGATCCGAAATTTGGACACGCAGTTCAAAAGGATTTCTTCTCAAATGGGTTTTTTTTTTTTAGCTTCTGAAACATCGCAGAAAAAAAGTTATAACGAAAATACTATGATGACCTGTTTGGAGCAATGAAACCCTAGAATCCAAAGCTCTGATACGAAATGTTATGAAACCAGCTCACAAAAAGATAGAAAATATAGATGAACGCCTTAGAAATAAGCCACTTCGAGGGGGCAACCTCCTTTACACTACACAAATGAACAATTCTTGGATGATACAAATGACAATACCTCCTTTCTATATATAGGAGTCTAAGGGTTCATAATATAATCAGAGCCGACATAACAATAATAATGTAAGGGCACAATAATAACAATAGTGGGCTTCTATGGGGCACAATAATAACAATATGGGAACTACATAGGCACAACAATATAATAAGGGGGTTGTACTAATAACAATAAGGGGTTACACTAGTAGTATAGGGACCTAACATAAAATTCATGACGGTAGTTTGGAAAGCCTCATGATCTTTGAAAACATGGATTTTCGATCTAACAAACGAGATCAAGATTGGAATCTTGTAAGGAAAAATAAATCTAATCATCCTCAAAAGTCATGCCAAGACAGTGAGGACTTCCATAATCATCAATGCAGGTTGAAGTGCCTCATCTGCTTGATGGAAATATTAAGAGAGAGATGTTAAATAGTGAAGATCAAAGAGTGCAAAGCAACTGCCATTAGATGTGATGATGGGAAAATGATAAGCCAAGTGACAGTCACCCAAGATAAAGGAATGATTAGAAGAGTTGGTTTAGACATCAAATTCCCAGTTTGAAATGAACAAAGAAAAATTCATTTGAACAATCTTGTGAACTCTCTAAACAATTTGTGGATTTGATCATAAGTAAAATTTTGAAAATTTGAAAGATCACACCCAGAATACAAAACATTGTTTACACGAGGATCCACACTAAATGAAACCATGCAGATAGAAGTATTGTGCATGGGAAATCATATCTGATTTAGTTTGGGGGGCTCACTAGATTCGCGAGGTCCTGAGATAACCATCAATAGACGTTTAACTGCCTCGACTCCCTGGTACGTCTTGGAACTTTCTAGAATTGCAAAATCATATTTTGAAGCATGAACCAGATCATGCATGGCTTTGTTGATTTCAACACTTCTCTAAAGATGGCAACCATTTCTATCACAGGCTTCACCAAAATTTTCAACTTAAACAAGCTTGTTTGAAGAGTTGTCTTCATGCAAAAGAAGAGATGATGGGGAATGGGAAGAACACTCTGTGATTAAACTATTTTCAACTTTATCATAGAAAACCTCATTGCCTTGTGTTAATCAAGGAGATAACTCATCGGATGAAGAAATAAGAGAATGTGGAGTATCTCCGATGCATGTGGATGCATTGTGAATGGTAGGACACACGGGCAAGTGAGGTGAAGAAGAAGTTTCGATATGAACATCTTCTTTGACCATAGCACATTCTAGATCTAAGTTAGAGTATTCATGAGAAATAGAAGATCACATGATGTGCTTGGGTGTTCGTCACGACATATGGAAGAATGTGAGTGATGACTGGTCAACACTGGGGGTTGATCGAAATAATTAATTTTACGGGATGTTCCACTGAGATTAGAAAATTGATAATTGTTCGAGGATGGAAGCTCATTGTCATGATGTGCACAATTTTGAAACAGAGAGGGAATATTAATAGTGTCCTCATCTTTCGACTCCCCTGCTTTTGTAATGTGACTGCCTTGCATCTAATCACAATTTGAGCTAGCAGCTCGAGAATCAAAAGGATGTGAAAAATTGGCTGGTGAAGTGGGTTCATCAAGCGAGTCATGGTATAAGGAGTCATGACTTGTAAATAATGGAGGATGCTAGAGATGCATATCTAATTCGAGACTTGAGTTATGAATGGTGACATCCTCTTACAAAATTAAAGAGAGAGTCTTTCTTATAGGCTTCCTGATCCATTCTAGAACTTCCTCCATAGAAGTGGGTGACAGATGAGAAGATGGCTTTGGGACATGCTACGCAGATTTCTCAGCTTTGTAATCACCGCAAGGGGTCACCCACATCGAGACTGGAAAGGGAGGAGGACAAGGAATAAACAAGGTGTTGTGCTCCTCCTCTGCAATCTGAGGTGCCTCATGATCTGCAAGAGTTGGGGAAGAATTGATCTGATAATGGGGCACTTAGGCTTCTTGTCTAACATACAAGAACCTCTCCTACTTCCAAAGCTTAAATATTCCCAAGTCTTTATGATTAACCAATGCGCAATTAAATATGTGCCTGAAAATAAGGTGTATGCTTGGGGTTGCTTTAAACTTCTTATGTGATGTAAATTGATTTGCTTGAACTGATATACAACATATAACATTGAAACAATACAGCAAATAACAAACACACATAAGACAACAAGTTTAATATGGATTTCACCCAAAACTTTTGGGCTACATCTCCTTGAGATATAGTTAACTCAAATAGGCTCTCCGGGATTATGGTCTAAGTTCTTTTACAAGCTCCACGCTCAACTCCACCGGTTTGCACAGAACACAATGGGTTCAGAACACCATCTTATCCCCTCGCTCTGAAGCTCTCGACTTTCTAGTTCTAGGCTCTGGCTCTAGCTCGTGCTGTGGCTCTGGCTCTAGCTCTTGGCTCTGGCTCATGGCTCTGGCTCTGGCTCTGGCTCTTGGCTCTGGCTCATGGCTCTGGCTCTTGGCTATGGCTCTGGCTCTAGCTCTGGCTCTGGCTCTTCGGCACTGCCTTCTTTGGCTCTGGCTTCAGCTTTCTATGACCTTCAGCTCTCTATCTTTTCACTTAACCTCCAAGTGACCCCAAAGACTCCCTCATCTGCTCTGCGCATAGATTTTTGCTCTCCTACTTTTGCCTTGCAACTCCCCTCTCTCAATTAAGCTCTCTACCTCCTTTGAGGTCCTTTTCCGGCTTTTTAGCTACCCCAGCCATTTCTCTGCGATTCATTATCCCTCTGCGGCTCTGTGGCTTCTCTGCTCCTTGTTAGTTAGACTGACCATCTGGCTCTGCAGCTCTGTGGCTTCAAAATGCATCATTTCCTATAAAATCACCTGCTTATAGGGTGGAATGATGATCAAGAGCGATTACAGATGTTTTAGGGCCGTTTTCCAGGCAATAAGTCGAAAATAGACAAAATCCATTACACAGAGGTTTTCCTGGAAAATACACTATCAAGCGCATTTTTTGGACTTGAAATCCCATTCAATCACCCCTAAAATCCCTATCGGGTCTGCCATTAGGTGTTATATCGCATCGCAGAAGCATATTGGGCAAAATCCCAAATACACGAGAAATCTGTGAAAAACACATCAAAATCCTTTTTATCGGACTTCAAATTATTATCACATCCACCCTACTATCGCATCAGGTCCCTCTTTAACTGCTATCGCAATCCCCACCGTCGATCTGAGTGATCTATGATCCAATGGTCATCATGCATTTTCAGGTGGCTTAGGAGTACGGAGGTTACTCACCCAAAATGGCAGTTTTCCTCGCTCCTCCACCAGCCACGTGTCAACCAGTCTGTGGGATCGGGCGAAGCCAGCCCAATACCATTTACCACTTGAGGCCCGCTTGAAATTCACCTTTACAGAACTCAAATTCTATGCAATCGGGCTTATAATTCCCCTTCGGGTCTGTTTTATCGCTTCGGGCATTTTTCCTTTGTATTTTAGTTTTTACATCGAAAAGCGTTAATACACAGAAAATCCCTTTTACCAGATTTCAAATTTTATAAATTGCGCTTATGAAATCCGTCAGGTTCGGAAATCGCTAATCGCCGATTTAATTATGGTCTTCCATTCCTTTTGTGATCCAATGGCTAAGATTTCACATCGCGATCGCTATTACATATCGCGTCACACACAGCCCAAGGGTTCTATACATCGCCGATGCCGATCCGTCGATCCGATCATCGGCAATTGACATATTGCATGATTGTAGTCACTGAGTCCAGGGTCCCGCTATCGCATGCGGGCCTGTCTATGACCCAATTGATTGGATTGGCAGATCGAGGTTTCTTCCACCTCCGCTGAAGTTCGGCCTTTTGCCTTTTTCCGATGTGATTTCCCTTTATAAGGTTTTTTGCCATTTTTAGGGGGTTTTGCCTCTTTTTCCAAAGAACAAAGGGCATCTTCTTTCTATGATAACTTCTGCATCCTAAGTTCATTTTAGCCCATTCAAGTTGCAGTAGATTTAGAAGGAAAAGGTCTCTGTAATGGGGCTATTTCCAGGAACTTCCTTGGACTTTCATTTTCCTCTGTGAGGAACACTTAGACTTAGGAGTCTATCCAAAATCAATTTTGGATCAAGAAGGAAAATCAGGAGGTTCACCATATTGAGAACTATGAACCAAGCATTTAAGATCTTCTCTCAAGAAGTCAAAGTTCACAAGTTGTTCAGGAATGTCGTAACAAAGGTGAAGGAAGCGATCAACAAAGTCATCAATTGATTCGTCAAGCTCCATACTTAAACGAAATATTTTTTCACGGAAATCTCGGTGGCTATACTCATCGAACGTTTTAATTAGTATTTCGGCAAGTTGACCAAATGAATTGATATAGGAAAAGGTTAATGTGTAACACCAACGTTGAGCATGATCTTAGAATGTGAGGGTGAGTAATACAATCTGGAGATCTCCGTACTCTATCTTATGGCAAAGGAAAAAGTTTATAACTTGGTGCACATGTGCATGAAACGATGGTTCACCATCACCACTTAACTTTAACTTGGACAGATCATGCATAACTTCCGTGGGGATGGTACATTCGAACTTTGTAGAAAGACATCCCGGGATTATGATGTCAGGAAGAGCCATTTTTAAATAAGAGATTCAAAATAGACTCTACGGACACATCCTATCATTTTCCCCTCCTTCTAGCACCATTTTCTTGATGACATTGGACCCGCCAACAAAAGGGATCTCCCCGATGTGAAGTTCCAACTAGACCTCACACCATTTGGTGTAGGAGTCCCATTTGGTATGAAGGCTCGGTTGCCATATACTTAGAGATCTTCCTTAGCTCTAGCTCTCAGCACATGAGAGTGTTACGCTGGTATATTCAAACATCAAGGTATGTGTGCCTAGTGAGTGTGTAATGTAACTATGTCAAGGTTCTCTTGCTACCAAGGGGAGATGAAAGTGAAGGTAGTAGTACCACCTAGGAAGAGACACATGCAAACTAGAAAGGTTTTCCTAGCACCCAGCGGAATAGTCCAAGTAGATGCGACAACCATTAAAACCAAGGTGAATGGGACAACACGTACACCACCCAGGAGAGTAGTCCACATGGATGTTACGATCATTATAACTAGAAAACAAAGATGTTCTATCGAGTATCCCGTAGAGTAGTTCACAAGGATGTGACAATGGTGATAGCCAATGAGCAAAGGTGGTATGTCTAGTATCCCGCGGAGTAGTCCACATTGATGAGACAACAATGATAAGAAATACAATACATCTTCAACAATGTAAGTACTAAAATAACCAAAGTAGTTCAACTATGTTTTTACAGGTTAATCAAACATGCATTACAAATGTTTAAAAAATATTCTTACAAACATCTACAAAACATGTGTGAAAATTTGTTGGCCTTAATAAGCTTCTGAATTAAGAAAAAGTCCCAAGACACAAATGTACACCATACATCACCAGTCTCGGTAGTAGGACATTGGAGCCACTCCTTTCTCCTCAAAGAACATACTATAGACTCTCAAGGTTATGTGGGAGGAAGTAAGGTGAAAATTCATTTTCTCATACAATGAGGGGGTATATATAACCAAGGGTGATGCTTGGCCCCTGTACTCTTGGACTTCACTCGTGACAGTTCAACTTCCAATGAATTTTTAACTGACATGACCCTTCAACTTCTTATGTGCATCCATTGGACTTCACTTTAAATTACATTGAGTTACAACGGATATGGCCCATAGCGGTGATGTGGCCAAGACAGCTCATGACACAAGTTGACATGACACTGCTGACATGTATTGTCTGACTATTGCGTTGCTGAGTTATGGATGTACCCTTGGTGTGCTTTGTCTTCTCCTCTATATGGAATAGTGTTGTGGGGTCTTTGATGGTTTTGGTCATTCATGATGGTTCAGTGCATGTGTTCTTTTCTCTTGTTGCTTGATATGCTTGGTACGACCGTCTAGTTGCAAGCAAGTCTTCTAGCATGTGCGCTCCTTCTTCATCCTGTTCATCGTCTCATCATGATCTATCAATGTACCTATTCCTGCAATTCACTCATGATGGGATGACATAAAATCCAAAACCTCCTAGTATAGCATGATGCATTTATCTCGTGTTTCAGGTGACAAGGAAGGAGGAAAACTCACTAAGACAGTGTAGAGTACAACTCAGTCTGGAATGAGGAACTCTAGGAGTATAGCTTGCACTATCGGGAAAAAATGTGCAGCAACCACTGGGAGGCAGAATTGCATAGTGAAAGTCACCAGTGTTAGCTACAAGGTGGGACCTTGAGGGCGACACTTATGCGTAGTTTTAGAGGGAAGAATGAGTGGGGTTGTAGCTGGAAAACTAGACAGTTCTACATCATTTCTAGAGGGAAGACAGAGTGAGGCTGCAAAGGGACAAATAGGCATCTCTATGCAATTTACGAGAATAGTGCAGGATGGGGCTAAAAGGGACCTACTGAGCCTAACTATGTATTTTTGGAGAATAGTGCAGGACATGTAGCAAGGGAACTGTTAGACATGCCTGTGCAATTTTTGAAGGTAGTGCAGAGCAAGGCAGAAAGGGTCAGCTGGGTAGTTTTACACAATTTTTTAGAACAGTGCAAAGAAAGGAAATAGAGGAGTAGCTGGGCATGTCTATTTAGTTTTGGAGATCAGTTTAGACCCAGGCTTCAGAGTAGTGAAGGCTTCCGGAAGGCAAGAAGGATGCATGATGATTGCTCTTGAGAAATGTGCAGTTAAATTTGGTCATGGAGGCAATATCTACGAAATTTTGTGAGGCAGATAGGTTGCTCGCCTCTGGGATTTCCCATTTCAGCTGACCTGGAGGAGATCCTCAAGCAATTTGTAGTTTCATGTAGAAGAGTAGGGTCACTGAGTGATGTGACTACGTAGTGCAGCTCAGTCACGGTCCATTGGAAGAGGGTTGTCTAGTTGGACAAGTTTTTATAAAATGGCCAAGTGTTGAAAGAAAGTGAACTTGTGCAGAATTGACATTGTGATCATACACTTAACATACACTACGACGAGACAACATAGACCACCATGTAAACAAGACAAAACATGACCTCGGTGAGACTATCTTAGAGCTAAAAGTGACAAGTGCGACACTTGAGATAGACCTTCAGACGACTGTAACAACACTTGCGCGATAGTGCTTACAACATTTTGTGTGGTTACGACGGGTGTTCACATGGTGAAGAAAACCTAAACACATAAATACAAACCTTCAAACTCACCAAAACAATATTACAAGCATGCCAAATCAATCAACATGTCGAAAGACGACCACTCGTCAAACAAGAAAAAAGGGGTGAAAAGACTCCACAAGAGCTCATGGGGTGAGCTCGAGTGTTTGCAACCAATACCATCAAAGGAAAAACCAAGTAAGGCTCTGAAATTTGTGTGCAAGTCAAAATTTTAGAGGGTGTTGCAACTGCTACATCATAGTGGTAGACTAAAGTCGATAGAATTGACTTCGATTTATTCTCTATTTATGCTAGTCGATGTAGAATAAAATTGATTATTATAGGAGCCAACTTCGACCTATTATTAGAATGATTTAATATGTTTATTGCAATCAAACTTATGGAGCTTTGTATAAAAATAAAAATATCATGAAGGATGTTGGAGTCAAGTCGAGTCTATAATAAACTTGGTTAGTTTTCTAATATTTGTTGACAATGAGTGAAATATAATTGTAAAAATTGTTAATTGATTCATAGAAATTTCAAGTCATATCCTTCATGTAATTGAAATATAGGCTCTATATATATTGTAGGATAATAAACACTAGCAGCAGAACATCTATTATAGTCTGAAAGAAACTTGTAGTGGAATTTGAGTGAAAAAAAATAGTACAGATGTATTTACTTGCAATAGAAAAATATTTAAGAATAGGAAATCAAACAATCAAAACACACAAAGATATAAATGTTCAAAATGATGACAACATCAAAGGAATGAATGAATTAAACCCCCTGGTATAAATTTTTGAAACTGTTCTTGGATTGTGGCAGAAGATAAAACAAGGTGGTTCTTATGCATACATTTCACTCATTTTATGTTTAATTGGAAGGCTCCCAAGAATAACAATCACATGTTGAACTCATCCATAGAGAGAGTGAAAAGGACACCCCTAGACTAGAGAGGAGTTTCCCAATGGTTCCCGGCTTGAGTATGTTGACAATGCTGTAAATTAGTCAACTAAGGGGTATCCCCAATGTGAAGTCCCAATTAGACCTCACACCATTTGGTGTAGGAGCCCCATCTGGAATATTGGCCCAATTGTCATATATCTTAAAGATATGCCTTGGCTCTAACTATCAACAAGAGAGAGGGATGCAATGGTGTCTTTGAAAAGAAAGAAGGTGTGCTTGGTGAGTGTTCAGTTGTAAATGTGTCAAGGTTCTTCTACTACAAAGAGGGGAGAAAAGTGAGCCTTTAAGTGAGAGGTAGTAGTACCACCCAAGAAGAGACACACATGAACTGGAAGGATCTGTCTAACATCTAGTGGAATAGTCCACAGAGGATGTGATGGTCATTACAACCAACAAATGAAGAAATATTTGTCTAATATCTTGTAGAATAGTCCACAAGGATGGGACAACAATAAAAACCATTACAATACATTCTCAATAAGATAAGTACTAAAATAACTGAAATAGTTCAACTATCTTAGCACATGTGAAAGCAAACATGAAATACAAACATTCACAGAATAGTCTTACAAACATTCATAATCCATGCATGAAGAACATGCTTGCCCTAAAGGATTATATTATTAAGTAAAAGTTCCAAGACACATGTTTAAAATGTACATCACTAGCTCCAATACTAGAGCATTGGAGCCACTCCTTGCTCCCCAAAATAACTAGCTTATCTCTCTAATGCTTTGTGGGAGGAGCCAAGGTGAAAGTCCTTTCCTCATATGGTGAGGGAGTATATATAAAAAAGGGTGACTCTTTGACTACCCTAACGGTTGCTTGACTTCCTATGACTTTTCAACTTATATGACTCTTTACATTCCATGTGTGTACTTTGGACTTCCACTTTACAATACATTTTGAATACAATATACATGATTCACAATAGTGGTGTGGCATATGACCACTCATGACATGACATTGTTGACATGGACTGCTTGATTATGTGGCAATGTCAAGTCACTATTGCTACTAAGTGTTGGATGTCTTCTTGAAGGTGCTTTCTCTTTACCTCTGCATGGCTCAATGGAATATTCAATGATCTCAAGTCTTGGATAGTGGTCGAAAACTAGTGTCCCTACTCTTTCTCTTGATCGATCAACTTGTAAGTTCAGCTACAAGAAAGTCTTTAAGAATTCTTCCCTCCATATTCTCCTTCGCCATCATATTTCCATGACATGATAGGGTACATGTTCCTGCAATTCACTCATGACAAGATGATATCAATCCAAAAACACCCTAGTCTAAGATGATGCATTCTGATCCACCAACTGAGCCCAGAATAAGTGACAAGCTAGGAAGAGGGACTCAGTGAATTCTTAGTGCATAGTTCCAATAGCCAGAGGAAAATATTGATCTCCGAGACTATGTAGTTTTCAGCTCAGGCAGGCCTCAAGGACAAGACTATGCAGTTTCTAGAGTTAGTGGGGAAAGGCTGAGGGAATGGACACTAGGAGAGCTAATTGAACAGTTCTGGGAGTCAAGGGAGGTTAGAATACTGTGCAGTTGTGTAGTTCAAGGAATCAAGGCATGAGCTTGAGGATTGAGGATGTGAAGTGCACATTTTAAGTCAAACTGGAGGACATAACTACACAATTTGGGAGGTCAAGGTCAGGAGTTGGGCACAGGAACTGTGCAGTGTAGCAGTTCTGGGAGACAGGAACTGCGCATTGTGTAATTCCAAGTAGAAAGGTCATAGCTTAAAAGGTTGAGACTGTGCAGTGTATAGTTCAGAAGGGGCTTGGTGAAGCTATGTTGCTCGATTGGAAAGTTTTCCAAAAATGGCTAAGTGTAGGATCAATGGGATAGGTGATTAAACTTGATTATGATCACATACACTTAGAATACTTTGATGACTCGACAACATAGATCATCCAACCATATGAACAAAGCATCTCCCTCGATTAGACATATTTATGATAAGGTAAGATAAGTGTGACACTTAAGATAGACTTTGGGACGACCATGACGACACTTATGCAACAGTTATCAGGACTTTGTGCATGATTGTGACACATGTTTAGATAGTTATAACAACTCATATACACAAAGACAAACCTTTGAAACCATCGGAATAGGTTTGCAAACATTTTGCGACAACCAAACATGTTGAAAGATGACAGTTAACCCAAAATGCAAAAGGGAACAAAACACTGCAAGAGATCTCTTCAAATAAGCTCTAATGTTTGTAACAACAATATACAAGACTAAGGAAGGCTCTGAAATTGAGTGTAAGAAAAAAATTTGGAGGGTGTTTCAACAGATCCAACACTTGGTGACACATTGGTTGAACTCCAACATTCTGTTTTAGTTAACTTCTTTTGTTTGGGACCTCAGTTCTTCAAGGAGTATTGATTCATCCTGCAGATTACTTTGGTATTCCAAATCACCCCATGAATAGAAACAGTCCCCTTTATAACTTCTCGATTGAGCACAACATAAGATTCAACAATATCACAATGTTTTGATCTAGGGAGGGTAGTATAGCTCATGAGCTTAATATTTTCAGAGTATAATTTTTCATCTATGGTGTTGCTCCACTACCATAAGGCTTGAACAATACCCCGGTGGAGTCACACAGAAACATAAACATTGTTCTACTGCAAGTGATCCTGGACAGTACACCAACAAAGTTTATTTCTTCACCTCTCTGCACAGGAAGCCTTTCTCTTCTTTCACCTTTATTTTATTTTTTTAAAGAGAATTATGCATTGATACTTATTTATTTTGGGGAAGAAGAGGGATCCCAACTTATTGAGATCAAAAGAGGTTGTTCCTTCAAATAATCATATAGAGAACTATGATTTAGGTTTTCTTGTTTATATTTTTCCCCTTATCTATTTCTACTAGTTCGATAAGCATGAAGACACCGAAACATAAAGAACAATTGTCGACATGAGGTTTTCGAAATAGACACAAGTTCATGGTTGGACCATAACTCTCCTTATAGAAGGATCGTATTTTCCATCAAAACTCCATCGACCAAAATATATAACCAACACAAGGAGGAAGGATTGGAGGTTAGCCAAATGTTGAAGTGTCACAAGACTCTTTAGACTTCATCCACACACATACTAAGAAGAAAAAATAGGTCTAGGCAAAAAACTTATTCACATGATGGAAAACAAAAGGAGACAAACAACAAGAAACAAAAACAAAAGAAACAAAGTGAAAGGAAAGATAACATGCAACAAGGAAGCTAAGCCAAAGCATAATGTAAGAAAAAAGTAAGAAAATACAAGAAAGACTAAAAAGAACAACACGGGATGAGTGCAAGATAAGGAGAACTAGGATGCAGCTAATCCTACACCTAACCTAAAAACTAGAAGGTCGGGGTCATGTATAATGGAATTTTCAATGTAGCCACTGTAATTGTTCTTGACCTATAGTCACAATGATGCGATCGATTAAAACATATATAATGCAATGTGTAAGAGAAAAGATAAAAACTGGAATAACTTTCACACACATTTGAAGGTATTTCCTATGGGAAATAAGATGTGTCACAACCACTACCTTCATCCAATCCACATTCTTACCTCTCTGACAGAAAGAATAATTAGAAAAAGCTCAATGAATTCTTACGAATGTACCTTCTTATGTGTCATCCTGCTTAGAAATCATGCGAAATGGGTGAAACTTATTTATTACACTGGCGCTTGCCAAGTAACTTTTCTCCAACTATTCAACCATTGCATTATAAAATTCATAATGATCCTCTTGAAACCCTAAAAATATTTGAAAAGATGGATTTTCAATTAGAGGCAAGGGATTATAGCGAGAATCTTGTGACGGAAAATAGATATGATCATATTTAGAAATATGTCGAGACATTGAGGACCTAACATAACCATCAATGGAGACTAAAGTGCCTCAACCACTCGACAAAAATATGAATAGTGAGATGTTAAATGATAAAGATTGAAGGATGTAAAACAATTTCCATGGGATATATGGGTGGGAAAATGATAACATGAATGATAGTAATCAAAGACATAATAATGATCATATGAGTTGATTAAACCATCAGATTACGGATTTGTGATAAACGAAGATAAATCAGTTTGAACAATTCTATGAACGCTTTGAATAATTGAACCAATTTCCTCGCAAGCCAAAGGTGACAAATCGTTTCCCTGTCACTAGTGACAAGTTGTGCAAGCATCGTAATCATAAAAATAATTAAAAAGGGAAAGTCAGGATATGGTGCATGGAGAATAAATTCATTCGTGTGATGAATCATGCATTCATTATTACTCAAGAGGATGAATATTTGCAATATAACATTGGTAAGAAAAATGGGGAGTTGACTATTAAAAGATGAATATGATATGCATGATTCCTTTGGCCAAAGATAGCCTTTAAAATTATCAACTTCGCAATTCCATGACTCTAAGAGAGGTACATATTCCAAACCCGAGTTTGATATGAGATATTTGCATGAAGATGAATAAAATGAAAGATATTCTTGAATCCGGCCAAAAGTAAAATCTTGAAAATTTGAAAGATCATACCTAAAATACCAAACATTTTTCAAAAATAAATTTTCATCAAGTGAAACTATGCAAAGAGAAGGATTATGCAGGAAAAAACTTATATGGATTGATTCGAGGGGCTTACCAGAGTTGTGAGATCCTGAAATAACCATCAACGGAATTTGAAGTGCCTCGACTCCCTAACAAGTCCTAGAACTTTCCAGCATTGTAAAATTGCATCTTTAATATTGAACCAGATCATGCATGGTTTGAGGATAGTTGTTACCACTAGTTTCAATAAAGCCATTGCTCACAGAATGGCAGTTGTCTCTCTCACTGATTTGACCATATTTTTCAACTTCAATAACCATATTACTCAAGTCAAAATATTCTTCTGATCACAAATTCAAAGATAAATGAATAGAGGAAATTTCATGAGCAAGTTGATTTGAAGAGTTGTCTTCATGTAAGTGAAGAGATGATGAGGGTTGGGAAGAGTACTCAAATATTTGATTGTTTTCATTTGCCTCATGGATAATCTCATGAAATTGTTCCAATTGAGAGATTAACTCATCGAATGATGGACTTGAATAACATGGAGTACCCTTTGTCGCAAGTAGATGCATCGTAGACGTTAGAGCACAAGGGATAGTGAGATGAAGAGGAAGTTTTGATAATAACATCTTATTTGACTGAATCGGATTCTAGATCCAAAGTAAAATATTCATGAGAAACCAACACATCAGTTGATGCACCTAGCCATTTGTGATTGGATGCATCAATAAAGTCATCATCATTGGAATGGTTGTTTTCCCAAGGCTTTGGATTGACTGAAAGAACTTATTGCATTCGATTTTCTATCGAGATGAGAATCATCCAAGAATGGAGGCACATTTTTTTGACATGGAGGATTATGAAAAGGAGAGGAAATATTGAAAGCATATTCACCTTCCTACTCCTCTACCTGCATAATGTGACTACCTTGTACCTTATCACAGTTTGGACTAGCAGCATGAAAATCAAGAGTGTGAAAAACTAGTTGGTGGACGAGATTGATCAAGCAAGTCATGGTAAAAAGAGTCATGGCATGTGGATGATAGAGGATAACATAAATCTAGATCAAATTCGAGACTAGAACTATGAACAGTGACAACATCTTGCAGAATGGAGGAGTTAGTCTTCATCATAAGATTCATGATCAATTATGGAATTTCCTCCATTGAATCTAAATCATGAAAAGCAAATCAGAATGAGAAGATGGATTAGGAATTTTATTTGTAGGTTTACCATCTTTACAACCTCCACAAGGAGGCACCTGCATCGGGACTAGAAAAGTTGGAGGATAAGGAGCAAAAGGGGCATTAGATTCCTCATCTGAAATTAGGGATGTCTCATGATTCACAAGAGTTGGGGGAGTAGTAAAGATATAAGAAATTGTTGTGTTGTACAACAACCCCCCCCATTTCTAAATTTTTACCCCAAAAAATTTAATTGGAAATGTGTCCCTTTTTAACAAACTTAGTAAGTTAATGTTTCAATAAAATTGCTTAAGTAGCATTAACCATATAACACATAAAAAACCTTATCAAAAGACTCAATTCAATAGCATTCCCATCTTAAAAACTTTTGATAAAATACGAATCTCTTTTTGTAAAAGCATCATAAGAAACTCTTCAATGTGATAAAGCGATTGTAGATTGCGTATCACAAAGAGTAAAGGGATTCACATAAAATGTCCTCATCAAAACCTCCAATCCAATAAATGTAATCGAAATCGGTAGTCAAAGGTATCATGTGACATAGAACCAAAGAACTAGTCGATTCCCCGATTGCAATTCATAAATAAGGCACGCATTTCAATGATAAATCGTTAAGATATTTTGTTTACATGCATAAATATTTTAAAATAATAAATTAAACCAGTCCCCTTAAAGGAATATTTATGCCTTATTATAATGTTACTTTATCGTAATCGGAGTTTTCGGGGCTTTCACACTAAACTTTACCAGATAAATTCCCCGATTGCAATTATATAATCAAAAGGCTTGTATTTCAAATAAACTTCGCAAATATGAATTTAAAGGCAATAAACCTAAATTATTCGCTAAACATACCCTGCCTTATTATATTCCCCTTTATCGCAGTCAGAGCTTTTTATTCGAAATACTGAAGTCCTACCCTGTGAAACTTCCGATTGTGATTTGCAATTTATCGTTGATCGCTAATCGGGGAAAACCAAAGACATGCTTGAAAAGAATCATTAAACATATGGCCAATGAGATGGGTAATTATGACATATATTGGCAGCCATGACAGTTATTAATTTCACAGTTAAAGGTGAATCCTTCAAGTATTTCACTCGTGGTAATTCCTAATTACATCTTGCTTATCATATGTGAATTACCTTATCTCTTTTCATTTCTGTATTAGCTTTCAGCGCCAATATCTCTCTGTTACATTTTCAATTGTCTGTGTAGAATTTCTCTAAGCTCATGAATCCAGAGAAGATGGGAAAGAAATCAAAGAAATCCAAGGCCCCTGCCACAGTTAAAGAACCAGAGCTCAATAAGAAGGGATTAATATCAGATATGACGTGCCTCGGGCTAGGAAACACAAGCTGGGAGAGTATCTATAATTTAATAGAAGCAGAAGAGCCTAAAGAAATGGAGGAGGAAGCTACAACTGATTCCAAAAACAAATCAGAAGGGACTCTGAAAGAGTTGGCCTATTCATACTTACACAAGATAGCAGCACGAGCAAAATTTTTTCCATATACTGATGTGGTTAGATGGGTTGTTGAAAAAATTCCAACCACAGACTAAACATTTTCCACGGCCAATGGAAAATATTCAGGTCATTCAAGCGAGAGGATCTCAGACAAATGTATCATCTACCTCAGCGGAAAAGCGCTACAACAAGGCATTTATGGAAGCATTCGCAAAAGAAAATGACATCGAGTTGGACCCGATCAGACACTGGAGGCATTTCCCGAATAAACATAAGCACGAGTCATCGGGTATGTATTCTATTGATTCATTAGCCTCTCCTTATTGCTATGCTGGCGCTATGATGTGTAGACTGTGGGGAATCCACAATTCTGCGAAGTTCTCCATAGACATGGTCCCATTAATGGAAGCTGCAATTCATGGTTATGTTATGGATTGGGCAAATATTCTCTCTAATACTGGAATATAGAAGAAAGAGTTTTGCAACTACCCAGGTCATTCCTCCTTTTTACTACAGCGCCTATATTCTTGACATCATTTGTTTTAATTCTGAATTCCCATTCTTGGATGGAAATGGACTTCTCAGGATCCCAATCCTATCCATATCTATCACAAGGAGCTATGGAAGGCCCATTATAGGAATCATTTGTATAGAATTTGTAATGGTTTTGTTCTTCCTGTATATTATTCTATATTCAATAAGAGCAACATCCAGATGCAGATCAACAACAAGTAACCTAGCTGAATTAATCAACAACACTCTTTATTTATCAAATTTAATAACAGAATGTTCTCTAGGTAAACTCCCACAAGTAAAATCATTAGAACAGCAGTGGAAACAGGAGCTTGAGCAAAGGGAAAAACTGATCGCAGGCTTTCATAGCTTAACATGGGAAACCTTTTGGTTTTTCCTTGTGAAACCTCATAGCTAGCGAACAACAATGAAATGTCTCACTGATGCAATTAGCCCCATGATCCCTGAGCTTACCAATGCCACATACACAACTCAATTACACTCACTAATGAGTCATCCGCCAGAAGTTGATCCAATGCTTTCCATTTGTCAGCTCCAATCACAAGATGATAAACCAATACAGTGAACCATTTTTGATCAACTGTAGCATTCCTATTTTAGGATGATTTCCACATTTTTGTGATTTGGTTATACTAGTGCATAGCATATTTCTTTCATAGTTAGTTATTTTTGTAGTATTTATAGACCCTTTCATGTTTTTAGAAAGGTTCCTAAATTTTTTGTATTAAGACTTGAATCAGAAGTTGCACTACTGTGCTTCCGATATTTTTATTTTTATAAAAGACTGGACCTGAATTCTGAATTTTGATACCGAAGGCTTTTATGTGATATGCACTATTGCTTCCTTTGAAAGTTTTCTCAAATTAAAAGGCAGGATTTGAATGTGATTCACATCGGAGGAGACCCAAATGCATACGAACTACTATCTATGTGTTTGCTTTATGTTTCTTTGTGAATCAAGCATTTATTAAAACTTTGCTATTATTGATTTGTATATGTTTCTACAACAGTTCTTTAGTCTTTCACTATTGAATGCTTCTGGAATTGTCATCTTTCATACATATATGTCAGTAATATTTTCTGGTTAGTGCAATAACGTTTTAATTATTACTTTGTTCAATTACTTGAATAAAGTAATTATCATATGAATGAATATTTTTATTTATGAGTAAGTCATCTTCATGTTTACTTGTCAATAAGAACAATCAAGAATTGCACTAAGAGGAAAGAATTCCCGGGATAGATTAATTACTTTTATATTTTTGTATTTTAGAATAGAACACTTATCATTTCCGTTAAATACTATAAATGAATCACCCATCCAACCCATATATTATTGGGAAACTGGTCCCATTATATCTAGTCAGAGCCACCACACCAAACGGAAAAGGAGCTGCTTTAAGGTCCAGACCGGGTGGTTTTCCCCGATGTTGATGCAGTGATTTTCGAGGCATCAACATTTTTGGTGCTAGAAGGAGGGCATGAACTGTGAATGGTGAGAAAATCCAAATCTATAGTCCATTCTGAGAGTAAATCTCCCTCCACCTCACCTCCGACTTCTCCCTCACATGCTAAATCTCTAGTTTCCAAGTGAGAAGTTGAGAAAACAACAACCACTGTTGAATCCCAAAACATCTCAGATAAATCAACTCTTGAATCTCCTGAAGTTCAGTCTCTAATTCATAAACCTCAAGGATTCTCAATATCACCACAGAAATATGAGTTATCCTAAGGCAGTGTGACTTTGCAATTCATTTCTTCTCATCCTCTTACCAGACTCCAGAGTGAAAAGCTTGGTATTGAACCTACTGAATTCCATTTGCCTAAAAGAAAAAGAGCAAGGAAGACACCTGAAGGTTCTGATAGTGAGACTCTTTCATCATCATCATCCATTTCATCTTCTCCATTGCAAAGTCAACCATCCACTCCCCCACTCCAGATTGTCGTTCAACAGGGTACTAAAACTTCAACATCTTCTTCTCAACCACTTGGAAATTCAATATATTCTTCTCAACCACTTGGAACTTCATCTGCACTATCATCCATTAGTAGCTCAACAATGGCACAGAGGCCATGGAACAATCCTGGTGCAGTCACAATGCCTGCACCTTTGAACCCATTGCCAGCTCATCCTGAGAAATGGTTACCAAAATTCAACCCAGATGCAGGCATACAGGTAGATGAACACATAAACAACTTTATGTTGTCAATCAATTTAAAGGCAGTTACTGAAGAAGACGTGGTTGTTAGGATTTTCCCATATACCCTGCAAGGAGCAACGGGTCTTGGTACTTTTTGTTACCATCAGGATCCATTACTAGTTGGAATATTTTCCAAGAGCAGTTCTTAACTAAATTTGGTGATGACAGGTCCACAACAACGTTAATCAATGATCTCTCAAATCTTAAAACGGAATCAAGAGAGCCTATAAAAGAGTTCAATTCACAATTTAACAAACTCTTAAATAAGATTCCTACTGCATTGAAACCTAGTGAAGAGGTTCGAAGTGAATGGTACATATCAGCCTTACCTTCAAACATAACAATCTTTGTTGTTAGAGCTGCAAAGCCTACTTTAGCAAAGAATATGAAAGAGTCAATCGCTATGGAAAAACGTATCATCGCCTTAGAAAAGAAAGCTACTCTTGAAGAACAAAAATCCAAAAAAGTTACCTTCAAAGATGGTTCAAAGAAGAAAATGGCTAAAGATCCATACGATATGGAAGGTCACCAAAAGGTTCTAAAAACTATGTCAAATGAAATGGTAGAAATCAAGAAACAAGTAGCTGCGACCTCAACTAAGAAGCCATTTAGAAACCTTAAGAAACTAGAATCAAAACCACCTAATGCTATATCTAATGCAGAATCAGATCCCGAGAACGATGAAGAGGAAGATACAGTTTTATCATCTGACGAAACTGAGGAAGAAGAAGTTGTAGAATGTCATGGGATGTGGGACTTCATTTTGCCCAATTATGATACTGAAAATGAACAGGAAGCTTTTCCAGTAAGTACCAGGAGTAAAGGAACTCTTGAACCTGTTCAACCAACTCAAAAGAAGAAGAACATGGGTCCTACTACTAAAGAAAGGGTTCCCACAAAGAAGTCTACAGCAGTGCCTACTCAAAATCAGCCATCATCTTCCAATCCACCTTCATCATCTAAGACATTAGTAGTTACCGACTCTATGGATTACAACATCATTGAAGACATGAAGAAAACTAGAGCAAATATCTCTATATTTGAGCTTAGTAAGCTCAAACATCAACAAAAATTGCTGCTCAAAGAATTAAATGTAGTACCTTCTTCTCCTCTTCCAAATGTTGTATTGTCCAAAGCAGCCAATGAAACAGGTAAGCCACCATCTGATAGAGTAGAAGCTATTGATGTTGTTCTAATCAGAGATAGATCAAATTCCCATACTCCTCCTTTTCTCTTGACCTACGAGATTTATAATAGAAATTTGCATAATTGCTTAATAGACTCAGGGGCTTCATCAAATATAATGCCAGCTTCGGTTTGTTCTAAACTAAATATAGAACCCCAAAAGTTTGCAGTGCATATTGTTCAGTTGGATAGAACTAAGGTCCAAGTATTGGGAGAAATCAATTTAGTTACTATTAGGTTATCAGCTAATCCAAGAGTAGTTCAGAGAATTGATATATTAATTATTGATATTCCTGAGTTTTATGGTTTGATTCTAAGCAGAGATTGGTCTAAGAAACTTCATGGTTATATTTCTACCAATTGGTCTCACATTTGGCTTCCCTATAAAGGGAAGCCAAATCAGATCAAGATTGATTGGGAGCAGCATATGACTCATATTGTAACAGAGTTTGAGCAATAAAACTAGCCCATAGCATTCAACAATAACATTCTTGGTAACTACTCATCTGAATCATTCTTTGGTAATTTTAGTGCTCAATCATCACCTTTCTCATTTAATAGTTTCACATCTCAAATTGAAAAATTTTCCCAAATAGATACATCAAGATGTGTTAAAATTGCTGAGGAAATTGTAAATAAGACTGTAGATAAACCTTTATTTTGGTCTTTATATTTTGATGGGTCAAAATCTAATGATGGTGCAGGAGCAGGATGTATTTTAGTTAGTCCTGAAGGAGAAAAGACTATGCTATCTTGTAGATTAGAATTTGAGTGTACAAATAATACTGCTGAATATGAAGCCTTGATTCAAGGACTTTACAAAGCAATAGGTCTTAAGGTGCAATATTTGAAAGTGTTTGGTGACTCTAAAATTGTTATAAAGCAAGTCAGGAATACTATACATTGCCTTTCTAGTCACCTTAAACATTATCAATCCTTGGTACAAGACCTTGTATCTCATTTTCTAGCATTTAATATTTCTCCCATTCCTAGATCTCAAAATGCAGCAGCAGATTTACTAGCCAATGTTGCTTCTAAGCTCCTTCCATCTGAGGATTACAGTCCCGATAGATTTTTTGTAGAATTAATTTTCAGACCATTGATTCCTGATAATGTCACTAACTAGCGAGTATTCAATCATGACAATGACATTTTAAATTTCTTAACTTCTAATAAGTCCTATGATGACCAAATTATTAATGAAAGTGAGCATGATCTTCAAATGAAACAAAAACTTGAAGAAAATCCAATACCTAAACCAGTGGTCAAACTTGAAGACCTTTATGACATCAAATATAGGTTTAAAAAGGTTACTAATTCAAAACTTCAAAGTTATACTTTAAGATTTGAATTAATAAATCTTGGCACAGAGACCAAACCCCAAAATATCAATCTGGGATTAGGACTTACTTCAGAAGAAAGATTTGCATTTATCAGATTATTGAATAGATATAAAAATTTCTTCGCTTGGAATTATGATAACTTGAAAACATATGATACTTCTATCATACAGCATACAATTCCATTGATATTTGAAGATAAACCAGTACAACAGAAATTAAGGAAAATTCATCTGAACCTAGAAAGTCAGATAAAAGATGAGTTAAAAAAACTCTTGAAGGCTAAGATAATTTTTCCCGTTAGAAATTCAAGGTGGGTTTCTAACTTAGTACCTGTTAGGAAGAAGAATGGTGACATAAGAATTTGTATTGATTTCAGAAATCTTAATAAGGCTAGTCAAAAAGATAACTTCCCACTACCAACAATGGAGCAGACTCTTCATTCAGTAGTTGGTTCTGAATTAATGTCTTTCTTAGATGGTTTTTCTGGGTATAATCAAATATTGGTACACCCCGATGACAGACTCAAGACTACTTTCAGGACTAAGTGGGGAACATATGCCTACCAAAAAATGCCTTTCGGATTGATTAATGCTGGGGCTACATTCCAGAGAGCAATGGATATAGCATTCAAAGGTTTAATTAATAAGTCGGTTGTTGTCTATTTAGATGAAATTACTGTCTTCTCTAAGAAAAGAGCAAATCATTTACATGATTTGAAACAAATCTTTGAATGTTGTAAAAGGTATGGGATTTCATTGAATCCTAAGAAGTCATTTTTTGCTCTTGACCAAGGTAAACTCTTGGGGTTCATTGTTTCAAAAGATGGTATTTATATCGATCTAGATAGAATCAAAGAGATTTCTGATATTCCACTTCCACATAATAAAAAATCGATGCAATCATTTTTAGGTCAAATAAATTTTGTAAAAAGATTTGTTCCAGATTTTTCACAGATTGTTTTACCATTACAAACCATGATCAAGAAAAACTCAATGTTCAAATGGGGGCATAAAGAAAAGGAAGCTTTTGATTCAATCAAACAAGCAATCATAAATTCTCCTACATTAAACACTCCCAACTTTTCCAATCATTTCATTTTATACACTTTGGCATCTGATACTTCATATGCAGTTGTGTTAACACAAATCAATGATCAAAACATGGAATCACCCATATCGTTTTTTAGTTTGAATCTTCAAGGCGATGAGCTTAATTACTCTGATGTATAAAAGCAAGCCTTTGCTATGTTCAAATCCATTAAACACTTTAAACCCTTTCTCTTGAAAACTCATACAAAAGTAATAGTCCCCTTTTCAGCAGTAAGACAATTACTAGTCCAAAGGGAATTGGGAGAGAAGAGGGCAAATTGGGTCACGACATTACAAGAATATGATTTGGACATTAAACCAGCAAAGATTGTCAAAGGCCAAGGCTTTTTCAAGTTGCTAACAGGAGCTTCTAATATTCAGGAACATGAAGGTACCAACAATATTGAAGAAATCAATGAGATAGCTACCATCAATCCTGAATCCCAATATGCAGATTTGATATTTTATTTGAAAAATGGATATGTTCTTCTAATATTTCCTATAAAAATAAATGTGCCATAAAACTCGAAACCAAAAACTTCGAAATTATTGATGATGTGTTATTTAGAAGGAATTATGATTCGGTTTTGTTAAGATGCCTTGAAAACACTCAGGCACAAAAGGTCTTGCAGGAATTACATGATGGTCTAGCAGGTGGACATTTTGGAGCTGATACAACAACTCACAAAATTATACATGCTGGGTATTATCGACCCACCTTATTTAAAGATACCCGTGAATATGTAAGGAAATGCAAAATGTGTCAAACAGCCAGTGGAAGACAAAGAAAGTCAGCTTTTCCTTTGCAACCAGTCAACATTGAGCAGCCCTTTGAACAATGGGGATTGGATATCATTGGAGAAATTACTCCTCATTCTTCCAAACAACACAGGTATATCCTTACAGCCACGGATTACTTTACTAAGTGGGTAGAAGCAATTCCTTTGAAGATAGCCAACTCTAAAGCAATCATTGAATTCATAGATCAGTTCATCATTACCAGGTTTGGTGTACCAAATGCTCTTATTTTTTATAATGCATCTTATTTCTCTGGTAATTCCATACTTGAATTTGCTATCAAAAGAGGGTTCAAACTTAAGTATTCTGCAAACTACTACCCTCAGGGTAATGGTTTAGCAGAATCCACCAATAAAAATCTCATCAAAATCATTAAGAGAACTGTTGATCAGAATCAAAAGAATTGGCACAAGTCTTTAGTATTTGCACTATGGGCAGATTGCATAACACAGAAGGCCTCGATAGGAACTTCTCCATTCAATTTAGTGTATCGAAAGGAAGCTGTCATACCAACCAACTTAGCACTCCCATCACTAGCCTTATTATAGTTTATTGAAGAAAATCCCTCATCTTCTATTCAGTTAAGACATAATCAAATCCTTAAATTAGAAGAATAAAGGGAAAAAGCCAGAATTACACATGCAAAGCATCAACAGGTTGTTAATTCCTCTTTTTATACAACTTCCACCAGCTCAAAATTTTTACAGATTGGTGATCTTGTCTTGAAATGGGACAAAGCCCACGAAGATAAAGGTAAACACACTAAATTTCAAAAAATGTGGCTAGGGTTGTTTCAAATCATCAAGAAGATAGGCCCATCAACATTTTTATTGAAAGATCTATCAGGTAAGAGAGATTCTCTTCCTATTAACGGGCTTATCCTAAAGAAATTCTTTAGTTAGGAAGGTAACCCCTTCTTATTTGTAAATATTCAACTTTGTGTGAATTTGTGTGGATTTGCAGTTTTGTTTGTTTGTGATAAAATAAGGTTGGAAATAGCCTTTTATTGGCCTTTACTAATTTGAAAAGTTGCTTAAGGAAAATAGTATTAGTATTTTCTTTTGATAGATGAAAACCTAAAAAGGAAAAGAAGAAGGTACGAGGGAACCTGATAATAGTTAAACTCTGAAAAACCTTTATATTTTTGTAAAATATTTTCAAATCTAAAAAATACTGTAAATCATTCCAAGTAGTTAAAGCCCGAATGAGGTTATCTATAAAAATCAAAAGGCCTATCCAAACTTAGCATATTCAACTCTTACATTGTCATCCATATTCTCTTAAGGAGTAAATCATTCACCCCATCCACAAAGATTGTGATTTTTCAGAGTGTAATTCTAAAATATGTTTGATATAAAATATAATAGGTCTCATTATGAGCCAGCTTACCATGATCGCGGGAAACTAATTAAACTAACATTACCAATACTGCATATCAAAACAGGGTAATGGCTTATAATGATAAGACAAGGGGTATCATCATGAGCCAGCTTGTTCAGTTCAATTACGATCAGTGAATGGCATTGTCAATAGCTTGCCACCAAACCAGGACAATGGCTTTTTATCTTTTAAAAATAAAAATAAAAATAAAGAAAATACAATAAAAAAGTGTAAAAACATATCTTTTTGGATTTACTCTTTAAAATTATACTCTGAAATGGATGGGACAATGAATGATTGAATGGTTAAAAGGTAACCCTGTTGAGACTATAAACGTTTGTTGGCAACAGAGGCTCTACCTGTGACAACAGAGCCATTTTATAAGCTAGGTTGGAGAAATCTTCTTGTTTTATCTTTGTCAGCCAATCAAGGCTTAAACAAACTTAGAATGTTTTTTTTTTTTAAGATGAGAAAGAAAATGCAGAAACATTTTCTATTATTCAGAGTTCCTGATTATCAAGTTGTCTTTAGATTTTTCTCTATACTTAACAGTTTTCAAATAAAGAAAGTTAGAATATTGCATTATTTTCCCAGAGATAACTGTTTCTCCCAGTGAATCACCAATTGTTGTGTTGTACAACAACCCCCCCATTTCTAAATTTTTACCCAAAAACTTTAATTGGAAATGGGTCCCTTTTTAACAAACATAGTAAGTTAATGTTTCAATAAAATTTCCTTCATAGCATTAACCATATAACGCATAAAAAAACTTATCAAAAGACTCAATTCAATAGCATTCCTATCTTAAAAACTTTTGATAAAATATGAATCTCTTTTTGTAAAAGCATCATAATAAACTCTTCAAGCGATAAAGCGATTATAGATCGCGTATCGCAAAGAGTAAAGGGATTCACATAAAAGGTCCTCATCAAAACCTCTAATCCGATAAACGTAATCGCAATCGGCAGTCAAAGGTATCATGTGACAAAGAACCAAAGAACTAGCCAATTCCCCGATTGCGATTCATAAATAAGGTGCACATTTCAATGATAAAGTGTTAAGGGATTTGGTTTACATGCATAAAAAATAATAAATTAAACCAGTCCCCGTAAAGGAATATTTCTGCCTTATTATAATGTTACTTTATCGCAATTGGAGCTTTCAGGGCTTTCACACTAAACTTTACTAGATAAATTCCCCGATTGCGATTATATAATCAAAAGTCCTGTATTTCAAATAAACTTCACTAATATGAATTTAAAGGCAATAAACCTAAATTATTCGCTAAACATACCTTGCCTTATTATATTCCCCTTTATCGCAGTCAGAGCTTTTTGTTCGAAATACTGAAGTCCTACCCAGTGAAACTTCCGATTGCGATTTGCGATTTATCATTCATCGCTGATCGGGGAAAACCAAAGACATGCTTGAAAAGAATCATTAAACATATGGCCGATGCAACGGGTAATTATGACATTTATTGGCGGCCATGACGGTTATTAATTTCACAGTTAAAGGTTAATCCTTCAAGGATATCACCCGTGGTAATTCTTAATTACATTCAACTTATCATATGTGAATTACCTTATCTCTTTTCATTTCTGTATTAGCTTTCAACGCCAATATCTCTCTGTTACGTTTTCAACTGTTTGTGCAAAATTGCTCTGAGCTCATGAATCTAGAGAAGATGGGAAAGAAACCAAAGAAAGCTAAGGCCCCTAGAGCAGTTAAAGAACCAAAGCTTAATAAAAAGGGATTAATATCAGATACGACGTGCCTCGGGCTAGGAAACACAATCTGGGAGAGTATCTATAATTTAATAAAAACAGAAGAGCCTGAAGAAATGGAGGACGAAGCTACAGCTGATTCCAAAAAAAAATCAAAAGGGACTCTGAAAGAGTTTGCCTGTTCATACTTACACAGGATAGCAGCACCAACAAAATTTTTGCCATATGTTGACGTGGTTAGATGGGTTGTTGAAAAAATTCCAACCACAAACCGAACATTTTCCACGGCCAATGGAAAATGTTTGGGTCATTCAAGCCATAGGATCTCAGACAAATGTATCATCTACCTCAGCGAGAAAAGCACTACAACAAGGTATTTATGGAAGCATTCACAAAAGAAAATTGCATCGAGTCTGACCCGATCAGACACTGGAGGCATTTCCTAAATAAACATAAGCATGATTCATTAGGTATGTATTCTGTTGATTCATTAGCCTCTCCTTATTGCTATGTTGGCGCTATGATGTGTAGACTGTGGGGAATCCACAATTCTACAAATTTCTCCATATACATAGTCACATTAATGGAAGCTGCAATTCATGGTTATGTTATGGACTGGGAAAATATTCTCTCTGATAGAATAGCCACCGAGATACTGGAATATAGAAGAAAGAGTTTTGCAACTACCCGAGTCATTCCTCCTTTTTACTACAACACCTATATTCTTGACATCATTTGTTTTAATTCTAAATTCCCCATTCTCAGATGGAAATGGACTTCTTAGGTTCTAAATCCTATCCATATCTATCACAAGGAGCTATGGAAGGCCCATTATAGGAATCATTTGTATAGAATTTGTAATGGTTTTGTTCTGCTTGTATATTATTCTATATTCAATAAGCCTCCCCCTAGGATATCTGAGGAAGCAGCAATTGACCTAACAGCAGTAGGAAGTTGGTTTGGAGAAGAGAAATTCACTTATGTAAGGCTTTTTGGTAGCCTCACTGATCCCCATGTTCTTCCTCTATATGTTCCTAATAAATTATTGGCCCGAGAATTAGCATACCAGATAACAGTTGCGGGAATGTCAAAAACCCTTAGGGATTCCAAGAAACACATGTGGCCTACATTTCCCCTTCGGTGTGGCGTTTTTACCTTGCATGATTATAAACATGTAGAGAAAGAGGCTGAGAAAATTCAAATGTTAAATCTCGCAACTATTCCAAGGAGGCAGTATGACCCTAAAAAGATTGCCTATAATGTTACTTCTCAGGCTAAGCTCACCAGATTTGATCATGAAGAAGATATCTTTGATGACTTGTTTTCTTCAACGGAACTATTTTTCCAGGTTAAAGGATTGGCTACGACTAAATTGGGAACACAAGGATTAGAAAAATTCAATAGGCTTAGGGCCCAGAGATTGGAAACCCTACCTTTGGATTTGTTAGCTACAACCTCAACAGTTCAACCACAAGGCCAGAGTGAACAAGAAATTGTTAAGAATACTCCTGAAGTGGAAAAAGTTCCTGAAAAGGAGAAGACACTAGAACAGGAGCAGAGGCAAGAACCAGGTAGCAGACCCCTTGATTCAGACATCTATGTTGACCCTAAACTAATCAAGGAATGGCAACAATTTGATTCTATCATTAGTAACACTGAGAATATCCCAGGATTCGCTACACCAGAGGTGTCTATGGCACAAAAAACAGCAGTCAACATAGTTCCGATTGAAGGAACAAGCGGCCCACCCAAGATTCACAAGGACATAGAAATAATTCCTAAGCATCCCTCTGATGAGATTGTTTTGCATGTGGAAGAAATACCACCACTAGATATCTTCTACAGCCCTAAGCATAGGGCTGTAATCAAAAGGCAAAGGAAAAAGAGGAAAATTGATCACTCTCCTCTTTTGACTTCTCAAATAGAGATGATGAATGTGGTGTGGAGGGAGGAAGCAAGCCCTTCCGATGATCTAACCAAACTTTCTCAATATGCCGGAGCATATATTGCAGCAACAATGGATAAGGCATCAGAGGTCAATAACTTGCTGAAAGAAAGAGACCAAGTGAGCAGTCTTTTAGAAGCACAGTCACAAGAAAAACAACAGAAGATAGAAAAACTGGAACATTAGTTAGTAGCACAAAAACAACTTAATGAGCAGTTGAATGACCAATTGGTAAAATAAAAACAAAGAATTTATGAGCAAGTTATTCACAAACAACAGGAATTGTCTCAATCATTGAGCAAGTTGCAGTGATTAAATGAACAGATGAGTAAATCAAAAGAAGAACAAGTCACTCAAATGACAGTTCAGATAGAATGATTCAAGGAATATCCTCAAGTAGGAGAATTTAGAACTGAGGCCCTAGAAATTACCAGGACATTGTCTCAACAGTTGAACCTACTATGTTATAATATTTCATTGGCAGTTCCTCTATGCAATATCACAGCATCCATGATTGACAAATCAGTGGATGCAAGACTAGAGTTGGAAAAAACGGATGAGATATTAACAAATTTTCTTTCATGGCAGGATTCAAAAGAGGGAAAAACAACTAATCTCCCACAAATCCAGGAATCGCATAATGAAATTCTTTTTACTGAATGGGAGTCTCAGCTAATGAAGACCGGAAGAGCAACATCCAAATGCAGATCAACAACAAGTAACCTGGTTGAATTAATCAACGACACTCTTTATTTATCAAATTTAATAATGGAATGTTCTCTAGGTAAACTCCCACAAGTAAAATCATTAGAACAATAGTGGAAATAGGAGCTTGAGCAAAGGGAAAAACTGATCACAAGCATTCATAGCTTAACATGGGAAACCTTTTGGTTCTTCCTTGTGAAACCTCATAGCCAGCGAACAGCAATGAAATGTCTCACTGATGCGATTAGCCACATGATACCCGAGCTTACCGATGCCACATACACAGCTCAATTGCACTCACGAATGAGTCATTTGCTATAAGTTGAGCCAATTCTTGCCATTTGTCAACTCTGATCACAAGATGATCAACCAATACAGTGAACCATTTTTGACTGACTACAGCATTCCTATTTCAAGATGATTTCCACATTTTTGTGATTTGGTTATACCAGCGCATAGCATATTTCTTTCATAGTTAGTTATTTTTGTAGTATTTATAGACCCTTTCATGTTTTTAGAAAGGGTCCTAAATTTTTTGTATTAAGACTTGAATCAGAAGTTGCACTATTGTGCTTCTGATATATTTATTTTTATAAAAGACTGGACCTGAATTCTAAATTTTGATACCGAAGGATTTTATGTGATATGCACTATTGCTTCCTTTGAAAGCTTTCTCAAATTAAAAGGCAGGATTTGAATGCGATTCACATCGGAGGAGACCCAAATGCATACGGTACTACTATCTATGTTTTTTCTTTATGTTTTTGTGTGAATCAAGCATTTATTAAAACTTTGCTATTATTGATGTGTATATGTTTCTACAACAGTTCTTTAGTCTTTCACTATTGAATGCTTCTGGAATTGTCATCTTTCATATATATATGTTAGTAATATTTTATGGTTAGTGCAATAACGTTTTAATTATTACTTTGTTCAATTACTTGAACAAATTAATTATCATATGAATGAATATTTTTATTTATGAGTAAGTCATCTTCATGTTTACTTGTCAATAAGAACAATCAAGAATTGCACTAAGAGGAAAGAATTCCCAGGATAGATTAATTACTTTTATATTTTTGTATTTTAAAATAGAACACTTATCATTTCAATTAAATACTATAAACCAATCACCCATCCAACCCATATATTATTGGGAAACTGGTCCCATTATATCCAGTCAAAGCCTCCACACCAAATAGAAAAGGAGTTGCTTTAAGGTCCGGACTGAGTGGTTTTCCTCGATGTTGATGCAGCGATTTTCGAGGCATCAACAGAACCAAGCACTCAAAAAATTTCTTTAAAATGTCCTGATTCATGTCTTTTTTAGGAATTTCACAACAAAGGTGAAGGAATCAAATAGAAAAAGCCTCAATTGACTCATTAAGCTTCATTCTTAAGAGATTGATTCTTTTACAAACATCTCAGTGATTATACCTATCAAAGGATTGATGAATATCCTTGAGGAAATGATCATGAAGGGAATTGATGGAAGCAGGTGTAAAGGGATGGCACCATCGACTAACACGACCTTCACGGGTGAGGAATAAAATAACAGAAGAAAATTCTTCATCTTTGATTTCGTAAGATTCACAAAATTTAAGAAAATCATAAATGTGCTCGGTTATGGATGTTACATCCTCACCATCAAAATTTAACAGGGACAAGTGATAGAGAGGTTCATCAAGGATTGAAAATTGATAAAGGGATAAATTAGAGAAACAACCTCAGAGTAAGATTTGAGTATGAGCCCTTTTAGATAACAGGTTCAAACGAGATACAACGGGCTCAACTTGTCATTTGGGCCTCCTTCTAGCACCACTATTGATGGTGCTGGAAATCCATCAACCAAGGGTTCTCCCCAATTTGAAGTCCCAATTAGAACTCACATTGTTTGGTGTAAGAGCCCCATCTGTAATATCCACTTGGTTGCCATATATATTAAATATATTCATTGGATCTAACTACTAGCAATACATAGGGATGTAATGGTGCCTTCGAAAAGAAAGGTGTTCCTAGTGAATGTTCAGTTGTAAATGTGATCCAGGAGGATCTCATCAAATTAGTTACACAGGTTCAGTTTCATCGTCAGCATTCAGTCCGGTGTGGTCAGCTTTGACAGTGATGTTTATGGTTCAGGTTGTTTAGTAATGTATATGGCTTTCATGGTGATATGGTTTGGAACCTGGTTGTCGACTTGTGGTTGTTGGTAGAATTTGGTCGTTGATATGTGATTTTCATCTATCTTGCATGATTTAGTGTCGACGTGGGTTTGTCATCCATTTTGCAGGGTTTGGTTGTCGTCATCATGTTATGATCGTCGCAAAAATCACTTTGTGACAATTTAGTGCAAATGGGTCTTTTTAGATCAAAATGATTTAAGGACTAAAACCTAAACCTATACTAAACCCTAAACTATACCTACACCAAGCATCACTAATCAAATTCATGTATTACAAATATGCTAACATCAAACCTAAGTCCTAAGAACCTAAGCCATTTGTTGACAAATCACATCACAATACCTTAACCTAAGGTATAAACTCTCTCGGCCTTGTTATAAAACTTTACATATTATAAATACATTGCAAATACATAAAACCTATGTTAAACAAACTCTCGACCTATACAAAACATTAAACTATGCAAAAATATAAATATCAGTCCCTAACCACGGAGGAGACTGCAGCGGGACCGCAGGCCATGTGAACAGTCAGACAGTCAACTCACAGTTGGGTTACAGACAACAATTGTTACATGTTACAGTTAACCATAACTGCAGTCAATCATGTGAGCAGCAGAGGAATCGTTGGGGGTTAGCATCAGAGTAGACCACGTGGAGAATGGTATGCAATCGTGTCATCTAAACGTGGTAAGTTGTTAGGGTAACCACGACTATAACCACCACGTCAAAACCACCAGAGAGGTGTCCACCATAGCCTATTCACATGGGCAGTCAGCCAACTCTATGTCGTTAGCTAAACCGCCAGCAGATTTGTCTATTATAAAGTTTATTTATGGGTTTTCGTTGTAATTTTGGTGCTGATTCAATTAAATGACCATGTAACTTATCCTAAGGTGGAAAAACATAACTAGATCGAGCCTTTTTTACCAAAATTAGAAGCCATTCATGCCAATTTTAGGCAAGAGGAAGTTCGAATGCATTTGAAGGGGTTTAAAGGCAGTTTTGTTCATAAAGAGAGGGAGAGAGTGGTTTTGAGTTTCATGTGGAGGTTCTAAAGGGATATAGGTTATTTTGTTTTCACTGTAAAAGGAGCATTCGGAGTCAGAATTGGGAACCATGACAGGCTTTGGAAATCTAGTTCAGAGAGCTATCTTATGACAGTGACTAGAAGTGCCTGCATGCACATTCAGTTTGGTAAAGTTTTGTGTAATTGACCTCTTCGATTTTAATCCTAACAAAGCGGTCGCCCACCTTGAAAGTGGACCCGGAGATGTAGTCCATCAAGGACAAACTCTGTAATCAATCTTGTTGTATGGTATCACTGTGTATTTGTTGTTTTCAATTTTGTTTTGCATCTTACTTATGTTTTATCATCTGTCGTAAAGTCTTATTCTCAAGTAATTCTCATGTTTTCAGCACTTTAAGTTAACATTCATTTCACTGTTGTCATAATCAATTCTACTTCAGTTTTAACATATGATCATTTCAGATTAAAATGTGTCAAGGTTCTTCTACTGCAAAGAGGGGAGAAAAGTGAGCCTCTAAGTGAGACGTAGTAGTACCACCCAAGAAGAGACACACGTGAACTGAAAGGATCCATCTAACATCCAATGGAATAGTCCATAGAGGATGCAACAGTAACTACAACCAAAGAATGAAGAAATATCTGTCTAATATCCCGCAGAATATTCCACGAGGATGGGACAACAATAACAACCATTACAACACATTCTCAATAAGATAATTACTAAAAAAACTGAAATAGTTCAACTATATTAGCACATGTGAAAGCAAACATGAAATACAAACATCCACAGAATAGTCTTACAAACATTCATAATCCATGCATGAAGAACATGTTGGCCTTGAAGGCTTCTCTTATTAAGTAAACGTTCCAAGACACATGTTTACAATCTACATCACTAGCTCTAGTAGTGGAGCATTGGAGCCACTCCTTTCTCCCCAAAAGAACTATATTATCTCTCTAATGCTTTGCGGGAGAATCCAAGGTGCAAAGTACTTTACTCATACAATGAGGGAGTATATATAACCAAGGGTGACTCTTTGACTACCCTAATGGTTGTTTGACTTTCTATGACTTTTCAACTTACATGACTCTTTACATTCTATGTGTGTCCTTTGGACTTCCACTTTATAATACATTTTGAATACAATATACATGATCCACAATAGTGATGTGGAATATGACCAATCATGACATGACATGACATGGCACTACTGACATGGATTGCTTGATGACATGGAAATGTCAATTCATTGTTGCTACTAAGTGTTGGATGTCTTCTTGAAGGTGCTTTCTCTTCAACTCTGTATGGTTTGGGGGTGTGAAATCTTCAATGATCTCCAGTCTTCGATAGTGGTCACAAAGTAGTGTGCCTATGCTTTCTCTTGATCAATCAACTTGTAAGTTCAGCTACAAGAAAGTCTTTAAGCATTCTTCCCTCCTTCTTCTCCTTCCCCATCATATTTCCATGACATGATAGGGTACCTGTTCCTGCAATTCACTCATGATGAGATGACATCAATCTAAAAACCCCCTAGTTTAAGATGATGCATTTTGATCCACCAACTGAGCTCAAAAAAAGTGACAGGATAGAAAGAGGGACTCAGTGATTACACAGTGCATATTTCACATAGCCAAGGGAAAATATTGAGCTCTGAGACTACGCAGTGCGTAGCTTAGGCAAGCCTGAAGGACAATATTGTGCAGTTTCTAGAGTTGGTGGGTACATGTTGAGGGAATGGACATTAGGAGAGCCATCTGCATATTTATAGGAGCCAAAGGAGGTTGGGCTATTGTGAAGCTACATAGTTCAAGGACTTAGGGGATGAGATTGAGGTTTGAGGATGTGAATTGCGTAGTTTAAGCTAGGTTGGAGGGCATAACTTCCCAATTCTTGAGGTCAAGGTTGGGGCTAGGGCACAGGAGCTGCATAGTGCAGAAGTCCTGGGAGACAGGAAATGTGCATTGTGTAGTGCTAAGTAGTAAGGTCATAGCTGAGAGGGTTGAGACTATGTGGTGCACAGTTCAAAAGGGGCTTAGTGAAGCTAAGTTGCTTGGTCGATAATTTTTTCCAAAAATGGCTAGGTGTGGGATCGGTGAGATAGGTGATGAACCGTGATGAACCTTGATTGTGATTACACACTTAGAATACTTTGATGACTCGACAACATAGATCATCTGAATATATGAAAAAAGCATCTCCCTTCGTGCGATAACTTTACGACAAGGTACAACAAGTGCGACACTTAAGGTAGACTTTGGGACGATCGTGACAACACTTGTGCAATATTGCTCAGGACTTGTGCATGAGTGTGACATATGTTTACATACTTAGAAAAACTCATATACACAAATACAGACTTTGAAACCATTAGAATAGGCTTGCAAACATTGCGTGACATCCAAACATGCCAAAAGACAATAGTTTAACCCAACATGAAAAATGGAACAAAAAATTACAAAAAAGCTCATAAAATAATCTCTAATGTTTGCAACAACAATTTACAAGACCAAGGAAGGCTCTGCAATTTAGTGTAATCCAAAATTTTGTAGGGTGTTGCAGCAACTACAACAGAGTAGTAGTCTATAAGGTTGAGAAGAATACAAAGAATGTGAACAATGGAGATCTGGAAGAAGTAGCCATATGACTTGAAGAAGTCACTGTAAACCTTATATACGTGCATCTTCCTATCAACTAGCATTTGTTGCGAATGAGTTACTTATGCAGACCGATATGCATGGTTGATATACAATAAGGATATTTCTTATAAGAGGAATTTCGGCGTAAATCACATATAGAAAGACCTTTGTCGACGCATTTTGAACCAACTAGTGTGGTTCATCGTCAGGACAAGTTGAAGAAATAGATCCAGTCTAGCATGTTAAATAGTCTAAGCAGAGACTCCAATGGCTACAAAAGATTAACGGCTAATTTTTTACTCTAGGACCCAGGTCAAATTTTCATTTATTAATTTAATATTATTATTATTATTTATTATTTTATTTATGGAACCAAGTTAAATTAGGTAAAAATAAATAAAATAAATTAATGGTTAGTTTTTTTTAAAAAATTCATTTATTTCTTTAAATTATTATATATATATATATATATATATATATATAGATATAGATATATATATATAAATCTATATATATATATATATATATATATATTAGTTAAGATTATATTTACTAATATCAATTAGGAAAAAAATCAAACGGGAAGAGTGACATAGAAACAAAGAAGGCAAAGGACTGGTAAAAATCCAATAGAAAACCAAAGATCAAGGAGGAAAAGGAAGAAAGGAAGGCACCAGGGGGAACGACGAAACCGCAAAAGATAAAAGGGGGGTGGGGAAGGGGAAGAAACACTAAGACGAAAGGTCAGCGATCCAACATCTACTGATCTTCTAGTCGTCATCTCTGTTGAGATTGTTAGGCCTTCTTTCAATTTCAATAGCTTCCCTGAATTTACGATGATGGAACTGAGCAACTTTGGCAACAACCTTGGCCTCCTCTATACAGACTTGATGCTTGGTCTTATCCACATGCTCTGCTAATGCTGAAGACTTGGTTCTCCCATGTCTCAGGTCAGCTGCATGTTCGCAAATTCTCTGATGGATGGAGCGCCCTATTTCCCCGATATAGGGTGTCCCACAAGAACAAGGGATCAAATACACACCCTTCATGTCTTTAGGGTCAATAGGATCTTTCACCGATCGGAGGGAATTACGAATGGTGCTGAGGGGCCTGAAGGTTGAGGGAATATCAAACCTCCTAAGGATCCGAGAAATCTTGTCCATGGTTCCCTGGACATAGGGAAGATGGACACCTAATCGGCACTCCTTTGGTTCTTTCTTAATTAACGCATTTCTAGAGGCTTTAAGGAAAGCCTTCCGACCAAGGCGCCTACTATATCCATTCACCACAAATACATCAAGGAGATGGGATCTCTCCTTATCCAAGCTCTCATTATCCGAAATCCTAAGGGCACGAGTAGCAAGGGTGTTAAGAACACCCATCTTCTGTGCCGGGAAATGATGGGAATTCGCATGAAGATACTGCTCAGTATGAGTTTTCTTTCGGAACACAGAGTGGGAGAGAGAGTCATCCTTATTATTAGAAATAAGAATATTCAGGAAAGGGAGGCAACCATTGACCTCTTTTTCCATGGTGAACTTGATAGTAGAGGACTGACCGTTGAGGCAACCATTGACCTCAACGGTCAATCCTTTGCTATTAAGTTCACCATGGAAAAAGAGGTCAATGGTTGCCTCCCTTTCCTGGATATTCTTATTTCTAAGAATAAGGACGACTCTCTCTCCCACTCTGTGTTCCAAAAGAAAATGCATACTGGGCAGTATCTTCATGCTGATTCCCATCATTTCCCGGCTCAGAAGATGGGCGTTCTTAACACCCTCGCTACTCGTGCCCTTAGGATTTTGGATAATGAGAGCTTGGATAAGGAGAGATCCCATCTCCTTGATGTATTTGTGGAGAATGGATATAGTAGGCGCCTTGGTCGGAAGGCTTTCCTTAAAGCCTCTAGAAATGCGTTAATTAAGAAAGAACCAAAGGAGCGCCGACTAGGTGTCCATCTTCCCTATGTCCAAGGAACCACGGACAAGATTGCTCAGATCCTTTGGAGGTTTGATATTCCCTCAACATTCAGGCCCCTCAGCACCATTCGTAATTCCCTCCAATCGGTGAAAGATCCTGTTGACCCTAAAGACATTAAGGGTGTGTATTTGATCCCTTGTTCTTGTGGGACACCCTATATCGGGGAAACAGGGCGCTCCATCCATCAAAGAATTTGTGAACATGAAACTGACCTGAGACATGGGAGAACCAAGTCTTCAGCATTAGCAGAGCATGTGGATAAGACCAAGCATCAAGTCTGTATAGAGGAGGCCAAGGTTGTTGCCAAAGTTGCTCAGTTCCATCATCGTAAATTCAGGGAAGCTATTGAAATTGAAAGAAGGCCTAACAATCTCAACAGAGATGACGGCTGGAAGATTAGTAGATGTTGGATCCCTGCCCTTTCATCTTAGTGTTTCTTCCCCTTCCCACCCCCCCCCTTTTATCTTTTGTGCTTTTGTCGTTCCCCCTGGTGCCTTCCTTTCTTCCTTTTCCTCCTTGATCTTTGGTTTTCTATTGGATTTTTTCCAGTCCTTCGCCTTCTTTGTTTCTATGTCGCTCTTCCCATTTTATTTTTTTCCTAATTGATATTAGTAAATATAATATTAACTAATATATATATATATATATATATATATATATATATATATATATATTATTAGTATTTATTTATTTATTGATGTTTTATTATTACTATTATTATTCCTCTTATATATATATATATATATATATATATATATATATATATTAATTTATTTATTTTTTTAATTAATAAATAATTTACAAGTAAATTACCTTTTTATACCAACCATTAAAATTATGTTATTTATTTATATATTTTTATGAACATCCTAATAATATATATATCTATATATATATATATATATATATATATATATATATATATATATATATATATATATATATAGATATATATATGTATATGTATATATATATAATAATTAATAAATTAATTAATAAACAAATAAATTAACTTTTTATACTAACCTGGTATTTATTTATATAATTTTATTAATCCTAACCTTTTCTTATCAACCGAATATTATTATTTTAATTAATATATATATATATATATATATATATATATATATATATATATATATATATATATATATATATATAAAAGTAATAATTTAAAGAAATCAATGAATTCTTTAAAAAAAAAAACTAACCACTAATTTATTTTATTTATTTTTACCTAATTTAACTTGGTTCCATAAATAAAATAATAAATAATAATAATAATATTAATATTAAATTAATAAATGAAAATTTGACCTGGGTCCTAGAGTCAAAAATCAGCCATTAATCTTTTGTAGCCGTTAGAGTCTCTGCTTAGACTATTTAACATGCTAGACTGGATCTGTTTCTTCAACTTGTCCTGACAATGAACCACACTAGTTGGTTTGAAACGTGTCGACAAAGGTCTTTCTATATGTGATTTACGCTGAAAATCTTCTTATAACTATGATGGATCACAAAAGCCTCAATTCTACAAAGGATGTTTCTTTAAAGAGAAGTGGTCCAAGGCATTTATGCATCCTTTCTCGAGACAACGAAGAAATTGAGGATAGGGGAGATGTTGTACGGGTATCTTAGACCTATGTTATCATTATACATATTTTCCTCAGTAAATGAGAGTAATCTTTGGGTAAATGTGTAAGGTAAAGTAAATAGGTGGTTGAGAATGGGTACAACCACTCCAACCACATATCTAATGTATAAATATATAGTAAAACTAATACAAATGTGGATTATAATTGCTTCCTATAATATGTTTTTCTTTGTGTATTCTCGTTGATATCAAGATGCAACATGTTCTTGTTCTTCCATAATGTATGTTGTATAACACCCATTGTCATAGAATAAATCACGTTGCGGGAAGCTTGTTCTCCCAAAGAAGTTTCTTCTTAGTCACATTCTGAAATGCCCAACATTAGCCCTATGATGGTAAAGCACCATATTGACATGTGGCCTGAAACCTACACGGTTAGGAAAAAGATGCCAACTTGACCCATCCAAGGAAGAGGCCATTAAACTGGAAATCGAAAAGCTACACCAAGCCAGTTGCATTTATCCCATTACCTACACCTATTGGGCTTCCAAACCTGTACCCATCATGAAACAAAGCCTATACGAGTTTATAATGATTTCTATGATTTGAACAAAGCTTACCCAAAGGATAATTTTTCCACACCCGTCATTAATCAAGTCATTGATGGTTGTGCAGGGCATGAAGCCTTGTCCTTCATGTATGACTTCTTAGGATACAATCAAATCCAAATACTCCATATAGATCAATACAAAACTACATTCACCACCCCATGGGGTACTTTTGCATATCGTGTTATGCTCTTTTGCCTTAAAAACATTGAAGCCACATTTCAATAGGCCATGAATTACATTTTTCATGATATGTCTCATCGTATCTTTACATATTTGGATGAACTCACACTCTATTCCAAGAGGTGATCGATCATCCTGAGGACCTTTGCCTTGTATTTCAGTGTTATCGAAAATAAAACCTACACTTTAACCCACTCAAGTGTGTCTTCTATGTAAATTCAGGAAGATTATTGGGATATTTTGTCTCCCAACAAGGTATTAGAGTCAACCCATTCAAATTCAAATCCATTCATGAAATCTTTCCACATAAGACATTGAAGCAGTCACAAAGCTCGTAGTGTAAGGAAAATTTATTACATCGCTTCATTACAAATCTTGTAGGGTTCCTCTACCTTTTCTATCAATATGTCCCATTCTAATGGGACAAGCAAGACCAAAAATCATTCAAGGCTTTGAAAGACAAATTGTCACAAGCACCTCTAATAAGCCCGCCTAATCACAAAAAAGGCTACACCCTCTACTTCTCATAATCGAAAGTAGCCATTGTAGGCATGTTAGTTCAAGAAGGTATGGATAATGGAGATCATGTCATCTATTACATTAGCAAGAACCTCTTAGAAGCTGCTTTAAATTATGAGCCAACTTAGAAAACTGCCTTATCCCTTATACACTCTATAAAAAAAGTTATGTCACTACATCATTCTTTGGACCACCACCATTATTGCTAGTATCAATCCCATGTGATATTTTCTGACATGCCCTATGATGAACCTAAAATAAATCTGATGGGTCATTATTTTGCAAGAACTTGATCACCAATTTGCTTCTCCTAAAAGAAAGAAAGCTCTCATACTTGAAGAATTCATTGCAAATCTCCCCTCATAATCCCAAAGGTCCCCTATAAACCATTCTTTCCCCCATGAACACCTATTTGTTATTTTAACAGATGACAAACTCAGAAGTTCAACCCTCAACTCACACACAATGATTGAGGGCACATTCACTATCAAGTACTGCGTTACCTCCTCATTGGAGACGTTCTCTATTTCCATGACCTATATACCATTCTACATCGATGGCCACACTTAATGAAGCCGAGCAAGTTTTAAATTATTTCCATAGCAGAGCTTATGGTGGCCACCTCTTAGGGATGGCCACTACCCAAAATATCTTGCACACCGATTATTTTTTCCCAACTCTCTTTCATAATTGCATCAAGGAAATTATATGTTGTGAACATTGCTAGCGATATGACCACAAAGTTAGATCCCGTATGCTTTTTTACACCCTATCATCACTACTAACCCCTTCTGAAAGTGGGGAATTGACTTCATGACTTGCAACCTACCATCCCAAAATGGCCATAAATACATTGTAGCCATCGTCAACTAATTTACCAAGTGGGTTGAAGTTATGCCCACATCAATAACACTGTTGATACTACTACTTGATTTTTCTTCAACCATGTTATCACACGATTCAACGTTCTTAAGGAACTAGTTTCAGACCATGAAAAGAAATGAGAATGATATTTTCCAACAATTATCTCAACTCCTTGGATTTAGCCATGATTTTTATTCCCCATAATACCCCCATTCTAATGGCCAAGTAGAAGTTGTAAACGAAGTCCTCAAGAAAATGTTACAGCTTTATGGTGAACAAACACAAAACTAGCTCACACCACATGCTTTTCTCTGCCTTGTGGGTGTATTGTACCTCATTGAAAGCATCCACATGATTTACTCCTTTTCACATGGTATATGGGTTCAAATTCATACTCCCTATTGAGTGCAAGATCCCTACCATATGCATGTCCATCAAGATTCTCCTAGATACTTCGCCATTAGAGCATAGGCTCATCCAACTAGAACATGTTGACGAATATCGATGGAAATCCCTCCAGCACAATGAAGCCCACAAAAATAAAACCAAATCATCCTTTGATTTCCATGTCACCCCTCGTTCATTTCATGAGGGGGATTTAGTACTCTAGTACAACGTCGCCAATGAAGCCCTCAGACTTGAAAACTTTGAAACATTATGGAGAGGCCCTACATTGTTAAACATTTTCTTTTGAAAGGAACCTACATGTTATCAGATCCTGATGGGACTTGTCTCAAAGATCTCGTCAACAATATTTACGTCAAAAAATTTCATCCTTAACCAAAGGTTAGAGAAATTTTCCTAAAAAGGGTCGTACGGGCCACCTTATATGGCCTATCTACCCTAGAACTACTGAATTGACAAAAAAAATCTTATCATGACTAACCTAGCTCTCCTCGCATGAAAAATGAACACTCCATCTGACCACAATGGCAAAAATGATTATTGGGATCCACATCAAGCACCACATCAGGAAGCGTATAAGGTGGCAATGTGGGCCCCATAGCCCTTATATGCGCCATTTTTTCCATTCTTCTAGAGGCTTGTATGGGATCCAATGAGCTCCTTTCACAAAATCGTCAGTGGCATTGGGATTAGAACACCTTCACCTATATCATGGTACACTCCTTTCAATTCATCAAAAAATTTCATTTTTTGGCCTATTTCATAGTCAAAGTACTCACCAGGTGTGCCTTTTTATGTTTTTGGATGCATATTCTTTAAAATTTTCAATATGCATGTTTTTACATGAAAATGTCTTTCATTTGGGGTATTAGCTTTTAAAGTTCGAGGTAATTGGCAGCTTTCACATTGGGCTCAACCCCTGGGTGCACCATTTGATAGCTAAGGTATCATTCCTCACTAGCATGATAGGTTTTCCCTAGAAAATTTGCATATCTTGACATCATTTTTATGAAATTAACCATTAGGTCCACCATCTCGGCCACGTGTACTATCACCCTCCAACTGCATATGGTAAACGTTCATGTTGGTTGATAGAGATTTTATCAACATGGATTACCCCATATTTTAGTTCACCTCACACTGTTGGTATCCATGACCATTTTCCTGGGCCTAGGAGCCATCTCATTTACACAATTTGAAGAAAAAGATCATCTTTCTCTTCTTCATTTTCTTGCTTGCCATCCTCCTCCCCAACCACCATTCTCTCCAGATCATGATGAATGCACCAGTATAACATCATGTACTTGGCTTACCATCCATCCACATTGCATTAAACCATTTGCATTATCACCTTTGTCTCACCTACCTAACAAAGAGACCAACTAATGGGGCCCCCACCCTCTGCAGATACCCACCTCCATCATCAAGCAAGTCATAGTACCCTTGCGGCACCCGACTATGTATTTGTACATTCAACATTGAAATATGTTTAATATGAAGTCTAAACATTCAACGCAAGCACCTGAGAGTGAACCAAGTGTTCTCAATCTAAAAATAAATGGTGATAACAAAAATAAAGGCATTCTTCAAGATTAATTCCACTACATTCATCCATTCGCATATCATGAAGGGACACATTTTAATAAATTCAATAGAAATAATAATAATAATAAAAGTATGGTCCAAATATTAGAGAGATATTAAAAAAATAAGAATTTAAATTCATAATAGCATATAAAGTAATTCATGAGATTCCTACTACTTATTTAAAGTCTCGTAACCACAATGAGATGCTCTCTAGAAAAAAGTTCTCTCTGAGAGTCAAGGAATAAGTTTACAAGTTTGAATAAAATTTCGTTGCCTAAAACATTTTGACAAAATCTTGATACTTAATGAAAAATTAAAGGCATTCATTCCTAATGGATTTGAATTAGGCTCCCACTGACCAATTGATGTAAGGACGCTTGGAGGAGAAAAACAAAGTATAGCCAATGATAAGATTTGGAAACAAAAATGATAGTTCATAAAGATATATGATCAAAGAATAGGAAGAAAGAGGGGAGTTTCTTCAAAATGAATAAAGAACAGTCACAAAGTTTTAAAATGAAAATTCATAGAAAGAATTGATGATCCACAATATGTTTTAGAACTATGCATATATGTGGTTGTCTGAAGCTTGTTAGTCTAGCCAATCAGGTAATTATTTAGTATTAAATATTTTGTTTAGTGAATTTCTAGGCCACTCTTCAATGTGTTGCATTATTAAGGGAACCATGATATCTGTAGTTCCTCCATCATATCCAATTGGTCCTAATTGTCATTAATGAATGTGACTAGTCATTTCTTGATTAGTACTTCGATAAACTCAACAAAGTTTTTAAAATCAGCACCCAATGAGACTTTGATAACATCGAATTATTGTTTTAATACATATATAAGGATCAACATAGGGTACATAATCATTCATGGGCCTTATAGGTCTTCAACAACTTTCATGGATTTTAGCCTAAGCATTACTTCTACGGTCATCTATACTTGAACACTTCATGATAACACTGTGTAACAATTTTACTCTTGCTAACCAAATTGTATTGATCTATTTAATTATTTACCCCGCGGTAGGACTTGTTGAATTCTCATAAATATGTCAAAATATTGATTTTGATGAAGCTTAACAAATCATTATCGACACATTGTTGATTATATTCAAGGTATTGTGTCATATATTCAATGAATGAACGAATTCTTTGAGACAACTTTCCCAAATGTAGGGAATCCTCCCATGCTTATTTACTAAAAAAATTCCACTTATTTATATAGTGGATGTGCAAATTTGAACTATGTGGAGGATTTATGTGTGGATAAAATCAATGTGCAAGGGGAGAGGTGAGTGAAGAGTTGGGTTATGTAGTCCTTCAACACACATAAAATGACTAAGTATATAAGGGTGTGGAAAGTGGTGTGTAGAATAAAGTATGTTAAGAAAGAGAAGATGTACAAAGTGCAAAGAAATGATATTTTTCCACACATGATGTATGGATAAAATGACTACGTGAAAAAATTTTGAGGGGTATGGTATATAACATAGAGTTATGATGGTGGGGCATAAAAATTATGTCAACAACTTCCCATATCATACAAAAAAATTTCATTCCTTGTATCCTGTTGAAGCCCCGAAAATCGGGTCGACAACAAGGGGGATACCCACCCGGTCCGGAACTTGGTTGGCAGCTCCTTGTCCGTTTGGTATAGCGGGTCCGACTGGGGATAATGGGACCAGTTTCCCAATCTAGGGGGTGTGTGTGTGTAGAGTTGGATGATGTTGATCTAGAAGTATTTTAAGCTAATTTAATTCGAACTTCTAAACTGACTCTATGCTATTGTAATCTAATAAAAACAACACATCTAATCTACGCTAACCCGGGGTGTATTTCTTCTATTATGCGATCTAAAGAGATTTCGAACAATAACTGGTAATAAAGATCATTCAGCTATCATAAGAATAGAAATCAATTAAGATAAACTATTCTGCATAAAAAGTTAGGCAAAACAATTGTGAACAGCATATCACATAATAAGTTATTCATATGTCAAGCACAAATAAATGACTCCACCGTACAGAAGTGCCAAATGGTAACCCACACATTCATACATTAACATATAAACAACTAAAACTACATATCACTCTAAGAATATAAGCAGAAATTGGTCAAGAGATAAAAGTACCATTTATGACTGATTTCACTCATAAACTTCAAGCAATAACGATTTATCTCTACTTGTTCGAACATCTACTAAGAGTACAGAAGTACAACATCAGTAGCAGACATTAAATGCAAACGTTGATAAATCTCGATCCATCCATTCATCAAAAACCCCCTCCGAGGGTGCAAAAGTGCATGTTCTGAGGACAAGTGTTTTGACAGATTTCCGGACCCTTCTCCAAATGCCATGAGAAGGGTTAAATACTACTAACTAATTAATCTTAATTACACAAATTTAGGAAACGGCTTCAAATGACTGCCCTTCTACTAAAACAGATTTATTTCTAAAAATTGAATCTAATTTCTAACCGTTTCTGTATCTGCTCCTTAGTGTTGTAAGCAATGCAATGTTCGCCTGAGAAGAGTCGGCTGGTTGTCTTCTCCTTTCGTTCGAGCGATAAAAGTAGAAATAACAAGAGCTGGCACCGCTTTCTGACAAACTAGAAGATATTTTCGAAAATCTTCCTCTTGCTTGGTGTATTCGTTGTGTGTATACTTGGTATAACCTAGATTTCTTTCAAACTGATTGTGATGTTGCTATTTCGGTCTCCGGCCGTGCGAATGACTCAATGAGTTAGAGATTTCGTTGCCTGAACAATTTTCTGTATTGCAGATTGCTTCTGTTCTTTGTTCCAGGCTTTTCTGAAGCATCTTCCTTCCTTAGCGTCTTTCTTTTTGCTTTACCCAGTCTGAGCTTCAGGATCTTTTGTAAACATGCCGCTTTTGTGCGCCTTTGACTCTGAGTCTTGGATAGTCTATTTTCATCAGTGTCTGTTGAGTGATACTCTGGAATCCGCGGTCCTGCTGCATGCGGCATCCATTTGCAAAGGAATCTCCTCTCTGTTCTCCGAGTATTGGCGCTTTCCCCTTTTCCTTAGATGTTTCCTGCATATTGATTTATATTAGTTGCTGCCTTACAGTTTACGCAAATGAAAAGAGAAACGACGAAAAGATTGACATGAAAGCTTTAAGTTCTAATGGATGCATAGTCATGACACTCATAATGACTTGACTCTTCGAAAAACGCAACACAATCATTCTTGGATACTTTGGCGTACAATCATTAATTTTCCTTAAGGTGCGCGCTCAATTTTGGGTTTACAGACTATGTCGAGGAAATTTTTCGATGAGTGGTTTCTGCGATTCGCATCGCAGTATCGAGGATTGCGATGTCAAGAAGTGTCATCGCAGGAATTGATAGTCTCATTCATCGCAGATCGCAAATCGCAGGATCGCAGATCGCAAGATCGCAGATCGCAAGATCGCGTTTTATCATTCAATCACTGTGTGCTGCTTATGCGATGTTGCGATATGCGACGTCGCATATCGGCCGTCGGTGATTCCTTAAGTTTCTTATTTAAGGGCACTTTCAATATATGCGATGCGATGAATTTTGCGTCGCTTCTTCGCAGCTTATTTACGCGCATAGGAAATGCTTCACTCTCTCTTCGCGATGCGATATAGCTTTAGGGAGTAAAAATACAAAAATTTTGATAAAAATATTTTTTGGATTTTTTGTTAAGGGTCCCCCTTTGCTTGGTGTTATTGCTAATACCAAATAAAGAGGGGGGTTGTTGGTGACCACAACAATGGCGATTCACTGTGAAGAACCAATTATCTCTGCTTTTCTATTGAATTTCCACTTCCGAAATAGAAAAATTTTTGTATGTCTAAATTTTGTTATGGACAGATAGAGTACATTACCCTTTATCCTGTCAATGATACTTTGTCTCAACCTTTTCATATTCCAATTGTTTGCTTCCTCAGGCTTAGTTCCTGTATTCGCACCAGACATTACTTGGTCTTTTAAAGATAAAATAAGGTCTTCTCTGCGTACTGGCTTTTAAAATATGCTCATTTGTCGTAGGTAGAGCCTCTGCTGCCCGCAAGCGTCCATAGCCTCGACAGGGTTACCTGTTATCCAGCAATGATCCTTTATCCTGCTTGAGGTTATTTACAACATTTCAGAGAAAAACCTTTTTGACACTTTTTCCTTTTTTATTCTCTAAAGAACAATGTCTTGGTTTGGTGGCCAAATTATGACACAGTCATTCACTTGATTTACACTTTTGCTGAACAAGCTGGCTTGTGATGAGACCCCTTGTCTTTTGATTGCAATAATCTTGAGTCGTTGCCCTGTTTTGGTAGACAGTATTTGGCAAAGTCAGCAAGTTATAATATCTGTGATCATGATAAGCTGGCTCGTGATGAGACCTCTTATTCTTTGAGATATAGTGTTTTCTCAGATTGTTCCTCTGAATGCTGCGATTTCCTTTAGCAGAGAGGAAGTCATTGTTTTTCCTTAAGAAAGCTCTGGACGACAATAATAGAGTTTGAAAACAGCAGCTTTACAGAGAATATTTATTTTATTATTGATACCTTTCATTGTGCTGGTATAAAACAATTTTTTACCAAAGGTTGCTTTCATCAAAGTTTTTTTTGAGGTTGAAACTAACATCATATTTAGGCTAAAGTTAACTCTATTTGTCAATAATAAAAATCAGATTTTTCGAAAAGTTTTGCTACTTGTACAAGCGAAATCAAAATCTGATAGAGGATTGGTGTGCTCTTTCATGAATCCTTTTAGTGACCATCTACAACTGGTTTTATTTATAAGAAAGAGAAAAACAAATAAAAACTAAAACTATCTTACAAAAATAGAAGAATGATCTTCTATGGAAAATATATTTTAAGAATTTGTCCATTAACAGGCAAAGAATCTCTTCTACCTGCCAAATCCTGCAACACAAACGTCGATGGGCCTATGACTTCTACAATCTGAAAAGGACCAAGCCACAGCTTCTGAAATTTCGTATGTTTGCCCTTTTCTTCATGAACCTTATCCCATTTCAAAACTAAATCTCCCATCTGAAAGTTTTTTTCTGGTCATTATGCTTGAGTCAAAAGAGGATTTTATTAGCGCCTGGTGATGAGCATGGGTTTTCTTAGCTTGTTTTCGTTGTTCTTGTAATTTGATTATTTCCATTTGTCTCAGTTGTAAGGAGGAAGTAGATACTTCATCGATGTATTGTACTAAAGATAAAGAGGGAATTACTAAGTGAGTTGGAAGAACCACTTCTTTCCCATAAACTAAATTAAAGGGAGAAGTGCCGATTGAAGCTTTCTTCGTAATTCTATCTGCCCATAAAGCATTTACCAGTGCTTTGTGCCAATTATTTTGGTTTTGGTCGACTGTTCTTTTAATAATCCTGATTAGGTTCTTGTTTGTTGATTCAGCCAATCCATTACCTTGTGGATAGTAGTTGGCAGAATATTTCAGTTTGAACCCTCTTTTAAGTGCAAACTCAGTCATTGTATTTCCAAAAAAGTATGAGGCATTATCAAACATTAAGGCCGTTGGCAATCCAAACCTAGTGATTATAAATTGATCTATGAATTCAATAATGTTTTCAGAATTAGCTGTCTTGAGAGGAACTGCTTCTACCCATTTAGTAAAATAATCAGTTGCCGTGAGGATATACCTATGCTGCTTAGAAGAGTGAGGAACGATCTCACCTATTATGTCCAAGCCCCATTGACTGAATGGTTGCTCGATGTTAACCGGCTGTAGTGGCATGGACGATTTCTTTTGTTTCCCTGCAGCAGTCTGGCAGACTTGGCATTTCCTTACGTAATTGTATGAGTCTTTGAATAGCGTGGGCCAATAATATCCTGCACGTAATAGTTTATGTACAGTAGCATCTCCAGCATAGTGTCCGCCTGCTGGTCTGTCGTGGAATTCCTGCAAAACCTTTTCGGCTTCAGTTTTCTCAAGACACCTAAGAATCACGGAATCGTAATTCCTTTTAAACAGAACATCATTTATGAGCTGGTATTGTTTAGTTTTCAATCTCATAGCTCTTTTCTTGGTGTGATCCAGGTGTGATGGAGCATACCCATTCTTAAGATAATAAATGGTGTCAGCATATAATGATTCTACGTCGTTTAGGCTTACCTCATACATATGTACCTCTTCAGATGAGTTCTCAGGAATTTGCGATGCTCCAGCTAACATCTTGCAGAAGCCTTGACCTCTTATGATGTTTGCTGGCTTGATCTCAAGATCGTATTCTTGTAAAGCGGTAATCCAATTTGCTCTCTTTTCACCCACATCCTTCTGTATCAGAAGGTTTCTTACCGCCGGAAACGGTACTACGACTTTGGTATGGGCTTTAAGTAAGAAAGGTCTGAAATACTTGATCGCTTTGAAAACAGCATATGCCTGTTTCTCCACATCTGAATAATTGAGTTCAGCACCTTGTAAGTTCGAGCTAAAAAATGCGATTGGAGCTTCTGCCTTCTCTTGATTTGCTTGAGTTAGAATCGCAGCATAAGATTTCTCTGAGGCAAATGTGTATAAGATAAAAGATTCTGAAAAATTTGGGGTCGCTAAAGATGGAGCGTTAATGATGGCTTGTTTGATCAAGTTGAATGCTTCATGCTCGTCTTGACCCCATTTAAAATTTGAATTCTTTTTTATCATATTTTGCAAAGGAGAAACAATACGTGAAAAATCTGGGACAAATCTCTTTACAAAATTGATTTGACCAAGGAAAGATTGCATGGCTTTTTTGTTATGAGGCATGGATATTTCGGAAATTTCTTTGATTCTGTCAGGTTCAATGTGAATACCAGATTTTGACACTATGAATCCTAGCAATTTCCCTTCACTTAATGCGAAAAAAGATTTTTTTGGGTTAAGTGAAATCCCATACCTTAAACATCGTTGAAAGATTTGTTTCAAGTCTTTGAGATGGTTGCTTCGCTTCTTGGAGTACACTGTTATATCATCCAGGTAAATCACTACAGATTTACTGACTAAGCCTTTAAATGATGTCCATGGCTCTCTGAAAGGTAGCGCCGGCATTGATCAGACCAAATGGCATCTTCCGATATGCGTATGTGCCCCACTTAGTTCGGAATTTGGTTTTTAACTGATCATCGGGGTGTACCAGCACTTGATTGTATCTTGAAAATCCATCCAGAAAAGACATTAATTCTGAGCCTGCTACTGCCTGTAATATTTGCTCCATAGGTGGGAGGGGAAAATTGTCTTTTTGACAGGCTTTGTTGAGATTTTAGAAATCGATACAGATTCTAATATCTCCGTTTTTCTTTCTAACGGGCACCATATTGGATACCCATTTGGAATTTCTGACGGGGAAAATTATTCTGGCTCTCAACAACTTATTTAGCTCAGTTTTTATCTGATTTTCTAAATTGGGGTGGATTTTTCTGAGTTTCTGCTGGACAGGTTTTTTGTTGTCAATCATAGGGATAGTGTGTTGAATGATAGAGGTGTCATATGTCTTCAGCTCATCGTAATTCCAGGAAAAAACGTTTTTGTATTGTCTTAGAAGACGGATATATGCTAATTTTTCTTCAGGAGCTAGGCCGTGGCCTAGATTAACGTTTTGTGGCTTCTCATCGGTTCCTAGGTTCACTAATTCATAGTTCAGAGTCGAACTGTAAAGTTTAGAATTGGTAGACTTTTTAAACCGATTTTTCAAATCGTAGAAGTCTTCTAACTTAACCACTGATTTAGGTATAGCATTATCAATGCTATTTTGTTGTATTTAGTGATCATGATGGTCTTCGTCAATTATTTGGTTTGAGTAGGATCCTTCAAAAGTGAGGAAATTTACAATGTCAGGATCGTCGTTGAATACTCTCCAGTTGGTGATGTTGTCAGGGATGGATGGTCTAAAGATTAATTCTATTGAGAATCTATCTGGACTAAAATCTTCGGAGGGAATAAGTCTAGAGGCTACGTTAGCTAACAGGTCTGCGCTCGCATTTTGGAGTCTTGGGATTGACGAAATATTGAATTCTATGAAATGTGCAATCAGATCTTGTACTAAAGATTGATAGTGCTTCAAATGACCTGATAGGCAATGTATGGTGTTACGTACCTGTTTGACGACGATCTCAGAGTCTCCAAAGACTTGAAGGTACTTAACGTTCAACCCGATTGCTTTGTATAGGCCTTGTACTAAGGCCTCGTATTCCGCTGTATTGTTTGTGCAATCGAATTCAAGTCTGCACGTAAGCATGGTCTTATTTCCGTCTGGGCTAATCAGAACGCATCCTGCTCCTGCTCCCTCGTTAGATTTGGAGCCATCAAAATATAATTTCCAAAACAAAGATGTATTTACAGGGTTATCTAAAAAATTAACACATTTTGAATTATCAGTTTGGGAAAAATTTTCAACTTGGGACAAAACTGAATTTTCTAAGTAAGGTGAAATATGAGCATTGAAATTGCCGAGGAAAGAATCTACCGAGTAATTGCCTATGATACTGCTGTTGTATGCTATTGCTTCATTTTCTCCCTCCAATTCTATCACTATGTACTTTTGGTGTAACTCTCGTTCAACCTTTATTTGATTCAGTTTACCATTGTAGGGTAACCACATGTGCGACCAGTCGGTTGAGAAGTATCCGTGGAGTTTTTCGGACCAATCCCTGCTAAGAATTAAACCATAGAATTCAGGGATATCAGCTACTAGAATGTCGATAACCTGACATACCTTCGGGTTAGACAACAATCTTATGGTCACTTGATTAAGTTCACCAATCACTTCGACTTGAGATCGATCAAGCTGAACTATGCGCACTGCGGATTTTTGTGGTTGAACATTCAATTTGGCACATATTGATCTAGGTAAAATATTCGTTGAAGCACCAGAATCAACCAAGCAATTGTGCACGTTTTTATTGAAAATTTCAAAAGTGAGAAGAAAAGGGGGAGTATGAGATCTCGATCTTCCTCCAATCAAGGCGATGTCATTTGGGTCAATCTGATTGATCGTGTTGGTTGGAGGTCTTCCCATGTTGTGGGAAGCTACAGCTGTAGGTAAAGATGTAGTAGGCACGACATCTAATTCTTTCATCATTATTTTCTGTTGATGTTTCAATTTGCTCAACTCGTAAAGAGTGATATTAGCCCTAGTCTTTTTCATGTCATCGATAATGTTATACTCCATTTCATCCGACACTATCAATGTTCTTGATGGATGTGCTTGATCTGATTGGACTGGGCTAGATTGGGTCGCTCTAGCGGTTGTTTTCTTTGTTGCGACCTTATCTTTTGTTGCAGGGCTTGCGCCCTTCTGTTTAGGGGTAGTTTGGGGAGGATCAAGTTGATTTTTGCTTCGTGTGCTAACCAGAAATGCTTCTTGATCTTCTTCTTGTGGGAGGATGAAATCCCACATTCCTTGTAGTTCCACAACTTCTTCATCATCGGTCTGCCCTTCAGTGATGTTCTCTTCTTCTTCTTGTTCTTCGGATTCAACGTTTGAGACAGCATTGGGTGGTTTCACATCCATGGGAGGATTTCTTTTAAAAGCTCTGTAGGGCTTTTTTGAAGAAGTTTCTGCTACTTGTTTTTTTATGTCAATCATCTCATTGGACATGGCCTTTAATACTTTTTGTAATCCTTCCAAATCGAAAGGATCTTTCGTTTGTTTCTTCTTGGTGTCTTCTTTGAAAGAGATTTTCTTAGATTTGCGTTCTTCTATCGCAGATTTCTTTTCTAGGGCTACTACGCGTTTTTCTACTGCTATCGCCTCTGTCAAGTTTTCAACTAAGGTCGTCTTGTTTGCCCTATCTACGAAGATAGCCAAGTTTGATGGTAAGGCCGTGATATACCATTCACATCTTACTTCCTCGCTGGGTTGGGAAGCAGCGGGAATTTTGTTGAGGATCTTATTGAACCGTAAATTGAAATCTTTAATGGGTTCTCTGGCCTCAGCTTTGAGATTGGATAGGTCATTGATCAACGTCGCCGTTGATCTGTCATCACCGAACTTGGTAAGGAATTGACTTTGAAAAATGTCCCAACTTGTGATAGACCCGAAAGGTAACGAAAAGTACCATGACCCGGCTGTTCCTTGTATTGTATAGGGAAAAAGCCAGACGAAAGCATCCTTGTTGGTAACTCCATTGAGATTAACAGAAAGCATGAAATTATTAATATGCTCTTCAGCTAGCATGCATGTTTCTGGATTGAATTTGGGTAGCCATTTCTCAGGATGGGCTGGTATTGGACTCAGGGGTGGAGGCATTAAAACCGCCCCAGGATTGTTCCATGGAGACTGGGCCATCGTTGAGTTGCTAGTGAATGAAAGTGCAGAGGATGATCCCTGATGCTGAGAATATGAAGATATTATGATCTTTGATGATTGAAGAGGAGGGACTGTGGAAGATGGATGAGTGATTTGGAATGAAGATGTGGGTGGCTGACTTCGCGGTGAGGGAGTTGAAATGGACAAAGTAGATGAAAGAGTCTCACTGTCAGACTCTGGTGGTGTTTTCCTTGCTCTTTTCCTAGTGGGGAGAGGAAGTTCAGTTGGCTGGATGCCAAACTTTTCACTTTTCAATCTGGTCAGGGGATGAGCAGGATTGTACTGCGAAGTCACGCTGATTTGAGATTTATCAGACCTCTGATTAAAAATAGAGAATCCCTGGAGTTTACGAATCAGAGTTTGAATTTCAGAGGGTTCAATGATAAGTTGGTCTGAAATATTAGGGTATGTAGCAGTGGTGGATACTCGAGCAACTTCAAACTCTGAGTTTAATCGTACTGGAGAAGTCGAGGGAGTTGATGAGGGTGATTTACTCTCAGAATGGTATTTAGATTTTGATTTAGGTGCCATTCATAGTTCGTGCCCTCCTTCTAGTGCCAAATATGTTGAAGCCCCAAAAATCGGGTCGACAACAAGGGGGATACCCACCCGGTCCAGAACTTGGTTGGCAGCTCCTTGTCCGTTTGGTATAGCGGGTCCGACTGGGGATAATGGGACCAGTTTCCCAATCTAGGGGGTGTGTGTGTGTGTGTAGAGTTGGATGATGCTAATCTAGAAGTATTTTAAGCTAATTTAATTCGAACTTCTAAACTGACTCTATGCTATTGTAATCTAATAAAAACAACACATCTAATCTACACTAACCCGGGGTGTATTTCTTCTATTATGCGATCTAAAGAGATTTCGAACAATAACTGGTAATAAAGATCATTCAGCTATCATAAGAATAGAAATCAATTAAGATAAACTATTCTGCATAAAAAGTTAGGCAAAACAGTTGTGAACAGCATATCGCATAATAAGTTATTCATATTTCAAGCACAAATAAATGACTCCACCGTACAGAAGTACCAAATGGTAACCCACACATTCATACATTAACATATAAACAACTAAAACTGCATATCACTCTAAGAATATAAGCAGAAATTGGTCAAGAGATAAAAGTACCATTTATGACTGATTTCACTCATAAACTTCAAGCAATATCGATTTATCTCTACTTGTTCTAACATCTACTAAGAGTACAGAAGTGCAACATCAGTAGCAGACATTAAATGCAAACGTTGATAAATCTTGATCCATCCATTCATCAAAAACCCCCTCCGAGGGTGCAAAAGTGCATGTTCTGAGGACAAATTTTTTGACAGATTTCCGGACCCTTCTCCAAATGCCATGAGAAGGGTTAAATACTACTAACTAATTAATCTTAATTACAAAAATTTAGGAAACGGCTTCAAATGACCGCCCTTCTACTAAAACAAATTTATTTCTAAAAATTGAATCTAATTTCTAACCGTTTCTGTATCTGCTCCTTAGTGTTGTAAGCAATGCAATGTTTGCCTGAGAAGAGTCGGCTGGTTGTCTTCTCCTTTCGTTCGAGCGATAAAAGTAGAAATAACAAGAGTTGGCACCGTTTTCTGACAAACTAGAAGATATTTTCGAAAATCTTCCTCTGGCTTGGTGTATTCGCTGTGTGTATACTTGGTATAACCCAGATTTCTTTCAAACTGATTGTGATGTTGCTATTTCGGTCTCCGACCGTGCGAATGACTCAATGAGTTAGGGATTTCGTTGCCTGAACAATTTTCTGTATTGCAGATTGCTTCCGTTCTTTGTTCCAGGCTTTTCTGAAGCGTCTTCCTTCCTTAGCGTCTTTCTTTTTGCTTTACCCAGTCTGAGCTTCAGGATCTTTTGTAAACATGCCGCTTTTGTGCGCCTTTGACTCTGAGTCTTGGATAGTCTATTTTCATCAGTGTCTGTTGAGTGATACTCTGGAATCCACGGTCCTGCTGCATGCAGCATCCATTTGCGAAGGCATCTCCTCTCTGTTCTCCGAGTATTGGCGCTTTCCCCTTTTCCTTAGATGTTTCCTGCATATTGATTTATATTAGTTGCTGCCTTACAGTTTACGCAAAGGAAAAGAGAAACGACGAAAAGATTGACATGAAAGCTTTAAGTTCTAATGAATGCATAGTCATGACACTCATAATGACTTGACTCTTCGAAAAACGCAACACAATCATTCTTGGATACTTTGGCATACAATCATTAATTTCCCTTAAGGTGCGCGCTCAATTTTGGGTTTACAGACTATGTCGAGGAAATTTTGCGATGAGTGGTTTCTGCGATTCGCATCGCAGTATCGAGGATTGCGATGTCAAGAAGTGTCATCGTAGGAATTGATAGTCTCATTCATCGCAGATCGCAAATCGCAGGATCGCAGATCGCAAGATCGCGTTTTATCATTCAATCACTGTGTGCTGCTTATGCGATGTTGCGATATGCGACGTCGCATATCGGCCGTCGGCGATTCCTTAAGTTTCTTATTTAAGGGCGCTTTCAATATATGCGATGCGATGAATTTCGCGTCACTTCTTCGCAGCTTATTTACACGCATAGGAAATGCTTCACTCTCTCTTCGCGATGCGATATAGCTTTAGGGAGTAAAAATACAAAAATTTTGATAAAAATATTTTTTGGATTTTTTGTTAAGGGTCCCCCTTTGCTTGGTGTTATTGCTAATACCAAATAAAGAGGGGGGTTGTTGGTGACCACAACATATCCCCAACCACAAAGAGATATATATTAGTGGCTTAAATATACCCTATAAATGCTTTTCCAATATCTCCTTTTATTCCTACAACTAATAGCAATGTTAATACTAAAAGAAATGAAAATACAATGGAATTGAGTTTCTAAAATTAAATGTCTAGAACTAAATTGGTGGGATTAAATTGATATAATTGAATTTCCTTCTATGTTATAGTAATTACCACCCTAGGAAGTATGATGGGTTTATTGAGTGTGAGGGGAAATAAGGGTTTCAAGGATACGTCATTCTCCCATCTCGTCTTTATATATTGATCTAATTTTATAAATAAAAATTTCTAGAATTTAATCGATATAAACAAAATTACATTTGCATATGTCTTATAGGCATTCCAATGGTTAATTCAATGATTTTATAAGCCTCCCATCTCCTTCAAAAGTTATGTATTAACTCAAAAGAATAAAAAGTATCAAAGTAATACTATATAAGATTTTTTTAGTAACCTTTTCAAAATTTTGTTTCATATTCCATATGTATCATCTATCCCAAAATATTCTTAAAATTTAAACAAAAAATAAACTACTTTAGAATCTTTATAAGAAGATAAAGCTTTAGTTAGTTCCATAGGTTGTGGAGAGATTCTAATTTCTATCCTTCTTAAACTTTTGAAGCTTTCCATGTTCCACTGTCGAAGTCGAAACCATCTTTGGGATGTGACCTTCTTCTTCATTTTTGATCCTATACACATGATCAGAATATATACTTGTAAAAGATGTTATAAGGAACAAAATATATTAATCGAGAGGCAAAAGAGTGTAGTTGTGTAGTCTATATCTTCCCTTCATCCAATTTATGATGACTAGAGAATACATGTAGACATGTAAAGTAGTGATTTCTTGTTCCTTTGCAAGTTTGACGTGCATCCCTATTATTACAAGAAGATTTATTAAAATCCATAAATCACTTTTCCATCCAATGCTCTCAAAATTATTGGTAGGTGCACTTGTTGGAAATAATACTGAGAGGGGGGGTGAATCAGTATTATCAAGTCAAATATTCTTTTTTTTTCAAAATCAAATGATATACGCTACTTCAGTTAATTAAACCCGCGTATATATGCAACTATGCAGAAGGAAACCCACGTATACAATGCAAACTTTTAAATGACTTTATCTTTCTGATGATGATTATTAATCTGTGTTTGAGAATCAAAGAACCAGTAACCAAAAACAGTAAAATAGAGCAGAAAGACAATTGCACACAAGAACACAAGATATAAGGTGGAAACCCAATGTTGGTGAAAACCACCTGCTGCAATTCGTCTCTATCTTCTCTTTAATTAGAAACTTCTTTTTACAATTGTATTGGTGCAATCCTTTACCAGTACGCAGGCTGCAACCTGCAGAGAGCTACAACCCTCTCTCGTTTTCCAGCTTCTCCTGGAAGGGAGCTACAACCCCCTTAGCTTTTGCACTAGCCAAGATACTAATACGTAGGTGCTAGCCTAGAGAAGGCTACAACCTTCTCTTTCTTTCAGGAACCGCGTTTCATAAATTTTCAGACTTGATCCACAAATAACATCGATCAAGCATCAAGAATTTCTGCATCAACCAATCACCTTTTCACCAATCATAACTGAATCAAAATAAACACTTCTATGACGACTGTACCCAGATCATAGTAACAGTAACCACACACCAAAACTGAACCCAAAACACTGCAACAATAAACAAAAGCAACAAGATCATGACTCAAAATATATATGCTACTTTAATAGCCTGAAACCTACGTGCATATGCTTCTGCATATGGAACAACCTGCATATACGTTGTTCTCCTTCACTGAACCAGCGTATATATGTGCCTTCGCTTTACTGAACCTGCGTACAAGTCTATAAAGGATAATTCACTCTTTCAGATATTCTAATTAACCCAGATTATCAGTTTTATAGATCAAGCAAGCACCACATATAACAGATCAAAATCATACAAAGATACTATCATTCAAGCTTAAAGATTATGATCCATCAATAGAATTTATCCTTCTCTTTGCGCTAAGGTTCCTCCTTCATTCAGATCCAGATCTACACCATAACCCAATTACCAGTATTCCAGATCTAGCACTTTATCAGATATTCAACAATAATTCCAATGATCCTTTGCCAAATGATCTCCTTCCTCTTTTGTAGTCTTAGGCCTTCCACAATACCACGGTCCAAAACCATAATAAACCAATACCATAGACCCAATACGTGGGATCAACACGTCTGACGAGGTACCATGGTCCAAAACCATAGGTTAAAATACCAAGGACTAACTATCACGGACCAAAGGTAAGTTCTCCAACATATACGCGCTTTTCCTTGCATGAAAGTGCATGTATATGCACACGCACCTTTGAAACGTCTAACCCACATGTATACGTGTCTTCTTCTAGATGAACCTGCGTATATGTCTTTTCCTTCATTCTGAAAGCCTGAACTGAGATCTGTTACCAAAGAGAGTTGCCATCAAGGAAAACACCTGTGCCATAGCTCCAAATCTGTGCCATAATGCCAACAATCTCCCCCTTTGGAATTGATGGCAACCCAACATCCTCAAAGTCATTCTCCCCCTTTATCATCAAGGGCAAAGGGTTGTGCTCCCCCTGAGTACATGCTGAAATTTCTGCCCTGCTGTGCTGACCATGCTCCCCCTGACTGTAGGCAAGATCTGCAAAAGATGTTCTTTAAGAAGAACCATGACTTATACATCATAAAAGACCTTCCTATCACCAAAAGACTCAATACATACATCCATCACCCAACCAAGTGGGGATCATCCACCCAACCATGTGGGGATATATGACAACCAAGTTCATTACATGTTCATCCCAGGCATAGTGGGGAAACCAAAATAGGTTGTTACATGACCTTGACACCATAAAAGAGATACCACAAAAGAGATACATGACATAGAGACGAAATATCTAGAATAAGACTTATGAAAGTCACCAATAACTGATAGCAGCAGCATCTGACAATCACCATTCAGATCAGCAACCAAGATTTCCTTCTATTCTCCCTCTGCCTCTGTTCCACCTGAAACCAACAACAGCTGAGAACTAGAACCAAAAGCTTCTAAGATAATGCCAACAATGCATTGTTAGAAGATTATCTGCTCCCCCTGAACCTGTGCCGGATGGTCTCTGTCAAACCCATATCAGAATATCTTCAACCAGAGCCTGTTCCTATTGATATCCATCAAACCTCCATATACGCGACTGTCTCTGCACAAACCGGCGTATGTACGTGGATCCTCCTCAGGAAACTCGCGTACACCCATTTTTCTCTGAAACAGACAAGTTTTAACAGCAAGATGATGCATCAACTACTCCCAGCTTCTGTCTGAGGTATTCAAATGTCTCCCTGGGCAGTGGTTTGGTGAAAATATTAGCAACTTGTTCCTTAGAAGGAACATACTCCAATTTGACCTTTTATTCCAATACTTGTTCCCAAAGAAAGTGATACTTGATCGGTATGTGCTTGGTCTTTGAATGCATGACTGGGTTCTTTGAAATGTTGATTGCACTTGTATTATCACATAAGATGGAGATAGGTGGTGTACAAGTGATTTGAAAGTCCTACAAGGTTTGCATCATCCAAAGAAGTTGAGTGCAACAAGATGTAGCGGCCACATATTCCGCTTCAGCTATAGACATAGCAATCGAACTGTGTATCTTGCTGAACCAAGATACTAATCTGGAACCCATAAAGAATGCACCACCACTTGTGCTCTTCCTGTCATCCACGCTTCCAGCCCAATCTGCATCTGTATAAGCATGAAGAGTGAGATCTGTATCTCTAGGATACCATAAGCCATAGTTTTGAGTTCCTTGAAGATACTTGAAAATTCTCTTCACTGCCTGAAGATGAGTTTCCTTTGGATTTTCCTGAAATCTTCCAACTATTCCCACTGCATGCATGATGTCTGGTCGGGTACCTATCAAATAAAGTATACTTCCAATCATAGATATATAGGTTGGTTGATGCACTACTGCTGATTCATCATTTTCACTGAGGCTGCATCCTGTAACCATGGGGGTACATACTGGTTTCGAATCTTCCATGCCATACTTCTTCAGAATCTGCTTGAGGTACTTGGGTTTGAGACAAGAAGATACCGCCTTCATTTTTTTGGATTTGCAATCCAAGAAAGTATGTCATTTCTCTAAGAAAGGACATTTCGAATTCTTTCTGCATCACCAAGGCAAAGCTTTGACTCATAGCTTCTTCATTGCTTCCAAAGATATGTCATCTACATACACAACAAGTATTAGAAATTTGTCATTTTCAATTTTTATATAGAGATTGCTATCTGCTGATCCTTTTGAAAATCCTTGTTGATGAAGATATTTGTCCAAACGGTAGTACCATGCCCTTGGATCCTATTTAAGACCATAGAGAGCCCTTTTTAGTCTGCATACAAGATTTGGATCATTCCCAAGAATGAAACCATCTGGTTGCTCAATGTACACTTCTTCTTCTAAGTCTCCATTCAGAAAGGCTGATTTCACGTCCATTTGAAATACTTTGAACTTTTGAAAGCTTGAGAGAGCAAGGAACATTCGGATGGCCTCAAGTCTAGCAATGGTAGCAAAAGTTTCTTCAAAGTCTATTCCTTCTTGTTGAGCATACCCTTTACAGACAAGTCTGGCCTTGTTTCTAATAACTTCCCCATTTTCATTCAACTTGTTTTTAAAGATCCATTTTGTCCCTATGGCATTCTTATCTTTTGGTCTAGGAACCAACTCCCAAGTGTTGTTCTTTTTGATCTGCTCAAGTTCTTCATCTGTTGCCTTGACCCAGCATTCATCTTTGCATGCCTCTTTTACATTTTGTGGCTCAGTGGAGGAGACCAATGCCAAATAGCTTGAGGCTTCTGCAATTGTTCTTCTTGTTTGTACACCTGCCTCTTTCTGCCCCAAAATCTGAGATTCTGGATGATTCTTCTGAATGTACCTGGATGGAGTCTTCTCTTCTATCCTTATCTGTTCCTCTAGTGCCTCTTGAGGTTCTTCTTCATCATCAGTCTGATTTGGAGAGTAGTTTTCATCCTCTTCGATATTTTCATAATTTACTTGCCTAGGAATGTATCATTTTTCATCAACCACTACATCAATGCTGCCAACAATTCTTCCAAGTCTTTTATTGTAACACTTATATGCCTTGCTATGGGGAGAATAACCAAGGAGAATGCCTTCATCTGCTCTAGGTTCAAGTTTTCCAAGTTGTTCATCATTGTTCTTAATATAGCATTTGCTTCCAAAAATTTTGAAATGCTTTACCGAAGGAGTCTCACCATACCAGAGCTCATGAGGAGTTTGAGTGCTGTTCACTCGAACATTTGTTTTGTTAAGAATAACAATGGCAGCAAATATAGCTTCACCCCAGAAGGTTGCGGGAGTTCCAGATTCATCAAGCATGGCACGAGCCATTTGTTGGACCGTACTGTTCATCCTTTCCACCACTCCATTTTGCTGAGGAGTCCTAGCTGTAGAGAATTCCCTTCTTATTCCATGTTCTTCTCAAAAATTGAAAAATTCATTTGAGGTAAACTCCCCACCTCTGTTGGACCTGAGGCACTTAATTTTGTGATCTGATTCGTTTTCAGCCAAGGCTTTGAAGGATTTGAATTTTTCGAATGCTTCGTCTTTGTACTTCATAAGTCCTAACCAAACCATCCTGCAGAAGTCGTCAATGAATAATATAAAGTATTCTTCTCCTCGAGGTGACCTTGTCCTAAATGGACCACATACATCTGTATGGACTAGCTCAAGAGGCCTGCTAGCTGATCCTTCCTTCTCAGGGAAGTTAGTTCTAGTTTTCTTACCAAACTGACATGATTTGCATATTGTGTTGTCTGGAATTTTGATATCTGGAACACCACGAACTGCCTGGTATTTGCATGCTTTCCTTATTTTTGAAAAGCTTAGATGCCCCAACCTCCGGTGCCATAACGAGTGTTTATCATCCTTGCTCAAATAGCATTGTTGTTGTCCTTCTTCAAATATGTATAAGTTATTTGGAGTTCTTCTACCTTTGATCATTGTTTTTCCCGTATCAAGATCATGAACACTACATCCATTTGATCGAAATATTACCTCGGTTCCTTGATCGCACCCCTGACTGTCACTCAGTAGGTTATGCTTCAAGCCATCAACATACAAAACATTTCCATCTTTGACCTTTTCTTTCAACTAAGCAGTGCCTTTTCCTTTTATAGCTGCAGGGGTATCATTTCCAAAATAGACTTTCTTTCCCTTTTCTAAAACAGTGTATGATTCAAGTTTTTCTTGATCACCTGTCATATGCTTCGAACATCCACTGTCGATGTACCATAGATTTTCGTGTCCTTCTACATAAAAAGCTATCCCACATCTTTATGGTTGTGGTTCCTTTATTCTCCATGTTCTGGTGCTTGAGGCTTGTTCCTTTGTCTGCCGAAACTTACTCCTGCATTCAGAATCTTCATGACCGAAGTTATTACAAATAGAACATTCAATTTCATTTTCAAGAGCCGAAAAGTTGTTATAGGTCCTTTTCGTAATCCCAATCATACTTCTTTGTTTTTGAGCTTCTCTAGTCATGATTGTCTTATAGGCAACACATTGAGCTGCTTTGTGACCAAAGTTATGGCAAGAGAAACAATGGCCATTGAAGAAACTTCTGCGATTATTAAATCTACCAGCCAAATGATTGTAATTTCTATTGTCATCCATTCTTGAAGCAAATTGAAAAGTTTTTACCTGTGGCTGATTGTAGCTTTTGTTCACCCTTAAGATGGATTTCCCTTGGTTTACCTGGTAGTATTTGTTTGATCTTGATGTAATTCGTCCCTGATTTACCTGATGATCTCCATTGGGCTTTTGCTCATTCCTCCTTGCTGCATCAAGATAACTCTTTGAGGTGGATGCTTGAGATCTTTCTCCATTATAACCCAGACCTGTCTTGATTAGTGGAGAACGCTATACATTGATAATCTCATCTAGAGTTTCAAATCCTTTAACAAATTTAAGATTAAGAGCCTTTTTTTTCTCAATTTCTTTTCTAAGGCGAACAATTTCACATTCTAACTTCTCAAGAAATTTTTCTTTTTCATCAAGTTGAAATTGCAGGGTATCAATGATCACATTCTTTTCTTCTAAACATGTCTTGAGTCTAGAAATCTCCTCATAAAAGCTACCCACGTCTATAACATCCATGTAATCATCATCTTCAAAAGCCATTAAAAGTTTATAGTCATTACCTCATTCATCTTCATCACTATTTGATAGTCCATCACTGTCTTCATGAGTGTAATAGCTTTTCTTATTTGCATTCTGTTTCTTGTTCCATCTAACAGGTTCCTTTCCCTTGTCAATCTTATCCTTATGAGGACATTTGGCAACATAGTGACCTACTCTTCCACAAGCAAAGCATTTGAAAGGTAACTTACCTCTGAATCTTCCAGTACCCCGTTGAAGATTTCTGACAAAATTTGATTCTTCTTCTTCTTCTGACACGTGTCCTGACTCATAGTACTCTCCTTTGCCTGAAGCCTTGAAGGCAGCTTCTCTCCTGTCTGATGGACCTCCTTTCCTCATTTCATAAGCAGTTAGAATTCCGTGCAGCTATGACATTTTAAGGTTTTGTAGATTCTCCTTTTCTTCTATTGCAGAAACTTTCAATTCAAACCTAGGGGATAAAGATCTTAAAACTTTTTCAACCACAACAGCCTCTTTTATTTCTTCACCCAAATTTTTCATACAATTAACAATCTCATCTACATGAAGAAAATAGTTAGCCACACTTTCATCATTATACATCCTGAGATTCATACTGAATCCTAAGGGTTTGAAGTTTTGCTCGTTTTACCTGATCATCTCCTTCATAGCTCAAACAATCTTGTCCCACATCTCTTTGGCGATTTAAATTGCATTACCTTGACAAATTCTGATTGAGATAGGCATCCTAATAGAGTATTGACTGCCTTTACATTTGTTTCATATTTCTTCTTCTCAGCCGGATCTGTAGGATTGCTGATGGAAAAGTATACCCTATTTCTATGATATCCCAAACTCTGTACCAAGAGATTGTAGATAGGCAGTAAATCTTACCTTCCAATATACGAAATTTTCCCATCAAAAATTGGTGCCTGATTGATGCTTCCCTCTCATAGTTGCTCAATGAAAGATCTTCCTTCAACGATCAAGCTTCTTCTGAAGGAACCTACTCGATACCAATTATTGGAAATAATACTGAGAGGGGGGGGGGGGGGGGGTGATTCAGTATTATCAAGTCAAATTTTCTTTTCAAAATCAAATGATATACGCTACTTCAGTTTAATTTATTAAACCCGCGTATATACACAACATGCAGAAGGAAACCTGCGTATACAATTGCAAACTTTTTTTAAATGAAATTATCTTTCTGAAGATGATTATTAATCTGTGTTGAGAATCAATAACCAGTAACCAAAACAGAGAAAACAGAGTAGAAAAGACTATCGCACACAAGAACACAAGATATAAGGTGGAAACCAATGTGGGTGAAAACCACCTACTCTACAATTCGTCTCTATCTTTCTCTTTAATTAGAAACTTCTTTTGTACAATTTACTGGTGCAGTCTTTACCAGTACGCAAAAAACAACTGCAACCTGCATAGAGCTACAACCCCTCTCTCATTTTCCAGCTTCTCCTGGAAGGGAGCTACAACCCCTCAGCTTTTGCACTAGCCGAGATACTAGTACGTAGGTGCTGCCCTACAGAAGGCTACAACCTTCTCTTTCTTTTAGGACCCGCTTTCATAAATTTTCAGACTAGATCCACAAATGAACATCAATCAAGCATCAAGAATTTTGCATCAACCAATCACATTTCACCAATCAAAACTGAATCAAAATAAACACTGTCTCTGACGACTGTACCCAGATCACACTAACATAACCACACACAAAACGAACCCAAAACACTGCAGCAATAAACAAGAAGCAGCAAGAATCACAACTCAAAATAATTACGCTACTTTAATAGCCTGAAACATTGTGTGCATACGCTTCCTGCGTATGTGGTTGGATACCTATAGTAATAGGTTTCATATTTCATGATTGGCAAGAGAAAGCTTCTATGCTCTGCTTTGGTATCCCAAAGATCCCATATTTCTAGAAAGCAAGAGCTGGGTAAAGTGTTTCAAGTATTGAGGACCTTATTTCAATTTTTGTGGATGATTCAACAGTTTAATCTGGATCATGCCATGTTTCAATTTTGAGTTGTAGAATAGAGAAAGAGGTCTGTCCAAACAGCTTAATCTTGGCAGACAAGTAGTTCAGGTAGAGAAGCAAAGGTTCCCAAAAGTTTAATCTGGGACCTTGGAAGACATAAGGGTAGAAGTAGATAGAGAAAAAGAGGAAAAAAGCAAAGAAAAGAAAAGGCAATTGAGGGTTGCAAGTTCAAGTGCCCCTCCAAGAAGAAACAAAAAATGCTAGGCAAAATAGTTGGGTAGGCAGTTGTGGTTGCAGAAAGAATAAGATCACCATTACACAAGTATCAATAGGTCTCTTGCCAAGGCAATTAATCTATCAGCAAGCAAGTGGTGAAGTCCATGAAATTACAGCAAAGAGCATCACTAACTTCCTCTCTTTCCCTCTCTACTCCATCACTAACACCCCCTTTCTAAATTCCCCTCCTTCATTCATATTAACTCCTAATTCTACTATATAACCTCCCTTATCTTACCCCACCCCTAATATTATTAACACTAAGGTGTATAAAACCCCAAATCTTATGTATATTCCCTCCCCTAGGCATAATAGCCGTGTATTTTTCAAAAGGGGCCAAATGGCATCTGGCCACTTTGGTGAACCTATTCCACCCTTTTTTCCCTTTGCTGCAAGTCAATTTGCCTTCAAATCACCTCTGCATTGCTAAAACCCACTTTCCAAACCCATGTTGCCTATAAAACCTTTGCAAAGGTCAAATGCCCGCCTCTGGCACGTTTCCCAATCCTACCGCATTGTGGTTCAATCAAAACATTTGCAAAAACCCACATAAAACCCACAAAATTTTAATTTTCCGCCCGCAATATCAATGGCGCTTGTTTCCCTCCGCCAGCCGTCGGATCAAGCCCATCAGATCCGACGGCCTACAGCAATATCGGAGCGCCTCCCGTGGCCGCACGTTAACTTCCGGGGAAGTGACGTTGCGCCTCGTCACGCCTCCTCCACGCGTCGGGCGCTAAACCATCTCGGAGCCCGCTCTGACATCCTCCGCGCCGTACCTTAACCGCCCCGGGAAACCGCAACGGTTAAGGCCTTAACCGTGACCGCCTGCACGTTAACCGCCACCTACCCGCCGCTAATTCGCCGCCACGTTTGCCTGCCCGTACCCGCTTATGTTATTGGCCCACCTCACTGCTGACTGGACTGCCACCTCGCCGAACCTTGACCAGTCGCCCACTGCCACGTCGCCCGATGACGTCAGCTGACGTCACCTCACCATGACCCACCAATGACGTCATGCTGACGTCAGCAGAAAAAAGCGCCAAATGGTAAAATGACCCATATTTACAAATTTTTCCCGTGTTTTTACCATTTTTCACTGTGTTTTTACTGAGCGCTCTGCTTGACCGTTTGAACTCGAATTTTCGCCAACCAGCCGATTAGCCGGGCGACCTCCTCAAAAAGCACCTGTGCACCTGTGTTTCAACCTCTGCTCGTCGAATTACAGGTATTTAGACCATTTCGCCCTCCATACGACCTTCATTAAGCTCAAATTTGCTCACAGGGATAATAGAACCATAAAAACTATATTTACACCGTTCATTCCCCTTCATTCATCCAGCATTGTCATTGTGAGGGCCAAGAAACACTGGCAGAGCTCTAGAAACCTGCAATTCCCATTAAACCTCTGTAATTCTGCGTTTTCCCGGCAGAATTGCTAATAGACATAATTCACCCGGTTATAGAGTTCAGTTACACCACAGAGAGGTTCTATCACTAGACTCCAGTAGTATTTCAATTGCTACTGAGAGAATTCCCCTTGAATACTCAAAACCTCAACTGTTTCCACAGAAGACTGTCTCCAGACTGTGTGTTTTCACCATTCCACCTGTCTATTTGCATTTTTGGTAACTTGAACAGCTATGGAGACCCCTATTGCACTGAAATTAAGCCCATCAATGCACCTCACCAAGAACTAGCATGGAAAGCCCTGGGGGACATGGACTACCAAATGCTGGATTGGTTTCCCATGGGAACCAAGTATAATGTGTTAATGCTGAATGAACTAAGAGCCCAGCACCTCAGTGGAGCAGATATCTTGGGGATTTGGGAGTCAAATTTGCCCATATACAACCTTCCCCAAGTCAATCCAATGCCAGAGCTCATTTACAGCTGCCAGGAATGCTATGACCCCAGCCAAAGGGCAGTCATAAGCCCCACAGGCCTAGTCCTGTTCCAGATCACCCCAGAGAGCATAAACCAGATGCTGCACTTCAATACAGCCAAGAAATTGACCCCTCTGTCCATGCAGAATCTGATTAACACAGGGATCAAGCTGTCCAGTGACCAGATTATCAAAATTAACCAACTGTTTGTCACACCAAGCTCAGAAACAGTCAGAACCCCTCCTATTGGGTACCATTATCTGAATGAGTTGGGCAGAATGCTGGTGGATCTAATTAGCTATGTCCTAGGGTTCAGGGGCTGGAAGATGTAGATGAAAGTCTAATGGCAATGCTGTCCATGTTTGCCCCTGGTAAGCCTCCAGCTGTGCAGTATGATTATGCAACCTACATAGCAGAGAAAATCCATGATCAGTTCATGAATTTGAAGAGGGAGAGACTGTTCAGGTACTCCTCATATATCTATCATTTATTCCTTTTCTATCAGCCAGCTACCTTCTCTGTTCCTTTGAGGCCACTCAATGCCCAAGGAAGCCCAAGATCAGTTGTTTTCTGGACCTCTGTGTTTCATTTTACCTCAGTATCACCCTATACATACTGTGAGTTCATTGATTTATTTGTTCATCCGGCCCTAACAGTTCTGCAAGGCTCTCCTCCTCCTAGATTAACCGATGAAATGAGGAGGATTCTACATTGAACAAATCCTACAATATTGGCAACTGGTACTTCTACCAGAACCACACAGTCATTAGGATATATGGCTGTGAAATGAACCCATTTAGGTTGCCAAGGTATGTCCCCATGAGGCTTTTTGCCTTGGAGTATTTCAGGCAGTTTGGGAACTCAGATTACCTTCACTTTCAGAGTAGAAACAAGAAGTCACAATTGAAGGTAAGAAGCCAGCTAGGTTCCTTCCTGTATAACAAGAAAGAGGAAGGATGGAAAGAGGCACACAGCATGCTGGAAGGCCTCAGATTGCAGACCAGTTTTGAGTGGATTCCTTATGACCCCAATCATACTATCTCCCTCAGGAGAATTAGATACAGACTGGGCAACTATGCACATAAAAGACAACCTGAAATAGAAAAGTATGCCAATGCACTAGATTGGGAAGAGGGTACACTAATAGAACAACTCACTGAGGTAGAATTGCTTGAGAAAGAAGCCAGGAATGTACAAAAAGAAGCTGACTTGGAAACTTGTGGACAGGTGCCCCTCTCCTACAGAAGGCAAATCGGAACAGCTGCTAGATCTTCAGCAGCACAGCAGCAAACCACTGAGAAGACATCCCAGGCAGCAAGCAAAGACAAAGGTAAACAGGTGGAACAGCCACCTGTATTGACAGAGGAACAAGTTGACACCTTGCTACAACAGCAAGAAGAAATGGAACAGCAAGAACTGGGACAGCAACAAGAAAAAGCACAGTCCAGTGAACAGCAGCCCTTGCAGCAGGAAAAGGGGACAGATCAACCTAGTAACACTGAGCAGCAGCCTCAAACAGAGGTGCCTCCCAGGACAGACACCAATGTAGACACCTCAGTCCTCCAAACACCACAGAAGGAGGATGTGACAAGGAAAAGGGAGAGAGAGACCCCCCACACCTCATCTTTCATCAGAGGAGAGAAGAGACAAAGACTGAATGACTCCCAAGAGGAGGACATAGCAGTAAGGCAAGCCATGGGCATGGGCCCACCCAGTGGAGAACTTTCGGCCAGCTCATCCCAGCGAGGACATGACATGACTATGGGAGGAGAGGTCAGCTCCTCCGGTCAAACTAGAAAAGGGCAGTCAAGTATAAAACAGCAATTCATTGACATAAAAAGGAGGAGTGATCCCATAAAAGTGCAGCTATATGATCACTTGTTGAACCTAGCTCCTAGCAACCAGCAGAGACTCATGTCTGCTTTCGATGTGAGCGAAGGCAAAATGATAATGAGCCACTTCATGCCTACAACTTTGCAGCCTCAGTCCACCTCAGACTATCTAAGAACCAACATGGAGGTTCTTGCCAAAGACATACACCCCATGGACAAGATTGAACTACATAAGCAGACTGGTGAAATGGTGTATGCCTCCCTGGCAGATGAGACATTGGAGAATTATAAATTAAAGAGCAGCCTGGACAACACAGCTTCTCAGCTGGAGTTAGAAAGAGCTTCATCACAAGCCAAGGACAATAGGATCAAGTCCTTGGAAGAGGTAATTATAGAGATAGGGCATGATCCTAAAGATGTCAAAGGCATCCAAGAGCTCCTGAAGATAAGGGATGCAGACATGGCAGCCCTAAGAAAGAAAATCAAACTCCCGGCCACCATCCATCCACAAACAGATGAAGTTGCCCAGCAAAGGCAAGAAAAGGATGCTACAGATCTGCTGGTATCCTATACAAAGAGCTGGTTAGGACTCAAGACCAGCTGGGACAAACTGAAGCTGCAAAGGCAGCACTACAGGAAACACTGAAGCAAAGAGAAGAGGGCCAACCCTCCCAGCCTCCTCCTGTCATAATAAATCTTGAGGAAATCCCTCCAAAGACTACTCCTCCTCCTCAGCAAACAGAAGCTACAGCACCAACTACAGCACCATCCACAGCAGCAACAACTACAACATCAGAACAGGCTGCTAGCTTTAGACATGCAAAAGCTGCAAGCTGAGATCCAAGCCATGGAATCTCAAATCAAAGAGCTGGATGAGCTTAAGAAAACCTTGACTAAGGTAAATGAAAGGTTTGACAAGAGCAAACAGAATGAGGCAGCCAAGGACAGAGAGGTAAAAGCTCTTAAGAGAAGAATTGCTGAACTAGAGAAGGAGCTTGCACTAGAAAAGGTGACAGCTGAAATGAAAGCAGTGCTATGGAGCAACATTGGAAGGTCCATTGCCAAACAGTGGCAATATATTGAGACCATGGATGAGCAAATGGTGCTCATCACTAAAGCAAACAAAGAAATACAGAGAGCCAGGGCGAGCCTTGGACACATGCCAGAAGCTGCTACTAGGATAATCAATACTCTGAACTATAAGACTAGCTCTCAATTAGCTGTCATGGGAATCACCAACAGGACAGAAACAATTGCTGTAGCCAAAAGAGTCATTACATTGAGGAACTTGGTTGGACACTGGAGAGGAGGACACAGGATATGCAAACTGAAATCAACAGATTCCTGGAGAAATTCGTGGCACTACAGAACAGAGGCCTCCCCAGCATTTTAAGCAGTGTAGGAAGACTGCTCACCTAGAGAATTACAATAAGAGAATTGATGCCCAGGCAGTAGCAGAGATTGCACAACCGCCCAGCACTTCAGCAGAACCAGGGCCAGCCACGGGCAGAGTATGTATGACAGAGTGGAGAACCTGTTTTTCCTAATGAATGAAGTTGACCATCTGTTTGATACACCACCTAACTTCTTCAAATTCACAGAAGCAGATGAAACTCTAGGGGCAATCTTAGCACACCAACTGCCCACACAGGATGCCTGGAGAAATTTGACACAGACAGTTTTGTCAGGCCAGAATCAGTAACGCCATTTCTACAGGCAAATAAGCATACATGCGCAGGCACAATTTTGAAGAAAGAGATCTACAGGGAAGAGGCAGAAGCTGAGCCAACTCAGCAGGACCATTAACTCGCCACAAGCACAGTCACAATCACAGGTGACAAGTCCAGATACAGCGTACAAAGCTTAAAGACAGATCTTCCAGCATTTATTCAGAATATCTCGACCGACTTAGCTGTTCCCAAAGGCTAAAATATCTTCTGACAGAGCATTAAAATGCCTGTACTCTGTAATCAATGCTGCATTAAATTTTGATCATAATATCTTAAGTAGTTGGTAAGAATGTAAAATCTGAGATAACTCAGAACTCAGATATTTGTAAATCACCGCAAGTATATATTGACCCTTCACAGCAGTTGAAGGGTTGTTGTTGTTATTTTCTTTTGAAAAGCTCTAGCTCGTTGTAATATTTTCAGAGAATTAATACAAAGGAAGAATGGAATTTCCAAGGCTTGGTGTTCTTTGATGTATTGTGGTGAAAGATGAATGTTACAGGATTCCAGGGTGTTGCATAAAACAGCAAGTATTCTCAAATCTCTTTGTTATGTGTTTTTGAGTCTTTTGTTCTCTTTTGTTGTTCAAATGTTTTACACTTGATAGCAAGGTGAAAGGATAGTCCCAGGATTTAACCATGTTTACCCTGGACTCAAACTGAGCTATTATACATGTTTTCCTCAGATACAGTGACAGAATTGTAATTCTTAATTGCTGCATTTCAAAACTGTGTCTTTTACTGTGACAGTCATTCTCAGGGATTCAATTTTTGCCCCTAAGACCTCTGTTTTCTCCTCTTAAAGCTGTCTGTTGGGAACATATAGATAACAAGTGAAAATTCTTAAATGCTTTCACTGTTTGTGTTACCTGTTTCCAGTCATTTAATCAAAAAACCTGTTCTATTAAGCACTCAAATGGCCCTGTAAGTTCCATCTTTCATCTCAAAGTTTCAAACACATATAGCCACAGACTCCATTGCCCAATGGTACTCAACCTCTCTGAAAACTACTTCACTAGAACCTAAAAGGAGTTTCATCAACCAAAACATAAACAAAAAACCAGTACATAATAGCTAGCCTAAAACCCTATCACAAACAGTTACAAATCATAAAGAGAGAGCCCTCTCTGATCACAGTTTGGCTAGAAACAGTGATCCAAAGATTGGTTAGTGGTTACCCCGGCCGTATTCCCTTGGGAGTCATAGGGAACAACCTGGGTGTTAACAAATGGCGACTCGCTGGGGACTTAAGATTTCTTCAATTACTATCTATTTCCAAAAAGCTACCATCAAGCCTGAAACTAGCCAAGAGGCCTTAGGACTGTTTCTGTAAACACAGGGACAGCTTTAGGGAAGAGCTAACTAGGGAAACTTCATCTTAGCTTTGAGAAATATATAGTCATTCCAGAATTCTTACCTAGTCCTTGTACATACAAAACCTTCTGTATAAAGTTCTAAAGAATACTTAGAAGCTGGCTCCCAAAAGAAACCCAAGGCACACTAGGGCAAACCCTGACCCTGATCAACCCATCATTGTTGATAATCCAAATATCATACCAAAGAACATAAGGAGACGGCAAAAGCAGGAGAAGCCTGCTGATTCAGATATAAGTTTAGACCAACCTATCCTCATTCCAACTCCTTGTAAAGTCCTTTTCCGTTCCACACCTAATTCCCCTAGTTCATCATCAACACCTCAAAGCCCTCCTCTCCCATCTTCACCATCTGCACATACTCTTTCAACCAGTCCCCGCTTGTTTCCCCTGTTATACCTGTGATCCCAGCTGTCCCATTTGTTCCTATTAACCCTATAAATCCCATAAACATGGCTAACAGATATGCACCTCTGCAGATACCAGCCAATGCTCCAGCTCTACCCCAAGACTACCAAACTAGACTCTCATTTTTTGACTCCCAGGGCCCTTTGACAGCTACCCAGCATGCTAAGAAGATGCAAGATCACTTTGAGACCTTTGAAATAGATGATGACAGTGTTAGGATGAGAATTTTTGTTCAAAGCTTAACTGGGGATGTCAGAACTTGGTTTAGATCCTTAAATGCAAATTCCATTGCAACCCCTGAAGTTCTATACCAGGAATTTACCAACAGATGGGAGAAAAAGAGAGATCCACACCATATACTTGGTGAATATAACACTATTAGAAGAGGTCCCCAAGAAACGGTTTTGGAGTATTGTGCTAGGTTTAACAACATATACAATGCTATCCCCCAGAACTTAAGGCCCCCTCCTGATTTGGCCCTTTATAACTTCCCTGATGGTTTTGATTCTGATATGGCCTATCAGTTGAGAGAAAGAGACCCTCCAACCCTTGCAGAAGCCCAAAGAGTTGCAGTCACTGTAGAGGCCAACCTAATTGCCAAAAGAAACAGGGCAAAGCTGGAAAAGAAGGTTGGTTTCAAAGAAGAGCCCTCAGGCTTTGATCAAAAGTTGGATGCAATACTAAACAGCATGAAAAGACTAGGTGAGAGAGTGGAATCAGTGAAAGAAAGTCATCATGGGAGGCACCACAAAACAATTCCTCCTAGAAACCCAAATTTTAGGAGAACACAGAACCCCAATATAGGAAAAACAGGTGCTGACCAAGATATCAGACCCCCTTTTCAAGAAAATTATGCAGAAACTTCCTCAGCTAATCAGCTCAATGAAGATCCTGAGATCAACTTAATAGGTCTGGATGGTAAAAGCCATGTTTTCTAACACAAGAAGACCATGAGGAGGATGAAACAAAACATTCCAAACACAATCAGGAGAATCCTTTGACTTTAAACAAGGGTATGATACTGCTGTCTATGAAGTCCATAAACAATACAAACTAAGAAGTCGGACTGTAAATGCAAATCAGCCTGAAAGGTAAAGGAGAAACAGCAAATCAAAGAAACCTTAGTCACTGAACCTAATGACAAAACAAACTTGCCTGCAAAGGAAGTAGTGGTTGAGGAGGTCACTGAATATTGTCCACACCACAACAACCCACGGCAACCTCATCCTCTCACCCAAATCCGAACATTACCCCTCAAGACATCAACATGAGGGGCAGGTTCCAAAATCAAGATGAAATCCAACAAGAAGATTCAATGAACAAGAAAGGACTGCTATCCGTGACCTAAAATTCAGGTGGATAAACCCTTTGACCTAGGAACAGAGATTGGCAAGTTAAAGATAGCAATTCCCTTTCAGAGCTAGCCAAGCATGACATATATAAGCAACAGATCAAAAAATCCCTTCAGCTCCCAACAACAAAGATGATGTAAATGTGCTAGATGACACTCCAGAATTACTGTTTGGCCCAGAGGTAGATGGAAAAACAGTAGTCACAGGGGTTTTACCTTTTTATGTCAGCTTGCATGTTCATGATAAAATACTGCATAATGCAATGTTTGACTCAGGTGCATCTCACAACCTTATGCCAAAAGCAGTCATGGAAAGATTAAACTTGGATATAACAAGACCATACAAAGACCTGTTTTCTTTTGATTCTAGTCAAGTCAAATGCTTGGGCCTAATTAAGGATTTATGTGTGTCCCTGGTTCAATTTCCCAACAAAACCATTCTAATGGATGTTGTTGTTGCTGATATCCCACCCAAATATGGAATGCTCCTATCAAGATCATGGGGAGCCAAGCTCCAAGGCTCCCTGCAATTAGACATGTCATATGCAACCATCTCTGTCTTTGGACAACCCAAGAGACTTTATAGGGAAACACTCATGAAATATATGGTCAGCAGTGAAGAAAAGCCTCAAAATTTTCCAATATATGCTGTCCATTCGGACATAGACTCCTTCATCCTTTTCAATGACAGCACAAGTTCCTTAAGCAATGACATTAAGACCGAAACACCCATACAAGAACAAAACATCGATCAAACAAGTGGCACCTGCCAAAATTTAATCAGCCCAACAATACCCATTCACCCTCCTTTAGTTGTCAAAATTGTCAAACAAATGATGAAATTATCCTAGGAGACAAATGGGAAAAGAAACCTCAACTCATGCTCACATGGCCATCCCATGAAAAGAATTTAAGATCCCTGACCAGCAAGATAGTCTGTGGGTCCTAGAGTTTGATGGCTCAGTTAACAAGTTAGGGGCAGGAGCTGGAGTATGGATACATAACAAAGAGAAAGCCTGTGCACAAGGCCGGGCTTATAGATTGAACTTTAAATGCACTAACAACATGGCAGAATATGAAGCTCTGCTACTAGGCCTCAAGATTGCAAAATCATTACAAGCACATAGCCTCTCAATCATGGGGGACTCTGATCTAGTAATTCAACAAGTAAAAGGGGATTTTGTCACCAATGACAAAAGATTAAGGTCCTATAGGTCTGCTGTAATTGAAATACTAGAAACTTTCTCCGAGTTTGTTATCACAAAGATTCCAAGGGGCCACAATCTCCATGCTCACAGCTTGGCAACATTTGCCAGCACCTTCAAATTCCCACTACAACCCAACAATTGTTTCACAGCAGAAGTCAAATATAGGCCTTCTATTCCAAACAATGTCAAAGAGTGGCAAGTATTTGAGAATGATAGGCAAATAAACAACTTTTTAACCTTGCAACAAGAGTTTACAGGATTAAATATTGACCTTGAGACAGCAAGTCAATCTCAAATAGTTGATGGAGCAAGTCAATCACAATTACAGTTTCAACAGTCTGCCCACCCAATGTCACCTAGGACAGCAAAACAACTACTCAGTCCAACCATTTTCAACAAAGAAAACATTCAGCAAATTCACCAAATTGACTGTGAAGAGCTGAGCAACGCTGAAGATGAAATCATACAACTCAAAGACAATCTTCTTCCAGCAGGCCTTACCCCACTAGAGGACATTTTTGACTCAAATGATGTCCCCAGGAAACCAAAGATGCAGCCATTAGATGCAACAATTGAAGAATGTAACATTGGTACCACTGACAAGCCTAAAATAATAAAGCTATCTGCTGCTTTGCCCCCTGATCAAAAACCCAAATATGTTGATCTCTTTAAAGAGTTCCAAGATGTCTTTGCCTGGGGTTATGAAGACTTGAAGTCTTATGATACCTCTGTTATCCAGCACACCATTCCCCTCAAGCCTAATCAAAAACCATTCAAACAGAAATTGAGAAGAATCAATCCTGTGCTTCTTCCTTCCATTGAAAAGGAATTACAAAAAATGTTCAAAGCTGGTATCATAGCACCAATCAGGTTTTCTGAGTGGATTTCAAATTTGGTCCCTACAAGAAAGAAAACTGGTGAGATTAGACTTTGTGTAGACTTAAGGAATTTGAACCTAGTGTCACTCAAAGACAACTACTTACCCAAAATGGACCACATCCTTCAAAGAGTAGTAGGAGCCTCAAGAATATCATTGTTGGATGGCTTCTCAGGTTTCAATCAAATCCTGGTACACCCTGATGATCAAGACAAGACTGCATTTACTACCCCATGGGGTACTTTCAAGTATGTGAAGATGCCCTTTGGATTGAAAAATGCAGGGGCAACATTTCAGAGAGCAATGGACATTGCTTTTGCAAAGGAAATTCATGATTTCTTGGTCATTTACTTAGATGATCTTACACCCTTTTCAAAATCTGACCAAGAACACTTGAAACATCTGAGACAAATCTTCATAACATGCAGGAAATATGGTATTTCCTTAAACCCCAAGAAGTCTTTATTTGGCTTAGAAGAAGGGAAACTTCTAGGACACATCATTTCGAAAGATGGCATAAGAATTGATCCAGATAGGATACAAGCTATCCTACAAATGCCTCACCCAAGGAATGTCAAAGAGCTGCAAGGATTCTTGGGAAAAATCAACTTTTTGAGAAGGTTTATCCCAAATTTAGCAGAGTTAATCAGATTATTAAACAATATGCTAAAGAAAGATTCAAAGGTCAAATGGACTGTTGAAGCAAAACAAGCTTTTGAAAGTATAAAATTGGCCTTGACTCAAACCCCAGTGTTAACTAACCCTCAGTTTGACAGAGACTTCATCATTTTCTCCTTTGCCTCCCAACACACTATTGCTGCTGTTTTATTACAGAAAGATGACCAAGGGAATGAAAAGCCCATTGCTTTTTTCAGCAGAGCTCTTAGGGATGCCCCCCTAAAGTACCAAATAATGGAGAAACAAGCCTATGCCTTGATCAAAGCCATCAAAGACTTTAGGATTTACATCCTTTACTCCCATGTTGTAGCTTATGTACCAAGTCCTATTGTCAAAGACATTCTCACACAAGAAAACTTAGAGGGAAGGAGAGGAAAATGGATTGCAAACATACTTGAATTTGACATTGAAATAAAGCCTACAAAGCTGATAAAAGGGCAAGGTTTGGCCAAGTTAATGACAGAAGCAAATTTCCAAGCTTTAGATATCAACCAAATGGACAGTGAAACAGAGCTGGCGACTCCAAAGATCAATGTAGCCTTTGAACAATCTCCATGGTACTCTGATATCTGTTATGTGTTACAAAACCTGTGTGCTCCCCCAGGACTGTCCAGAACTAAGTCTAGGTTCCTAAAAATGAAAACATCTAAATTTTGTGTGATAGATGAGAATCTACTCTGGAAAAACCATGAAGGTATTTTGCTGCACTGTCTTCTTGAGAGTGAAACTGACAATATCATGCAAGAATTCCATGCTGGAGACTGTGGTGGACATCTGTACTGGAAGTCCACTGTGGACAAGATATTAAGGGCTGGTTATTACTGGCCCACTATGTTCTCGGATATGAAGAAATTCACAACATCATGCCACAAGTGCCAACTGTTTGAAGGCAAAAGACAGTTGCTGCCACTCCTTTGAGGCCCATTGCAACAGAGAGACCTTTTCAACAATGGGGCTTGGATTTCATTGGAGAAATTCACCCCTCATCTTCAGGGCAACACAGATGGATTCTAACAGCAACAGACTACTTCACCAAGTGGATTGAAGCTGCCCCATGCAGACAAGCAAATGATTCAGTAATCATTCAATTTTTGGAGAACAATATACTGGCTAGATTTGGCTGCCCAGACAAGATAATAACAGACAATGCTGCTGCCTTCAGATCCAAGAAGATGGTCAATTTTTGCCATAAATTTCACATTACTTTGGGCCATTCTACAGCTTACTATCCTCAAGGAAATGGTCTTGCTGAATCATCAAACAAAAGCCTGATAAACATCATAAAGAAAGTGCTGGAAGAGAACAAAAAGAACTGGCATAAGAAACTAGTAAATGCTTTATGGGCAGACAGATTAACCACCAAAAGATCAATTGGGACCAGCCCATATGAGTTAGTCTATGGATTAGAGGCCAGATTTCCTTCATCACTAGGAGTGCCAGTTATGAAACTTCTACAAGAAAGCCAAGCAGAGCCAAATGACATGCAAAGAAGGATTAACCAGATAATTTGTCTACAGCAGACTAGAGAACAAGTTTTCAGCAGAGTGCAGATACTACAAGAGAAACTGAAAAAGGCCTTTGACAGAAGAACTAAAGCTGAAGATTTCAATGTAGGGGACAAAGTTTTAAAGTGGGATGCAAGAAGAGAAGAGAAAGGAAAACATGGGAAGTTTGATTCTTTATGGAAAGGACCATTTGCTGTCCAAGCAGTACAAGGTAATAACACCTACTTCCTAAAAAGCTTGACTGTAACTGAACTGGATGAAGGTCCTGTCAATGGCAGGATGCTGAAGCACTATTTTGACTGTTCACTATGATAGAAATTCAGAGGTTCATTGTATATATGCAATTGTACATATTCTTTTTGATTTAAATTATATAAAGAGGTTTTCCCAAATGCTGCACCTAGCAGCAACAGGCAGATAGAATCAGAGGTTCTCCAAGAAAGAAACACACTATTTTGACAGATTATATGCAGCAGATTTTAAAGACAAAGATGGGCAGTCAAGCAACAAGGCAATCTGACCTGCTGTTCTTGGTCTTTCAAAAGAAAAACCATCCCCATGTGGAGCCACTGTTGGATACCTATAGTAATAGGTTTCATATTTCATGATTGGCAAGAGAAAAGCCAAATATGCTCTGCTTTGGTATCCCAAAGATCCCATATTTCCTAGAAAGCAAGAGCTGGGTAAAGTGTTTCAAGTATTGAGGACCTTATTTCAATTTTTGTGGATGATTCAACAGTTTAATCTGGATCATGCCATGTTTCAATTTTGAGTTGTAGAATAGAGAAAGAGGTCTGTCCAAACAGCTTAATCTTGGCAGACAAGTAGTTCAGGTAGAGAAGCAAAGGTTCCCAAAAGTTTAATCTGGGACCTTGGAAGACATAAGGGTAGAAGTAGATAGAGAAAAAGAGGAAAAAGCCAAAGAAAAGAAAAGGCAATTGAGGGTTGCAAGTTCAAGTGCCCCTCCAAGAAGAAACAAAAAATGCTAGGCAAAATAGTTGGGTAGGCAGTTGTGGTTGCAGAAAGAATAAGATCACCATTACACAAGTATCAATAGGTCTCTTGCCAAGGCAATTAATCTATCAGCAAGCAAAGTGGTGAAGTCCATGAAATTACAGCAAAGAGCATCACTAACTTCCTCTCTTTCCCTCTCTACTCCATCACTAACACCCCCTTTCTAAATTCCCCTCCTTCATTCATATTAACTCCTAATTCTACTATATAACCTCCCTTATCTTACCCCACCCCTAATATTATTAACACTAAGGTGTATAAAACCCCAAATCTTATGTATATTCCCTCCCCTAGGCATAATAGCCGTGTATTTTTCAAAAGGGGCCAAATGGCATCTGGCCACTTTGGTGAACCTATTCCACCCTTTTTCCCCTTTGCTGCAAGTCAATTTGCCTTCAAATCACCTCTGCATTGCTAAAACCCACTTTCCAAACCCATTTTGCCTATAAAACCTTTGCAAAGGTCAAATGCCCGCCTCTGGCACGTTTCCCAATCCTACCGCATTGTGGTTCAATCAAAACATTTGCAAAAACCCACATAAAACCCACAAATTTTAATTTTTCCGCCCGCAATATCAATGGCGCTTGTTTCCCCTCCGCCAGCCGTCGGATCAAGCCCATCAGATCCGACGGCCTACAGCAATATCGGAGCGCCTCCCGTGGCCGCACGTTAACTTCCGGGGAAGTGACGTTGCGCCTCGTCACGCCTCCTCCACGCGTCGGGCGCTAAACCATCTCGGAGCCCGCTCTGACATCCTCCGCGCCGTACCTTAACCGCCCCGGGAAACCGCAACGGTTAAGGCCTTAACCGTGACCGCCGCACGTTAACCGCCACCTACCCGCCGCTAATTCGCCGCCACGTTTGCCTGCCCGTACCCGCTTATGTTATTGGCCCACCTCACTGCTGACTGGACTGCCACCTCGCCGAACCTTTGACCAGTCGCCCACTGCCACGTCGCCCGATGACGTCAGCTGACGTCACCTCACCATGACCCACCAATGACGTCATGCTGACGTCAGCAGAAAAAAGCGCCAAATGGTAAAATGACCCATATTTACCAATTTTTCCCGTGTTTTTACCATTTTCACTGTGTTTTTTACTGAGCGCTCTGCTTGACCGTTTGAACTCGAATTTTCGCCAACCAGCCGATTAGCCCGGGCGACCTCCTCAAAAAAGCACCTGTGCACCTGTGTTTCAACCTCTGCTCGTCGAATTACAGGTATTTAGACCATTTCGCCCTCCATACGACCTTCATTAAGCTCAAAATTTCTCACAGGGATAATAGAACCATAAAAACTATATTTACACCGTTCATTCCCCTTCATTCCTCCAGCATTGTCATTGTGAGGGCCAAGAAACACTGGCAGAGCTCTAGAAACCTGCAATTCCCATTAAACCTCTGTAATTCTGCGTTTTCCCGGCAGAATTGCTAATAGACATAATTCACCCGGTTATAGAGTTCAATTACACCGCAGAGAGGTTCTATCACTAGACTCCAGTAGTATTTCAATTGCTACTGAGAGAATTCCCCTTGAATACTCAAAACCTCAACTGTTTCCACAGAAGACTGTCTCCAGACTGTGTTTTCACCATTCCACCTGTCTATTTGCAATTCTGGTAACTTGAACAGCTATGGAGACCCCTATTGCACTGAACATTAAGCCCATCAATGCACCTCACCAAGAACTAGCATGGAAAGCCCTGGGGGACATGGACTACCAAATGCTGGATTGGTTTCCCATGGGAACCAAGTATAATGTGTTAATGCTGAATGAACTAAGAGCCCAGCACCTCAGTGGAGCAGATATCTTGGGGATTTGGGAGTCAAATTTGCCCATATACAACCTTCCCCAAGTCAATCCAATGCCAGAGCTCATTTACAGCTGCCAGGAATGCTATGACCCCAGCCAAAGGGCAGTCATAAGCCCCACAGGCCTAGTCCTGTTCCACATCACCCCAGAGAGCATAAACCAGATGCTGCACTTCAGTACAGCCAAGAAATTGACCCCTCTTTCCATGCAGAATCTGATTAACACAGGGATCAAGCTGTCCAGTGACCAGATTATCAAAATTAACCAACTGTTTGTCACACCAAGCTCAGAAACAGTCAGAACCCCTCCTATTGGGTACCGTTATCTGAATGAGTTGGGCAGAATGCTGGTGGATCTGATTAGCTATGTCCTAGGGTTCAGGGGGCTGGAAGATGTAGATGAAAGTCTAATGGCAATGCTGTCCATGTTTGCCCCTGGTAAGCCTCCAGCTGTGCAGTATGACTATGCAACCTACATAGCAGAGAAAATCCATGATCAGTTCATGAATCTGAAGAGGGAGAGACTGTTCAGGTACTCCTCATATATCTATCATTTATTCCTTTTCTATCAGCCAGCTACCTTCTCTGTTCCTTTGAGGCCACTCAATGCCCAAGGAAGCCCAAGATCAGTTGTTTTCTGGACCTCTGTGTTTCATTTTACCTCAGTATCACCCTATACATACTGTGAGTTCATTGATTTATTTGTTCATCCAGCCCTAACAGTTCTGCAAGGCTCTCCTCCTCCTAGATTAACCGATGAAATGAGGAGGATTCTACATCTGAACAAATCCTACAATATTGGCAACTGGTACTTCTACCAGAACCACACAGTCATTAGGATATATGGCTATGAAATGAACCCATTTAGGTTGCCAAGGTATGTCCCCATGAGGCTTTTTGCCTTGGAGTATTTCAGGCAGTTTGGGAACTCAGATTACCTTCATTTTCAGAGTAGGAACAAGAAGTCACAACTGAAGGTAAGAAGCCAGCTAGGTTCCTTCCTGTATAACAAGAAAGAGGAAGGATGGAAAGAGGCACACAGCATGCTGGAAGGCCTCAGATTGCAGACCAGTTTTGAGTGGATTCCTTATGACCCCAATCATACTATCTCCCTCAGGAGAATTAGATACAGACTGGGCAACTATGCACATAAAAGACAACCTGAAATAGAAAAGTATGCCAATGCACTAGATTGGGAAGAGGGTACACTAATAGAACAACTCACTGAGGTAGAATTGCTTGAGAAAGAAGCCAGGAATGTACAAAAGGAAACTGACTTGGAAACTTGTGGACAGGTGCCCCTCTCCTACAGAAGGCAAATCGGAACAGCTGCTAGATCTTCAGCAGCACAGCAGCAAACCACTGAGAAGACATCCCAGGCAGCAGGCAAAGACAAAGGTAAACAGGTGGAACAGCCACCTGTATTGACAGAGGAACAAGTTGACACCTTGCTACAACAGCAAGAAGAAATGGAACAGCAAGAACTGGGACAGCAACAAGAAAAAGCACAGTCCAGTGAACAGCAGCCCTTGCAGCAGGAAAAGGGGACAGATTTACCCAGTAACACTGAACAGCAGCCTCAAACAGAGGTGCCTCCCAGGACAGACACCAATGTAGACACCTCAGTCCTCCAAACACCACAGAAGGAGGATGTGACTAGGAAAAGGGAGAGAGAGACCCCCCACACCTCATCCTTCATCAGAGGAGAGAAGAGACAAAGACTGAATGACTCCCAAGAGGAGGACATAGCAGTAAGGCAAGCCATGGGCATGGGCCCACCCAGTGGAGAACTTTCGGCCAGCTCATCTCAGCGAGGACATGACATGACTATGGGAGGAGAGGTCAGCTCCTCCGGTCAAACTAGAAAAGGGCAGTCAAGTATAAAACAGCAATTCATTGACATAAAAAGGAGGAGTGACCCAATAAAAGTGCAGCTATATGATCACTTGTTGAACCTAGCTCCTAGCAACCAGCAGAGACTCATGTCTGCTTTCGATGTGAGCGAAGGCAAAATGATAATGAGCCACTTCATGCCTACAGCTTTGCAGCCTCAGTCCACCTCAGACTATCTAAGAACCAACATGGAGGTTCTTGCCAAAGACATACACCCCATGGACAAGATTGAACTACATAAGCAGACTGGTGAAATGGTGTATGCCTCCCTGGCAGATGAGACATTGGAGAATTATAAATTAAAGAGCAGCCTGGACAACACAGCTTCTCAGCTGGAGTTAGAAAGAGCTTCATCACAAGCCAAGGACAATAGGATCAAGTCCTTGGAAGAGGTAATTATAGAGATAGGGCATGATCCTAAAGATGTCAAAGGCATCCAAGAGCTCCTGAAGATAAGGGATGCAGATATGGCAGCCCTAAGAAAGAAAATCAAACTCCCGGCCACCATCCATCCACAAACAGATGAAGTTGCCCAGCAAAGGCAAGAAAAGGATGCTACAGATCTGCTGGTATCCCTATACAAAGAGCTGGTTAGGACTCAAGACCAGCTGGGACAAACTGAAGCTGCAAAGGCAGCACTACAGGAAACACTGAAGCAAAGAGAAGAGGGCCAACCCTCCCAGCCTCCTCCTGTGATAATAAATCTTGAGGAAATCCCTCCAAAGACTACTCCTCCTCCTCAGCAAACAGAAGCTACAGCACCAACTACAGCACCATCCACAGCAGCAACAACTACAACATCAGAACAGGCTGCTAGCTTAGACATGCAAAAGCTGCAAGCTGAGATCCAAGCCATGGAATCTCAAATCAAAGAGCTGGATGAGCTTAAGAAAACCTTGACTAAGGTAAATGAAAGGTTTGACAAGAGCAAACAGAATGAGGCAGCCAAGGACAGAGAGGTAAAAGCTCTTAAGAGAAGAATTGTTGAACTAGAGAAGGAGCTTGCACTAGAAAAGGTGACAGCTGAAATGAAAGCAGTGCTATGGAGCAACATTGGAAGGTCCATTGCCAAACAGTGGCAATATATTGAGACCATGGATGAGCAAATGGTGCTCATCACTAAAGCAAACAAAGAAATACAGAGAGCCAGGGCGAGCCTTGGACACATGCCAGAAGCTGCTACTAGGATAATCAATACTCTGAACTATAAGACTAGCTCTCAATTAGCTGTCATGGGAATCACCAACAGGACAGAAACAATTGCTGTAGCCAAAAGAGTCATTACATTGAGGAACTTGGTTGGAACACTGGAGAGGAGGACACAGGATATGCAAACTGAAATCAACAGATTCCTGGAGAAATTCGTGGCACTACAGAACAGAGGCCTCCCCAGCACTTTAAGCAGTGTAGGAAGACTGCTCACCCTAGAGAATTACAATAAGAGAATTGATGCCCAGGCAGTAGCAGAGATTGCACAACCGCCCAGCACTTCAGCAGAACCAGGGCCAGCCACCGGGCAGAGTATGTATGACAGAGTGGAGAACCTGTTTTTCCTCATGAATGAAGTTGACCATCTGTTTGATACACCACCTAACTTCTTCAAATTCACAGAAGCAGATGAAACTCTAGGGGCAATCTTAGCACACCAACTGCCCACACAGGATGCCTGGAGAAATTTGACACAGACAGTTTTGTCAGGCCAGAATCAGTAACGCCATTTCTACAGGCAAATAAGCATACATGCGCAGGCACAATTTTGAAGAAAGAGATCTACAGGGAAGAGGCAGAAGCTGAGCCAACTCAGCAGGACCATTAACTCGCCACAAGCAGCAGTCACAATCACAGGTGACAAGTCCAGGATACAGCGTACAAAGCCTTAAAGACAGATCTTCCAGCATTTATTCAGAATATCTCGACCGACTTAGCTGTTCCCAAAGGCTAAAATATCTTCTGACAGAGCATTAAAATGCCTGTACTCTGTAATCAATGCTGCATTAAATTTTGATCTTAATATCTTAAGTAGTTGGTAAGAATGTAAAATCTGAGATAACTCAGAACTCAGATATTTTGTAAATCACCGCAAGTATATATTGACCCTTCACAGCAGTTGAAGGGGTTGTTGTTATTTTCTTTTGAAAAGCTCTAGCTCGTTGTAATATTTTCAGAGAATTAATACAAAGGAAGAATGGAATTTCCAAGGCTTGGTGTTCTTTGATGTATTGTGGTGAAAGATGAATGTTACAGGATTCCAGGGTGTTGCATAAAACAGCAAGTATTCTCAAATCTCTTTGTTATGTGTTTTTGAGTCTTTTGTTCTCTTTTGTTGTTCAAATGTTTTTACACTTGATAGCAAGGTGAAAGGATAGTCCCAGGATTTAACAATGTTTACCCTGGACTCAAACTGAGCTATTATACATGTTTTCCTCAGATACAGTGACAGAATTGTAATTCTTAATTGCTGCATTTCAAAACTGTGTCTTTTACTGTGACAGTCATTCTCAGGGATTCAATTTTGCCCCTAAGACCTCTGTTTTCTCCTCTTAAAGCTGTCTGTTGGGAACATATAGATAACAAGTGAAAATTCTTAAATGCTTTCACTGTTTGTATTACCTGTTTCCAGTAATTTAATCAAAAAACCTGTTCTATTAAGCACTCAAATGGCCCTGTAAGTTCCATCTTTCATCTCAAAGTTTCAAACACATATAGCCACAGACTCCATTGCCCAATGGTACTCAATCTCTCAGAAAACTACTTCACTAGAACCTAAAAGGAGTTTCATCAACCAAAACATAAGCAAAAAACCAGTACATAATAGCTAGCCTAAAACCCTATCACAAACAGTTACAAATCATAAAGAGAGAGCCCTCTCTGATCACAGTTTGGCTAGAAACAGTGATCCGAAGATTGGTTAGTGGTTACCCCGGCCGTATTCCCTTGGGAGTCATAGGGAACAACCTGGGTGTTAACAGTATGGAACAACCTGTGTATACGCTGTTTGCCTTCACTGAACCAGTGTATATACGTGCCTTCACTTCACTGAACCTGCATACAAATCTATAAAGGATAATTCGCTCTTTCAGATATTCTAATTAACCCAGATTATCAGTTTTATAGATCAAGCAAGCGCCACATATAACAGATCAAAATCATACAAAGATACTATCATTCAAGCTTAAAGATTATGATCCATCAATAGAACTTATCCTTCTCTTTGCGCTAAGGCTGCTCCTTCATTCAGATCCAGATCTGCACCATAACCCAATTACCAGTATTACAGATCTAGCACTTTATCAGATATTCAACAATAATTCCGATGATCCTTTGCCAAATGATCTCCTTCCTCTTTTATAGTCTTAGGCCTTCCACAATACCACAGTCCAAAACCATAATAAACCAATACCACGGACCCAATACGTGGGATCAACACGTCTGACGAGGTACCATGGTCCAAAACCATAGGTTAAAATACCATGGACTAACTACACACGCACCTTTGAAACGTCTAACCCGCATGTATACACGTCTTCGTCTAGATGAACCTGCATATATGTCTTTTCCTTCATTTTGAAAGCCTGAACTAAGATCTTTTACCAAAGAGAGTTGCCATCAAGGACAACACCTATGCCATAGCTCCAAACCCGTGCCATAATGCCAACAGCACTAGTCCGTACAAATACATTTCTTATTGATTGGTATATGTTGGTTGCTTCTTGGGTCAATGAACAATGACAACAAATGTTTCTTAGTAAAGCTCATGTCTCCAATTTGGTATTTATTTACACCAGTTATATAATATTGATACATCCTAGCCTTGTAATCAAAAATATTATTTAATAGGCCTTAGACATTAGAATGGATGATATAGTTGAATTAAGTTAACTATAAGAGATCATTATGAGGGATATCTAGTGTTTTTGAGATCTCATATGAGTTCCCTCAAAGTTTCCAAGGATGCATCAATTTCAGCATTGGGATTTCTTTATTTTAGGTTGGGGTTTGGTTTTACTAAGTTACATTTTTATGACAGTGGATTTAGGTTCTCACCAGACTCCATGGTGATTAGGCCTCATGTAATTCAATACGTTTCTTGTGTTTAGGGTATCATTTAGGTTTTTTCTTTCAATTTTCAACCAAATTTATAAAAAAATAAAAAATAAAAAAAATTCAAAGAGATTCCATTAAATGTTAACCTACAATCCTAACAAGATATAATTCATTTACATGCCACTCAATGTAGACCAAAGGATGAAATATTTCACTTAATGAAAACTAAAACTGAATCATGCAATCCAAAATAGTATAAAAAAATTGGTCGTGGAGCATAAAATGTGCCACATGAGGAATGTGTGCAAATTACTAAGAATGCATGGATTCTTTTGGTCCATGTTGACCTAGCATGATATTTAGCATCCTGGTTGAAATTTTGAAGCTTGTTGAGCCTTGATTCCCAATAATGCATGTGTTCTCCTAGGAATGTGCATGCTTTCCTATGGGTGCACAAGGTACACGAGGTTCTACATAAGTAGTTTACACAGGGTTTTTTCCTTGTGTTTAAATTAAAAAATCAATTCACAAATGATTAAATTTTAAAATTAAATATATCAATTGAACAAAGATATAATCATTGTAAACTAAACATAATTTAATGTAATCAGGTAATGATATGTAAAATTGTAAATGAATAGATTTTTTTATATATATACAATAGGGGAGTGTTGAGGGAGGAATTTACTGGGAGACGAAGTTCGAGCTAGGGTTACAGGTTCAAAAATTTGTTCTCCATGGAGGGACGAACAGGAGGGAGCTCCACTCCCTCCTACAAACAAGTAGTAACCAGCAGAGGTAAAAAATCAATAGAAGAAACTAGAGGTCCTTCAGATGCAAGGAAAAGAAATAGAGAAGAGGAGCAGGATGGTTCTAAAACGAGGGAGAACAATAACACTACAAAAAGAAAGGAAGAGGACAAGGAACAAGGGACAAAAGACAAAGCAGAAAAGGGACCATGAAAGCCCAAAACGACAATCACGCCCAGAGTAGTTTTGTCTAATCTAGCTCTGCAGGCGCATAGGGAACACATGCAGACTTATACAATCATTTGTAAATTCATGGGCTTATGGCCCACTGAAAAAGCTTTACAAATGTGGATTAAATACCACTGGAAACCAAAAGGAAGCATAGAACTACATCTGGGGTCAAAGGGATTCTTTACAGTTGTTTTTTCTAATATTGAGGATAAGGACAGAGTGTTTGAAGGAGGGCCCTACTTCTATGCAGCAGAAGGCCTGTACATGCGACCATGGGTTATGAATTTTGTTCCAAAATGAGAGACTTTTACCTTATTACCAGTGTGGGTCAGACTCTACTCTCTACCTTTGGATTACTGGCAGCTGGAATCCCTATCTTCTATAGGAAACAAGCTAGGGTGTTTTGTTAAAGCCTCTGAGGCAACAAGAAGAGGCAAATACACATCCTTTGCAAGAATATGTGTGGAAATGGATCTTTCTGGAGCTTTGCTGGATGAGGTAATCTTGGAAGTGTATGATGAAGAATGGGTGCAAATAGTGGATTATGAGCATATCCCATTCAGATGTCGTAAATTCCATGAGCATGGGCACCTATTCAAAGAATGCCCTCTCAGTAAAATAGAAAACAAGGGAAAAGCAAACACCATGAAAGATTCCAAAAGCTTTCAAAAGGTGATCTAGAAAGGAAAGGGAAGCAAAAAGGGATCAAAGCAACTTCAATCAGAAAAGTAACGAGCCAGTCAAAACAGGTTTCAAGCCCTAGAAGAGGAGGATGTGATAACGGAAGTAGATCAGGGCAAGGGAGACAGACCAATGGAGGAGGGGAATGCAGTACATGATGAGCAAACCCAAAATAGAAATAAGCAAAAAGGGGAAATAATAAGTGACACGTAACTGGAGCTAGACTAAGAAATGACCTAGAGTGAGATGGAAAGGAGGACAACAAACTACAGGAGATTCTTGAAAAAGAAAACCTAGATCTAGAAGGATTCCTGCAACAAGGAACCAGGGAGGGAGTGGATTCGTTGCCTCCAGAAGACTTCCATAGAGTTGAACAACTGTTTTTATGGAAAACGCAGACCAAAGGGCTGGAAAAGTAGGGGAAAAATGTTAGACAGGGTAGTGAAGGGGTGAAAGCCATGAAGACCACATTAGGATTAGCACCCAGAATCCCACGAAAGAAACGAGGCCAGAAAAAGCAAAATGAATTGTTGATGGAATGTGGAAAGCTAATGATAGACTTGGGTGAGATGAAAGATCTATCCAGTTACTCCTTTACAAATCTTTAATAATGAAGTTCACTTCTTGGAATATAAGAGGACTAAGCAGTAGAAGAAAACAAAGATTACTTAGCATTAGAATGAAACAAGTAGCTTCAGATGTGATATTCATCCAAGAAACAAAATGTTCCATGCAAAAAATAAGAGAGATTCACAATAAATGGCTCAAAAAATTTGAGTTCTGGAGGTCAAAGCAGAGAATACAGCAGGAGGAATTCTCACTCTTTGGAACCCCCACAAAATTGATGTCATAGATGCATAGGCATCTAGAAACTATCTTTTAGTGGTCTTTCAACCTGTGGGAGAGAAAGAAGTATATCTTGTCACGAATGTGTACGACCCCCAAAGATTGGATGGAAAACTCAAGCTTCTAGAATCCTTGCAAGATATTAGAGAAAGACATGCAATAATCCCTTAGATCTTAGGGGGTGATTTCAACATGATTAAATCATTGTCGGAGAAAAAAGGGGGTACCATAATTTTGAACAAGGACTCTTGTACATTTCAATCCTTCATAGACAACATGAAGCTAGTGGATATTGTAATGAACAATGGTGCCTATACTTGGAACAATAAAAGAGGAGGAGCTTCTTAGGTGGCATCCAAATTAGACAGATTCATAATCTCAGAAGAGCTAATGATCCAGAATAAGGATATATTTGCAAGATTTCTCCCCTTTGGAGGCTCTGATCATTGGCCGGTGCATCTGGAAATTCAGGGCGTTGGTACTCCCAGGAATCGACCTTTCAAATTTGAAAACATCTGGCTCTCCCACTGAGATTTTTGCAACAACATCGCCATCTGGTGGGCTGAAGATCTGAATATTCAGGGCACAAGAATGTACCTTCTTCAAAAAAGACTCAAACATATCAAACTCCAGCTCAAGGAGTGGAACAAGCTGGAATTTGGTAATATTTTTGAAGCTAAAAAAACGGTGGAAGGAAAAATGCAGGAGCTCAACCAAACCCTCATCTTGGAGGGCTTTGATAAAGATAGAAATGATCAGGCAACTCTATATTATCGAGAATGGGAGAGCTTATGTGAACAAGAGGAAATTTTCTAGTGGCAAAAATCTAGAGTTCAATGGCTAAAAGAAGGAGAACGTAATACTGAATTCTTCCACAGATCCACTATGGAAAACAGAGCTCACAATAGAATTTCTGCAATTAAGGACAAGGAAGGCAACCTGCTCAACTCTCATGAAGAAATAGAAGAAGTGCTCGTCCAACACTTTCGGTGTATTGCACAAGAAACTGGCTTAGATAGAGATCAACACATCAGGATTATTTCGAGACATATACCTAAGCTAGTTTCCAGAGAGGAAAACTTCAACCTCAATAGACCAGTTTCCGAAGAGGAGGTCACTGAGGTCCTTAAAGAAATGCAAAGTGGTAAAGCACTAGGCCCGAATGGATTTAATGTGGATTTCTTTAAAGCTTGTTGGGACACAGTAAAGCAGGACATTCTAGAAGTAGTGGAAGATTCTAGGAGGGACAAAACTATTTTGAAGGCTCTTAATACCACTTTCATATCTCTCATCCCTAAACATGATTTGGCTCAAGCTCCTGATAGTTTTATACCCATTGATTTATGCAATGTGGTCTAGAATATTATTTCTAAGGTTGTGGCCAATAGACTCAAACCCCTCCTTCCCACCCTGGTGTCGATGGAATAGTCTAGATATGTGGAAGGAAGACAAATCCTTGATAACATCATTCAAGCTCATGAGGTGGTTCACTCATTGACAGTCAACAGGAAAGCAGGAATGATCATGCAATTAGACATAGCAAAAGCTTATGATAAGATGAATTGGTACTATATCAGAAAAGTTCTAACAGCTTTTGGGTTTGATCATAACTAGATCAGATGGGTAATGGCCCTAGTTACTTCTACCAGTTTTTCTATCCTTGTCAATGGTTCTCCCTCGGAGACTTTTACTCCTTCCAGAGGCCTCCGGCAGGGAGATCCACTCTCTCCCTTTCTCTTCATACTCATGATGGAAGGATTGGGTCGAGCAATCAAGCATGCTAAATTAGTTGGTGAGGTCAAGGGTATCCAACTTTCTGAAGATGGCCAGGCCTTAACTCATCAGCAATTTGTTGATGATACCATGCTGCAGGGCATCCCCACGGTCAAAGAAGCTCTAGCTTATAGGAAAATCCTGAGAGACTTTGCTATGGCTTCAGGTATGGAAGTTAATCTCTCCAAATCTAAGATTTTTTTCTTTAATACTCACATTGCTATTCAAAGAAATATTTCCAGAATTTTGGGCTTTCAAAGGGAGTCCCTCCCTTCAAAATATTTGGGTGTTCCTCTCACAGCCAAGCCTTTACATAAGAGTATATGGGAGCCACTGATTAATAAAATGCAAGACAAAATCAGAAAATGGACTATCAGATCATTAAATTTGGCTGGTAGGCTAGTGTTAACCAAGACGGTCTTACAATCAATCCCAGTCTTCATGCTATCTACTCTCCCAGCTCCAAAAGGAGTCCTGCAGCAATTCAGAACCATTTAAAGAGATTTTCTTTGGGGCAAGGGGGAAGATCGTAAGAAATGGGCCTTGGTAGCATGGGAAAAAATTTGCAAACCTAAAATCTACAGTGGGCTTGGATTGGATGATCCTGAGATTCTTAGCAAGGTTTTAGGAGCTAAATTATGGTGGCGATGGGTTAAAAACCCAGAGGCTCAGTGGGCACAGATCTGGAAAGAAAAATATGCCAGCTCTTGGCTAAACAAAGATCTCATAAGAATGTTAGGACATAGAAAGGGCTCACACCTTTGGAATAAGGCATGGGATAACAGGGACTTAGTCCAAGGAAACAGCTTCTGGGAGATCAGAGATGGTAATCTAGCCCTTTTCTGGGAGGATAGATGGCAACAAGAACCCATCTTGTTCAAAGATGACTGGAGGGATCTCAAGGTGGAAACAGAAACCAGAGGGTTAACTAAAGTAAAAGACTTTTGGGATCAAACAAACAATAGCGGCAAATGGAGAACCTGGGGAAACTTGGAATTTAGGGAGGATAGCCCCCTAAAAACTAAAGCAGAGACTCTTCAAAAAAGGTTGGATCAAAGAAAGATCCTTAGGTCAGAGGGGCAAGATCAGCTGAGATGGGGCTACAAGAATGAGGGGGTCTTTAATCTTAAGGAAGCAAAACTCATTCTCCTTGACCTGAACACACAAGCCTCGGACAAGATTTGGCTGGAACTATGGAGACACCAAGGCTGGATGAAAATCAAACTTTTCATGTGGCTGGTTCAGCATAGGAAAATTCTAACCTGGGATAACATTCAGAAGAGGGGTATGCAGGGGCCTTCCAGATGTCAGCTCTATGAGGCTCAAGAGGAAACGATGGAACACCTTCTCAACAACTGCATTTTCACCTCCAGTTTGTGGGACTCTTTTGCCACCATTTTCCACCAGACTGACAGAGACAAAGGAAATATCATCAACACCCTCAACAACTGGAGAAAAAACTTTTCAAAGAACGAAGTTCTTGGCTCAGTTTGGACCATCTTTCCAAGTTTCATCATCTGGAATATCTGGAAAGAAAGGAATAATAGAGTCTTCAAGAATGAAAAAAGGCCACCCCAGCACATTTTTAAGCTGATCTTAAAACAACTCAAAGAAACAGTTGGCACCATTGTGCGAAATCTTCCTCAGAACCCTCCCTTTGCTGCTGATCTGAGAATTCTTTATGATTTAGGTTTGAAGGATCTTACTCCTCAGGGATTAGAAAGGAAATACTTCTCCTCGGTGTTTGATCAAGATTTTTGGCATCCTCCCCCCAAGGGCTTTTTGAAATTCAACTTTGATGGGGCCACAAAAGGAAACCCAGGCACCACTGGTTACGGAAGTGTTTTAAGGGACGAGCAAGGAAACGTCCTCTGTATCTTCCACGGTCATTTAGGAAAAGCAACCAATAACATGGCGGAACTGATGGCTATGGAACAATGTCTTGATCTCCTGAAACAGGAAAACCGACAAAATGTGATAGTTGAGGCTAATTTTGAGCTTAAAATCAACTCAGTCAAAAGGATCAGCTGGGGTGCCAAACCAAAAAAAGTTTCTAAAAATTGGAGACTAATTCAGGGCTTTCAATGGATTTGGATTCACCTCTAGAGTGTTCATACAATCAGTTTTACACATGTTCAAAGATCAGCGAATAAAATGGTTGATCTTCTAACCAATCAAGGGGTTACCAACATACAAAACAGGACTGTGTTGAACTGGCAAGAGCTGCCTCCGAGTAGGATAAAAATGATCTTTCATGAGCACGCAGAAGAAGATAAAGTCACGTTTCAAAGAAGATCCCAGGATACGGATCCCAGGTGAGTTGGACTTTCCATCTTGGAGACAATCGGCTAGCTCTGATTATGAGGAGTGGGACAATTTGGGCGGAGACTCTTCTTCCCTCAATTCAGGAAGAAAATTCACAACAGAGGACAACCACGGCGGCCGCAATACCATAAGCTTACCATCGGGGTTCGGAATACCGGGTGGGGGATGGTTTTCCGGTGATTGTGAGCCTCGCGGGCGGAATATGGTTTTTCCTATTTCAAAGCAAACACATCCAGAGCACAACATGTGGCGAGGGGGTCATTTCAAAAACTACCCTGCTCGTGAGCTATTGTTTGGCTACTTTGGTCGACGTGATATGATTGTCGGTCATTGGATCTCCCATAGCAGATTGACGGCTGGGAAAGAATGTGTTAGTTGGTGGATGAGCGGGGTAACAGTCACGCTTCATGTCATCGCGGATTAGTCCTCCACCGTTGGATTGTGTATGTTGGTTCAATGGTGTTGATCAATGGTTCGGGTTGCCTAGTTGGTGGCAAAGTCAGTGCCAACTCAAATTTTTCTATTGACTGCAGTTTGGTTCTGAGTTTTGGTTCCGCTTCTGATCTCCTTTTTGTTCAGTCCTATATAGCTTTTTTATTTTTTAGAAGCTGGGAGTTTAGCCAGCTTTCGGGTGGGCTTTCAGGTCCCTCTCTGGATCCACACCCCCTAGTGGATTGTTGTAATTTTTGTATATTATTAATGAAATAGAAGGTCCTACTCTTGCTTAGCAAAAAAAATTAAAAATTTGTAAATGAATCTACTATATTATGAAAGATAAATGAAATAAAAATATATTAAGCCACTCAAAATGATGGAAATGTGTTTCCTCATCATAGGGGACCCTTCCTTGTTGGGTCATGTGTTTATTTAAGAAAACATAGGGAAAATAAAATGAGTGTAACCACAATTTCACATAGGATCAAGAATTTCACATTGTAAGTACATGAATAGACAACTAGAAAAATTAAATCAACTACAATTGTTTCAATACATCCAGCTTTCTTCCATAGCTAGGATCACAATTATCTATAATATAAAAGACAAAAACTATCTTAAGAGTTTTAATGCTTAATTTCAATATCAAATAATTATTTTACAGATTGTGTGGGCATAAATGTCGATTTCATGATACGAGAGATTCATGACAAGAGCATGAGTCTCTCCTAAATATTTCATATCTTGATTTTGTTTTATATTTTAACAATCACACAGGGCAAGCAACTGCCACCAAAATTAAAATCTGCCACACTACTCTTTCCACTGCTTGAGGTTGTTGACCATGACATTTTCCTGAGCTTTGATGGTAATGTGGATGTCTTCTAGCTATGTCCATAGATGGAAAACCATCTCCTTAATTTTTTCCACCTCCTTTATTTTTCGGTTTTGTTGGACCATTTGTGGAGATATGATAACCTATGATTTGGTTATAGAAAGGGATATCAGCTGCAGAATATGTCAATTTCTGCAATCATAAAATTTTAAGATTTTTTTATAAAGACACATACAAAACTATAGAAATATGGACATTATTACCTTAAAATTCTTCATTTGTAACCATTGTAGCTCAACCATGGTATTCATGCACAAATGATAACACAAGTTTATGAAATGACAGTTATGATAGGCTGCTAAGAGTAAAGGTAGACAAAATTAAGGACAATAAGATGACAAAAACAACTTATTTTTGAACCTCAACATTCCCACACACTAAGGATTTTCCATGTCCTCATGCAGCAACAAAATTGAAAAAAATTACAGCTTCTTCCTTGCCACTATATGGTTTCAGTATCTTGAATGAGGATATCCAAGTTACTTCCATGCTCTCACTTCTTCCTCATAGATATTGATGATCTTAGCTGTCTCAAGAGTATGTTAGTATTTAAACTCTTAATTTTAGAATGAATATTCTAGTTTTCTTTCTTGAGTTTTAAATTCTTCTTATACCAATGTTGTATCATCTTTAACATCTTTTGATTATGTGTCTTTAGGAATTCATTTTCATTCTTGATGTGTCTCTCTAAGAACCCAAATTATTTGATTTCTTTACTTAACTTCTGAACTATATCCTTTTCCTTAAAATCATCAAATGGTAGACAATATATAGGATATGCCATTGAACTATGAGTATGACATGTTGGTGGACTAAAAAAAAGGGAATAACTAGAAGACTATTGTACATGTTCTTACTGGGCTTCCTTTTCAAGAACAAATTAATTCATACACATTTTGTTTAGAAATACCAAATCCTAGATTGATATGCCTCTATTGTGGTAATGTCATAGATGTCAAACGTGTAGAAATATCAATTTCTATACTAGTATCCATTTGTTTTTTAAGTGTTGTAGATTGCACTGGAGTAGAAACCCTTAGTTACTTATTTTCTTTCCTTGATAAATTATTTAATTATTCATCAAAAGTTTCTACATGATTAAATTTTTCCACATTTTCTTTCCTTGCCAATTTTTTGGTCATACTTCGAGTAACTCTTTGAGGTATACCATTAGACATAAAGTTTGATTTCTTTGAAATTTTATTTTATTAAGCGTTTCCTTTTACTACTTCATTGATTATGACTCCCTCTATGGCTAAACAGTTCTTTGGTTCTAGTGCATGAGTCTTCTTATTTTCATTTTACTTTACCCGCTTCTTTGATGATTCCTTCTTCTGCGTTTTTCCTTGGATTCTTTTGGATTCAAACTTGAAACCCTCCCTTCAACTATCCCCTTCACCTAAAAACGTTCAAATTCAAAAAAGAAATCATGCTCAAGGTTTTCTTGAAGTTCACCCATAGGTTTGATCATTCGTTCTTCTGTTGACTCTACTAACGAGATCAAGGTTTTCAGTCTTGGACTATGAAACCATAACCTTGTTGCATTTTTTTTATGGCCTGGAACACTTTTTTCTTACAAAGCCTTACAATCGTCTTTGAAATGATTTCTAAGAAGAAAATTATCCCAATTGTCCCCTTTCTGATGTAATTCTTCTTCAATTAAAATTTTAACAAGTCCAAAATGATAGAGACTCATTTCTGTGTTTTTACAAAAATTTTGAACTTTAGAGGCCATCTTTTTAAGACTATTAAGGACATCATGAGCTAAAGTATCCCATGACTTTTCTGAAAATTCATCAAGAGATGAATATGATGAAGCATTATCAGACCATACCTACCTTCACAAGTGATGAATTTCTAAACAACAATGAGTACATCCCTCCATTTCCCTTTAAATGTCGAGATTAGTATGCCTTTTTTCCAATTTGTTGTTGTCATCTCAGGGTTTATCATAAAATTCCTCCAAGTATCCCCTTAATATTCTACTTTGTAAACCAATTTTATCTAGTGTTAGGTAACCCAATGGATTTATCTAAAAAAAACTCTATTATCTTCAATTGGATGTCTCTAATGTCTTCTTCCAATACATCAAAGGCTTTATAAAATTCCTTTGTTACCTCGACATCATACCTTTGGAACTTTTCTAACAATTTTAACCAACCTACCTTTTAGAACCTCTCCTTTCACTTTGGATAAGCTTCTAAGAAATGGGGCCCTATAGGCTTAAATATTAGCACAAGCGTCATTCTTGATGTTCAAGAAATATTAGTTCTCGATTTTTCTCTAATGTCACTATTAGCACAACGATGTAATGTGAGGTATGGGATAAACGATAGGTGGAATGAATGTGATGGAAAGGTGGTAGAGGGATAAATGAGTTTATTTTCAATGTCCTTCACAAAAGTAATGATGGAAAATCTAGTCTATCTTATGTAATTATAAAAAAGTTTAACTGCTTAATGAGGCTGTCAATGCAATTTTCAATCAGCTTAAACAATGACGCAATACAGTGGATATGGGTGGAAGAATTTTATCATTAAAGGACTCTTGATATTAGGTTAAAATAAAATATTTTCATACATTCTAAACTTTATAGCCTCTTAAATAAAAGCAATTCAAATGTTACCTGATATTACTTTGACCAATTTGGATTGGTTTATCATACTTTTAAAAAATTGCTCGATGTCGTTGGATAGCATTAATACCTTAATGCTGGAGATTTTAATATTACTGCATGGACTTGATACGTTGATTCTTGATAATCCTTATAGCTGAATAATTTGATGAAAATAAATTTGTAGAGATGCGCACAACTATGAAAAGTCTATAATCTGATAGAAATTTGATGTGAACTAAAATTTCTATGACTCTCACTAAAATTATCTATGAATTATTGAGATATCATTATGTATGTGTTGCTACCATCTACTGATGTTTCATGGCTTCTGAGTGGATACTGAAAATAAAATTTTGCATGTGGGATATATAACGTATTTTGAATTTTTCAAACTTTGTCAGAAATAAAATGGGAATTCTATCTCACAGAAATTGGCTTTTAGTTAGAATTCATGTATAGTTATGTTCTCATATTGGTTTTCATAACTATACTTTATTATTATTTTGGGCTTTAATTTTTTTTAACAGGTATGAAATTAGGTTGAGTCGAAAGGTGTAGAAGAATTCTCCCCTTTTACTAACTCTATAACTAAATGTTGAAGCAAATTTTGAATAAATTCTTCTTTTGTTAGGGGCTTATTATATAGTTTTAATCTATGTATATTAACAAGAAGTGAAACACCTTCCTCATTAATATTTTTTATTTGAGCTAATCCAATGTCATAGAATGTCTCTAATCATATGGATCTAACCAATGTTTTTGATATTTCCTTTAAAATCTTTAAATATAGAACCAAATACGAGGGCCTAATAACCTAGTTTAAATTTATTCATCTTGATAAACTTGTCATTCCATTTGGACCTTTGTTCAAATTTCATCTAGCTCATTAAGTTGTGCTAGCATTTGTTTTTTTTGCATCTAAAAGATATAGTCTCGACCGTGTTGTTTTTATATATGTATTTATTTCAAAATATATGGGAAGAAAAAAATTATTTCTATATACAAGCTAATATGATGTATGACGAGTAGTGTTCCTCCATGTAGTTTGATATGCCTAAAATTCTTCTGAAAGCTTGTCTACCTAGTCTTTTCAACACAATCGAATTGTCTTGGTTTGAATGGCTTCAAGGACATAATTTGTTTATTCCACTTTCCCATTGGCTTGAGGATGATATGGAGAGGACTTCCAATGCTTGATATTTTAATACTCCGCAATTTCTTGGACAAGCTTGGGTGTAAATTGTGCACCTTGATCTGTAACAATCTCTCTATGGACACCAAATCAAGTAAATATATCCTAAAAATAAAATTTACAGCAACACTTTCAATGGCATAAATTAAATGTTTAAATTCTACCCATTTTGTTACGTAATTAGTATAAATAAAAATATACCTTTTCTTCCTAGATACTAGAGCAGTTAGCCCTAAAAATTCTAGATCCCATTTTTTTAATAGTTGTATAATTACTTGAGGTTGCAAGGGCATTTCATCAGCTTGAGTTTCCTTTCTGATTCTTTGATAGCTATCACATCTTTTAACATATTATTTGGTGTCTTTAAAAGGGTAGGCCAATAGTTTCCTGAATGAAGGAATTTATATGAAGTTCTTTAGTCGACAAAATTTCCTTCGCATGGTTCATCATTATATACTTTTAATATATTCATTACCTCATCTTCTCTTACACACCTTCTGATGATTAAATCTAGCCATGTTTGAAACAATTCTTCAATTATCCAGGAGTATGATTCACTATGTGTGATAATTTTCTATTTTTTCTGATGATGTCAATTGTTGAGGCAACTTCCCTATAGCCAAATAATTAACAATATCTTAATACCATGGAATTTTAATAGAAATTGCAAATAAATGTTCATCGGGAAAGTTATCATCTACAATAACTAATGTATTTTCATTTTGAATTCTAAAATGGAAATTAGCTACTGTATTTTCCTTTTTATGTCTATCCAATATAGTAATATTGAATTCTTATAACAAGAAAAACCATCTAAATATTTTTCCATTAGTTAAAGGTTTTTTTCAATAACTATCTAATAGCGGAATGATCAGTATGAATAAAAGTTTCATACTAGTTATGTAGTGTCTAAATTTATTTATGGCATGAACTATTGCAAGAAAATCATTTTCTATAATTGTATAACTTAACTCCGCATGAGTCAATTTTTTACTTACATGATAGATATCATAAAGGATTTATTTATCTTTCTATCCAATGACGACTCCTAAATTTCTATCTGAAGCATCTATAGAAATATGGAATGGGAGACACCAATTTGGTCCTCTTAAAATAGGTGCTTCAGAGTTTCAAAGTAGAAAAATTTAATTGGCATGCGGAATTCCAACAAAATTCACTATCTTTAATGAGTAATTTAAACAGTGGTGAAGCTAATTTTGTGAAGTTTTCTATAAATATTGTGTATTATCATGCATGTCCAAGAAAACTTCTTACATCCTTTTGGGTCTTAGGTATTGAGAGCTTGGTAATGAATTCAATATTTTTTTACTCAACCTTATTCCCATTACCTGAAATATATGCTATGGGGTAAAATGCACGGGATGAAAACTACCCTCGAAAGTCTTCCCGGGACTTCCAACAAACTGTAAGGTTATCTGCAAAAAGTACCTATTACACACATGTTCATCTATCTGACATATATTGATAGGATATGGAGAAAGGGTCACCTTTGGTTCTTTCTAGATTCGCTTAGGGATCTCCATGCGGTAAGAAGAACTCCTCCTAACCGGCTCCAAGACGATTCCTGCACAAAAGAACGAAGCAAACCAATCACAGCATATACTTCTGACAATTAATGAAAGAATCCATAAAGAACATGTATAAATGTGTAACTTATCTACTCAACACAAAAAGCATCAGAGATTCAGAATGGATAAATAAATGCACAATATCACTGACACTTCGAGTAGTGGAACACAACCGCAGTCCTATATTCAGAACAGAAGAGTGATTACAACAACCCTGTTGCATCAGCCTTCCTTATCCCTTCTTCCTCTCTCTCTCTCCTTCTTTCATCTAGCTCCTTCAAGAATATGACAATATCACAACAGCACCATGTACTATCCTTCTAAATGCTCTGACCCTTGTGCAATGGCCCTCTCGTTGCTTAAATAGCAATCGAATTAGGGCTTCCCAACTCCACTTGTAGTTCATTTGGGTAAAAACCATGAACTTGCCTCATTTACCAGCTTTTTTCCCATTTGCCACTATTTCCAAAATAGAATTTCTCCAAATATCTTGATTTTTGGAGATTCCCTGCTTTTCTTGCACAAATTTAGGGAAATAATATCTAGATATTTTATGGCAGATTCGTTGGCATAACCACTTTGAGCATCACTAAAGTTCACTAATGCTCCCCCTGGTCTAACAACATGAGTTAGCAGGTAGACTAACGCTCCTTTATGCTTGTAAACAAGCTTTATAAAGCAAGTTGTCAATGTACAGAGAGCGTTAGTGTGGATTCTGGGCCTACAACTGTGGTCAATCTTTCATTCATATTGTCCTTCTCCTCTGAGTTGATTAGGAGGTCAATTTTTCCTATAACAAATGCCCCCTAAAGTATGAGATCAGAGGCAGAGACGATGGCCGAAATACTTTATGAAAATACTGTAGTTTCCTGTCAAAATCTTTGTAGAGAGAGAGAGAAGCTTCGGGCGATAAGGAAAACCTGATACAACAAAAGTACATATATATGAACTGCTAAAATTATGTCCTAAGTCAGGCATTCCCATGCTCAGTAGCTATGTTAGAGTAACTTTCTCCTCAGAGATATAACAATGATGGCAGCCAATATGGCACAGGGCAGATCTAGTGTCATAATAGTTTATCCTGAAATGGTTGTCTTCAAAGAACAATATCGCAACATGGGAGAGGAAACAAGGCTGAATGATGCAAGCCTCTACCCGAGGTCATGATTCCTACTTCACCAAACAGCATAGATCAGTACATGTGATAAAATGAGTTGACGTCGAACATGCATGAAATCATCTGATTACTAGCCAATAATGGAGACTGTTAATAGGTGCAAGGAAGGCCACCAATAATGGTGATGGTCTCCAAGATGCACAGTGCAAACTAGTGAGTGTGAAAGATTTTTTGTCGTCGAACACTCATAGAATCACTTAACCAGGATCCAATGATGAAAACCCATGATCAAGCACGAGGTAACCTGCCACTAATGTCTGCAAGTACCAAGGCACTGAATGTGTTTCTGGGTTATCTTCCTAGATAGAGTGTTGGAGTCGATAGGAAGGAACCTGTCGAAAGATAGGCAATGACATGTCCTACATTGGTCGACATGAAGCCGGACAAGGATGATTTTGTTTTCTGAAGAAAATTTTGAGCTTTTGGGTCTAAACGATGGAGGGCATGATGAAAGGATATGTAGGGTCAGTTGATCAAGGAAACAAGTAGGGACCCTTGAACAATAGAAGGCACAACAACGGTTTTAACCAGACAGCACTAAACTCATGAACACTACAAAGTGTTTAATATACGGAGATGCAATGGCATCAGGGTATATAGGCTAAAAACTCATAGGTTGGTAGGGTTCATATTAAGAGGCTATCAAAATGACATTTTATCTGAGGGAGTACCATGTTCAAGGGAAATTTTGCTGCCAAACCACGCTTCAGAATACGGTTGTATTTCCACTTTTCCCCATCTGATTTTTAATGAGTCCAGACAAGTAAAATCATCGATCTTTTCATGTTTAAAGTGTCTGAAAAGGATTATAAAAAAGAACGACTCTTTGCCCTAGCTGATTAGTTTAATAAGTCCAGACAGGCAAACTCGTCGATTTTTTCATCTTTTAAGAGTCTGAAAAGTATCGTAAAAAGAACGACTCTATATCTTGTATGTGTATTTAAAGAGTCCAGACTAGACAACTCGGTGATCTTTTCATCTTTAGAGAGTCTGAAAAGATCGTAAAGAGAGTGGTGGTCCCTTTGTCATAGTTGTTAAACGGGTGCGACAAAAGGTTAATAGTATACCCGTATCGGTTACTTTTCCATATTTAATCTACTGGACCTGGATAAAGAGAAACCTTTTTCCAATAGATGTCGACCTCATTTTGTTACGAGTACGAGGTGGCGGACTAAACTTGTGTTTTGTCATGACACTTTAATGAGCACAGTAACAAAAACTCGGGATTTTTCATTTTTTAACTAGCTTGAAAAAAGTACCTGAAAGAATGCTCGGGTCATCTTTAGCATGTTTAACGAGCAGCAAGACACAGCTTGAGATTTTTTCAGTTTAAAGAGTGAGAAAAAAAGTGCCTAAAAGGATGCTCCGTTGGTCTTTTTCATTTTATGAGCTGGAACTAGATCAAAAAAGAGGTGCTCAAAGCATCGTTTGCATATATTTAACGAGTGCAAATGATGAAAAACTCAGGGATGTTTATATTGTTTAAAGAGAAATAAAATATCCCACAAAAGTGCTTTACGGATTGTGGTATATATGTTTAACGAGCTCTACTACAAATAATCGGAGGTGTTTATATTTTTTAAAGAGCGGTAAAATGTCTCCAAAAGTGCTCTATTTATCATTGCATAGATTTAACAAGCGAAAGGACAAAAGCTCGGGTATGTTTACATTTTTTAAAGAGAAATAAAATATCCCTAACAGTGCTCTACCATAGTTAGAAAGTTTTTAACGAGCTTAACAATGAAAACTCGGGGATGTTTGTATTTTTTAAAGAGCAATAAAATATCCCTAACAGTTCTCTATTCATCTTTGTAGTAGTTTAACGAGCCCAAAGAAGAAGACTCGAGGTTTTTCGAATTAACGAGTAAGAAAAATACCATAAAAAGAACGCTCGATCTTTCTCGATCTCATGCTTGACATTAGAAGGGTCTATGCCATGCATTTCCTCATAAGACCAAGAAAAAACATCGCGGAAGTCCCTAAACGGGTAGGTGAAGCTCACAATTTCCTCAGGATTGTGATTGGCTCCACTCTGTATGTTTTCCATGATGCCTATCATGACAGAAATATCGGGGAGCAATGTTTGTGAAATATTGCCCCTGTTTCCTTCCGAGTCCAAAAGTTGGATAGTCGTATACGGTGAGGAAACGATTTCATGTGCGTCAAGTGATAGGATTTGAAGAGGCATCATGTCCGAATCAAATATCGAAACATGATGGTGCAAATCCTCCCAAGGTCGTTCTTCTAACCTTGTGATCTCTCGAATAGCTTCGTCCACCGATAGGACTTGATTGAGTGGATCGAAAGAAGGAGTGGTTATGGGAGGGGCAGTGGTACCATTGGCCGAAACCAAAGTGACCGAAGATTCGGGTGCAATTTGAATGGCTTCGCAGGCCAATTCAGCTGGTGACAGCAGCATTTGGTCTCCGAAAGTGTCAATGTCTGAAGGAGCTGGTAGGATCCATGGATCGGTCTGTTCATGAGGAAAAGATGAAAGCATGTTAACCGATTGTGGAACCTTCAGTGGCTGAAGAGGGAAACAACCCATGAGGGAAGAAGCCTTCAGTAGACCGGTACCTAAACTGACGTAACTGTCAGTTCCACCTCCTACTAGGGGTACAGAGCCACTTGGTAATGGTGAATAATCAGGGGTGCAGAAAGACAACTGATCTACTGTAATAATCTTTCCATCCAATGGAAATTGGATGATGCAAAAGACAGTAGATACAATGGCCGTCATGGCATATGTCCAACTGTGACCCAACAAAATATTATAGTCGAGTTTTCTTTCTATGACTTCTACATCCACCGTTACGGATTTCCCAGCCAAAGTGATGGGAAAATTAGCTAAGTATCCTTTTGGGACAAATGTGTGGCCATTGAAAGCTTTAAGGGAGTTCGACGGTGGGGAGAGGGTTGGGGAACCCAAGGTGAGCCCACATGAAGCCGACATGACGCAGGTTGAAGCACCTTCGTCGATGACAGTTTGGTGTATACCTTTACCATTCGAAGTGATATGCACCTAAAATGCAAGCTAGTGAGAAAGGGGAGGTTTACACTTGTCCATGTCGAAAATGGCAAGCATGTAATCCGCAGGGTCAATACCCCCGATAGCCGAAAGCAAAGCTTTCCTTTGGCTAGCGCATGTTTGTAATACTTCGAGCACCAACATGGCTAACGACACTTGCGCCAAATCCTCTACGATGTTGTAGTTTTGGGCAACACGTGTAGATGTGTTCTGCATTGTGCGTTGAAGTTCCTCCTTGGGGGGTCGAATTACAAAGTCCTCAATTGGCATTTCGATTTGCAAATCATTGGGCAGCAATGGATTTTGACCTATGGATGGTTCTACTGCCGGAGCGACAGGAGCTCCATAAGATTTGGCTCTTGTGGTGAGATCTACCGTTCCAAATGTGTAAACGGTAGAAGATCCTTCTCCAGCTAAAGGATGTTGCGAACCGTTGCTACCCCCTAACGTGGGTTGTGATTGGTTGGCAACGAGATTTTGCTGCTATTGAGTAGGAAAAGGATTTCTAAGGAGAGCCAGTGCCTTACCAGAATCTCTTTTGGCAAGGTAATCCATGCATTCCTGAAGCCGCGGACAATGCCAGGTTTCGTGGTCTTCAAGATAGAGTTTGCATGAATAGTTGATGCCTTTATCCTTTTCCGTATCAGTAGGCACAGTGGCCTTCTGTTTTGGGTTGGGCTACTTAGATGACTGCTCCTCAGAAAGAGCGATCTTGTTCTGTTTCTTCTTGTTCTTGCTACTGGATTTATGTGTAGATTGCACACGGTTAATCACAGTGGCAAGAATAGCAGTCGTTTTGGTAGAGGGGTCTACTGTCAATTTGGTAATGGACCCACTGAGTTGTTTTACAACACCCATGGAGGTTGCACCGATGATCCCGTCAGCATGCGCTCCAGGGCACTGAGTGGTGGGGGGATTGGGATTACTGGGAGCATAGGGGATAATGTTGTAGAGAGTGCCAGACTGTGAATAAATTAAATCCAAGTGTTGGGAACGACGTATGGATTGGTCCTCTGTGATCGCACCACCTAGAGCGACATCTCTAGCGATTTGTGGGAGCAATGACTTACAGAACCAGTCTGTTAAGAGAAATTCAGTGATGGGAGCTTTGACTAACCTCTGCCTACATCTCCATTCATGGATATGATCGGAGAGGTGGGTGACGGTATCCTGACGAAACGAAGTAAGGAGCTCCGTCCCTATCTCATAACGGATAGGTAACTGAAAGTTCTTTAGGAACTCCATCGCTAAAGCATCAAAGGTATTCACTGACGCACGTGGTAACTCAATATACCACTTTGCAGCATTACCAGTGAGGGTTCGGGAAAATAGATGCAACTGGACACTGTCATCCACCATGGAGTTAGAAACACACCATAGATAGTAGGTGGTGATGTGAGTGCCTGGATCCTCCCCTTGTTTTCCGTCAAACTTAGGAATATATGCCGGTATTTTATGCGAGAACGGCGGCCATTGTAGGTTATGGTAGATGGGGTTGTTAGTCAACTTGTATAAGTTGGGGATATCCAATGTTGCCAAAAAATTAAAATTGTTGGGTGCCCCTGACTCGGACCATTGTGATGACGGATGACCTGAGGAGCTCTGTGCTCCGCCCATCATTTGGTTCCCTATGTTGTACATGGGCTACGAGGTGTAGCAGTTGCTTTGCGGTACGGTTTTGTAAAGTGGATTACCATGAGGATTTTGATACTGGGGTATGAAGTTTCCCCCAGTATAAGCGATGCCCCCTTGACTCATCTGAGCTTGTGAGTAGGGTGCCCCCATGGATTGGGTGAGGATCCCTTGTGGATTCCCAACCGACACTGAACTGACCATATGGCTTTGATTGATAGAGGGAAAACTCATGTCAATCAGCGACTATCCATGCATGCCTGAGAATGGCAGAGGAACTGTGACATTCCCCGCCACCATGTGCATATTGGGAGCCGCCCTAGTTATCTGAATCTGGGGGTTATAACCATACATTGGCAGTCGACCTTGGTTTTGGTAAACTGGAACCGTGCCCATAGTGCCACATTGAGTGTTATATGGAGCACTATATGTGGCACTAGTCGAAGGTATGCTTTGGCGCACCATAGGAGTGGAACCTAGCATCTGTTGGGTTCCACTGATAGAGGGTGTTGTGTGAGTTGCAGTACCTGGGACAAACGGGATTGCGGGGTTCCACATTGCCGGTGTTGTGATGACCATCGACTGGGGAAGTGGTAGAGGACTCACAGTGTCTCTATAATTCCACAACCCTTGAGGTGCCGACTAAATAGATGGGAGAGTTCCTCCCAGTGAAGACTGAAGTACAGGTACGATGGGATCAATAACAAGTTATGGGAGGGGCAGTGGTACTGTTGGCCGAAACCAAAGTGACCGGAGATTCAAGTGCAATTTGAATGGCTTCGCAGGCCAATTCAGCTGGGGACAACAGCATTTGGTCTCCGAAAGTGTCAATGTTTGAAGGAGCCAATAGGATCCATGGATCGGTTTATTCATGAGGAAAAGATGAAATCATGTTAATCGATTGTGGAACCTTCATCGGCTGAAGAGGGAAACAACCCATGAGGGAAGAAGCCTTCAGTAGACTGGTACCTAAATTGACGTAACTGTCAGTTCCACCTCCTACTAGGGGTACAGAGCCACTTGGTAATGGTGAATAATCAGGGGTACAGAAAGACAACTGATCTACTGTAATAACCTTTCCATCCAATGGAAATTGGAAGATGCGAAAGACAGTAGATACGACAACCGTCATGGCATATGTCGAGCTGCAACCCAGCAATAGATTATAGTTGAGTTTTATGTCTATGACTTCTACGTCCACCGTTACGGTTTTCCCAACCAAAGTGATGGGAAAACTGGCTAAGTATGCTTTTGGAACAAAGGTGTGGCCGTCGAAAGCTTTAAGGGAGTTCGATGGTGGGGAGAGGGTTAGAGAACCCAAGGCGAGCCAACATGAAGCTGACATGACGCAGGTTGAAGCACCTTCGTCGATGACAGTTCGGTGTATACCTTTACCTTTCGAAGTGATATGCACCTGAAATGCAAGCTGGTGGGAAAGGGGAGGTTTACACTTGTCCATGTCAAAAATGGCAAGCATGGAATCCGCAGGGTCAATACCCCCGATAGCTGAAAGCAAAGCTTTCCTTTGGCTGGGACACATTTCTAATACTTCGAGCGCCGACAAGGGCGACAGCGCTTGCTCCAAATCCTCTACGATGTTGTAGTGTTGGGCGACACGTGCAGATGTGTTATGTGTTGTGCATCGAAGTTCCCCCTTGGGGGGTCAAATTACAAAGTCCTCAACTGGCCTTTCGATTCGCAAATTGTTGGGTGGCGATGGGTTTTGACCTGCGGATGGTTCTACTGCCGGAGCGACAAGAGCTCCATAAGATTTGGCTCTTGTGGCGAGATCTACCATTCCAAATGTGTAAATGGCAGAAGATCCTTCTCCAACTAAAGGATGTTGCGAACCGTTGTTGCCCCCTGACGTGGGTTACAGTTGGTTGGCAATGATATTTTGCTGCTGTCGAGTAGGAAAAGGATTTCTAAGGACAGCCGGTGCCTTACCAGAATCTCTTTTGGCAAGGTAATCCATGCATTCCTGAAGCCATGGACAGCACCAGGTTTCGTGGTCTTCAAGACAGAGTTTTCATGAATAGTTGATGCCTTTATCCTTTGCCATATCAGTAGGTGCAACAGCCTTCTGTTTCGAGTTGGGCTGCTTAGATGACTGCTCCTCAGAAGGAGCAGCCTTGTTCTATTTCTTCTTGTTCTTGCTACTAGATTTATGTGTAGACTGAACAGGGTTAATCGCAGTGGCAGGAAGAGTAGTCGTTTTGGTAGAAGGCTCTACTGCCAACTTGGCAACGACACACTGAGTTGTTTTACAATGCCTGTGGAGGTTGCGCCGATGATCCCGTCGGCATGCGCTCCAGGGCGTTGAGTGGTGGGAGGATTGGGGTTACTGGGAGCATAGGGGATAATGTCATAGAGAGTGCTAGACTGTGAATAAATTAAATCCAAGTGCTTGGCACGACGTATGGATTGTTCCTCCGTGACCGCACCACCTAGAGTGACATCTCTAGTGATTTGTGGGAGCAATGACTTACAGAACCAGTCTGTTAAGAGGAAGTCAAGGATAAAAGCTTTGACTAACCTCTGCCTATGTCTCCATTCATGGATATGATTGGAGAGGTGGGTGGCAGTATCTTGAAGAAACGAAGTAAGGAGCTCTGTCCCTATCTCATAATGGATAGGTAATTTAAACTGCTTTAGGAACTCCATCGCTAAAGTGTCAAAGGTATTCACTGACGCACGTGGTAACTCAATATACCACTTTTCATAATTTCCAGTGAGGGTGGGGGGAAATAGATGCAACCGGACACTGTCATCCATCATGGAGTTAGAAACACACCATAGATGGTAGGTGGTGATGTGAGTGCCCAGATCCTCCCCTTGTTTTCTGTCGAACTTAGGAATATTTGCCGGTATTTTATGCGGGATCGGTGGCCATTATAGGTTATGGTAGATGGGGTTGTTAGTGAACTTGTATAAGTTGGGGATATCCAATGTTGCCAAAAAAGGCAAATTGTTGGGTGCCCCCAACTTGGACCATTGTGATGACAGATGACTTGAGGAGCTCTGCGCTCTACCCATCATTTGGTTCCCTATGTTGTGCATGGGCTGTGAGGTGTAGCAGTTTCTTTGCAGTACAGTGTTGTAAAGTGGATTACCATGAGGATTTTGATACTAGGGTATGAAGTTGCCCCCAGTATAAGCGGTGCCCCCTTGACTCATCTGAGCTTGTGAGTAGGGTGCCCCCATCAATTGGGTGGGAATCCCTTGTGGATTCCCAACCGACATTGAACTGACCATATGGCTTTGATTGATAGATGGAAAACTCATGTCAATCAGCGACTGTCCATGCATGCCTGAGAACGGCAAAGGAACTGTGACATTCCCCGCCACCATGTGCATATTGGGAGCCGCCCCAGATATCTGAATCTGGTGGTTATAACCATACATTGGTGGTCGACCTTGGTTTTGGTAAACTGGAACTGTGCCCATAGTGCCACATCGAGTGTTATATGGAGCACTATATGTGGCACTAGTCAAAGGTATGCTTTGGTGCACCATAGGAGTGGAACCTGACATCTGTTGGGTTCCGCTGATAGAGGGTTTTGTGTGAGTTGCAGTACCTGGGACAAATGGGATTATGGGGTTCCACATTGTCGGTGTTGTGATGACCATCGATTGGGGAAGTGATAGAGGACTCGCAATGTCTCTATAATTCCACAACCCTTGAGGTGCCGACTGAATAGATGGGAGAGTTCCTCCCAGTGAAGACTGAAGTACAGGTACGATGGGATCAATAACAAGATCCAACAGATTTGTAAGCAGAGTATTAAAATGAGGAAGGAATCCTTTTGTGAAGAAATCCTCCGACAAATCAGAATCGTCGGTCATCCAGAACGATCCCGTGTGCGATTTAGGAGACTGATTCCTCAAAGAGGAGGAATCTGAGTCAGTGGATCTCAGCAAATTCTCCACAGTGAGTAGAGGAAGTCCTAACAACTGTCTGGATTGACGATGAGGGTCGGATGCAGCCACAATGACTGGTAGATTTTATCAGATAAATTTTAAGGTGATATTTTTGAAGTCTCAAAAACGATAGCACTCAGGTACCTAAAAAGAAAAAATACACTAAAAATGAAAATCAGCAAACAAAGTGAAATTACCTTGTCTGATAAACACCGATTACTGGAGATGAAACCCAGTCTCTCAATGAGTAACAGAGAAGGATGGCCAAATGTATGGTTACTGTTACTTTTGAGCTTCACCCAAACCTCAGATTAAGGGGCCAAGTACTCTTGTGAAGATGAGCACCCTCCCAAAAAATGAAGACAAAGTAGGTCCGTCCATTTGAGGTACCAGGATAGCCCATCCCAGTCACCTTAGGTAAGTACCTAGAAGTATTGGCCACTAGAGATACCTCAAATCACAGACATTATCGGGGGGGGACATAGTCACAGATAGCACGCTGTGTGGGCAGGATACCTAAGTCCCCGACTCAGTTCCAAAATCCCCGAAGGGACCCCCGTTACACAGAATGCCTAAAGGAGTTGTAAAAGAAGGCAAGCTACCTTCGATTACAATCCGATGTTGTCTCGTATTTAGCTCCGTTGTGAGTGGAGTGGTCCTGGTAATATGAGTGCAGAAGGATTTTTCACTCTTTAATGACACTAGTTTGATTTTCAACCTTGGGTAGTTGACTCACTCTCTTATCCCAAGGTTCTAATCTATCTAATGTTGGTTTGCTCTAAAAAGAGTATCTGATTGATTTTAGTGTAAATTTTAGTGTACTTTTTTATTTGTCTTCGGAGGGGGTGTTGACGTATGAATATTATGAGACTCTCGACTCAATAGACCGTGCAGAACAATGTTTTAATTTTTTTTTTTCAAATTCTTATGCAAGCAAGTTTTATTTTACATATGTATTATTTCACATATTCATGTATTTGTCAGTGCATCTAAAAATCATTCAAAACTTTGCATAACCGAAAGTTCCTTTTCTCAATATTCCCTAACAACTATTGAACCAAACAAAACAGCCTACAACTAATTTGACAGAAGGAGATGTACAGTTTATTAGCGATTCTTTCAATAAAAATTTCTTTTATGAGAGAAAAACTAAAGCATTTTCTTAAAAAATAAATTTTAAGACACCAAATTTGTTAGCATGATATTATTGCAGATCTTGATTTAGCCCTTGGGACAAGTTCCCCCCCTTTTGGTCCACAAAATCTCTTGAAAAACATGGAAATGGGTCACTAACGCTCTGTCTATGTGTAAACAGAGCTTTAGTTTGGCCACTAACGCTCCCTGTGCACAGTCAAAGAGCTTTATAAATCTCTGTGTAGACTAGCAACCTACATTAGTGAGGGAAAGATCTCAAAAAGTGGGCTTTTGGGATCAGTTTCTGAAGAGAAAGAAACTTTGCAGGATGAAACAAACTAGATGGTGGATCAGAGAAGGATATGAAGAAGTGGGAAGCTCATAGAAGAGAGAAGAGATCTGAGAGGAGTCCGGATAACCAGGAACTAAAGTATAGTCCCCAGCGGAGTCACCAGTTCTGCTATGGGGTAAAATGTACGGGATGAAAACTACCCTCGAAAGTCTTCTTGGGACTTCCGACAGACCATAAGGTTATCTACAAAAGGTACCTGTTACACACATGTTCATCTATCTAACATATATTGATAAGATATGGAGAAAGGATCACCTTTGTTTCTTTCTAGATTCCCTTGGGGATCTTTGTGCGATAAGAAGAACTCCTCCTAACCGGCTCCAAGATGATTCCTGCATAAAAGAATGAAGCAAACCAATCACAGCATATACTTCTGATAATTAATGAAAGAATCCATAACAAACATGTATAAATGTGTAACTTATCTACTCAACACAACAAGCATCAGAATGTACAAATAAATGCACAATATCACTGACACTTCGAGTAGTGGAACACAACTGCAGTCCTATATTTAGAACAGAAGAGTGATTAAAACAACCCTATTGCATCAGCCTTCCTTATCCCTTCTTCCTCTATCTCTCTCCTTCTTTCAACTAGCTCCTTCAAGAATATGACAATATCATAACAACACCATGTACTATCCTTCTAAATTCTCTGACCCTTGTGCAATGGCCCTCTCATTACTTAAATAGCAATCAAATTAGGGCTTCCCAACTCCACCTGTAGTTCATTTGGTTAAAAACCATGAACCTGCCTCATTTACCAGCTTTTTTCCCATTTGCCTCTATTTCTAGAATAGAATTTCTCCAAATATCTTGATTTTTGGATATTCCCTACTTTTCTTGCTCAAATTTAGGGAAATAATATCTAGATATTTTATGGTAGATTCGTTGGCATAACCACTTTGAACATCACTAAAGTTCACTAACGCTCCCCCTGGTCTAACAACATGAGTTAGCAAGTAGACTAACGCTCCTTTATGCTTGTAAACAAGCTTTATCAAGCAGGTTGTCACTGTACAGAGAGTGTTAGTGTGGATTCTGGGCCTGCAACTATGGTCAATCTTTTAGTCATCTTGTCCTTCTCCTCTGAGTTGATTAGGAGGTTAATTTTTCCTATAACAATATAATGTCCCAAAAAAATTCCTTCATTAAGCATCATATGACATTTTTCATGACTTAAAGAAAGGATAGTTTCCTAGCATTTTATAAGAACATTTTCAAGCTTTTCTAAGGCTTCCTCAAAATTGTCACCATATAATGTAAAATCATCCATATAAATTTCAACACAATCATGAAACAAGTCATAAAAACACCTAAAACCACTCTTTGAAATGTAGCAATGGTGTTGGATAGTCCAAAAGGTAACACTTTGTAAGAGTGTGTCCCCCGTGGCATGTAAATTAGCCTTGTCTTGATCATCAAGTGTAATTTGTATTTGATTATAGCCACTAAAACCATTAAGAAAAGAAAAATATTTCTTCTCTACTAATGTATCCAATAGTTGATCAATGAAAGGAAGTGGAAAATGATATTTTAGGGTAGCCTTATTTAACACTCTATATTCTATACAAACTCACCACTTACCATTTTTCTTTGGAACAAATACCAATCGTGAGACCCACTAGCTATTTGAAATTGGATAAATGAAGTTTACATTTAATAGATTTTGCAATTCATCCTTTACAATTTCTCTCAAATTAGAATTGATTGCTTAATTTGTATAACACATTCATATATATTGTTGGACACAGATTGTCATTGATGTCAATATGGCAATATTCAAGAGGAGGAGACAGAGCATATCGGAGCCAAGAGGAGCAAAAGGAGACAAGAGGAGCAGACCAAGCTAGAGGAGCCACATTGGAGCAAAGAGGAACATATCGGAGGAGCCACATATATATAGACCATACATATATGCCAAAGAAGAGGAGCAAACGGAGGATATCAGAGCAAGAGGAGCCATATCGGAGGAGTGCTGCATGTAATACATGCCCACGAAGAACCTACAAGAGGAGCACACAGCTATCGGGAGCCATATATCCATGGGACGCAGCAATCACAGCTATCGGAGCAATAGTGCTTAAGGAATACTGTATCGGAGGCAGAGATTGTGGCGGAACTGTGTTTAAACACAGAAATCCCTCCAAGGCGGCGAATTCCATTTCCGCAAAGAAATGGCGGATAAACCATTAAACGGAACATTGGGCGGACGTGAATTCTTATTAAGATTGGTCCAGACCCATATCGGGTCCGAAACCAATATCGCATCGGAGGAGTGGAGCCTTTCGGAACTGCCGAAGTGTATGCTCCGAAATCCCAGAGCCGAAGTATTATAAAGTGCAGCAGATAAGGATTTCAGGTCCGAACCCAATATCGCGTCGGAGAGGTCCGTTTAAGCTCTTAACTGTGTGCTCCGAAATCCCGCAGCCAAAGTATTATAAAGTGCAGCGGATAAGGATTTCGGGTCCGAAAGGAACCTTTGATACGGCTACATGGGAGAGATCCGATATCCCGAAGCCAAAATACTATAGATTGGAGTTAATGGATATCGGGTCCGCAAAGGCTTAGACTGTACGCTCCAATAATCGGAGCCGAAATATTATAAAACAAAGCCTAAAGGAGCGTCGGGTCCGCAGACCCATTACATTGCAAATCTGCCGATAGGGAACTGCCGATAGGCCGGACCCGAAATCTCTTTAGAAGGGAGCTTAATGTGCGTCGGGTCCGCACAGCAAATTGGAAGCATTGGTGTACAAACTCCTCTGATAGCGATCGCCGATATCGCGTCGGGGGAAAGGGAAAAGGGATATCATAAGGCGTGAATGTATTTAAAGTCACTCTTTTGAATTACTGCCGATAGCATAAAGCTGCCGATAGAGTGTTGGGCGTATTATTCCTATAAAAGCCTCCGATAGTGTTTTTTTAAGTAATTCCTTTGGAATTGTTGCCCGATGGAAGAGTAAAGCACTATTTGTCAATTAAGCAAGGATTGTGGGCTCGGAGAGATCAATGAAGATATCAGTTTAAGGACTGATATGCCAAAAGAAGAAGAAAGGGAAATTGAGATTGATATAGGAGAAATTACTGCCAGATTGGGAAGATTATCCCTAATGCTTGCACCCAGGCCATCAGGTTTCGAGGCAAAAATACTGTAAGGAACAGTCCCGATAGTGTGGGAGACCGAATCATGGCGATTATGATTGGGATAAGATGTGGCTGTCTGTTAAATGAAGCGGCTCTAGTGTATGCCTGCGATCATGAGCAAAACAGGAGTGTTGTTACAATTTTGATATATGTATCCTGTGATTATTGGAATGGTTTGATAGACAGAGGGAACTGAAGTCTAGGAAACCGAAGAAGCAAGCAAGAGAGGAGGTAACTGACAGGGTAAGCAAGCGTTGAGGAAGCCGAAGAACCTGCGGAGAAAGGAAGCCAAAGAGCCAGCGAGAAATAGGAAATGAATGGACAGAGGCATGGAATGTATAAAAGCAGCAAAATCAGAGAACTGATGTTGTTGTTGGTATATGGTATAACCTGAGTATGAGATAGTGGAAGCAGTAGAGGCAAAGGGGGCAGCAGAAGTAGTGGAAGCTGAAAAGAGTGCAGCAGCACACCAGTGTATACCAAAGAGGTTGGGGCCTCAGAATTGAACAGGATTGAAATCCTTTGGAGTTGGTGCTCCTAAGTCCAAGATTGGTGTCTTGGCAAAACAGAGTTGGTGCTCTTGAGGTTGGAGCCTCACTGAAGTCCAAGTTGGAGCTTGGCAACTGTTCACAATTAGATATATATTAATATTGTATTTATTTCATTGCACTGTTTTGCGTTTCTTTAATAAAAGCATTAATTCCAGCTGTTGATTTCTGTGGTCTGTGTATACATATACAAATACATATATGCTTTTGGGAATCACTAGAACAATTAAAAAGAATTGTAAGAAACACTGATTCACCCTCCCCCTCTCAGTATTTCCAACAATTGGTATCAGAGCAGGCTTCTTCATACTAGCCTAATAGCTTGAAGAAGGATCAGCAGCCATGATGAGAAATCATGAAGCATCAGGAAAACCTCCTCTGTTCGATGGGACTAACTTTGGGTTTTGGAAGAAAAGAATGACCTACTACTTAATGTCCCTTGGACCTAAAGTTTGGCATTTTTGTCAAAATGAATACCAAACGACTTCCATTCTTCCAACAGACCAAGACAACAGGAAAGCCTACATCGCAAATGCAAAGGCCATGAACTCCATCACTAGTGGAATCACTGATTCTGAGTTTACGAAAATCATGCACTGTACCTCTGCCAAAGAAATGTGGGAGAAGTTAGTTGGCTTGTACGATGGAGACTCAAAAGTCAAAAAGGCAAAGCTTCAAACTCACAGAAGACAATTTGAAAGTTTTAAGATGGAAGATGAAGAAGATATTGCAGCATACCTCCTTCGAGTAGCTGAAGTAGTAAATTCCCTGAAAGGATTGGACGAAAAGGTGGAAGAAAGTACCATTGTTCAAAAGGTATTAAGGTCTCTTCTAGACAGATTTGACTCCAAAATAAGTGCTATAGAAGAAGCAAAGGATTTAGATACCCTCAAAATGGATTAACTTCATGGAATTATCACTGCCTATGAAATGAGGAAAGGTGGCCCTAGCTCCAAAGATGCAGCATTCAAGGCCTCAAAGTCAAAGAAAGGGAAAGAAAGGAATGACTGTAGTGATGAGTCAGATGTGGAATCCGAATTGGCTCAATATGTACGAAAGCTGAAGAAAGGATCTAAGCTTAAAGGCAAGTATCCTCTTATCTGTTTCAAATGTGGTAAAATAGGTCATTATGCAGCAAAATGTCCTCATAAACATGACAGTGATGATGAAGGAAATTTTAAAAGAATGGCACATAAAAAGAAAGGGTTCAATAAGAAAACTTCTTCTCCAAGCAAGATGAGTCTGATGAGGATGAGTTTATGGTCATCAAAGAAAAATCAGATGAGGAAAGTGATTATGATGAAAGCCAAGAATCATTATTCATGGCACTCACAGATGATGATGATGACTCAGGGCTATAAGGGAATGTAGATGAACTGTTAATAAGCACCATTGAAGAAAACGAGAAACTACGGAACAAAATCATTTCTCTCAAAGTGGAAAATGAGGAAATAAGAAGGCGAGAAGATCTCTTGGAAGCAAAACTTAAAGAAAAAGAAGAGACTTGTGAAGAAGGCAAGGCCGAAGTAGTATCTCTGAAAAAGGAGTTGGAGCAAATTAAAAAGGGTTGTAAAAGCTCTCAAATACTTGAGACTATTCTGAAAAATCAAAAACCTCAACATGATAAGTCTGGAATAGGTTTCAAAGGAGAATCCTCAAGCACTAGGAATAATGTGAAAAGCTATGCCGATGCACTTTCCTGCAACCCAAAAGATGAAAAAGTATGTTATCAAAAGTGCATCCCAGATTCCAAGAATGAAGACAGAATTACTCCAAAGAAGAATGTGGATTCGAATCATGGACACTACAGCAAATACAAACCTGTACTCCACCAAGGGCCCATCAAAAATATAAATGACGAGGGAGGAGTAATTCCCAGGAAGGAAATCGACTTAAACCGTGGTTGCTTCAAAACCATCTTTCTTGGACACTATTTTCACTATAAAAACTTCAGTCACCAAGCTAGACACTGTATGGCTCGCAGAAGTGAAAAGAAAACACAAGGACCGAGTAATCAACTCATATGCCCCCAAAAGACAGGGACAAATCAAAACCTTCAATTCATTTGATCCCTTGACTAAATTTGATATGACTTTCTCTTTTTGCTACAATAATGGACACTATGAACAAGACTGCCCACTCAAAGGAAGAAAGACGAGTAGCAAGAACTCTGACATGGAAAAATGTGGCCTGGCTCTATTTGCACAAAATAATGGAAACCAGTGGTTTGTGGATAGTGGGTGCTCCAGACACATGACAGGAGACAGAAGGAAATTTATCTCACTGAGAAAAAAGGAAGGGAATGTGTCCTTTGGAAGCGGAACTGGAAAAATTGCAGGAAGAGGAACAGTTACTCTGATCAATGGAAAAGGAAAAGCTCAAGATGCTCTGCTAGTTGACGGACTCAAACACAACCTTCTGAGTGTTAGCCAAATCTGTGATCAAGGACATAAGGTTGTTTTTAGCACCAAAGACTTTGAAATAAGGAACTCTGACTCAGGGAAACTTGTGGCAAAAGGGGTGAGAACACCAAACAATATTTACGTTCTAAACAAGATTCAGGAAAATAAATGCTACTTGAGTCAGACAGATGAGAGTTTGTTGTGGCACAAGCGACTTGGACATACCAGCTTCGAAAATCTGATCAATATCAGCAAGATCAAAGCCGTACAAGACATACCAAGGCTATTCAAAACAAATCAAGTAGTGAGTGGTCCATTTGAACATGGAAAGCAGACCAGAACCAGCCACAAGACAAAGGAACACTGTACATCAAAGCCCTTGGATATCATCCATGCTGATGTGTGTGGGCCAACTAGAAATCAACCACTCCAAGGAGAAAGGTACTTTGTGTTATTTGTTGATGATTATACTAGAATGATGTGGATATATTTCATAAAGTATAAATCTGAAACCTTTGAGTGTTTTAAGAATCTAAAAGCCCTTGTAGAAAATGAAAAAGATTCAAAAATTAAGTGCCTCAGAACAGACAGAGGAGGAGAATTCACATCAAACGAGTTCAGTAAGTTCTGTAATATTCATGGAATTAAAAGGGAATTCTCAACTTGCCAGAACACCTCAGCAAAATGGGGTAGTTGAAAGATGAAACCAAACAGGCCAAGAGATGGCAAGAACCATGCTATTAGCAACAGACCTACAGCCTAAATTCTGGAGGGAAGCAGTAGGGACAGCTATCTATACACTGAATCGGACTCAATTAAGACCAAATTGTGACAAAACTCCTTATGAGATATGGAAAGGAAGACCTGCTTCGGTGAAGTACTTCAAGATATTTGGAAGCAAGTGCTTCATAAAAATAAATGATGGCTCCCCTGGAAAGTTTGATTCTCGGGTTGATGAGGGGATATTTCTTGGATACTCTCCACGGAACAAGGCTTACAAGTGCTACAATTTTCGACTAAAGAAAATAGTGGAAAGCATTGATGTAAAGGTTGATGAAGATCTTCCAGAAAAGGAAATTGAAGAACATGAAGATGACTTTCTCCTTGAAGAAGAAGAACCTAAAGAAGAAAAGATAGATGATGAAGAAGAAGAAGAGAAAAGAGAACCACCTCATACCCCTTCAAAGATGAAGTATATTGAAAGATATCATCCAAAAGAGCAGATCATTGGCGATAAAGATGAAGGTGTGCAGACCCGAAGAAGGATATCAATTACACCCAAGAGAAAATTCATTACCCTCCTATCTATGATAGAACTAGAAACATTTGCAGAAGCAAATAAATATCCTCACTGGGTAAAAGCAATGGAAGAAGAAATTTCCCAAATTGAGAAGAACAAGACATGGGAGCTGGTACCTCGTCCAAAGGACAAAAACATAATACGAACCAAATGGGTGTTTAAAAATAAAATGAATGAGGAAGGACAGGTTATCAGAAATAAGGCAAGACTTGTCTGCAAAGGCTATTCACAAATTGAAGGAGTTGACTTTGAAGAGACATTTGCACCTGTGGCCCGTATGGAAGCTATCAGGATGTTCTTGGCATTTTCTTGCTCAAAAGGATTCAAAATCTATCAAATGGACGTGAAATCAGCATTTCTAAATGGGGAACTCAAGGAGGAAGTCTACATGGAGCAGCCAGAAGGTTTTGATCTGACAGCAGGAAAGGACCTAGTCTGTAAGTTGAAAAAGGCTTTGTATGGATTGAAACAAGCTCCTAGAGCTTGGTATGCAAGACTGGATAACTATCTCCAACAACAAGGCTTCAAAAAGGGAGTGGTTGGAAGCAATCTATACATAAAGACAAATCAAGGTAAGTTACTAGTTGCTCTTGTTTATGTTGATGATCTGATTTTTGCTAGTAATAATGATGAAATGAGCCATGAATTTTCTCAAAGCATGGCAAAAGAGTTTTAGATGTCAATGATAGGAGAGCTGTCCCACTTCCTTGGACTTCAAATATCTCAAACCAGAGCAGGATTGTGTATATCTCAAGCCAAATATCTAAAATACATGCTCAAAAAATATGGAATGGAGGACTGTGCACCCGTGAGTACACCTATGACCACAAACTGCAAATTGAGCAAAGATGATGACTCCCCTCTAGTAGATGCAACTCATTATAGGTCAATGATTGGAGCCCTTCTATACTTAACAGCTACACGACCAGACATAATGCAAGCAGTAGGAATGGTGCGAAGATTTCAATCTGCTCCCAAACAATCTCATTTATTAGCTATAAAAAGAATTCTCAGATATTTGAAGGGAACTTCTGATTTTGGTCTTTGGTACCCAAAGGACTCAACACTGATGGTAACTACATACGTTTGAATGACTTACTTAACGCAGTTGAATCCCAAAAATGATATCTAAGGTAACTACATACACCGATGCTGATTGGGCTGGAAGTATAGATGATCAGAAGAGCACTAGTGGAAATGCATTCTTCCTAGGAGACTGTTTAGTATCTTGGCTCAGCAAAAAACAGTCATCAATATGATTATCCACAGCCGAAGCCGAGTATATTGCTGCAGCAGACTGTTGTTCTCAGATACTATGGATGAAGGAAGCTCTAAAAGATCTCGACATATGTACATATCAACCGATTACCGTCTATTGTGACAACACAAGCGCTATCAGTCTCAGCAAAAATCCAGTGATGCACTCAAGAACCAAACACATACCAATCAAGTATCATTTCCTCCATGAGCAAGTAGCTGAACAAAACATCGTCCTGGAATATATTAGTACTAAGGAGCAGATAGCTGATATTTCCACAAAACCTCTTCCTCGAGAAGCATTCGAACATCTGCGTCAAAAGATGGGGGTTATTTCTTTATCATCACTCGAGTTCGTTCATAAAGATGCAGCAGGACAGGGGGAGTTTGTATGTATTCCTTTGCCATTGATGTCAAAGGGGGAGAGAGCAGAAGAATATTACCATCAATAACAAAGGGGGAGATTGTTGGACACAGATTGTCATTGATGTCAATATGGAAATATTCAAGAGGAGGAGACAGAGCATATCGGAGCCAAGAGGAGCAGACCAAGCCAGAGGAGCCACATTGGAGCAAAGAGGAACATATCGGAGGAGCCACATATATATAGACCATACATATATGCCAAAGAAGAGGAGCAAACGGAGGATATCAGAGCAAGAGGAGGCATATCAGAGGAGTGTTGCATGTAATACATGCCCACGAAGAACCTACAAGATGAGCACACAGCTATCGGGAGCCATATATCCATGAGACGTAGCAATCACAGCTATCAGAGCAATAGTGCTTAAGGAATACTGTATCAGAGGCAGAGATTGTGGCGAAACTATGTTTAAACACAGAAATCCCTCCAAGGCGGCGAATTCCATTTCTGCAAAGAAATTGCGGATAAACAATTAAACGGAACATTGGGCGGACATGAATTCTTATTAAGATTGGTCCAGACCCATATTGGGTCCGAAACCAATATCGCATCGGAGGAGTGGAGCCTTTCTGAACCGCCAAAGTGTATGCTCCGAAATCCCGGAGCTGAAGTATTATAAAGTGCAGCGGATAAGGATTTCGGGTCCGAACCCAATATCGCGTCAGAGAGGGCCGTTTAAGCTCTTAACTGTGCGCTCCGAAATCCCAGAGCCGAAGTATTATAAAGTGCAGCGATAAGGATTTTGGGTCCGAAAGGAACCTTTGATACGGCTACATGGGAGAGCTCTGATATCCCGGAGCCGAAATACTATAGATTGGAGTTAATGGATATCGGGTCCGCAAAGGCTTAGACTGTACGCTCAAATAATCAGAGCCGAAATATTATAAAACGGAGCCTAAAGGAGCGTCAGGTCCACAGACCCATTACATTGCAAATCTGCCAATAGGGAACTGCCGATAGGCCGGACCCGAAATCTCTTTAGAAGGGAGCTTAATGTGCATCGGGTCCGCACAGTAGATTGGAAGCATTGGTGTACAGACTCCTCTGATAGCGATCACTGATATCACGTCAGGGGAAAAGGGAAAAGGGATATCATAAGGCGCGAATGTATTTAAAGTCACTCTTTTGAATTACTGCCGATAGCATAAAGCCGCCGATCGAGTGTTGGGCGTATTATTCCTATAAAAGCCTCCGATAGTGTTTTTTTAAGTAATTCCTTTGGAATTGCTACCCGATGGAAGAGTAAAGCACTATTTGTCAAGCAAGGATTGTGGGCTCAGAGAGATCAATGAAGACATCAGTTTAAGGACTGATAATCCAAAAGAAGAAGAAAGGGAAATTGAGACTGATATAGGAGAAATTACTGCCAGATTGGGAAGATTATCCCTAACGCCTGCACCCAGGCCATCAGGTTCCGAGGCAAAAACACTGTAAGGAACAGTCCCGATAGTGTGGGAGACCGAATCATGGCAATTATGATTGGGATAAGATGTGGCTATCTGTTAAATGAAGCAACTCCAGTGTATGCCTGCGATCATGAGCAAAACAGGAGTGTTGTTACAATTTTGATATATGTATCCTGTGATTATTGAAACGGTTGGATAGACAGAGGGAACTGAAGTCCGGGAAGCAGAAGAAGCAAGCAAGAGAGGAGGCAACTGACAGGGTAAGCAAGTGTTGAGGAAGCCGAAGAGCCTGCGGAGAAAGGAAGCCAAAGAGCCAGCGAGAAAGAGGAAATGAATGGACAGAGGCACGGAATGTATAAAAGCAGCAAAATTAGAGAACTGATGTTGTTGTTGGTATATGGTATAACCTGAGTATGAGATAATGGAAGCAGTAGAGGCAAAGGGGGCAGCAGAAGCAGTGGAAGTTGAAAAGAGTGCAGCAGCACACCAGTGTATACCAAAGAGGTTGGAGCCTCAGAATTGAACAGGATTGAAATCCTTGGGAGTTGGTGCTCCTAAGTCCAAGATTGGTGTCTTGGCAAAATAGAGTTGGTGCTCTTGAGGTTGGAGCCTCACTGAAGTCCAAGTTGGAGCTTGGCAACTGTTCACAATTAGATATATATTAATACTGTATTTATTTCATTGCACTGTTTTTCATTTCTTTAATAAAAGCATTAATTCTAGTTGTTGATTTCTGTGGTCTGTGTATACATATACAAATACATATATGCTTTTGGGAATCACTAGAACAATTAAAAATAATTGTAAGAAACACTGATTCACCCCCCCCTCAATATATATATATATATATATATATATATATATATATATATAGAGAGAGAGAGAGAGAGAGAGAGAGAGAGAGAGAGAGAGAGAGAGAGAGAGAAGGGCAGTTTCCCCATCCCTTTGGCCTGCATGATGTCCTTTTGACCTCTCCGTCGGTTTTGGGTCCCTCCTATCTGGTCGCTTCCATCGTGATGACCCTCTCTCCTAGCTAGTTTCTGCTACACCCCCCCCCCCCCCAAATCACTGGAAACCCTATAGTTTATGGCTAGATGCATTAGCCCAAACCCCTCCATTTACACCCTGGGTTACTCACTTCACCCTCAGGTTGACATTTCCTTACATTTACCCTCATCTGCTCCTATTGAAGGAAACCCTATTTTACCTAACGGACCACCTCTATCTCATTATTTGGCACCTCCCTCATCAAGTTGTTTTGCAGGATTTCCACCAGATTTGGAAGAGCATCCCAACAAGCCCGTCCCAGACCTTTAGAATCCCCCTTTGGGAACACAACGGGCTGAAGCATTTGTAAAGGGCCACAAGAAAGGGAAAAAGGCTAAGTGAATAAAGGCCAGAAACTAGAACATCGCTATTCATATGGGCAAGGACATTCAGATAAGTGAAGATATGGACACTGTTGATAAGGTTTTGGTGGGGTTGGTGTGAGGATGGAACTATTCCATGGCCAGGCTCAGGCAATGGACTATAGATATTTGGGGGCACTATTTGACTGAATTTCCATTTGTCCAATATTTCATTAGGGGATGGTTCGCATTGCGCTTTGTAAGGGCTGAACATACCACTTGGGTTTTATCAAGTTTATGGCATATTTAGCACACCCCTGTGCTACTCAAAAGATGGAGCCCTATCTTCGACCTTGAGAGGGAGCAGTTGGGTGTTGGGCCATTGTGGGTCAGATTACCAGGTTTTCCCCTCCACTTCTGGTCTGAGGATATTTTTCAGCACATTGGGAATGCCTTGGGAACCTATCTAGAACATGGCAATTCATACCTGACCTCTGGAAACATGGCTTTTGTATGGAGTCTAGTCCACCTTGACACAAGGGACGGTTTGGAAGAGAACATTACTCTTCACTGGAAACATTACACTCGTGTATAGATTCTTGATTATCAGGGGGTTCCATTCTGATATAGAAGGTGCCACAAGGTTAGGCATTTATTCAAGGAATGCCCTTTGAACGGGACTGCTAAAGTAATGGATCACTGGAAGACGGAAACCATCAAAGACACAGGGGTACCTGCACAGCGAGACAACACCGATGTTGATTAGACCAAGGTGGCCTCAGATAATTTGAAGAAGCATGGTAAAGCTCCTATTTGACCACCCTCTCCTCCTATGACCAGGGCCTGGGTGGCTACTGCGGCTACGCTCTCTTTGGGTATGTCTCAATCTACTCCTTGCTCTTTTAATTTCACTTCTTCATCTTGTGCTTCTTCTTTTATCTAATCTAGTCATGATTTTTTTGTAACTACCTACCCAACTCGTCGCTCCTTGGCTTGCTCAATGTAGCCACCCCCCTCCCCTCTATCGCGTCTACCCCTCCATCCTTCCCTGAGGAGACATTTTTGGCTCACTCCTTCGACTCTGAATTAGGGTCTCACTCACACTCTTACCATCTCAGATCTCACTCACAGACAATGCCACTTGACTCTATTGGCATTGGTATCATATCCTCTCCCGTCCCTCCCAAACCTCCTCGGGGCGGACCCTCATCCTTCTCTAATGCCAAGCAACAGGCAGACATGGAGGTCGTTGCAACTCTCCAACTAGCTATTGACTAGGTTCTTAGAGCACAAAACACCCTGGTGTCCTCTCCCTCATGAAACTACTCTCCTTCAATTGTCATGGGTTAGCTAGTCCCGAAAAAAAACTAGCATTTCGGAGGCTCCTAAGCACCGAGCGGGTGGATGTCATTTCTCTTCAAGAGACTTTGGGTTTAGCAGAATCCATCACTCACCTCCTGATCTAAAAATCACTTGTGAGTGACCTCAGTTAATTAATTAATGAATGAAGGTATTACAGACTCATGTGCTGGTGTGTGTCTATGTTATCTTAGGCAACGGATCGATCAGATTGCAAAATACACAGACACTGGAAAATGGAAAATAGTAAGAGAAACACAATAAGAAAATACAAGAACACAACAAATTAATAAGGAGTTCACCCAATCCTCTTGGGCTACGTCTCCGGTCCAACTTTCAGTGGTGGTCTTCTTCTATTGTGTCTTTAAAGCAGAGTTTTTTACAATGAGGAGCTCAATTTGAGTTTCTTGAAACAGATAATGCTTAGTAGGGTGGTTCTTGGATTCCCCAAGCCACTAGAGTGCACAGACTCTTCCTTACTAAGTCTTGACCTCACTGGTCTTAATGGGATGAGTCCAATGTGGTATTCAGTTCTCGACAGATATCCTCACAAGGATTGCTTGAACCTCTCAAGCCTTTTGTCTACTCGATGCTGCCTTAGCTCTGCAGGTCAGCTCGACTCTCTGTTTTCTGCTTCTTGCTTCACTGTCTCCTTCTTCCTTTCTTACTGTCTCTCTATCTTCTTTTTCCTTTCTCTTCTGTCTCGCTTATCTCTATTCTTTGTCAGTTCATGGCTTAAAGCCAATATTTCCTTGACTATTCGCCTCCTCTTCCGCCTCTTCAGATTTCCTGCTACTGTTCGCTTGGAATTCCCTGCCTCTGCGTCATCGCCACTGTGTAACATCTCACAGGGAGGTGGCCACTTGTCCTCTCATGAACTGTGCCAGCTCTTCCTCAAATGGTTCGCTAATTCGTTTACTTTGCATAATGATTCATCTGCCAAATCAGTGGTCAAATCAAACTTCAGACTTTTATATGCCACAGCTTAATTCTCCCTCCAGATCCAGCCATTCATCGGGTGCAATCTCCGTCATTATATCTAGAGCCCCAAGATTCTACGGTGTTCTCTCTTATCGCGTGGTTAACTTGCTTGAACGTTAGCCCGCGATGAGAGGCGGTTTTCTCTCTCATTCACCAGACACGCGTCATGCAATGTATGGAATCGCTAGGTCACCTGACAATTCCTCTTACCACTCAAAACACCTCCGATATTCCACCAATTTTGGAGCGCGGGACCCGCCTTTCACTTTAGCACTTTTCCCATGGTTTTCGGCTTTCCTTGTGACCGAGCGCTCGGGGCTATTCCTTCTCTAGGGGTTTTTCCCAACACTAATCACGCATCAGAAACGACCTCTGTTTTCTGATTTGGACTTCCTAACTGCTAGTTTGCGTCCTGCGCGGTCTCCGTGGGCCTCGATCTGTGCGCTTTGACCAAGGTCCTCATCGTTCCTTGCTAGCTACAAACTGCCATTATCTAGAGGTCCTTCCTGATAGCTCTTTGTTCACAAGTTTTTGAAGTTTGTCATGATTTGATACAGTCATAGAACTCTGATAATTTTAATGGATCCAATTCGAATCATGGCCTTCCCACTGAAAAAGATTTTGGACCACCAAAAGTTAGTTTTAAAGCATCAACTAAGTGAGGGTACAATTGTCTCACTTGTCCAATCTCTATCCACTTTGCACTGCTCAGCTTTGAACCCTTGAGCCCAACTCTGAGGTACTCAACATCTCCCCTGTGCGTCGTCCTCACCTTCCTGTCTAGAACTATGTCTTCCTACAATTCATTAAGATATTTAGGTAATAGGTCATCAATAGAAGGCAATTGACTCTACTCTTAGAGATCCTCAATTAGTGAAGGTTCAAACAATCTCAAGCAATCTGCATTTATGATTGAGTAGATGTGCATGTAAGCTGGTATATCAAGGTGAAAAGCATTCTCACCAATCTTCTCAAGTATCCTGAAAGGTCCATACCTAATAGGCTTTAGCTTTTTACCTTCACCTTGCATCCTATCCTTGCTGATATATAGCCAGACTTGGTCACCAACTTGGAAACTATGCTCCATTTAATGCTTTTCATGCCTTGCCTTGTATTTGGCTTGGCTCTTTTCCAGCTATTCCTGTACTGCTTGGTGGATCTCCTGGATTTTTTCAATGAACCTAGTTGCCTTGTCCACATCACTGTGTCCCTCAATTGTGGTGTCTTTACCAAAGACAAAATCCAAAGGAGACCTTGGTGTGAAACCAAAACAGGTCTCAAAAGGAGATCTTTATGTAGAATAATGTTTTGCTTTGTTGTAAGCATGCTGCACATAACATAATTGTTCATCTCAAAGCTTAAGATTCTTGCTGCAATATCCCCTGAGCAACTGGATCATTGTCCTGTTGAATACTTCGGTCTAGCCATTGGTTTGTGGATGAAAAGCTGTGCTTTTCTTCAGTTTGGTGTCCATCAGTTCCGACAGACTTGACCAAATCTTCCCCACAAATCAGGTGTCTCGATCAGATACAATGGAAGTGGGTAATCCAAAATGAACCCATACATGTTGAAAGAACAGTTTTGCAGTTTATTCAACGATTGCTTATTACAAGGTATCAAAATACACATTTTGTTGAACCTATCCACAACAACATACAGATAATCATGAACTTTCCTAGATTTAGGCATTCCTCCAACAAAATCCATGGAAACACTTTCCCAAGGGTGAGAAGGAACTAGTAATGGAGTGTACAAGCCTAGTTTTCTATTGTTGGGCTTGCTTTTAGCACACATAGTACACCCTCTTACATATCTAGAAACCGTCTCATTTGGATAATAACAAAATCTTTGCAGCTGTGCAACTGTTTTACTTACCCCAAAGTGACCTGATATTAGATAAGTGTGTGCTTCTCGAATTATCTTTACTCTTTCAGTTTGTGGAATGCATAGCTTCCCACAATGATATAGGAGTCAGTCCTTTACATGATAATCCAATTCTTCTATTCGTTTTCCTTGACTTAAAGTTTCATATAAATCTTTGAAATCTATATCTTGAGCATATTTTTCAATGTAGCTCTCATGTAACACATAATTATGCTTAAGTATAGTAGATGTATTTATAATGGGTCTAGATAACATATCTGCAACTTTATTGTGTACGCCTTTTTGGGAGTGTAGATATTGAAGTGGTTGATGATCAGTATGTATTACTGTCTCTTTGCCCATTAAGTAATGTTTCCACCTTTTCACACTTTGTACTAATGCATACAATTCTTTATCATATGTAGGATAGTTAACTACTACAAAATTAAATGTCTCAGAATGATAACATATGGGTTTATCGTGCTGCGTCAACATTGCTCCCATGGCATAGTCACTGGCATCCGTTTGGATCTCAAATGGTCTTTGAAGATCAGGCACTGCTAGTATAGGTGTTGTACTAATCTTTTGTTTCAAGGTGTCGAAGGCTTCCTGCTGTTTTCCTCCCCACTGAAACACCTTGTTCAATCCTGTTAAAGCATGTAAGGGAGCTGCAATTAAGGAAAAGTTAGAAATGGACTTTCTTCAATATTGTGTTGCTCCTAAGAAGCTCCTAACTTCTGTAGTAGATTTGGTTTTATGCCAGTTTACAATGATTACCACGTTAGAGGGATCTATCTTCAATTCACCACCCCCTACTATATGTCCCAAATAATTCAAAGATGTTTTTCCAAATTCACATTTTGAGAGTTTAACATAAAAATTTTCTCTTTTCAAAACATCTAGTGTCTGCTTAACATGCTTTAAATGTTCTTCCCATGTTTTGCTAAATATCATAATGTCATCCAGATACACAATAAAAAAATCGTCAAGAAAAGGTCTGAGTACATCATTCATTAATCTCATGAAAGTAGCAGGAGCATTAGTCAAGCCAAAAGGCATAACCAGCCACTCATACAATCCCTGCTTTGTCTTGAAAGCAGCCTTCCATGCATCTTGTTCTGCAACTCTGACCTGATGGTGTCCACTATGCAAGTCTAACTTGGAAAAATAAACAACTTCTTTCAATTGATCTAAAAGATCATCTATGTGAGGAAGGGGATAACAAGTTTTTATTGTTAACTTATTCAATGCTTGGTAATCAATGCACATTCTCCACAAGCCATCTTTCTTTCTCACCAAAATGATTGGTGACACACATGGTGATGTGCCAGGTCTGATGAACCCCTTCTCGAGCAACTCCTGCACCTGCTTCTTGATTTTTGCGTTCTCTAAAGTGGACAACCTGTACATTCCAATGTTAGGCAATGGAGCATCTTGCTACAAAATAATATCATGCACTATTTCCTTTTTGGGTGGCATACCTTTAAGTTCTTGAAACAAGATATCATACTCTGAAACAACTCTTTCTAAATCATCTTGTTGTTTAGCATCACAACCCTCAAATACATTGGTTTTATCAAGTTTCTTTTCCTTTACAACCATTAGTAATAATTGTTTGCATGAATTTATCATTCTTTTCATCTGCCCTGAGTTTATGAGAGTATAATTATTCTTGAGCTTATGAGCTCTTACAAAGTATTCGATTCCATCTTTAACAAGTAGATACTTGTTCTCAGCTCTATAGAAAATAGCTTTTCAGTCATACAAGTAAGGACTTCCAAAAACAATTCCACATATATCCAAAGGAATTATGTCTAACTCAACCTCATCTACAAATGTTGACCCAAAAGAAAACTTGAGTTTGCATTGTCTAGTCACTTGCAGTTGTGGTTTATCATTTAACCATCCTAATGGGTATGGTTTCTTGTGAGGTGTAGTCACTAATCCCAACTTCTTTACAATTGCTTTAGAAATTAAATTTACTTGTGAGCCACTATCAAATAAAGTATCAATCTTTTGATGTTTGGAAATAACTCAAATATGGAAAAGCTCATGTCTTTTTCTCTCATTTTCTTCATCAATAATAGATTGTGCAGAATTACTAGTAGATGCTTAAGAATTCTTACCTTTTATACCTGTGGTTGCAATAGTTGTTTCATCTCCTGAGTCTGAACCCAAATCTTTCTGAACAGCTACAACATTCTTCTTCTTCTTGCCCTCGAACTTTTTAGGTCTCATCTCTGGATGCAAAATCCAACAATGCTCATCATCATGCCCATCCTTTTTACAGTGAGTGCATGAAGCCTTGCTTTTCTATGCAGTATTGGCCTCCCTTGCTTTCCACTTCTGTTTTCTTTTCTCCTTATTCTTGCTTGCAATGGGTGTGGATGATCCCCCAACTTCTAGATTTCCATTCTTTCCTCTAGCTTTTAGATGAGTAGCTTGAACAGATACCCAATCTATACTAGTGGGATTAAACATGAGGATAGTGTGCCTCATGTAGCTGTGTAGACCACCAATGTACTTCAACAGAGTCTTAGGTGAGTCTAATGAGATTCCTAGAATCAATGCTCTCTTTCTAAATTCTTGGGTGTATCCTTGTACACTCTGCCCTTTCAACTGTCGAAGAGTTTGTGAATTCATCATGGCTTGCTGCATGTAGGCCAATGGATAGAACTGCTTTTTGATTGCAGAAACAAATTCACTCTAGACAGATATAGTCTTACCATGTATTTTCATGTTAGCTTGGGTCCTGCCTTCCCACCAAACCAAGGTAGTGCCTTCAAGGCATAGGCTTGCCAGCTGAATCTTGCTCTTGTCTGAATCAATACTCTGCACTCTGCAATAAACATCAATTTGTCTAATCCAATTGTCCAACTTTTCTGCATTCAACTCTCCATCATATATAGGTAAATCAAATTTAACATCTAGTTTAATCAAAGATGCCTTCTTTTTATGTTTAGGGCTATTAGGAGGTATGAGAAATCTTTCCTCTTTCCCTTTGCCTTTTGAGTGGTCATGGAGGTGAGACTCTTCTTATCCTTTATCTTGTTTGGAGCGTGATGAGTCTTCATCTTTATGTTTTCTAAAGTCCTTATACATTTCCTCTACCATGGACCTTATGGCTAGGAAACTATTTATGAATTGAGGGTCTGGCCCCATAGAACCTTCCTCCAACATCGTCTTCTGAGGATAGACTCTCCCAATTTTGGGATTAGTTTCAATCAACTCTCCTTCTCCTAATTTGAGCTTTGATCTAGTTAGCATTCAACAGCTAAATCCAGCACAAGCTTGTCTAACCTTGACAGCCTAAAGCTCTGATACCACTTGATCTGAAAATCACTTATGAGTGACCTCAGTTAATTAATTAATGAATCAATGTATTACAGACTCATGTGTTGGTGTGTGTCTATGTTATCTTAGGCAACGAACAATTAGATTTCAAAATACATAGACACTGGAAAATGGAAAACAGTAATAGAAACACAGTAAACAAATACAAGAACACAAAAAATTAATAAGGAATTCACCCAATCCTCTTGGGCTACATCTCTGGTCCAGCTTTCAGTGGTGGCCTTCTTTTATTATGTCTTTAAAACAGAGATTTTTTAAAATGAGGAGCTCAGTTTGAGTCTCCTGAAACAGATAATGCTTAGTAGGGTGGTTCTTGGATTCCCCAAGCCACTAGAGTGCATAGACTCTTCCTTACTAAGTCTCAACCTCATTGGTCTTAACGGGATGATTCCAATGTGGTACTAAGTTCCCGCCAGATATCCTCACAGGGATTGCTTGAACCTCTCAAGCCTTCTATCTACTCGATGCTGCCTTAGCTCTGCAAGTCAGCTCATCTCTCTGTTTTCTGCTTCTTGCTTCACTGTCTCCTTCTTCCTTTCTCACTATCTCTCTGTCTTCTTTTTCCTTTCTCTTCTATCTCGCTTATCTCTGTTCTTTGTTGGTTCGTGGCTTATAGCCAATACGTCCTTGATTGTTTGCTTCCTCTTCCACCTCTTCGGATCACCTGTTGTTGTTCGCTTGGAATTCCCTACCTCTGCGTCATCGCCACTGTGTAACGTCTCACAGGGAAGTGGCCACTTGTCCTCTCACAAACTGCACCAGCTCTTCCTCAAACGATTTGCTAGTTCGGTTACTCTGCGTAATGATTCATCCGCTAACTCAGCGGTCAAATCAGACTTCAGACTTTTATATGCCGTAGCTTAATTCTCCCTCCAGATCTGGTCATTCATCGGGTGCAATCTCCACTGTTAGATCTGGAGCCCCCAGATCCTATGGTGTTCGCTCTTATCGCGCGGTTGACTTGCTCGAACGTTAGCCCATGATGAGAGGCAGTTTTCTCTCTCATCCGCCAGACACACATCGTGCAGTGTATGGAATCGCTGGGTCTCCTAACAATTCTGTTTACCGCCAAAAACACCTTCGATATTCCACTGGTTTTGGAGCACAGGACCCACCTTTCACTTTAGCGCTTTTCCCACGGTTTTCGGCTTTCCTTGTGACCGAGCACTCGGGGTTATTCCTTCTCAAGGGGTTTTGCCCAGCGATGCACATTTCTGATGCACTAATTGCGCATCAGAAACGGCCTCCGTTTTCTAATCCGGACTTCCTAACTACTAGTTTGTGTCTTGTGCTGTCTCCATGGGCCTCGGTCAACACGCTTTAATCGAGGTCCTCGTCTTTCCTTGCTGGCTACAAACTGCCACTATCCAGAGTTCCTTCCTAATATCTCTTTTTTCACAAGTTTTTGAAGTCTGTCATGATTTGATACAGTCATAGAACTCTAAAAATTTTCATGGATCCAATTCAGATCACCTCCTTGAATCCATTCTTCCTGGATGGCATTTTCATGCCCTTGATGTACATAGGAGATCTAGAGGCATTGTGATGGGGTTCAACTCTAGGACTATCAAATTATGTAACATCTGGGGGGGATTTGGGTTTATCGGGGCAGACATCCATACATCTGAATTAGGCACTCATATAAGATTGATCAATGTTTATGGTCCTTGCCAATCTCGGGGCCCTTTCTGGGAGAATTTGCTTAGCTCTAGTCTCCTGCAAGTGGATAACCTCATTCTGGGCAGAGATCTAAATTTCTCAATTGGATATTCTAAATCATGGGGCCATAACGCTCAGATTGACTTGCTATCAGACTTCCTTGAAAAAAAATTGGAGGACCATGGCCTTATAGATATACCATTGGCTAGACTTCAACCCACATGGAGGAACAGAAGGACTGGGGATGCTAGGTTGGCCAGAAGGCTAGATTGCTTCCTCCTAAAAGAACAACTCTTGGGAATGGGGTGTAACTATAGGCAGTGGGTTGGATCAGGGGGCTTGTTGGATCACTCGCCCATATACCTTAAAATTAGTGGATGCGTGAACAAGACAAAAGCGCAATATAAGTTAAATGCAACATGGTTAAAATATGTTGAATACAATAAGCTTGTTATTAATTACTGGAAGTCCCATCCTCCTGCAGTGGGAGGAAACATAGCAGAATGTTTTACCCACAATTTAAGCAATCTAAAGAGGCTATCCAAAAGATGCGTGCACAAAAAGAGATTGATGGATGATCAAACCCTGAGAAGCACTGAAGTTGAGATAGCTTCTATGGAATATGAACATGGAAGGGGATATATATCTCCTGAGCATAAGGAGAGGCTCACTTCCCTGGTAGCACAAAGGGACAAAATACTAAAAGACAGAGAAGAATTGTGGAGGTTGCAGAGTAGAGCCATTTGGCTACAAGAAGGTGATGATAACACAAAATTCTATCATAAGTTCACCAATGGACGAAAATCAATCAATACCATATGGCATATGAATAATGAATAGGGCATCAGAGTAAACTCCTTTTAGCACTTAGCCTCCCTTGGTACCTCACACTTCAAGCATCTCTAGAAAGCCCCCCTTCATGCGTCACTAGTTGAAATCATCAGAGTGGCACAATTATTCCCTGGTTTGTTGATCAGGAGGATGCTGAGGAGCTCCAAAAGGATGTCCCTATGGGGGAGCTTGAAGCCACTCTAAAATGGTTGAAGAAATACAAGAACCCTGGACCAGATGGATGGACGATTGAGTTCTATATTTCCTTTTTCGAAATCCTTGGAGAGGACCTTCTCAAGGTCATTGAAGAATGCAGAAACTTTAGGAGAATGTATGAGGCCCTCAACTCCACCTTCATTGTGCTCATCCCAAAAGTTGACAACCCTGGCTCCTTCGATGACTTTCGTCCCATCTCCCTCTGTAATTGTATTTATAAAATCATTGCCAAAATCATTGAAAATTGCCTCCATCCCATCTTATCCTCCCACATTTCCTCTAAACAATTTGCTTTCCTTCAGGACCGACAGATTCATGAAGCTGTAGGAACTGCTCAGGAGGTCTTACATTCCATTCAGATGAAGAAATTGGAAGGTATGATACTCAAAGTAGATCTCTCAAAATATTTTGAACGAGCTAGCTAGTTATATATCAGAATGTTATTAACTCATCTTGGTTTTCCCTTAGAGTTCATAAATTGGATTATGTGTTGCATAACAAACATCTCTTTTAGTGTCCTTATCAATGGATCAGTGTCCCCATTTTTTCACTTGAAAAGGGGCCTCAGGAAAGGATGCCCTCTCTCCCCTCTATTATTTTTTCTCATAATGGAGGGACTTAGCAGATTCATCTTAGAATACCATAGGATGGGGAGATTTCAGGGAATTAGGATAACATATAATTGCATCCTGACCCATATTCTCTTTGTTAATGATATCCTTCTTTTCCTTAACAGAGTTATTGGGGACCTGACAGATTTGCAAAACATCATGGCCATATTTAAAACAGCAACAGGAATGGAGATAAACTGCAAAAAATCCACCATCACTACTTCGGGTTTCTCACCTCATGAAATACATTATGCTCTCCACAGATTTCCATTCATTTTTCTAAATTTGGATGATGGACTTAGATGCTTGGGCTATAGACTAAATCCTCACTACTACAAGATTGTCGATTGGATATGGCTGGTATCCAAGCTCTGGAGAAGACTTAACATTTGGCGTCATAAATATCTCTCCAGAGTGAGAAGACTGGTCCTTATTAAAGTTGTTCTCGAAACCACACCTGTATATTGGATGTCCCTATCATGGATTCCTAGGGGAATACTCTCTAGAATACAAAATCTTTACTGCAGATTCCTTTGGAAAGGAAAATAGGAAGGAATAATTTTTTTCCTGGGCTAGATGGGAGTTAGTTTCTCTACCAAAGAAGTGGGGATGTTGGGGAATAAAGAGTCTGGAAAAATTTTCTACTTCTCTGGCTGCTAAATTGGGATGGAAGTTTGTCACTTCATGCAGTTTATGGACGAGGGTGGCCTACTCAAAATACATTTTTCCCCACAACCTGATGGATTGGATTAGACAACCCAATTGGAACAAGACAGGGATATCTATCATCTTGAAAGTGGTAATCAACTCCCTGCCTCTCATCCGAGATGGGATTACCTGGAAAATGCATTCTAGCTCATCAATGCACATTGGTTTGGATCCCTGGATTGGCAGTGGCAACTCACACAAGCTCCCACAGGATTTAACCTTGTTTCTTAACAATTCTGGTATCATCTATATTAATCAGATTGTGGATGCAGAGAACACTACTCTTTTCCAACAGGCATGGAAGAACGCTCATCGTCTAAACCTCCCACTAATCTGGAAACACTATTGGGATAATTACATCTCTGCTCTAACTGAATCACACGTCAGGATTAGAGAGGGCGATGATGAATTAGTATGGGCCCAAGAAAAACATGGCAAATATTCACCCAAAAAAGGATATCTATGTATCTATGCAGGCCATCGACCATCAATCACTGAGAATTGGTGGAGCCAGTTGTGGAAACTAAAGGTGCCCCCTAGAACGCAATTGTTCATGTAGAAAATGCTCAGGAATGAGGCCCCCACTAGGGACAATCTCAATAAGCGAGCTTTTCACAGTCCATCTTAGTGCTGCTTCTGCAAGAATAATTCAAAATCCATTGACCACCTCTTTCTATTTTGTCCGATCATTGTGGACCTATGGCTTACAACCCTCCACACCATTCACATCTAGAGACGATGGCAGGGCACATCTATTAAGGATGCTTGGCTATCCTGGTGGATTTCAGTTGTCCCGACCAAAGCCAGAAACCTTCCCCTCCTTATTTGTTGGGCTATCTGGTTAGCCCAGAACCAATACATTTTCCATAACATCATTCCAAATTGGCATTCTATCTCTGCTCACATTTTGGCCACCTATCATATCATCCCTGATGATGAAGCTACTCCACCCACTAGAAACATAGTACCTGAGGCCATCAACTGAGAATACTCTTGGGCTTATTTTGACGAGTCTGCCTAGGGTGAAGGGTGTGTGAGGGAGATATTCTCTATCTCTCTGATACTCATTTCTTTAAAATTCAAATGGGTTGGGAATGGGTACAAATAACTATGCCAATCTCATTACTCTCAGACATCTCCTTCATTTTGCCTTGGAAAAACATTGCAGTAATATACAAATTTTTGGGGAATCCAATATTTTTATCAACTTGATAAACAATACATCTATTTGTCATGCTTATACTCTGAGACCCATTTTGGAAGAGGCACACAGATTCATTTCACTATTTGATCACTTTTTTTTTTGCCATATATATAGGGAATGCAACCAGATTTCTGATCAGCCATCCAAGGAAGCTACGAACTGGCCTTGAGGTACATGGATGATACAAGAGCAGAGGGATGGTGAACACTATCAATACTACCACCGCTCGTACATGGACTTCAGAGCATAATCTGGGCCCAGAGGGGCTTGTTTCTAGATGGTTTATTTTTTTCATAGCTTATCAGTACATATGTATATTTCAGTTATATTAGTTGTATATATTGGCAGATTAAAAAATTGTACTCCCTGCATGGAGTTTTTTGCTATTTTGAAATTTTTGAAAAATTGTACTCCCTGCATGGAGCCACATAGACCCATTGACACAGGAGGTTGACAGAAATGGGGTGGTAGTCTGGAATTAGACTACTGGTTAACTTTGTAACCAATCAGTTGCGCACAAACAAATTTTGTATGTGGATTTCCCCCTGAGGGTCCCGCATATCTGACCAATCATTATCGGTCCCTTGTTGACTTCTCCTTTTATCAAGCGCTTTAATCCACGCTATTGATCTCACTTCTCCAGATCCAACGGATATCGCATCGTTTGCTCACCAACTAACCCAGACGATCTCCACCGTCAATGTGACCCTTGTCAATCGAACGGTTGTCGCGCAATCTTGCGCAGATTCTTGCACGCCCAATATCAGGTCAAGAGCACGTGAGAAAATTGGTTTTCTCATGCTACGTGTCACCCGCTAAGGTTAATCGCGCAAACTTGGAACAATACCATTTACCTCTTCTTAAGCACGCAAGATTCCATTTACCACTTTCCAAATACTACCCACATGCTTAATTCATATTTTAAGAAAGCCGTTTAAGGAAAGATTTAGTGCTTAAGCTCAATATTAACTCTTAATACCAATTGATTGTGATTTATAAATAAAGTGTTTAAACAGAGAAAATACCTTATTAGGGTCCAGAATGCCGATACACAGCTACAAATGAAATTATGCACTAGAACAGTGTGTCCACACCACACTTCAATCAATTATTCAACAAAGTGGAAATTATAGAGTCTTGGCCCTCTCGCTCAATTACAATAGTTTGTCTGACCTCTATTTCAATCTCAAACCCTATCTCTCACTCAAACTCTCACTTACTCACTTTGTTCTCGATCATCTCATCTCTCTATCATTACATTCTTTCCTCTTTTATGAATAAAATCCTATCCTAACTTCATTAACAACTCAATCTCTATTTTTATCAACTCAACCATTAAATCCCTATTCTCAAGCTCTAATACACACCTATACTAACAACTTATCTCCTATTCTAGAAATAATATAGTAATCCAATTATTACAATAATTGAGAAAAATATTAATTCGAGAGACCCAACTCTCTCTATTAAAATTGAATTTTGACCACTCAGGTCAATGAAATTCATCTCCTATTAGCCACAATATGTGAACATACAATCACATTGCTGGCTAAGTCTGGATGCTCCTGCATCTGTTAGGGTCCCACCCTAACCCACTTATTTATGTAATGGGATCACGTCATAGTCAAGAGTCAATAAAGCCCATATTAATAATTGTAAGTGGTTCATCCGCAATTAATGACGGAACCACAGTTAGTTGCAAATGGGTCGTAGTATTAGATAGATGGTATTAATAAAACCCACGGTATTGGCCCGTGGTATTGCATGTATGAGTCATATATAAAGGATAGAGACTCCCTGCGAGGAGCATCGTGTCTTATTTTTTAATCGAGCCCTGCTCTATTGGAGGTTGCCCCCTCGAAGAGGCAAGTGAACATTACTCTCTGAATAATAAAATCATTGCTATTCTGTGTTCTGGGTATCTTTTCTTCGCATATTCTGTATTTGGGTATCATTTTGCAGGTTAAGAGCATAACAAGTGGTATCAAAGCACTTTCCAGGGCCGGTGGGATCTCCATTTCTTAGCAAAAAAAAATTTTGGCTAGAGACGTGTTCCAGCGTCTTTAAACCACAGGATCTGTCGTTGAGCGCATAAACCTGCGGATTTGGGGAGGCATGCACGCAGGAAATACAAGAGGTGGTCATGTCTGTTGGACTCCCTTGTAACCCCTGTGGGTACCCCTTTGAGTAGTAGCGCATTAGACAGAACCGCGCACGGACTGTCTTCCACGTACCCTCTGGGTATATCGAAAGCCCCCTAGGCTCCCTTGAAACCTCGCCATAGATAAACCGTCGGCCGTCTTGCGGCTACAGTACACCGAGAATAGCACTCGGAGAGATTACTCACCCGTAAGATAGGTTAGTCGGGTTGTACGGTTAAGGGTACGGTCAATCCTCCTTAGTTAGAGCCCTGAAACATTGGGCCGAGTACTACTGCCAGACCCTTATGTATATTGCGATCTGTAGCACCTGACACTCCTCAAGACCATAGTTCCCTTTTCTATCGGGGGATCACACATCATCTCTTCCAAATCCGCTTGTGCAAAGGGGTGCAGTAGCAACAGACATCAGATCCGCAGAAGCAATATGTTCCGCCACCCAGAGCTATCAGATCCGCCATTCAGATCTCTCAAATCCACCAGATCGGAGTCGTTGTGAAGGGGTCCTATACTGGGGTATAATTTTCACAGGACTTTTGGCCGCATTGACATTTTGAGGATTTGGCCACTGCAGTATTGATAAGGAAGAAGTAAAACTACGTTAGGAGTTTTCAGAAAAAAAAAAAAAAAGAAGTCGTCTGAGATCTTTCGGGGCACTTATTGGTGATCTAGCCCATCAGAATTAGGACGACGAGCTGAGCACGGTGGTACCATTCACTTCTTAGTGAAAAAAAAAATTTAGGCGGTCCCAATTTTCAAAAAATCAGGTTGGTGTATGGTAGAAACTAGAGCTCAAGCAATGGCCAATGAAAGGATGGAAAAACTTGAAGAATCAGTGCAATCCCTCCACATTCAGCTTAGCGGACTATGTAGCATGGTCGAGAAAATAGTCTCGAAGGGCAAGGAGCAAGCCCACGAGGAGGCGTATAAGGGCAATGAAAACAATGAGGGTGAGTCTAGTCACTCTCCTCACGTCTGGCACACCCACCAACAACCCAGTCAGCGACCTCCCAAGTTGGATATGCATAAATTTGACGGATCTCACCCGTCGGCATGGATAGCACAAATGGAGCAGTATTTCAAACTGGATCACATCTTCGATGATGAGACTCAGCTTATGTTGGGGAGCATGTACTTGGACAATGAAAGGTGGCAATGGTGGGAATGGCATCAACGTTGCACTGGACCTTTTAGGACTTGGACCAAATTCACCAAAGCTCTTCAAGACCGCTTTGACCAGGAATCATCTTTTTTGGGTCATCTTACTAAGCTCCGATAGACTGGTACAGTGGATGAATATATTACAGCTTTTGAAGCCTTAGCCTTCCACACTTGGGGTCTCTCAGATGTGTTCTACACGGAATGTTTTATCAGCGGTCTTAAAGAAGCTATCAAAGCCCAAGTCCTACTGCACCACCCTCCCACATGGACGGAGGCTTGCAAGGTAGCTCGTAACGTGGAACATGCATTAGCAGCCCAATACAGTCGCCCAAATTTCTCCGCTAAAGGTCGCCCCCCACAGGCTCACAACCCGACTCAAACACTTAAGGTCCAAAAGGTGTCACCTGCGGAAATGGCCGAAAGAAGAAAGCAAGGCCTATGTTACTACTGTGATGAAAAATACTCCCCAGGTCATAAATGCAAGGAGCCCAAATTTTTTCAAATTGATGCCACTGACTACAGCTCAACAGAGGAAGATCCACCGCTGGAGGAATAGGAGCCGCTAGAAGAAGACAACCAAAAGGACAATGTCTCTGACAAACCAGTTATTTCATTGCATGCTTTGGTAGGAATTTCTTCCCCTCAAACTCTCAAAATCAGAGGTTTTATTAAACATCACCCAGTAGTAGTCTTGATTGATAGTGGAAGTACACATAATTTCATCCATCAAAAAGTTGCAGAAGCAGTGCATTGTTTTGTACGAGCAGTTTATAACTTCCAAGTTCAAATTGTGGATGGAGGCACAATGAAATGTGAAGGCCGCTGTGAAAATGTCAAACTTGGGCCAATCACAATGGATTTCCAGGAGTTATATATGAGTTTTAAGCAGAACAACTACACACATACCCTCCGTGGACTCCAGGCGGGAGCCCCCTCTATCATCAGCTCACATAGGATGGAAAAATTGTTAAAAAAGGGCAATCATGGAGTTGTAGCTCAATTTAATGCCATCCAGGCAGTCGAAACCAAGCCTCTGCTAATTCATCCTGAGATGCAACAGATTTTAAATAACCATCTGCCGGTCTTTGACAAGCCTCATGAGCTTCCACCCTCGCGAGGGGAACATGATCATAGCATCACCTTGGTTCTAGGGGCCCAACCCCCAAATGTGCGCCCATACAGATATCTGTTCACCCAAAAGAATGAAATAGAAAAAATCATCAAGGAACTTTTGGAAGCAGGTGTCATTCGTCCCAGCATTAGTCCTTACTCATCCCCAGTGGTCATGGTGCTCAAGAAAGATGGGGAGTGGCAGATGTGTACCGACTTCAGGGCCCTCAATAAGTTGACAGTCAAAGATAAATTTCCCATCCCGGTGGTTGATGATTTGCTAGATGAACTCAATGGGGCTCAATTCTTCACTAAGTTGTATCTTCGCTCAGGCTACCACCAAATTCGCATGAAGGAAGTCGACATTCCCAAGACTGCTTTCAGAACTCATGAAGGCCATTATGAATTCCTAGTCATGCCATTTGGTCTTTGTAATGCCCCCTTTACTTTTCAGAGCCTTATGAACCACATTCTCAAACCATATCTCAGGAAATTTGTCCTTGTCTTCTTCGATGACATCCTCATCTATAGTTGCACTTGGGCCGCACATCTTCAGCATGTATATCTACTCTTGCAACTGCTCCGCAAGCATAAATTATTTGTCAAGATGTCCAAGTGTTTGTTTGGCATGGCAGAAGTAGAGTATTTGGGCCACATTGTGGGGCGTGAAGGTGTCAAGGTGGACCCCAAAAAGATCCAGGCAATGCAGGAATGGCCTCAACCTAAGACCTTGAAGAGCTTGAGAGGATTTTTGGGTCTCACAGGCTATTATCGTAAATTTGTCCGCAACTATGGTCACATAGCGAAGCCCCTCACCCAACTCCTAAAGAAAAATTCATTCTTCTGGAAAGAGGAAGCACAATAGGCCTTTACAGCTCTAAAAAATGCCATGTGTTCCACTCCAGTCTTAGCACTACCTGACTTCACCAAATCTTTTGTCATTAAATGTGATGCTTCGGGTATAGGTATTGGGGCAGTGTTAATGCAGGAAGGGCGACTGTTGGCCTTCACAAGCCAACAACTCAATGGGAGGAATCTGGGCCAATCTACCTACGAGAAGGAAATGATGGCCATATTACATGCTGTCGAGACCTGGCGACCTTACTTATTGGGGCAACGTTTCCAAATCCGCACAGATCATCACAGTCTTAAATATTTTTTGGAGCAACGCCTATCCTCCCCACAACAAAATAAATGGCTCGCCAAAATGCTAGGATATGATTATGAGATCATTTACAAGAAAGGGAAAGACAATAGTGTAGCAGATACATTATCTCGCCAATTTGAGGAGGAAAGTACTCTGCTAGAAATTTCCCTCCCCATTCCAGAATGGATTGAAGAGGCTCGCAGGGAATGGTTTTCACACCCCGGGCTCTCCCAACTCATTTCTCAATTGCAGGTAGATCCAAATTCCACCAAGGGCTACTCGTGGCAGGATGATATTCTTCACTACAAGGACAGAGTCGTAATATCACCAACATCCACCCTCAAAAGTCGCATTTTGTCAGAATTACACTCATCTCCCATTGCAGGACATTCCGGCTTTCAGAAGACGTATGCTCGCACTAGAAGATCATTTTTTTGGACAGGCATGAAAAAGGACATCCTTACTTTCGTAGCAGAATGCGATGTCTGTCAACACCACAAAGGGGAAACCGTCAACACACCAGGCACATTACAACAATTGCCCATTTCGGCATCAATTTGGACGAAGGTTTCTATGGATTTCATTACAGGTCTTCCAAAGTCAGGGAACAAGTCAGTCATCATGGTGGTTGTGGACCGACTGTCAAAGTATGCTCATTTCTGTGCCCTACCCCACCCATTTACACCAACTTTGATTGCTCAATCTTTCATGGATCAGATCCTCAAATTGCATGGCATGCCCACTTCTATTGTGTCTGACCACGACCCGATCTTCACCAGTACTTTTTGGCAGGAACTCTTCAAAATACAAGGCACTCAACTAAAACTCAGTATTTCCTATCATCCACAAACAGATGGTCAAACCGAAGCCGTCAACAAATGTCTAGAAACCTACCTTAGGTGTTTCACTTCAGAAAAGCAACACCTTTGGGTACAGTGGTTACCTCTGGCTGAATGGTGGTATAACACCAACTATCATGCCACCACCAAAATGACTCCCTATGAAGCAGTATATGGTCAACTCCCGCCTTCACCTACTTCATATCTCAAGGGATGCTCAAAAGTACAAGCAGTGGATCAACTCCTACAACACCGCGCAACCATGCTCGCCCATCTTCGAGAGAATCTTCATTAAGCTTAGAACCGCATGAAGCAACAAGTAGACCAGCATCGCTCAGAGCGCCAATTTCAAGAAGGGGATCAGGTTTTTTTATGGCTACAACCATATAAGCAAACATCACTCAAAGACAAGGGGTGTCAGAAACTCTCTCCCAAATTCTACAGACCATATCAAGTACTTCAACGCATTGGAGAAGTGGCCTACAAGTTGGCCTTGCCACCTACTGCAAAAATCCATCCAGTTTTTCATGTCTCATGCCTCAAGAAAGTGATTGGGAACAATTGCAGAATTTAGACCAATCTACCTGAATTGGACGAAGAAGGGTCCATCTGGCTTCAACCCGAATAGGTCCTAGACACACGAGACAAGAAACTGTGCGGCCGCATGATTAAGGAATTCCTCGTCAAATGGAAAGACACCTCTTCGAAAGATGCAACTTGGGAACCAGCCACTATTCTTCAGCAGTTTCCGCAGCTTCAGCCTTGAGGACAAGGCTAGCCTTAAGGGGGAGGGCATGTTAGGGTCCCACCCTAACCCCCTTATTTATGTAATGGGATCACATCATAGTCAAGAGTCAATAAAGCCCATATTAATAATTGTAAGTGGTTCATCCGCAATTAATGACGGAACCACAGTTAGTTGCAAATGGGTCGTAGTATTAGATAGATGGTATTAATAAAACCCATGGTATTGGCCCGTGGTATTGCATGTATGAGTCATATATAAAGGATATAGACTCCCTGCGAGGAGCATCGTGTCTTATTTTGTAATCGAGCCCTGCTCTATTGGAGGTTGCCCCCTCGAAGAGGCAAGTGAACATTACTCTCTGAATAATAAAATCATTGCTATTCTATGTTCTAGGTATCTTTTCTTCGCATATTCTGTATTTGGGTATCATTTTGCAGGTTAAGAGCATAACAGCATCAAACTCTTGGGGAAGAAAAGAATTCTTCATCAAACTTTCAGTATTTACTCCATATTTCTATAATTCTCTTGTTGTTATCCAACTAGCATCCTCCACTAGCTATCCCTTCCATTTGAATAGATACTGAAAATAAACATTTCCTCTGGTTCTTTTGGATACTCTTTTCTCCAAAATAGCTTCCACCTCTTTGTTGACTATCTTTAGCATTTGTTCTTCCCAAATTAAAGTTTGAACTTCATCTCCTGCAGGTTCCTTCTGTAGCTCTGACTTTGTCTCCTTGTATGGATACAAATCTACAACATTGAAGATAGGTGATATTCCATTCCCTTCTGGAAATTCAGTTTCATAAGCATTAGTTGAAAACTTCCTCATAATTCTGCATGGCCCTATCTTTTTCATCTTTAGTTTACTGTAAGTCCCAACAGGAAATCTTTATTTTCTTAAGTATACCATCACTGGATCCCCCACTTGGAATTCTTTTTCTCTTCTCTTCATATCAACTCTCTGTTTGTATTTACGACTGCTTTACTGCAATCTGTCTTTGACATATTCTTGTAGTCTTTACATCTGCTCTGCAAACTCTTCAGCTTTTGCACTTCTTGTCAGCTATTTACCCAAATTTCTGAGCTCATACACACCTCTTGGATTCATTCCAAAAACAATCTAAAATGGACTCATCCTAGTACTTCGGTTTGGAGTTTCATTATAAGCAAACTTAGCTTGAGCAAGTGCTAAATCCCACTGCTTAGGATTGTCATACACTAAACTTCTCAATATGTTTCCCAAGCTTCTGTTTACCACTTCGGTCTATCCATCTGTTTGAGGGTGATATACTGAATTGAAACTAAGGTTGGCACCTAGTTTGTTCCAAAGAGTTCTCCAGAAATGCCCAAAAAACTTTGTATCCCTATTAGACACAGTACTTACTAGCAATCCATGTAACCTTACAACTTCTGAAAAAAACATATTAGCAATATGTGTTGCATCACTAGTCTTTTTACATGCAATGAAATGTGCCATTTTGGAAAATCTATCTACCACAACATAAATGGAATCATTCCCTCTTTGAGTTCTAGGTAACCCCAAAACAAAGTCCATACTAATTGCATCCCATGGTCGGTCTGGTATTGGCAATGGCTGGTACAATCCTGTATTTTGGCTTCTCCCTTTAGCATGCTGACAGATTCTGCACTTCTAAACAAATTTCTTAACATCAATTTTCATCTTTGGCCAATAGTAAAAATCATTTACCTGAGCAAAGGTTTTGTCTTGTCTAAAGTGACTAGATAATCCTCCACTATGTTTCTCCTTGATTATGTTTTCCCTCATAGAACATTTGGGAATGCACAATTTGTTACCTTTAAACAATAAACCTCCTTGGATTAGATAATCTAACCACTGACTTCTGTTATGAATTATTGTATTTTGTACAACTGCATAAATATCTTTGAATTTTGCATCGTCTTTATACATATCAATCATTTCTTCAAATCCTACAACACCAAATCTTAATCCTTGTACAATGAAATTTACCCTACTCAAAGCATCAACAACTTTGTTCAACTTACCACTTGTATTTTTTATCACAAAAATAAAACTCTGTAAAGAATCTACCCACATGGCATGTTTCTAGTTCAATTTTGGCTGGTTGTTTATGAACTGTAATGCATGATTGTCAGAATATAATACAAACTCCTTTGGTAGCAAATAATGTCTCCTTTTTTTTAAAGCTTCCGCAATAGCATAAAATTATTTATCATAAGAAGAATACTTCTTCTTAGCTTCATTTATTTTCTCACTAAAGTAGGCTATTGGTCTCTATTCCTGACTCAAAATTGCTCCAATTACAACTCCACTAGCATCAGTTTCAACTTAGAAAACTTGCCCAGAATCAGGTAAAGTTAAAATTGGTTTCTCCGTAATTTTCTTCTTCAGCAACTTAAAATTTCAGTCTACTGCATCTGTCCACTTGAATGGCTGATTAGTCTCTTTGATTGTTTCAATAATTAGGGCACAAATCTGACTAAAACTTCTGATAAATTTTCTATAAAAACTTGCAAGACAATGAAATCTTCTTACCTCAAATATGTTTCTTGGAGTAGGCCAGTTCCAATTGCTTGGACTTTCTCTGGGTCCATTTTCAAACCTTCTTTAGACACTACAAATCCTAAATAGATTAATTCTTCTTTCATGAAACTACATTTCTTCAGATTTATCAGCAGTTTCTCTTTCTACAGAGTTCTTAAAACCAACTTAAGATGCTCCAGGTGTTCTTCTTTGCTTCTACTGAAAACTAGAATATCATCAAGATAAACAATGACAAACTTGCCTGCATATTCCTTCAAGACTTCATTCATTAATCTCATGAATGTGCTAGGTGCATTAGTGAGTCCAAAAGGCATCACTAACCATTCATACAACCCACTATTTGTTTTAAATGCAGTCTTCCATTCATCTCCTTCTCTAATCCTTATTTGATGATATCCACTCTTTAGATCTATTTTAGAAAAATACTTTGACCCACTTAAACAATCCATCAAATCATCCATGTGTGGTAAAGGAAATCTATACCTGATAGTAATCTTGTTTATGGCTCTGGAATCTGTACACATACACCATTCACCACCTTTCTTTGGACTGAGTATTGTTGGTACAACACATGGACTAAGACTCTCTCTGATTAATCCCTTATCCATCAGTTCCTGTACTTGTCTTCCAACTTCTGCATTTTCTTGAGGAGTTAACCTGTATGCTGCTTTGTTTGGAAAACTTGCTCCAGGTATTAGATCAATATGATGACTAATACTCCTAATGGGTGGTAACGCATTTGGCAACTTACCCACAATAATATCAACAAAATCATTCAACAGATTTTTGATTTCTTCAGATAAATAATCTAAGTTTGTGGAAGTTAAAATTACCTTAGGTCTCCTTATGACAACAAAATGCATCTGTTCATCCTTCTTGACTTCTTGCAGCAATTCTTTCCCACTCATCAGCATAACATTGTTTCCAGGTGCTTCTTTGCCTGCTTCATCCTTCAATGGAAGCAATGTGTGTTTATTTCTACCCTTCTCCAAAGTGTAAGTATTTAGTCTCCCATCGTGAATAACTTTCCGATCAAAATGCCAAGGTCTTCCTAGAAACACATGGCATACATCCATTGGAATTACATCACACAATATCACATCCTTATAAGTACCAATCTGTATCTCTACCTTGCATTGTTCTGTCACAATAAGTTGATGTCCTTTTTGCAGCCATGATACTTTGTAAGGAGTAGGGTGTACTATTTTCACTAGTCCTAACTTGTCCACCATTTCTGTAGAAACAAGGTTATTAGTGCTTCCACTATCAATTATCACTTTACAGCATTTTCCTTTGGACTTGCATGTAGTTCTGAATAAACTCTTTCTCTGAGCTGGTTCTCCTGTCTCTTTCTCTGCCTTAAGCAATACCCTTTTCAACAACAAGGATTCTCCTACTTTAGGTGATTCTTCCTTGTTTGCAATTTGAGGTTTCTCTTCCCTTGCCTCAGCCACATTCACATTCCTCTGATTTGTTACTTTATTATGAGGACAGTCCCATGATCCATGTCCCCATTCTCCACATGTGTAACACCGAATTTCTCTTCCTCGACCTCTTCCTCTGGGTGCAAATATTCCTCTACTAAATTATCCTCTCTGTGGTGGTCTACTACTTGAACTTCCTGCTTCACCTTGAGGGTGTTGAAATCTTGATCTGGTAGTTCCTCTACCTCTTGCTGAACTTTTTCCTCTATTCCTCTGATTTTGCTTCCTCAACATCTTCTCTTCTGCCTTCAAATTTGCTTGATAGGCATCTTCAATTGTCTTCAGACTCAGCAAGCTGATTTCATCTTGTATGTCATATCTCAACCCATTTATGTATCTGGCTACCTTTTCTACATCATCCTCTACATGTCCTACTCTAATACTCAGCTTATAAAACTCTTATGTGTATTCTTTGACAGTCATTCCTTTTTGCCTCAAATTTTGTAACTGTGTGAAAAGATTTAACTGATAATCTTTTGGCATAAATTTGGCTTTCAATCTACTTACCATTTTATCCCATTGTTTGATCTTGGACTTCCCTTTTCTTGCTCTGGATGTGTGTAATTCATCCCACCAAATAGTTGCATGGTCCTTCAATCTGGTAACTACAAATTTCACCTTCTTTTATCATCAACCTCCTCCTCATAGTCAAAATACTTGTCTAATGAATGGATCCAGTCCATCAACTCTTCTACATTGAGATTCCTGTCATAAAAAGGTATTTCCATCTTTGGTCTTCCTCTTGCTTTGCCCAATATCTTGAGAACTTTGATAGCTTCACTTTCATCCTCTTCTTCTTCCTCAGAATATTCTTCTGTAGCACTAACATTTCCTTCATCAGGTGCTCTCCTCTGAGCATTCTTCATTATCTCCATCCTTATATGCAGATTTCGGATCTCATCCAGCAGAATTGCATTTGCTACAGGTCTCCCCCGACCTATGCCTCCTTCTCTCCTCAGTGGCATGTTTGTTGTAGAAAAACTTAATCTCTGTACTCTGATACCAAAATGATGGAGGAGGTTGATAGAAATGGGGTGGTAGTCTAGAATTAGACTATTGGTTAACTTGGTAACCAATCAGCTGCGCACAAACTGATTTTGTACATGGATTTTCCCCCTAAGGGTCCTGCTTATCTGACCAGTCACTGTCGGTCCCTCGTTGACTTCTCCTTTTATCAAGTGCTTCAATCCGCGCTGTTGATCTCACTTCTCCAGATCCAATGGATATCACGTCATCTGCTCAACAACTAACATGGACGATCTCCACCATCGATGTGACCCTATCAATCGAACAGTTATCACACAATCTCGCGCAGATTCTTGCATGACCAATATCAGGTCGAGAGCGCATGAGAAAAGTGGTTTTCTCATGCTACGTGTCACCCGCTAAGGTTAATTGCGCGAACTTGGAACAATACCATTTACCTCTTCTTAAGCACGCAAGATAGCGTTTACCACTTTCCAAATACTACCTGCATGCTTAATTCATATTTTAAGAAAAGCACTTAAGGAAATATTTAGCACTTAAGATCAATATTAACTCTTAATACCAATTGACTGCAATTTATAAATAAAGTGTTTAAATAGAGAAAATACCTAATTAGGGTCCAGAACAACGATACATAGCTACAAATGAATTTCTGCACCAGAACAGTGCATCCACACCACACTTCAATCAATTATTCAACAAAATGGAAATTACAGAGTCTTGGCCCTCTCGCTTGATTACAACAGTTTTTCTGACCTCTGTTTCAATCTCAAACCCTATCTCTCACTCAAACTCTCGCTTACTCACTCTGTTCTCGATCATCTCATCTCTTTGTCATTACATTCTTTCCTCTTTTATGAATCAAATCCTATCCTAACTTCATTAACAACTCAATCTCTATTTTTATCAACTCAACCATTAAATACCTATTCTCAAGCTCTGATACACACCTATACTAACAACTTATCTCCTATTCTAAAAATAATACAGTAATCCAATTATTACAATAATTGAGATAAAGATTATTTCGAGAGACCCAACCCTCTCTACTAAAACTGATTTTTGACCACTCAAGTCAATGAAATTCATTTCTTGTTAGCCACAAAATGTGAACATACAATCACATTGCTAGCTAAGTCCAGATGCTCCTGCATCACCCATGCTATATTTTTTGATGGGTGAATCACCTCACTATATAGCATATGCAAATCAACATCTACACTATGTAATTTTCTTACTATCAATGAAAATTACGATTTTTCCGCGTGTATTCCTCAAGAGAGAGAGAGAGAGAGAGAGAGAGAGAGAGAGGAATACATGCAGACACACATACACACGCACACACATGTATTAGGGTTGATACCTCTCATATTTGTATATTCACATGCAAAATAAAAGGCATATTTTTGTAGAATCTTTATTAATTGATCCTTTTGAGACTTTTCCAGGTTAAAATTAAAATTAATGTTTTTCCCTAGCTTAATCTCGATAAGAACACTACCAAATTTTATCATAGAGTTTAATGATAACTTAGAATTATATGATGAAAATTTGTCTATAGAATATTTTTCTTGAAAATCGTTATCTATCATATCCACTTAAAAATTTTGTATTTATTTACCAAGGTAGTGAGGAAAATCATAAAATTTGTTATTTGACTTTCTTCGACATCTTGTTTAAAAGTCATTACTTATGAAATTGTTAGAATAGATGGTATTATTTTATCATCATTTTCATCATCAACCCATTTTATTTTTTCTAATTCAATAATTATTTTGGTATGTGGATAAAGTGTGAACTTCTTTATTGCATTTCCATTCGGAATTGTCAAGTCTACAGGTCTACAACTAATAAATGCATTGATTGTGGATGATCAAGGCCTTCCTAATGGTAATGGATTTCCTCCAAAGTTATTTTTATGTGTAAGAACCATAAAATTAACTTAGTATTCCTAAGTTTCTAAAGACACAAGAATATCTTCTAATACACCTTTTGTTTTTATAGTGGATCTATCTGCTAATTTCAAAACAATTGGTGTATATTGTAGATTGCTTAGTTCTAATTCATCCATTATATTTTTTGCCATTACATTTATAATTGCTCCTAGATCAATAACTTTGTTTGGAATAGTAATATTATTAATGTGATTTTTTATGATGGGACTTCTTGGATATAAATATTTTGCTATATCAGTTCTTCCCATGATTATATTTTCTAACTTTCCAATGAGATGTTCTTTATGTGGTTCTTTCATTTGTCTTCTTGGTTTTTTATACACAATTCCTTTATATTTTTAGCATATATAGGAATGTATTTTATTTATTTCGCTAAGAGAATTCAAATACAAATGTTCCTTAATTCATCTAGCATATCATAATTTGATGGTATAATTACTTTTCTACATTCTTATCTATTTTTACCTCTTCTGGAGAAAGGAAGATTTTGAAAATATGTAGAAGGTTAATCAATTGGATGGATAGGGGATTTTATTATGGTATCATCTGTTTTCTTATCAATTTATTCCTAATTTTTCTCTTCGATGAATACTAGAGATTCCTTATGAAGCACTCTTCCTAACTTAAGATGGATGTCATTAAGATCAAGGGTAATCATATAGGTTTGGAAATTTTGTGGCTTAAAATTGTAAGTGAGCTAAGATACTTTATTGTTGGGATTTGGAAAACATTGTGTGGGTACCTGGGTAGGTGTTTGTGGAGGGGATGTAGATGGTAACTAAAGAAGTTGGCTAGAAGTTTATTGTGGTTGTATATATAATTATGGAGGAGGTGGATATGATTGTTGGGGTTGATATTATGGATATTGATGATATGATGGATAATATTGTTGAGAGTATTGATTATTATTTCCCCCATATTCCCCTCACTAACCTTGTTTCCAAGGTTCATTTTGAGGTTGAGGTGGCCATGGCTTCCAAGGTAAGGGTGTATTCCAACTACTTTATGGACATTGTTGATAAGCATGAAAGTGTTGAGTAGGGTCATGAATAATACCTAGTTGTTGATATTTCCAAGGTCTTGTTTGTGCTACAAAACAAAGTTGTTTTGAAGCTTCATTTTCTTCATTTTCCTCTTAATAAATTTCTTTAAGTCTAGGTAGAGAAGGTAAATCCTTCGTCACATGATATTATACACAAATAACACAAAATTTGAAGTTATCCAAAGGACATTATTTCAAAGGATGATTTTTTCTACATCTAGGACAAAATATGGATAATGCAACATATTTTTCTCTTTGTTTTTTTTTAATATTAGCATATCAATTTGTTCACTTAAATTTCCAAGAATATCAATTTTAAAATTTTCTAATATGTGACCAAGTCCAGCTCTACTTACCACACTAGATGTTTATTTGCTTACACTAGCCATAGTTGGATCTCAAGCTCCTTTACCATATTTGGACCTTCCTCATTATATATGTTTCCATAACACATAAATTCCTTCAGAAGCAAGTTAACATACATCACCTTTACTCATCACATTCAAGAGATCAATCCACTCATCTCTAATTCCTCGAAGAAAAAGAGTTTTGAGAGTGTCAAATACTAATTTATGTTGCTTTTCTAACTTGACATTGTAGATAAATATTTCTATGTAAGCTTTAATATTGTCATCCTCTTTCTGACTCGTTTTAAAAACTTATTCCTCAAAATCATGTTCAATACAGTAATATTTATACTTTTCTAGAAAAAGTTATTTCATTACATCCCAAGGTACTACAAATTTTGGTCCTAATCCCATGAACCATATTAAATCCCCATATTTTAATGTAGTTGGAAATAAATTTAATTTTATATCGTCTTGCAAATAATCATAACTTCTATATGCCACTTCAAACTCAAAAACAAAAGTTTATGGGTCTTCAATTCGCATACCATGGATATTTGGAAGTAATGATGGAGAAATATTCTTCATGTTGGAATATATATATATATATATGTATATATATATATATATATATATATATATATATATATATATATATATATATATATATATATATATATCTTCAATAGGAAAACCAAATGCATATTCTTCACTATCATCATCTCCATATTCTCCTCTTCCTCCTCCATTTGGAGGTCTTCTTCCACCTCCAAGTGGAGGTCTTCTTCATCCTCCACCAATTATTAGTGGAGGTGTTGGTCTATTACCTACCCCTCCTTCTAAACCACTTCCAAATCTATTCTCAAGAGTTATTATCTCTCCTTCTCCTTAAACCATTAATTCTTCAAAACTAGGAGAACGAGGTTCCTATATTGTATTATCATCAATTGGTTCTTCAATTATTGCTTCCCAAAGGAGATTTCTTCTTCTTCTTCTTCTTCTTCTTTAGTGGGTATTTCGAGCTCTTGTGCAACAAATTGTTCTCTTGTTGAGTGATAAATAAAGATAACAACTTATTTTGATTATGATGGTTTATCTCTAGTTCTGATTTCATATATTTGTAATTCAAGATACCTTCTTCTACCTACAAAAGAGGGAATGAATGATGTGGTTTTTACTGCACCATGTGAACTAGTGGGGTTAAAGGGTGGATGTGTTAAAGTGTTTCTATCTCTAATTAATCTACCTCTTGAATCCATTTCTCTATATATACATTCTACTTATCACGCTTACTTATTCAATTAATTGTATGAATAAAAATATGAAACAATCAAGGCTTTGGAGAAATCTTATTATGGTGATGCGCAGGTTCTTACCTCTCATTTTATCATTTATCATCCACCAAGTTGAGTAATTTAAAAGAAAACTAAATTAAAAACTAGATGCTACATATACTTCCTCGACAATGACACCAAAAATGTCAGTCAATTCAATTACCCTAGAGTTCTATTACATTTAATTCATTATTATGACATGGTAAGCTTATGATCTATGAGGCACAATATATGTGAGGAATTAGTTTTTAAATTTTCAATCTATGCAATATTGAAAAAAAGGAATGTTGTCAAAACCATTATAGATTGCACAACATTCTGCATGTGTATCTTACATAAGGATTTGTCCTTGTGATTTAATTGAGCTAATCTATCTTGTTGTGAAATTGATCATGAAATTGAGACAAGTGCCACAAGGTATATGAGGTTTTGCATAAGTAGGTTACACAGGGTTCTGTCCTTATTTATTAAATAAATAATCAATTCACAAATGATTAAATTTTAAAATAAAATACACTAATTTAAAATAAAGATATAATAATTGTAAACTAAGCACAAGCTAATGTAATCAAGTAAAGATATATCGAATTGTAATAAAATCTAATATGTCCTGATAGTTCAATGAAATACAAAGAGATTAAAACATGCAAAATGATGGAAACATGCATCCTCATCATAGGGGGACCTTCCTGGTCGAGTCACACATTGCTTAAAGAAAACTCAAATAAAACAAAATTAATGTAACCACAATTTTAAATAGGAACAAATAGCAAATTGTAAGTACAAGAACAAAAAACTATAAAAGTTATATTAATTACCACTGTTTCAATACATCCAACTTGCTTCCAATTATTTATACTATAAAAGACAAAAATTATGTTAAGAGCTTTACTACTTAATTTTAGGATCAAATAATGCTTTTCAGATCTTGTGGGATTAAAAATTGATTTGATGATCTGAGAGATTCATGAAAAAAACATGAATCTCTCTTGGATATTTCATATATTGATTTTGTAAGATCCTTTATCCATCACACAGTGCCAACAACTATCATCAAACTTAAGCTATGCCACACTACTCTTTCTACTATGACTTGAGACTATTGATTGGGACATTTGATTGATCTCTGATGGTGACATGGATGTCTTCTAACTGCATCCATAGGTGGAAAACCACCTCCTTAGTTTTTTCCACATCCTTGAGTTTTTTGTTTTGCTAGACCATGCCTAGAGAAATGATAACCAATTGTTTCGCTACATAAAGGAAGAGGAGTCACAGAATATGTCAGTTTATGCAATCATAACATTTTAAACCATTTCTATAGAGAAATGCACAAAATTATAGAAAGATGGACATTATCACCTTAAAATTCTCCGTTTATAACCATTGTAGCTTAAGCATGGTACTTATGCACAAATAAAGACATATGTTTGTGAAATGATATCTACGGTAGGATTCTAAGAGAAAAAGTAGGAAAAACTAAGGACAACAACATGACAAAAAGAGCTTACTTTCGAACCTCAACATTTTGCAAAAGACAGAGTGGCTATGAGCACCCACATTACCCTTCTATCACAATACAACATGACTTCCTTCTCTACTTCTTAGTCCCTTTGAAGTCTCTTCTTCTTGTGGTTTTTAGTGAATATATAAAAAGATCTAGTTGATGTCAGAAAAATTCTAGCATATTTTGCTAGTTTCCTAGCTCTTTCCATAAGTGTGTCTACTTATTTTCTTGGTTGGTATGATCTATATGTTCATGGTACTTTGGGTTCTACCCTTCTCTTCTCTAAAACTTCTCTTTTTCCTATATTTCTCTTAGCCTCATTCAAACTATTTGAACTTCCTATGCATCCTTCTTAACAAGAAGTTCGCCCCACTACTTCTTCTTGTTTCAAGGATCTAAGGGAGACACGTTGGTAAAGTATAGGCGTGATGCTTGAATCCTAGGATTTTGTTTTCTCGGCTACTCATAACATATACAAGGTGAAGGCGATAAGATATGATAGATAGAGTATCAATAAAAAAAGCTTCATAAAACTGCATACCTTTCCTTACTTGTGATATTGTAGCCCCTAGAGGCTCTCATGTGTGTTGGTGATCAATAATCCTAATCATCATTTTATTAACTAAAAAAAAAAAAACTACATTTCTTACCACCCATGGATCAATATACCAAAAAATAAAAATACCCTATATACTTTTAAACAAAATTAAATTAATTACAAATTTTCAAATGGAAATGTTACATTTTCTTAATAACCATATATAAAACCAATTAATCATCTTCTATTCAATCTTTTCATAGAGATGATATCAATCTCTTAATATGTCATCACCCAATAATCACGCTCTCTTTAATTTTTTTATAAAGACAATACCAATTTTTAAGTATATTGTCATTAAGTTTTAAGTGAAATAAAAAAAAAGTATTTTAACATACTAGCAAAAAAAGATGTTGATATATAAATGATATTTAATTATGTACAAATTTTATTTTAATAAAATTTGATTAAAATATTTTATTTAAATTCAAATAAAAATAAAAATTTAATAATAATAATAATTTATTTACATTTATTATATAAATGAAAATTTAAAAATAATAATAATAATAATCAACATAATTGTTGTTAAATATAAAATAAATGATGATTTGATAAAATTTATCATTTTCTTAAAATTATGGTTATCATTTTCATAAAACAATTATTAAACATAAAGAAATTTGTATTCATTCATAATAAATTCGCTCAAATTTATCATAAAATTAAAATTAAAATTAAAATTATATATATATATATGGAACATGTTTTGTCAAATATTTTAACTTGATTAAATTATATAAAAAGTAGAATAAAATTTAAAAAATATATATATAATTATCAATCAAATATTTTAACTAAATCAAATTATATAAAATTAAATATTAAAATAAAATAAACATAAAATTAATAATTAAATTAATTTAGATTTATTTTAATTCTCAATTCAATATTTAATTTAAATCAAATTTCTTTTCATTTAAAAAAAAAATTGCTATCTCAAAAAATTTGATAAAAATTTGATTTGATACTTGCTAAATCTGTTAAGATAAATCAACATTTACTATGAATCTAAACTAATTGCTTTAATATAAATAAAACATTAAAAAATAATAAAAAAATATCACAAAATAATATAACCTCAAGAGAAAGATGATATAGATTTAAACCATTTCACAAATTTAAATAATAAGGAAAATGATCACAAATAATATGTTTAACATGAGGAGAAAATGGATGATAGATTTAATTGTTTTTCTCAGATTCATCATTCCGATATTGGAATCCCAGAAAATTGATGAAGTGTGGACATATTAACTTTAAGAAGTGTATATATATACATATATGAGATAGAAGTGCGAAAATTGAGAAATAAAAGTGTGAAAAATAATACTCCCGAAGGTTGTTACGTGAAGCCAGTTGGTCAAGAAGGCACTTGCCAGCTGGAAACTGCCTTTAACTGTCAAACGCAACTATCGTTTGACACTGTCTAACATAAATACCCAAACACTTTACTAATCAATTAACACTAGTAACGAATTCCATTCTGGACTTATCGCTTCTACGCTCATGGTTGCCTCCATGGCCCCGCTCCGGGGAAGCTGAGATGAATATGGTGTTTTTCATGCCACACAACAATACGGCCTTCCCAGTTGCGGGACTTAATAGCGTTTCCAGAATGAAAAGTCTGGAACCGTCATAATTATCGGCGATGTTGTCTCCAACAGACCAGAAATCACCGAATCCGACTGCGAGCATAAGGAACGTACGTGAATACAAACCCTGTTACTGGGCTTTATTTTGCATGGTTTTTACGTTCATTTTTTGGAATATGTATAGCGGTAGTACTCTGGATATCCAGGAACCAGAAGGCACCGCGGAATGGGTTTCTGCTCATGGATTCTGTTTGATGGTTGTATAGGAGTAATATGATATTTATTTTAACTTTTAGGGAAGCCGCCATAATAATGTGTTGGGTATGTATTATATTTTTTCTACGACTAACTTTATGGGTTGTTACATCGTGCCTGGTGCAGCCAGGGAGGGTTGTTAAGGGGATGACAGCGAGGGAGGGTTGTTGGTAGGCGGCCACACCAAAAAAAAAATTATGTAGACCCAATAAGGGGCGACAGCAAGGTAGACCCAATAAGGGGCGACAGCGACGGAGGGTTGTTGAGAGGCGGCAGCATCCAGGAAAAAAATTATGTGGACCCAATAATAATTGTGCGCGCCTTATGTGGATCCAATAATAGTTGGCGGACCTTAGGATGGGGGCAGATCCCAAAAATAGTGGGTGGATTTATCCCTGGTTTTTGCCTATAGTATTTTGTAATCTAGTAAAGGGAATTACCGTTATGTTTATTAAAGTTGAAGACTCAACTCAAGGGCTTTATCGATTGCATTACACACACTGCGATTTATACATACATCTAGCCGTAGAAACTACAGGATTGCACCGACTTTATTTATTTTCTACCTAAATTCATCGACTTCTGCTCACTATTAATTCATCGTTGTTGAACGAATAGAGTTTGTCATCATATGTCGAACAGTGACGGAGGGCGTCATGATTAATATTCTGACAATTTTCTAATCCAAGGTTAATGGATTGGGGTTTATTAATGCTTTGATATGTATATAATACATTGTAACATTGAAAGGAATATAATAAAAAATCAATTTGTTTTTCACGTTTGGGTTCTAGAGGGGAATCTATTTATGTTTGTTTTGTTTGGGTTCTAGAGGGGAATCTATTTATGTTTGTTTTATGAACAGTCGAACAGTCACGGATGACGTTGTGATGGACGTTGTGATTAACATTCTAACAATTAATGCTTCGATATGTATATAATGCATTGTAACATTGAAAGGAATATAATAAAAAAATCAATTTATTTTTCACGTTTGGGTTCTAGAGAAGAATCTATGTATATTTTATATTCTCGCCATTGTTTTTTTTCTATTTTAAAAATTCGTTTGGAGTTAAATTTTGCACAAATAAATAGTGGCAAAGCACCTTGTGTACCTAGTGCTTCAAGATGTCTTCTTTTGTTTTGAAGTGTGTACTAATTCATGATTAATATTTGTTTCGCTCTTATATATTGTTCCTATTATTCGCAAGATTGCAAATAATAGAAAGAGTCAGTACATAGCCTTTTCCAAGAATGGACTTCAAGCCTTGTAGCAACTAAACCATCACACACAACTGTTGGACCACCACTTTGGACCTTAATTCATGATTAATATATTCACCCTTTTCCTTCGTAATAGAGTTAGACCAGGTTCAATGAGAATGTTCTCAATGTTTTTCGTTACCAAATATGCATAATTACGTCATCATTTGGCCATTCCTAGGTTTTCAATGTCAACTAAATACAACAGGTAAGGTCACAGTGCCAGTTAGTTTGAAGCTAGGGTCCCATCTAGTTCCGTAATGGAGCAGGCTCTTTCAAGCCGACGGAAATGCATGTATAAGGTTTAAACATCCTAGTCACATATTGTTTTTAACATATATATATATATATATATATATATATATATATATATATATATATATATATATATATAGATAGATAGATAGATAGATAGATAGATATAGGTCTTGACTCCCTATTTAACTTGCCGCTATGATCTGATTTTTCATCTTGTCCTGATGATGAACCACACAGGTTGGTTCGAAATGCGTCGCCCTAAATCTACCAATGTGATTTACTCAAAATATTAATTCATATTAAAATATTTTACTCATAACTCATATTGGATATTTATTTTATATAACATTAAAATATTTTCTTTTAACATTATACACACACACACTCACACACGGGTGTAACAACTTGCAAATCGATTCCAAACACCAAAATTCCAAAGGCCGAAGTTGGTGATGGGACTTGCTTTCATATTGATTGTATCCTCCTACACTATGGGCGTATGGGTGACACCTCGAAAGATTTGAACACGGGTGGAACAACTTGCAAATCGATTCCAAACACTAAAAATCTAGAGGTTGGTGATGGGACTTGCTTTCATATTGCTTGTATCCTCCTACACTAAGGGCGTATAGATATATATGAAGTTGATATCAAAGTGTTAAAATATTTTTGAAAAGTATAAGGTTTAAACATCCTAGTCACATATTTTTTTTACTTCTAATTATTTTATATGAAATTGTATTAGGTCATATGGACAACTAATTAAATATGCATAGTATAAATTTTTTGTTTTTCTATTTAGAGAATATTTTGTTTTTATTTTAATAGGGATGGACATATATGCATAGTATAAATTTTTTGTTTTTCTATTTAGAGAATATTTTATTTTTATTTTAATAGAGATGGACATACTTACACACCACCTTCACACTAGGCTGAGCCTATCAACTCAACTAGTGTGAGCAACTATCATTTTTTTTATTGACACGTGGTAATTGGTTCATTATCCATAAAACTACATCACTTAGACTAACCCATAAAAAAATCTTGGATAAACAAAATTTCATAAGCAAACTTATGAACATATTTCATTTCATATTTATTAATATAATTAATTTTATTTATTTATTAATTTGTATTATTATCATTTTAATAATTTCATTTTCCTTATTTATTATTAAATTTGTAGGGACCAACTCTAAATTTTTTATTTTTTATTTTTTAAAAGCAATACAATGCAGATAAATTAGGAATACAATCATAAACAAATAACCATTGGAAACTCGAAGATATTAAGCATTTACAGCAACATTGATGAATTACAATTTACATTATATTAATTATAGGCACAACAAAATTATATAGTAGAACATCAAAAATACCATAGGTATTGTTCAACTGGAGAAGATATTTGATATTGGCCTTATCACTACTTGCACTCTATTGTTTTTGTCTACCTCCAAGTATGAATGTTGATGTGCTCTGACTAAACGTAGTGACCCACCGGTTGACCTCCTAGCCTACTTCGGTACTCTTCTTCCCCAAGGACCCTGAGATGCAATGGGGTTGTACAATGGAGGAAGTGTGTTAACTGATAGAGGTGGGCACTACTTAAACTCAAGAGTCCCCTCTCTAAATTTATTTACCTCACCAAACTCAACTATAGCTCGTAGTCACTCACAATAACATAATCTCATCCATCCAACAATAGGGTTAGCAAAAGTGTATTTTCCCATGGCTTGTCCCTTCTTTTATAGGAGGCTTCATATGTGACACTTGACACTTCATGCATAATTAATTATTTTTAATAATCTAAAAGTTTTATTATTTACTCACCCATGTGTCACCCTCTCACCAAGCTGTCCAAAATTATTTACTTAAATTTTAATTCAAAAATAATATTTTTCCTCATCCCAACAAGACTCCCTATTTCTTCTCCTAGTTTCTTGATCCTCATTTTCTACTGCTTAATTTTTATTCGTTACCGCAATCAACTGATCAGTCTCAGATTCGGTCCCTTAATTGCCTCATAATTTAACTCCATTTGCCTCTTAGATGGATATTCTTATGTTTTCTCTTGCCACATGGAGGTTCTCTAAATTTCTCTAATTTTTAATTTTTAATCTTTATTTTAATTCACCAACCTCTTTTCTTAATGAAGTTTAACTATTTTAGGATTAGTCTTTATAATTTACTCTATGTCTTTCTCCCCCCTTTTACCTATTAAAAACTTATGTACATTATCTACCTAATATTTTTCCAATATGGAAAGGGAAGAGTTCTCAATGTACAATATTTTATTTCTTCCTATTATCCCTTTACCCCAAGTTTATTCTTGATTTAATAGCCTTGGTTCTACCCTCATTTACCGTTTTATGTGAATTAGTATAATTTTCATATCTTTATTATATTTAGTAGTTTTTTTTTTCATGCCAAGGGTGCCAAGTCAGTCGTGCCCTTCAAGAACTTCCCTTCAAATTTCCAAGGGTGTCACACCTAATACGCAAAGGGTGCCAATTTGCTCGTACCCTTCAAGAACTTCCCCTTGAAGTTCCAATGGTGCGATGTCGCTTTCCCTTCAAACATCCAGTGGCTATGAGAGGAAATTCTAGGTGCAACGACAGAGACCGCTATCATCTCTCATGTTGCCCTCTATAGTGAGACTAATGATGTTGGGGATTAAGGAATCCGTCTTGATGCAAGCCCTCCAATGAAATCCTTGTGAGCGACCCAATTTTGGATTTCCCTTACAACATCATGATCTTCAAGGTGAAGGTGTCCTGACCCTTCTATCCCAAGTAATGGTGAGAGTGCTAGTAAGTGAAATAAAACACATTGTCCCACCCCTCCCATTCAATTCCATCTATTTATTCAACCACATCACCCATGTGTAAGTCATTCGACCAAGCAACTAACCTGTGTCTGTAGCCACTAACATGTGATTAGAATTTATAGCAAGATTCAAACTAAACTTTAAATTTCAAAGAAAAAATATTAATTTTCATCAAACCATATGTCATCGACTCATCATGTGTGAGTTCATCTGGTGGTTTCCTGTCATACTCGATAATCATCAGTAACAAAGTTTTTCAATGTTATTTATTGTCATAATAGCATCATCAACATGACCTAGTTATTCACATCGTTTTTCATCATGAACCAAAACTAATGTAAGTAGTCAACCTAAAGAACACAACCATCACAACTATCATCATCATAAAATCAGTAGAAAACATGTGTATCCATCAAAGATGTCATCATCGTAACATCAATAGAAAACATACATATCCATCAAAATATATCATCATTATAACATCAAAAGAGAACATACATATCCATCAATGCTATCATCATCATAATATCAATAAAAGACATACATATCCATCAAAGTTATCATCATCCTAGCATCAACTAGGAAACAAACATAACCATCAGATCCACTAATAGTAGAGTCAAGTGTTTGGATCCTAATCCTGAGGTCCTTACAGAATAATGTGTGATATTTAAGGCTAAATCAATGTTAATGTCATATCAAGGTCAATCAACTAGAGTGGGGCACTACATACACTCCCTATTAATAATAGACTTCTTCCTGAAGTTCTTGGAATAGGTAAGGGAAACGGTGACACATCTCCTCGATTTCCTCCCAGGTGGCTGAAATGGGACTATAATTGTCCCACTAGACCTTAACTCAATCCAAAAATCATCGCCTAAGCTATAGAGTGCGTTGGTCAAGTATGAAAACTAGTTCGGCCACCACCATACCCTCATCTGAAACCTGTAAATGACCCAAGTCAATAACATGTGCAGGATCTGAAATATAATGATGCAAAACAGAAACATGGAACACATCATGCATACATGCTAGATATGGAGGTAAATCAAGCCTATATGCCACTGACCCTTTTCTTTCTAAGATTTCAAAAGGTCTCACAAATCGTGGGGACAATTTTGCTCCCTTTCCAAACTTTATGGAGCTTTTTTGGGCCCTTACACTCAAAAACACCCTATCTCCTACTTCATAACTTCGATCCATCTGGTGATCATCGAGATAGCTCTTATATCAATCTTGTGCTTCTTTAAGCCTCCGCTTAATCATGGTCACTTGTTCCTCCATCTCTTGCACTACTTATGGTCCTATTAGCACACGATCCTCTAAGCAATCCCAACTAAGAGGTGTTTTGCCATGTATCACATACAATAACTCAAATGGTGCCATCTTGATGGAACTCTAATAACTATTGTTATAAGAATATTTCACCAATGGTAAAAACTCCTCCCATCACTTTTGTTGGTCCATCACATACATTCGTAGCATGTCCTCGAGGATTTGATTCGTCCTCTTTGTCTTACCATCTATCTCAGGGCAATAAGCAGTGTTGAAGTTCAACTAGGTTCCAAAGGCTTCTTGGAATATGGTCCAAAACCTTCCTGTAAATAGTGTTCCTCTATCTTATATGATTTTCCTAAGTAGCTTATGTAATCTCACAGTCTCATCAATAAAAACCCTAGCTATTTACAATGCCTTATATGTAGTCTTAAATGATATAAAATGGGTGCTCTTGATCAACATGTCCTTCTTCATCCCTTTCCAAAATAAGAGTGGTTTCAGGTCCACACTCATCTTCTTAACACTGAGGTGATCCATGTATGTTGCTTGATGTGCTACACTCAAGATTAATTAGCACATATCTTCATTTGTTGGCACATATATCCTTCCCCGAAATCATAGTATTTCATCACTATCAAGGGAGTATCCTTCATATTTTGGGTTCAACATTTCGTCCTCCCTCAAACTCTTTCTAACCTCTTGGTACTAGGTGTCCTCAATTTATAAGTCAAGCAACTTCTCCCTCACGTTGGTCTTTGAGGGAAACAATGGAATATCTAAGGCCTCTTACTTAAAGCATCAACCACCCTGTTTACCATTCCTTTTATGTATGTTATCCTTAAACTTTCATGGGTATTCCATTGTACATTTTGTCACAATAGATCTGATAATAATATATTAAAATACCATATTTTTACACTATTATAGTTTTATTAAAATTCTAGATCTGTAGATTTTAATGTAAGTAGTACATGCATGCAAATGGAAATTATGCAGAAAAGTAGAAAATGTCCAAATAAGATCACACACACATAAGACACAAGATATTTTCTCTGGGAAACCCTTTCTGGAGAAAACCCAACTGGAAGGTGAGCCTGCTTCGATGTCTTTCTCTGTCTAGAAATATGGTTGTAGGTACAAATAAGTAATGCATGTGGGTCGTGTATTGCTACAATGCATAAATCCTCTCTATGTGCTCTACCTCCTATCTCCCATGGCTATATTTTCTCAGCTATGGAACAAAATTATCTCGAAAGAATGGAATGCCTCTTCCTCCTAGTGGCTTGGTTATAACACAACCCGATAGCCTACTAGTGGTTATGCTTGACTACATAAACTCTTAACTAGAGTTACAAAATAGAATATTCTAGAGTATTTTACATCACAAACACCTAGCTAGCCCATTGTCCATGAATAATGGGGGCTGACGCAGCATCCTCCCGAACTATAGGTGTGAAAACAGGAAGATCAACTTTTGAGTGGCATAACTTTTTCATACATACTCTGATTGATGCGCTTCTGGCGTTGTTGGAAAGGTATATGTGTGTAAAATAGCATGAAAATATGTGCATAAAAGTGGCAAAGGTTTATCCCCAAAAAATGTCGTTTGATGCCTCAAAATGCTCTCAGAAGGTTTCAGGCCCCATTTCTCCAAACTGGGTCCCACCAATAAAAGCGGTCCTGTGAGTTGATTCCTCCACTTTATCCACTCCAAATGCATTGAGATGGATGAAAAACAATATAATGATACAATTCATATCAATTAGTATCAAAATAATATTCATTGATTATCTTGGATTTCCATCTCTGTCTTTCATTTAAGTGGTCTTAAGTGAATATGTGATGTAACCCACAATGGTCAACCCTAAGTTTAAACTTCCTTCCTAGAAGGTAATGTCTCCAAATATTTAGGGTGTAAATGATCGCTGCCATTTCTAAATCATGGGTTTCTTAGTTCTCTTTGTGGGCTCTAAGTTTTCTTGATGCATATGCTATTTCTCTTCCTTCTTGCATCAATCGTAGCCCAACCTTTCCTCGGAGGCATTGGTGCAAACCAAAAATTCTTGCTCCATATCTCACACCTTCAAAATTGGCATCATTATTAATAATAGATTCAAACTTTGAAACATTTTTTAGTACAGATGAACATCTTGTTCTGTTATGAAACCAGCTCAAGAAAAGATAGAAAAGATAGATCAACGCCTTAGAATTCAACCTCTTCGAGGGGGAAACCTCCTTTACATTACATAAATGAACAATTATTGGATGATACAAATGACAAAACCTCCTTTCTATACATAGGAGTCTAAGGAGTCACAATATAATCCAACTGACCTAACAATAATAATATAAAGCCACAAAAATAACAATAGAGGGATTCTATGTGGCACAGAAATAACAATATGGGGGTAATAGGGGCACAACAATATAAATAAGGGGTATAACTACAATAGTAATGGGGTAATCACTAGTATTATAGGGACCCAACATGCCCCTCTCCTTCAAAAAAGTGTTGTCCTCAACGCTTGAGTAGTTCTGGATACTTCTGCATAAAATTCTCATCCTCCCATGTGGAATCTTCAGCGGATAAGTTCTTCCACTTGATAAGATACTCTGAAATTGATCGATTTCGTAGCTGTCGAGTTCTTGTTTCTGTGACTGCTTCCGGTTCCAATATAATTTTTCCTTCCTCATCAAGTTCTGGCAATATTGTTTGAATTGGGAGCTTGTCGCCTATAACCTTCTTTAAACATGAAACATGGAAAACTGGGTGCAATCGAGAAGCTGCAGGAAGCTCCAATTTGTATGCCATAGTACCAATCTTTTGCAACACCTTGTACGGACCATAATACTTTGGTGATAATTTATTATCCTTCTTAGCTTGCTTTAGGGACATTTTCTTATATGGTTGTAGCCGTAGGAATACCCAATCACCTACATCAAAACTTCTTTCACTGCGATGTTGATCTGCCTGTTGTTTCATTCTATTTTGTGCCAACACGAGGTTATCCTTTAAGAGTTGGAGGACTTGTTGTTGATGTTCGATGTGATGTTCCACTGCCTGAACCTTAGAATTTTCTCTTAAATATGATGTGATGGATGGTGGTTGATACCCATAAAGTGCCATAAATGGGGTCATTTTTGTTGCTGTATGGAAGGAAGTGTTATACCACCATTCAGCCAGAGGCAACCATTTGACCCATTGTGTCTGTTTATCAGATACAAAGCAACGAAGATATCCTTCCAAACATTTGTTTACTATCTCAGTTTGCCCATCAGATTGAGGATGATAAGATGAGCTATGAGCTAACTGAGTACCAAGACAAGAAAATAATTCTGTCCAAAAATTTCCAGTGAAAATGGGATCTCTGTCACTTACAATAATCTTTGGGTTTCCATGTAGCTTTTGAACTGTTTCCATAAATGCAGTAGAAACTGTACTGGCTTTAAATGGATGTGATAATGCACAAAAGTGTGCATACTTGGTAAGTCTGTCAACTACCACCATGATGACACTCTTTCCCTCAGACTTGGGTAAACCTGTGATAAAATCCATTGAAACCTCCTCCCAACGTTGGCTTGGAATGGATAAAGGTTGTAATAGACCCGGTGTCTTAATTGTTTCAACTTTATTTTGTTGGCAAACCAAACATTCCGCCACAAACTTTTGAATATCTGATTTAAGGCCATCCCAAAAAAATTCCTTCTTAACCCTGTGGTAAGTTTTTAAAAATCCTGAGTGCCCTCCTAAGGGAGAAGTGTGCAATTCCATAAGAATCTTTTGTTTTAGCTGGGAATTCTTACAGAGGTATAAGCGATCTTTGTACCATAACGAATCATTTTGCCAGCTAAATGTATCAGAAGTACTGGAATCTTGTTGTAGCTTTCGAATAAGTGCCCACACTTCTTCGTCATTCTTCCATTCCTCCCTTGCTTCGTTTATCCAATCTGGTTGGATAATAGAAATGGCACACAACAATGCTTCCACATCCTCATCCTTTCTTGAGAGTGCATCTGCCACCACATTTTGCTTCCCTTTTTTGTAGATGATTTCAAAGTCATAACCCAACATCTTTGTGACCCACTTTTGTTGCTCTTCAGAGGATAATCTTTGTTCTAAAAAGTATTTAAGGCTATCATGATCCGTTTTTACCTTGAAGTGTCTTCCCATTAGGTAGGGTCGCCATTTCTTAAGTGCATGGAGTATTGCCAACATTTCCTTCTCATAAATAGCTTTGCTTAAAAACTTTCCCTTGATTGGACGACTTTCAAAAGCAATGGGTCTTTCATCTTGCATTAGAACAACACCAATTCCATTTCCTGAAGCATCACATTCCACAATAAAGGTTTTTGTGAAGTCCGGTGTAGCTAAGACCGGTGCTTGGCACATTGCCTCTTTAAGATGTTCAAAGGCCTTTGTTGCTTCCGGAGTCCATGAAAATGAATCTTTCTTCAATAATGTTGTTAGAGGTGCTGCTATTCTCCCATAATTCTTAACAAACTTGCGATAATACCCTGTCAACCCAAGAAATCCTCGCAGATGCTTTATGGATGTGGGGATTTTCCATTCCTTAATGGCTTTAATTTTGCTAGGGTCTACCTTAACTCCTTCATGAGATACAATATGACCCAAATATTCCACCTCCTGGACTCCAAAGAAACATTTGGATCTTTTTGCATATAATTGTTTCTCCTCCAATAGTTGTAGCACCCTGTCAACATGTTCAACATGATCCTTCCAAGACTTGCTGTAGATTAGTATATCATCAAAAAATACTAACACAAATTTTCTAAGGAATGGTTTGAAAATTGAATTCATCAAACCTTGAAATGTTGAAGGTGCATTGGTAAGGCCAAAAGGCATGACCAAAAATTCATAATGACCCTCATGAGTTCTAAATGTCGTTTTCGGAATGTCTTCAATCTTCATTCTGATTTGATGATATCCCGAACGAAGATCCAACTTGGTGAAGTAAATTGATCCATGCAATTCATCCAGTAATTCATCAATGACAGGAATGGGGAACTTATCTTTAATAGTGAGCTTGTTGAGCTCCCTATAATCCGGACACATGCGCCATGATCCATCCTTCTTGTGCACCAATACTACTGGAGCTGAGAAAGAACTTTGACTCGGTTGAATTATACCAGCCTCTAGCATTTCTGCAACCATACGTTCAATTTCACTTTTTTGGACATAGGGATATCTGTACGGCCTGATGTTTGGAGGAACACTTCCTGGAATCAGATGAATAGCATGATCATGATCACGCATAGGTGGGAGACCTTTGGGAGTCTCAAATACCTTGGAATGATTGTCCAGGACTTTTTGGAGATCTGGAGAAATAGATGATTCCAATGTGGAAACATCTAGCGAACATAATTGTGCAATTACACCTCTTTGCTCCTTTTTTAGAAGCTTTGTCATGCCATTAGAGCTGATTATCTTTCCTGGTTTCCCTGCAATACCCCTTAATTCAACTTCCTTTCCTTCCGTAGAAAATTTGATGAAAAGTTCTTGAAAATTAAAAGCTATTGTACCCAAGGATTGTAGCCATTGGACTCCTAGTACAACATCAGCACCTCCCATTGGAATGGAAAGCATTGGGCTAGTCAATACATATTCTCCCATGGATAGCTTGATATTATGGCACTTTCCAGAGCAATTTATTGTTCCTCCATTTGCAATCATCACTTGACACTCTGGTGCTGGATATAGGAAGCAATTCAATTCTTTTGCTACCCTACAATGAATAAAATTGTGGGTGCTTCCTGAATCAATCAACACTATTACCTTTTTCTTCTTGATTTGTCCTTCTATCTTGATGGTTTGAGGAGTGGTAATTCCCGCCAATGCATTACAAGATATGGTCGGATTTATTTGTTCTTCATCTAGGCTTTGTTCCTGGAGTATATCCTCTTCTTTTGACCTTTCTTGCTCCTTTTCTTCTTCCTCTTCACAATCTATGTAGAATAATTTCTTCTCAGCACACTTATGACCTTTTGTGTATTTGCTATCACAATTGTAACAAAGCCCTTTTGCTCTTTTTTCTTCCAATTGTTGTGGTGTCAACCTTGTAGGTTGTGGAAGACTAGGGGCAACAACACTTCCGTCTTTATAGTTGTGAGTGGTATGCTTCCTAGTTGCCATAATTTTGCTTTCCATTTTTCTTGCTAACCTGAATGCCTTCTCTAATGAATCAGGTTCCCAAAGGCGAACATCATGTTGGATATTATCCTTTAAAGACCCTATGAACACATCAATCCTATGCTCCTCTGGAATATCTTTTACCCTTATGTTCAATTTTTGGAACTCCTCAATGTGCTCCATTATTGAACCCTTTTGTTTGAGACTTATCAATTGGCTAAAAAAAGTGTTGCTTTTTGTATCCTCATAATGTGCTATCAATTCTTCCGTAAAAATTGCCCAAGTGATAAATTGTTTACGAGAACAAAGCCATTGATACCATACAAACTGATTTGGTTCCAAATATACAGTTTCCATACGTACCTTTTGTGCGTTTTGCACATTATTGAGATCGAAGAATTGCTCCATCTGTAATATCCATGTGGCGGGATCCTTGCCATCAAACTTCCTCATATCGATTTTTGGAATATGGTGATTCTTCGATCCAACATTAGCATCTATGGAATCATGATTAACATTTCTTTTGTTCTCATCATGAGTTTCCTTTACTACCTTTTCACCATTAGTAAGTATTTCTTGTAGAAAATTGGTCAAATCTGTCTTCAAATCTGCCATGCCTGTCTTCAAATTTGTGTTCAAATCTATCTTCAAATTGTCCATCTTAGCTTCCATGCCATTCATCTTAGCTTCCACGCCATTTATCTTAGCTTCTGTTAACTTTTGTGAGCGTGACATTTGTTGCACTTGTTCTTGTAATTTTGATATATCATGTAGCATTTCTTCCTCTTCTTCATGAGTCATGCTAGAGCTTTCAGGTTCCTTACTAGGTGTTTGCATTTTCTTTCCTCGGGGCATCAGTTACCGATAATAATGCTCTACTATGCCCTTTGAATTCCTTCAAAATAAATTTTCAAACCAAGCTTAAGCAAAAATTTTAAAAAATCTACACACCTTTTTTCACTTTGTAGGAGCTTGATATTGCCTCTGATGTATCTCTGTACTTTCCAATCATCTAGTTCTGAATTTGTGACCTGTAGTAGCTCTCTGTGTCCTCTTTCCAATGCCACCAGTCTGATCCAAATTGGATTCTCCAAGAAAGAGTTATGCACAATCTCCCACAGTGACCTGATTATAGACTTTTCAGTAGAGCGAACTTGTAAGCGCCACGTGTACTTTTTGATCTTTGGTTCTGAAAAAGATATACAAGAAACTACAGTCCGTCCTCTTTTTGTACCTTCTTACGAAATTTCAATCTGATCCCAGAGAGAAAGTTATGACGATTTTCCCCAGGTCACCTGTTTTGAATGTAATTCAGGAGTCTGCAAAAAGACCAACTTCCTCAGATCATATCTCCGCAAATATCACGCGAAAAGCTCTGAAATTCAGACCCAAGGTTCAACGCGATTTCTTCTCAAATGGGTTTTTTTTGGTGACTTCTGAAACGTCACAGAAAAAAAGTTATAGCGAAAATGCCACGATGACCTGTTTGGAGCAGCGAAACCCTAGAATCCAAAGCTCTGATACCAAATGTTATGAAACCAGCTCAAGAAAAGATAGAAAAGATAGATCAACGCCTTAGAATTCAGCCTCTTCGAGGGGGCAACCTCCTTTACATTACATAAATGAACAATTATTGGATGATACAAATGACAAAACCTCCTTTCTATATATAGGAGTCTAAGGAGTCACAATATAATCCAGCCGACCTAACAATAATAATATAAAGCCACAAAAATAACAATAGAGGGATTCTATGGGGCACAGAAATAACAATATGGGGGTAATAGGGGCACAACAATATAAATAAGGGGTATAACTACAATAGTAATGGGGTAATCACTAGTATTATAGGGACCCAACATGTTCTTGCTTTGGAGCTTAGTAATGGGGCTTCCTATCTTCGAAAACCCTTCAAAAAAATTGTGATAATACCTTGCCATGCCCATGAAACTTTGTATTTCATGAACGTTGGTTAGTATTTTCCATTCCATGATGGCCTCAATATTTTTCAGGTCTACTGAGATACCCTCCCTATAGATAATGTGCCTAAGATAATGAATCTCAGTTTGGTAAAAGAAACACTTTGAAAACTTCCCATACAATTGGTTATATCTAAGACATTGTAGAACTATCTTCAAGTGTTTGTCATGCTCTTCCAGGGTCTTTGAGTAGATCAAAATGTCATCCATGACTTGTAAAAACTTGTCTAAGTAATCATGAAATATTCCATTCATCAAACTCATGAAAACACCTAGGACATTTGTGATTCCAAAGGGTAAAGCTACAAATTCATAATGCCTAAATCTCGTCTTAAAGGTTGTCTTAGAAATATCTTATTCCTTGATTCTCAACTGATAATATCCTGACCTTAGATCAATCTTCAAAAACACTTTTTCTCCCCTCATTTGATTGAACAAATCATTTATCCTTGGTAGAGGATATTGATTTTTTATTGTTACCTTGTTCAACTCGTGGTAGTCAATGCACAATCGCCAAGATCCATCCTTCTTCTTAACAAAAGTTATAAGGGTTCCCCACAAAGATATGTTGGGTCGTATAAACACCAAGTCCAATAATTCATTTCCTTGGATTTGCAATTTTTTAGCTCTGGAGCTGACATACGATAGGGTTCCTTTTCAATAGGCTCAATGTCTGGTTTAAGGTCAATGGTGAAATCAAATTCCCGTTTTGGGGGTATCCTAGGTAGCTCTTCAGGAAATACATCCTTAATTCAGCAGGGATTGGACTTTTATCAAGCCTGGTTTTAGAATCTCCCTTATCATTTAGAGCTACCACTGTGAACATTTGACATCCCTTTCATCTACATTTCATCAATTGCATTGAGGAGATGAACCTTAGGGACACCCCTCAGTTCTTTCCCCTCAATGATTTTCTTTGGTCGTCATCATTTGTGAAATGCAATATCTTGTCTTTGTAATCTAAAAATGCCTCATGTCATTCTAGCCAATCCATTCCTATGGCTATGTCATAGACTCCTAAGATCGTAGAGTACAAGGGCACATTGGTCTTACATACTCCCAAATCCACCTCACAATCCATTACCACCCTTCCTACATTTCTTTTCATACAACATGCAATTTCTACATGTCTAAAATCATGTTGTGCAATTGATTCGTGTTTATTCTTTGATAATGCATTTAGAGAAATAAAAGAATCAGTAGCTCTTGAATATATTAAAATGACAAAACTCATACCATCAATATTACTTAATTTTTCCAACAGAGTGGACTGGTGTTCGACCTAGCGATTATTCACCATTGCATGGATGCGATGAGCTTTCCCTAGATCCCCCACCATAGTTTATTTTTGAGTTGAGTAGGTATTACCTGTATTTTGAGGGAAATCCCTCTCATAGTGTGGACCTCCACAAGTCCAACACTCCCTCTTAGGAGCTTGGCTCCTACAACCGACTAAACCAGGAGTTGGCCTGGAACTCTGCTGGTAAGAGCCATATTGTTGAGATTAGTGTTGAGGTGGCATAGCTTGGTGTTTTCACATAATATGATGTTGTTGTGGTTCACGAATCTATTGAGGGACCCTGTGCAACCGCTGATATGGATACCTATATGGTATTATTTGATTTTTTGTTGAACGCTTTTGATGATTGAGCATTGGCCCCCTTTGAAAAAGATTGTGTTCCATATTGTTTCCACTAGGCACTACTGATCCTGCAAGACTTGTTGTCTTACTATAGGTCTGTTGTTCATAATCTCCTCCTCTGCGATGATCACCTATTGAACTGCCTCATGCAAGGTGTGAGGCATTAAGATCCTGACCTTTTCCCAAATGTTAAAATATATTTCGTACACAAATTTGTTCACTTTGAGATTTTTGGTATTTAAGTGGGGAGCATGATGAAGTAGCTCCATGAAACGAGCCTCATACTCAGGCACTGTGTGACTCCTCTGCTTTAGTGCATTGAATTCATTCAATTTTCTTTCAAGGAACTCCTCTGACATGTAACATTCTCTAAACGTTTCTTCAAATAATTCTCAAGTTACTTATGAGATATCCATACCTAACTAGGGTAATAATGTCTTCCATTAAAGCAGTTCATTTCCTTTTAACTGAAATATTCCCATCTTGGCCTTTAGGTTTGAGTTGTAGTCTATCAGGGTAAAGCACATAGACATGTTTTCTAACCATGCCTCTGTATTTTGCCCATTTGTGGACCCCCAAAACTCTGGAAATTTGACCTTTTCCAAATCTCGATGTACATCATTTTTGTGATGTTTTGGGGTTATTCATTATGCATGGCAGGCCATTCATGCTTCCATTCCAAACATTTTATTAATTCCCTAGACATATTTTGGAATGACCTCATTAAGTTCCATACTTCTCCGATGGGAATCTAATCTTGTGTTGGGATGTGTTCACCATCATCAGGTGGGTTGATAGGAGTCGACTGCTTTGGTGGCACCATTTTGCGTCCTCTAGTAGCCCTACGCCTACCTATGCCTCTTCTTGTCATGATACGTGTTCCACATTTACCAAATCCCATTATTCTAGCTTGGAAGTGACTTTGATATGAAAAGTGACAATGCTTTCACAGTTCATACCCTCCAAAAATAATCTATATTACAATACATTCATTTACTATTTAAAATACTGACATAAGGTGTTTCTACTTATGTTACCAATTTAATCATTGAACCTTCTCTCTCCCTCTCTTTTTCTCTCTCTCTCTTTTTGTTTATACCAACCTAATTGTTATGTGATAACTAACATTGTATAATATTTCAAAAAGGTCAATTCTACTCATACATAATATGGATTAACAAGATTCTATAATGTTTATTTATTACATATTGAAAACAACTTTATATAAACAATCCCATATGAAGGATCAATCCGAGTTAATATCAAAAGAGATAGCTTGGATTAACAAGATAAATTTTATTACAAGGTTTACAATCTTCTCTAACCTATAATATATATCCTTGATTAAGGGGACATGGTTTGTATATTTGTATAGAGTCTAAATAGTGTTCCTATATAGAGGAGTTGATGAGCTATTTATGGGAAATAAAACTTGTAATGTAGGTCACTTAAGCAATTACAAAAAAGTTCTCATATTCCAATGGATGCATGATTGAAGACAATCTAGAAATATTCTTGGAAAACTACAAAGGCAAAATGATCTTCTTGTGGCACCTTCAACCAAACCTGAGTTCGGATTGACCTTATCAATGCATTCCAAAACCTTAAAAATCTCCTTTTCACAGAGATTGAGAATGAAAAATAGACACCCACAAAATTTGGCATATAGAAAGATTTATTCATCAAAAATCATATTGAACATCCTTACAACAACGTTGAATATCTTTATTTTACCAAAGTCTTGAATAAGGCAAGTCTTGAACATCATGTAAGGCCTAAAAATAACTTCCATCATCTCATCAAACATCCTATTAACTTTTTCGATTTGACCAAGAAGTGTATAGACATTTTATCATGAATGAGAATGGGAATGAGAATGATCACATTCTCATTCACTGGTGTGGGAATGAGAATGATCACATCATGTATGTGTCACGTTGTTGTATGATATGTTATATTTCAAATTCAAAGTATGTTGTAAAATATTTACAATGATGATTGAATGTTACTTTAAAATTTTGAATGGTTTATGTATATATTTAAATTTTCAAAATTTGAAAAAAACCAAGTTTTTGTATCCATGATACTTCCTTATTTTAGCTTTACTAGATTTTTTTCGTTATGTAATTTATTTTTATTTAATGATTTGTATTCATATTTGACTCATACATAAATCTTGCTACTATAATCTGTACAAGAAAGATGATAAGTGGAAGAACTACTTTGAAGTGTGGAAGGCAATAAAATTGTTAACTAATCCTTCGGGATTGTTATTGTATATTGTATAACATGTAATTAGTTTTACATTCCGTTTTTACGGTTAGTAAGTTACCGAGACACAACTATCTCATACCTAGACTGCACATGTATAAATAAGTAATTTTATCATTAATATGATGCTCTTTCACTGTGGATTTTATTTGGGCTTGTACAATGGTATCAAAGCCCTCGTTGAGTTGTTCATAAACTCCATGTATTTGAAGTCTATGGCATAAAGGAGACACGAAGCGTGAAGACTGTGAAGATAGGATGTAGAAGAAGGTTAATCTAGTGGAACAATGAAGTGGGATGCCCAAACTATTGACTCTTTGTAAGTTTCATATCTTTCAATCATAATGAAAGATGATTGGAGAAATTGAGTGGCATAAAAAAAGTTACATATCCTTGGAATTTAGAATACAAATTTTCAATACTGAGTCAAACGGGAGGCTTTATTAGCATTTACTGCATCTAGTTAATTTTCTCATAATTTGAAATGCATATTCTTTTAAGATTCCATTGGTAAAATAAAATTTATTTTTGGAGGCTAACAAGATTTCAACCTAGCTCTTTGCTAGGCTATTTTTGAAACTTACCATTAAACCACAAAGCCAACTTTGTTTGAAACAAGAGGAGAAACAAATTTATATCTTTTCAGAAGTATTGCATATATTTTGAATTTGAAAGGATTTGAAGAATACTTGGTTACATAACAATTATGACTTCAATAGTTTCCATAGTTGGAGTTGTTCTTAATGGAAAGGAAAATTATCAAGAGTGGTTTAGAAAGCTTAAAAGTACCCTTATTTTTAACGATTTGTGGGATGTTTGTCAAGGCAAGAAGGATAGTGATGGAAAATAAATTGCACCAGAGCCGCCAGTGATGGAGAACAGTTGAACGAAAAGAAATATCAGCCACCACTCGATAAGGGAAAATCATCAAAGTCTGCACATTACATTGTTTCTCACTGTAATTTTAATATTAATGATGTTTTCAATACTCCATTTTCTTCATGGTGAGATAGTTGGATTTTAGATTCAGGAGCCACTTTTCATCTGACATTTAGGCGATATTTTTTGAAACATTTAGTGATGATATTGATGGTGTTATTTAATTTGCTGACAAGTCTCAAATTAAACCATCTGGAATTGGGTCTATTCGTTTGAAGATACCAAATTTTGCATATTATTTTCTACAAGATGTACTTTATATTCCACAGTTTCAGTGAAATTTGATGTCTTTTATCCATATTCGGTAGTAGGGGCATTCTATTCATATATTTGATGGCATCATCGAGATAAGAAGAGCATCTGATCATGCAGTTGTTATGACCGGTGTGGAAGAAGGTACGCTTTTAAAATTAAATGGTACTTCATCTACTAATTCTCATGAAAATTTTGTTCTTTTGGCACAGCAAAGTGATATCATGTCTCCCAGCTTGTTGTGGCATGCTTGATTTGGTCACATCAATTATGGAAACATCAAAATTATGAAAAAGAAAGGTATTAAAGTTCTTCCAACAATTCCAAGAAAGATTGCACCTTTTCATGCTTGTATTTTAGGAAAGCATTGTAAACAACCTTTTCATAGTTCTTGTTTCAGATCTACACGAAAATTATGTCTCCTACATTCAAATTTATGTGGACCTATGCCTGTTGCAACTACAAATGGAAATAAATATGTGCTGACATTTATTGACGATTACTTGAGAATGTGTTGGGTTTATTTGTTGAATAATAAGTCACAAGTGTTTGATGTTTTTAAAATTTTTCATTTGACGATTAAAAATGAAACTCAACAAAATATAGGCATTCTAAAAACTGATAATGGTGGCGAGTACACTTCTCATGTTTTTGAAAAATATTTGAAGGACAATGGAATCAAACATCAAACTACCATACCTTATAATCCACAACAGAATGGCGTCACAGAACTTATGAATAGAACTTTTCTTAATACGATTAGATCTATGATGTTCTTTAAGAATGTTAAGTTGATGTTTTGGGAGAATCAGTGCTTTATGCAACTTATATTCGTAATCGTTTTCCTTCTTTTGTCATTAATAATAAATCTCTGTATGAAATGTGATATAATCGTCTTCCTGTTGTTCAACACTTTAAAGTTTTTGGTTCTCTACGTTATGCATTAATTCCTAAACATCAGCGCAACAAGTTGGGTGCTAGGAGTCACAAATGTATTTTTTTGGTATATTCTACTACTTCCAAATATTATAGATTGTATGATGAGGAGAAAAAAAGTTCATTCTTTCTAGACATGTTATTTTCCTTGAATTGGATAAAAGTAATTCCACTGTTGATAAGAAACTGGCTCATTTGGAGAAATTTACATCTAAGAAGTTCTATTTTGAATTTGATAATGTTGTTCCACACACTGAAGGGGGGTTCCCATTTTGGATCAGTCCGTGGTTCTTCCATCTTTGACTCATGAGAATGTAATTGCTGAAGAAAATTTGGATAATAGTAAGGTTTCTATAGGACCAGAAATTGCTCTTGAAGAGCCTGTTCTTGAGCCTATTTTTCAAGATGAGCAACCATCACAACCACTTCAGCAACCTTTACGAAGATCTACACATGATCGAAAAGTTCCAAGAAAGTATGACGATTTTGACCCAAGAATGTCTTTTAAAGGTGATTCAAGTAATGTTTCTCATGGCTGTGAATTCAATCATTGTACAATTAGCGAATCTAATTTTTTTGAAGAAACTGCTAATTGTGATGAATGGAAGGATGCAATGCAAAAGGAATATGATGCACTTATTAAGAATGGAACTTGAAGGTTAGTGGATCCTCCTACAGGTGTCAAACCCATTGATTACAAATGAGTGTATAAGATGAAAGACAAAGTAGATGGTTCACTTGATAAATACAAGGCAAGACATGTGGCAAAAGTCTACGCTCACAAGGAAGGCGTTGACTACACAGAGACATTTTCTCCTACAGCAAAATGGGGCACAATTAGAACTCTGTTTTCTATTACAGCTCATAATAGTTGGAAGGTACACCATATAGATGTTAAAACAACTTTTTTGAATGGTGATTTGAAGGAGGATGTTTATATGTTTCAGCCTGAAGATTTTTGTGTTAAAGGAAAAGAGAAAAAGGTATGCAAATTGGTTAAGGATTTGTGTGCACTGAAACAAGAATCTCGTGCATGGTATGAAAAGTTAACCGAACAACTTCTCAAGTTGAATTATTAGTTATTTGATCTGGATTATGCAACTCTTTTTGTTAAGAAAATTGGAAAGTTAGTTGTATATTTGGTTGTGTATGTAGATGATTTGATGATCACACGAAATAATAATGACTATATAGCGTCCGTTAAAATAGAATTATTGAAAGTTTTGGACATGACAGATTTGGGTTTATTACATTATTATTTAGGGATTGAATTTGATTAGAAACCCAAATATATTTTCATTTCTCAGAAAAAGTATATTGGACAGATTTGGGATGCTAGATTGTAATCATGTCGCTACTCCTATGGAGCATAATTTGAAGCTTACTTCCACTGAGGGAAGTTTGTTTGAAGATCCAACAAAGTACAGGCAACTTGTAGGAAGTTTGAATTTTCTAACTACTACTTGACCTGGCATACCTTTTGTTGTAGGGATACTTTCCAGGTTCATGCATAAGCCATGTGAAGGTCATTGGAATGTCCAAAAGTGAGTGCTCAAGTATTTGAAAGGCACTTGAACATATGGCATCAAATATTCCAAAGTTGCAGATTTCCATCTCACTGGCTATTCAGATTCTGATTTTGATGGAGACAAGGAGAATGGAGTCTCTACTTCTAGTTATTTGATGAGTCTTGGATCAACAACCATCAGTTGGAGATCACACAAGCAATTTGTTCCTACTGATTCTACCACTGAAGTTGAATATGTTGTAGCAGCTCAAGCTACAAAAGAAATCATTTGGCTTCGCAAAATACTTGAAGACTTGCAGGAGAAATAAAAGGCTTCAACTCCACTACTCGTCGACAACTCTTCTGCAATTTAGTTGGCCAAGAATCCCAAGTTTCATGATCAAAGCAAGCATATTAACACCAAATATCACTTGATTCGACATTATGTAGAGGCCAAAGTTATTCATCTGACACATTGTCCTACTTCAGAGTAGATCACAGACATATTTACAAAGCCACTGGGATGTGAAAAGTTTGAAAAGTTCAAAATGTTACTCAACATGTTAGATGTCCCTTCAGATTAAGGGGGGAATGTTAACTAATCCTTTGGGATTGTTATTGTATATTGTATAATATGTAATTAGTTTTGCATTCCATTTTTACAGTTAATAAGTTACTGAGACACAATTGTCTCGTACCTAGATTACACATGTATAAATAAGTAATTTTATCATCAATATGACGCTCTTTCATTATGGAGTTTATTTGGGCTTGTACAAAAATATCAAGTCCAAGAAAGTTGATAACTAGAAGAACTGATTTAAAGTGTGGAAGGCATTAAAATATGAAGGCTAGGATTCTTAGGATTTAAAGATATTGTGCTTTACATTATAAACTGAAGCATTCTGTAAAGGACAAAATAATATATTGAAATTTGGCTTCAGCCATGTTAGTGCGAGTCACATGTTTTATATATTGAGAACATTTTCACTTATCACACTTGTCCATGTTTTCACAATTATAATCTACTTATATTAGAGGATTCCTTGTTTCGAGGCTTTTCATAATAATATTGTCAAGTTCCCTTCAATCTTTGCTACGACATTTAATAATATTTTTTAAGAGTTGAATTGGGTTTCTTCCATCCTAGTTACTGAGTGTGTCACACAATAATTGTGTTTCATTTGTGCAAATCACAACTATTAATATTTGTGGAGCTATCTCTCCATTAATGCACAGGGCAATATATGTCACCAATTGGATGGACGAGGTAGTATATGGCACCAGTTGGATTTAAGCAAGTACAAAATCAAATGAGTAGCATATATTGATCTAGAAATATTGGTTTCCAAAGGTAATTGTGTCCATAAATATTGGTTTTCAATTGTAATTGTGTCTAATTATCCATCCATTAATGCACGGGGTAATTATATGCCACCCAGCTACAAAATTCAGCAGGTGACATATACTACCCCATGCATTAATAGATGAAAAGCTCCAGAAATATTGGTTACCAATAGTAATTGTGTCCACCAAATAGCAAAATAGTGTGCGCCAAATGGAAAGACTGAAAGTAGCTCAGTGGGTTAGAGAGCTGGTTCAACCCTGTCCACTTCAATCTGAAATCTCTTCAATTCTTCTACAAATTTTAGTGCCAATACAAATCTTTTGGAGGCTTTGGAAGCGACAAAATTCATGTTATTTAATTTGACATGGGTGTCTCAAGTCGACTTGGAATCAATAGGGCATTGCAAAATTGGGAACCATAATTGCATTCTTATTTGAGATATGCGGGATTTTTGACCAAATATCCATGTATAAGAAATTGTTGACCTTAGATGAAATCCAGATGGAAGCCATGAGGTTGGCCTGAAAAAGGGCCCTCGTGGAACTGGGAAACCTAAAAAGTTTGAAAAGGGATTTGGAAGAACAGATTAAAAGTTGTGCATTTCGTTCAGGGGTCTTGGATAGAAGGTGATTGGGTGTCTTTTAGGGTATTTTTTGATGTGAAGTTATCAGTTCGATTCCACGCCTTGATCAGGATAATATATTGGATACGATGAAGATGTAGTCCTTCCAAGCTTAGAAAACAACAGTTGTCCACTTCATTTGAGAGTAAGGTGAATCTACAAAAAGATGTTTTTGGGTAACATATTGAATCCCTCTATAGTAGGTAGTCACTTGATAATCAACAATAAAAAAAGGTGTGGTTGGAAGAGATGGAAGATGAACTAGGAGTTGATAAAAGAGGGTTGGAGACTTAAAAATATGCAGAAAGAGTTGTCAAACATTCCTTTAACAACATGCAATGTATTCTCTTCTTTAGAAAACACTAATGATGAATCTAACTGCATTTCTACTTCTACTGATGAATATGTACTTGTAACTCCATCTTATGAATCTTCCTTATTAGATATATCTCTAGAAAAAATCCTAGGTTCCAAAGATTTATGGTTGTTACCCAAAAATTCAAGGATCAGGGTTCATAATTATTGGTTTTAGACAGCCAGAGAAATGTCGAGAAGGAACTTCATAGCTTTGTCTGAGGTATACAAAGACATTTATGAGGAGTTGAGCTACTTCAGCTTGATTAAGCTCTGCCTCAAATTTTTTAAAGAAGTAAAAGTTGTAGGAATGACAACCACTGGGGCACTTAATTTTTATTTTTTTATGATGAGAAATAGTTCAATTTTTACTTGTGTAATGATGATTGGATGTTAACACAATGATTTGTTATTGTTCATATATTTTTTATTGTTTTATTCACTTTGATTTAGTGCCTTCCTTTACTAATTGGACATAAAATCATTTTTTTTCATTCATACGATTCTGCAAGTTGAGTTAGTTGTTGTTGAATCCACAATAAAATCTATTTGGTGACCGAAACCCATATGTAGAGGAAGCTTGAAGTTGCTTCCCTAAGATGGTTTTGGTTAAATATTAAACCAAATAATTATATTGGCCACTAATGGTCAGCATTGCGGTGTTGTTCGCCTGGTATCTACAAGTGTTGGCCTATCTTAAGAGTCAAACTGAAATGAGGGATTTGGTAAAAGGTATACATAAAGGGAGAATGGGTTCTTGGAACGAGATTGGATTGCATTGTTTTCTTAAAGAGCGTAAACTCTTCCAAATCTGATTAGAAATGATTTCACTTCATATTTTTTTTTATTATTGTGCTATTATTCCTTTTTGTCAACATGTGACGTATGGTAAGGTGGGAGGGAAGTATAATTTCAAAACCCATTCATAACATTGTATAACCTGAAAGATAGAAGTGAGATTCTGAGGATGGAATTACCCAGACTTATTCACAAAGAAACAAAAAATTATTTGATTGTCTATTACTGATTTTAGCATGAAAAGGGAATTGTCATGAATGTTAATTAAAGCACCTTCCTTTGGGCTATTCTCAGCGAGAAATTTGCTTTATTTAGCCTCATTTATGTATTTTCATTTGTGTCTGTGTATCTGTGGTTTTGAGAGAGTTTTAACTTGTAGAGCTGATGATTTCAACGAGTTTATACCACAGTTAGGGCATTGATTTCATGGAGTTTTGCCAGCAGATAAGGTGTTGATTTCACAAGGTTGTGTAAGCATATAGGGTGTTGATTTCAAGGAATTTATATTAGAAGATAAGGCAGTAGCCAAATTGAATCATTATATTTCTTTTCATCCATCTTGATGTATTTGAAGTGGAAAAAGTGGAGGAATGAGCTCACGGGACTGTTTTTACCGGTGGGACCAGTTTAGCCAAACAAGGTCTGAAATTTTTTTGGTTCATTTTGAGGCATCAAAAGACGTTTTTTTGGGGAAAAACTTTTCCGCTTTAGCACCATATTTTTCTTTGTTATTCTACACACAAATATATTTCCAATGACACAATAAGCGCGTCAAACCGAGTCTATATGCAAAAGTTACATCACTTAGAAGTTGACCTTCCTGTTTTCACACTTATAGTTTGGGAGGATGTTGCATCAGTCCCCATTATTCATGGAAAAGGTTCTAGCCACATTATTATGATGTAAAAGAATCTAGAAAATTCTATATTGTAACTCTAATTAAGAGTTGGTGTATTCAAAATTAACCACTAGTAGGTTATTGGGTTGTGTTATAATTGGGCCACTAGGAGGGAGAGACATTTCATTCTTTCGAGAGCATTTTGTTCCACAACTAAGCAAATATAGTCAGGAGAGATAGGAGGTAGAGCACACAAAGAGGATATGTGCACTATAGCAGCCCATGGGACACAGCCATTACTTATTTGTATCTACAGCCATATTTCCAGATAGAGAAAGAGAGTGAAGCAGCCTCACCTTACAGAGAGGTTTTCTCCCAAAATGGTTTCCCAAAGAGCATATCTTGTCTATTATGTGTGTGTAAGAGATTATTTTTTCATTCTCTACTTTTCTGAATAAATTTCCATTCGCATGCATGCATTAGTTACAGTTAAATCTACAAATCTAGAATTTTAATAAAATTGTAATAATGTAAAATTTTAGTATTTTAATATATTATTATCAGATATGTTGTGACAAACTATCCAATGGAATATCCACGGTATTTTACGGATCATTTGGTATCATAATCTATTTCTTTAGTTATTTTGTGGATATTGTAGGGATCTAGATCGGTGGGGCCGAAAATTGTAAAACCTTCATCATGGTCGACGAATCTGTAAATGAACCTCGTGATCCCGCATAGGTGAGGTTTACACAGTTGGAACAACAGGTCACAGATATCAACCGCAATGTAAGTCTTGTTGAAGAAAGTGTAACTAGGTTCGGTATTTACAAATTTAATTTTGATCTTTGTACTTGTCAAGAAAAAAATATATTATTTTTGTAAATTATAAGAATGAGTTTCTTGCTCATTCCATAGGTCTAGGAAATTCAAAGACATGTATAAAGAGCTCTTCTTGAGCATATATGAAATGTATACAATTCTAGAATAGCCCTCTAAGACAAGCACAATCGTCTAAGACAAGCATGAAGAAGTATACCTGCAAAATGATGAAGAAAACAGTTAAGTCAGCCTCAAAATGAATATTAATGACAATTCGGCTCATAAATAGGGACACATCAGTTCACCCTAACATGTCGGCTAAATACAAAGACATAACACCTATAAATATGCAACTAGAATCACAGAGAGACAGAACTTCATATAACTTCAGATATCTCTGAAATCTTGTTAAGAATTACAATGATATCTCGACAAGTAATGGAACAGAAATCTCCGATACAAAATTTCGATTGGAGAAGGTGTCTATATGTTTTCGAATAGATATTACAAGGTACACACTATCACAGTCTCGGCATAATAAGGAGTAGTGATGGCAGTGACAAGGATGATCTCGGTGAAAATAAAACACAATTATATTCTCGATAAAGATCTCAATAGTCTTGGTAACAAGAATGATCACAGTCTCAACATAATGATGATGGAAGGATCTCAAAGTGACACTCTTTGTCATTACAGTCTCGGCATAATTACCAGTGATCTCAGTAATACATTCCAGCATTCTAGACACATTCACGATCTCGGTGAATTAGTAATGATGGTCTCGGTCATGATCATAATCTCGATGCAACTCACATGCAAGTGTAAAATACCTTGTTAACATGGTGATGAAACAATGATCTAGGTGGAAGTACAGGCAATGGTGAAACTACAAGAACCTCTGTGGTACTATGATGATGATCTCAATGAAGCAACAATAATAATGATTATCTCTATAGTAAGAAGAGGATTGATGTCTTGGTCTTGGAGTGGCCTAGTAGGTCAACGATTAAGGTCTTGGTATTCATCAATTGGAATCTCTATAAGAATAATTTTTGTGTGGGGTTTCCTCTCTAAGAGGGAGAAATTTTGGCCCTTGAAGAATGGCAACATCTTGTGTTCTTGTCTCTTTGTTTTGGTATCTATTTGATGAACTAATGAAGACACACTATAATAATAATAAATGAATATTGGAATAAGCGGGAAAATTAAAAAACACCTCACAAATAGTTATCATGAAAATAAGAATCACATTAACTACATTTTCCCTAGATTCTTCAACAAGTCTCCTCGTGGCATCCTTCAATAGCAAGTTGGTGATATTTGGAGAAGATGGGGGTTCCAATGCAGAGGATAAATTAGAATGAGAATTAGAAGATTGGAGAGAAACAAAGAACCAATCAAAGAAAGGAACCAAAAAAGAACAACCCAGTTTGAGTGGCGTGAATCAATCATAGTCCTTGTTTAAAATGGAAGCAAAAGTTGATATCAAGCCATACCACAGTGAGATCAATGCTTTGAGGTTAAGCCACTAGTTGCAGCAACTGGAATTTTATTTTAGTGTCCATCAGATCAAGGAAGGGAAAAATATCCCATTCGCGTGACTACTGTTGGAGGGCCATGCACTGACATTGTGGGAAAGCCACAAGGAAACCTTGAGGTTGTAGGGAGAACCTCCAGTGACTAAGTGGGAAGATTTCAAAACCCTAATTAATTCACAGTTTTATCCTATTTGGTACGTGAAGGAACAGTGGATCCAATGGCATTACTTTAGGCAAAAACTGGGCCAAAGTGTGCAGGAGGACACCACAGAATTCAGGAAGATGGTTATAATATTGGGTTATCTCTTCAAATAAACCAGATGTACTCAAGTATTTGGGGGTTTGCACTACCATCTACGTGAGTAAGTGATGTTGTTCAAGCCCAAATCATTGGACAAGGCTTGTCTACAGGCACCGTGTCTGGAGAACATAAGTCTGAAGAGAGTGCAATCAAGTGGATCAAAGCAGAAGGAGTAACAAGATGTTTCTAAGGAGAGGAAGAAGAAGAAAAAAGGGAGAAAAGATAAGAAGACGACAACCACAACACACTAGTGCAAAGATCTTAGCAACCACTACAACCACTGCAACATTGATGGCCATATAGAGGGAAAATGTTGGAAGTTGTATCTAGAGCTAAACCTGAGGAACAAGAAGAAGAATCTTATGGCCACTTATTCGAGCAACCAAGTTGAAAGAAACTTAAATGTGTATGAGAATATTGTCTGTGTTTCAGTACAGAAGGAGGTGAATCTAAGTAGCCTTCAACAACAAGAAGCGAAAGAAATGACCAAACTCTTCCATATAAAGATACAAGTCAAGAAGACAAAGATTGATGCTCTGTTTGACTCAGGATTGCAGATGAATCTCATTGCAGCAGAGTTGGTCAAGAAGTTGGGGCTAGAATTTCGTGAACACTCAAACCCATATCCATTGGGATGGGTAAATAAGGATGCAGAGTTGAAGGTAACAAAATAGTGTAAAGTTAGATTTGCTACCAGTGCTGATTTTATTGATGAAATATATCTAGATGTGGTTCCCCTTGATGTATGTCACGAGTCATGTTTGGCAGTCCATACATGTACATGTGTGATGCACTAATCATGAAGAGAGAGAACAAATACTGACTCGTCAATATGGAAAATTGTTCATCATCAACATGCATAGAGGAAAGTCGAAAATTTCATTGGTAAGTGCCAACCAAGCCAAGATATTGATCAGTTCCAGCAAGAAATATGTTTTATTTTTTTTAAGAGAAATTCAGTCTACAAAGGAGTCAATAATAGGAAAGGCATCCTTGGAGGAGTGTACTAAGAAACTGGAAAAAAATAAATAAATAAATAAAAATTGGAGGAGTTGTTACAAGCATAAAAGGATGTGTTCTAAGAGCCTAAAGGGTTGCCACCTAAGAGAGAAGTGGAGCATGAGAGCCAGGTATTGTCAGACTCATCATTGCCAAATATTGAGTTATATAGGCAGTCTATTATAGAAGCAAGTGAGGTGAAGAAACAGTTGCAACAGCTGCTGGAATAGGGTTTCATTTGCCCAAGTACATCACCATGTAGGTCACCCATCGTCATTATGCCGAAGAAGGATTAGACTTAGCAGATGTTTATATATTACAGGGTGTTGAACAAAATCATGCTCAACAAATACCCCCTACCCAGGATATATGATTTGTTAGATCAGTTGCAACAAGAAAAATACTTCACTATGTTGGACTTGAAGTCTAGATATCACTAGGTCCGAGTCAAAGAAGAAGACACCTAGAAGACCACCTTCAAAACTAAGAATGGTTTGTATGAGTGGTTAGTCATGCCATTTGGTCTATGTAATGCACCAACTATGTTTATGAGATTAATGAATGATGTACTACGCATTTTTATAGATTCATTTTTTATTATATATTTGGATGATATACTGTTATATAGTGCTACCTAGGAGGATCATATTTCACATTTGACACAGGTATTGGAAATGTTTAAGAAGTATCAGTTGCTAGTAAATCTCAAGAAGTGTGAATTTGCGCATAAGTCTTTGGTGTATGTGGGGTATGTGATCATTGGAGGAGATATAATGATAGATCCTTACAAGATGGAGGCCATCATGAAATGGCCAATACCTACTAATGTTTTTGAGGTTAAGAGCTTCATTGGGGCAACACAGTACTTGAGCAAACTCATAGCCTCATTTTTAGTGGTAACATCACCACTCCATGCCATAACAGCAAGTGGAAAGAGTTTCTAGTGGGGAAAAGGTCAGTACAAGACTTTTGAGGAGCTAAAGAAGAAGATCAGTCAAGCACCAGTTCTGGAATTACTAAACTTGCAGTGACCCTTCAAAGTGGAGACAGATGTGAGTGCATATTTATGAGCATTGTCTTGATGTAGGGAGGAGGGCATGTATGCTACCATTTTGAAGTATTTCAAGGGGCATTCCTTAACTACCCTACCTACGATAAGGAGCTTTATGCCATGGTGCAAGTTGTGAAGAACTGGAAGCACTATGTGATGGGAAAGGAGATAGTAATCCACACAAATCACTAGTCGTTACAGTACTTGTGGGCCCAGAGTAAGCTACAACAGACCAGGAATTACAAGTGGATGGGTGTTTACAACAATTTCATTTGGTGATCAAGCATAAGAATGGAAACACAAACAAGTTGGTTGACATGCTTTCAAGCCCACCCACATCAAAAATTATAGTTTTAGGGACTCGTATGCACATGCCAAGCCATTCACCCATGATGCATACAAAGAGGCATATTCTGAGGATGAGGACTTCAAGGAGGTGTATCAACAATTACAGAGTCAGAGTCATGTGCACAATGGTGACAACACTAATGACTATCATCTCTAGGATGGGTTACTCTACAAGATGGATAAGCTATGTGTTCCTAAAGGTGAGCGATTGCAACTGATTAGAGAGGCTCACACCTCCAGGGTTGCAGGGCACTTTGGTGCAGGGAAGACTATGGCTAACTTTCAGAGGTATCTGTATTGGCCCAAGATGAAAGAACAGGTAGTTGGGTTCATAAGAGGATGCATTCTTTGTTGTACCAACAATCCTAGAAACAAGAAACATGGTCTATATCATCCCTTACATGTACCTACTCGTCCTTCAGAAAGAATTTACATGGACTTTATGGGAGGATTACCGACAACCAGGAAGGGACGTGACTAATTGTTCGTGGTACTAGTTAATAGGTCCAGCAAGATGTGTGTTATGATGCCCTGTAAAAAGACCATCAATGGGAAAGAAACAACAAACTTGTTGTTTGGACAGCTTTGGGTGCACTTTGGGATACCGAGGAGCATCATTTTAGGCAATGATACAAGATTTCTCAGTGCATCTTGGACTACATTGTGGGAGAATATGGACACAAAGTTGAAGAGATCTATAATGTTCCATCCATAGATGGGCAGACGGAAGTAGTTAATAAGACTTTGGTGCAGCTTCTAAGGGGATACAACCAGAAGCATCCAAAGACCTGGGATAAAAATATGGTATATATACAACATTCTTATAATAGAGCAGTCCACACTTCTATAGGAAAGTCCCCATTTGAAACTTGTTTTGGATATTTTCCACCTTCACCATTGGATATTGCATATGGGCAGCAAGGAGGAGTGAGGGAATATCTTACAAGAGATTCTTTGAGGGCTAAAAAATTTATAGATAAGATCAGGAAGATTCATCTACAAGTACAAGAAACACTACAGAACTTGCGGGAAAAGTATAAGGCCGAGCATGATCAACACATAAACGAGAAGTCATTCAAGGTGGGAGACAGAGTATGATTATAGTTGAAAAACAAGAGGTTGCGAGGGCCTGGTAAGAAAATCAAGGTTATGAGGTATGATCCATTTGAGAAACTAGAAAATGTGGGTGATCATTCTTATCAACTCAATGTACCACCATATATGCACATTTACTCAGTTGTGAATGTAGATAACTTGAAACTTTATGAGTCTTCCATGCTAGATGAGGAAGAGGAACAAATCCTACCTTCTATGGAGGATTTGGAACTAGATGCTCAGGAAGAGTTGACAAAAGATACAGTTTTTCAGAAGAGGTCCATAACTATAAGATAGGGAAAGCATGACCTTTGGCAGATTGGGTTGAAGGGAAAACTTCCAGGCAAAGTTAAATGGTACACCAAAGAGAAGGTGGAGGAAAAATTTCCTCACCTCATTTAGTAAATATTTTGGCGATGAAAAGCCTCCCAAAATGCAGAGGTGTGATCCGTATTAGATCATTATATTGTTTTTCATCCATTTCGATGCATTTGGAGTGGAAAAAGTGAGGAATCAGCTCACGGGACAATTTTTACCGACGGGACCTAGTTTGGAAAAATAGGGTCTCAAACCTTTCAAGAGAGTTTTGAGGCACCAAACGACATTTTTGGGGGATAAAACTTTACTGCTTTAGCATTGCACTGTTTCATGTTATTTTACACACAGATGTATTTCCAACGGCACAAGAAGCGCATCAATCAGAGTCTGTATGCAAAATTTATCTCACTCAGAAGTTGACCCACATGTTTTCACACCTATAGTTCAAGTGGATGTCGTGTCAACCCCCTTTATTCATGGAAAAGGGTCTAGCCAGGTGATTATGATGTAAAATACTCTAGAATATTCTATATTGTAACACTAGTTAAGAGTTGATATAGTCAAAATTAACCACTTATAGGCTATCAGGTAGTGTTATAACTAGGCCACTAGGAGGAAGAGACATTTCATTCTTTCGAGAGAATTTTATTCCATAGATGAGCAAAGCTAGCCATGAGAGATAGGAGGTAGAGCCCATAGAGAGGATATGTGCACTATAGCAACCCACGGACCACATGCATTACTTCTTTGTACCTGCAGTCATATTTCCAGATATAGAAAAAGAGCGAAGCAAACTCACCTTCCAGCTGGGTTTTTTCCTGAAAGGATTTCCCAAAGAGCATATATTGTGTCTTATGTGTGTGTGAACTTAAATTAGTGTATTTTTTTAATTTTAATACTTTTCCATTGACATTCATGCACAAATTACAGTTAAATCTACAAATATGGAATTTTAATAAAACTATAATAGTGTAAAATTCCAGTTTTTTAATATATTTATCATATATGTTGTGACGAACTATCTAGTGGAATATCCACGACAGTTTACGGATCAATATTATCATGTATGCCACCTAATTTTGGGTCAATTTATTATTGGAAATATGTTTTGAATAACTCCTCTTTTATAAATGGAGGAGAGGGGTAGAGTATAGGTTTTCATTGTTCTTGAGTATTATCATTCCTTTTTATCTTCAATATTTCACATTTGGCTCACATTCATACCAAATTATAGAGCTCATTGAAAACTTAAGTGTTTGGGCCTCATGTTTCTAGCGACTTGATTGTATCCCTAAATTCTCTTTATCTTCCATATTTCACATCTTGGTCACTTTCGTACCAAATTATAGAGATCATTGCAATGAAATCATAACCCCTACCTCTCATAATAGATGTAGGGACAAACCCTAAACTACTTTTTGTTTAAAGAAAAAAAATGCAATGCAGATAAATTAGGAATACAACCATAAAAAAAAAAAAAACATTGGAAAATCAAAGATATTAAGCATTTACAACAACATCCATTAATTACAATGCATTCGACATATCATCTATTTGCATTCTTATATTAACTATAGGCACAACAAAATCATATAACAAAATATCATAAATGTCATAGGTATTGTTCACCCAGAGAGGAGATTCGATCTTGGTCTTTTAGCTACTTTCACTCCCTTGTCATCTACCTGCGAGTGTGAATGTTGATGTACTCTATCTAAACATAGTGATCCACTGGTTGACCTACTAGCCTACTCCTTGGGTACTCTTCTTCCCCGTGGGCCCACGAGTTGCAATGAGGTTGCACAATGGAGGAAGTGTGCTAGCTAATAGAGGTGAACTCTCCTTGGCTCAATATTCCCCTCTCTAAAGTTCTCTACCCCACCAAACTCAATTATAGCTCGTAGCCACTCACAATAACATAATTTCATTCATCTAATAATAAGGTAAGCAAAAGTGCCTTCTCCCATGGCTTGCCCCTTCTTTTATAGGAGGCTTCATAGGTGACACTTGGAACTTCATGCATAATTAATTATTTTTATTAATATAAAAATTTTATTATTCGCCCACCCATGTCTCACCCTCTCACCAAAGTTCTCCAAAATTATTTACTTAAATTTTAATACAAAAATAATATTTTTCCTCACCCCAACAAGACTCTCTATTTATTTTCCTATTTATCTCCTGAACCCCCTTTTCTACTCCTTAATTTTTGTTCATTACTAGAGTCAACTGATTAGTCCCATATTTGGTCCCCTAACTACATCCTAATTTAACTCCATTTTCCTCATAGACGGATATTTTTATGTTTGCTCTTGCTGCATGGAGATTCTCCAAATTTATCTAATGTTTAATTATTAATATTTATTTTATTTCACCACCCTCTTTTCTTAATGAAGTTTAATCATTTTAGGATTAATATTTATAATTTATTCTATGTCCTCCTTCCCCCTTTTACCTATTAAAAACTTGTGTACATTATCTATCTAATATTTTTCCAATATGGGAAGGGGAGAGTTCTCAAGGTACAATATTTTTATTTCTTCATATTCTCTCTTTACCCCAGGACTATTCTTGATTTAATAGACTTGGTTTAACCTCTTTTACCACTTATGTGAATTAGTAGGATTTTCATATCTTGATTATATTTAGTAGTTTCTTCTTTATGAAAAGGGTGCCAAGTCAATCATGTCCATCAAGAACTTCCCTTCAAAGTTCCAAGGGTGTCACGCCTAACAGTTTATTTATGATGCCAAGGTTGCCAAATCGGTCGTGCCCTTCAAGAACTTCCCTTGAAGTTCCAAGGTTTCCACCCCTAACAACTTATTTATGATGCCAAGGGTGCCAAGTCGATCATTCCATTCAAGAACTTCCCTTTAAGTTTCAAGGGTGCCATGTTGCTTGCACTTCAGGCATCCAGTGGCTATGAGGGGAAATTCTAGGTGCAACAATAAAGACCGCTATCATCTCTCATGTTTCTCGCTATAGTGAGACTAATGGTACTGGGGATCAAGGAATCCTCCTTGATGCCCAAACCTCAATGAAATCCTCTTGAAAGACCTAATTTGGGACATGCCCCCATGTCATCGTGATGTTCGAGGTGAAGGTGTCCCAACCCTTCCAACCCAAGTCATGGTGGAGTGTTAGCGATTGAAATTAGGGACATCATCCCACCCCTCCCATGTAGTTCCATCCATTTGTACAACCCCATCACCCATGTGTGAGTCATTCAACGAAGCAACTAATGTGTGCCTGCAGCCACTAACATGTCATTAGAATTTATAGCAAGTTTCAAATTGAGCTTTAAAATTTCAAAAACAAAATATTCATTTACATCAAACTAGATGTCGTCGACTCATCACATGTGAGTGCATCTCGTGGTTTCTTGTCATACTCGATAATCATTAGTAATAAAGTTTCTCAGTGTTAGTCATTGTCATAATATCGTCATCAACATGACTAAGTCATTCACATCGTTGTTCATTGTGAACCAGAACTAATGTAAGTACCCAACATAAGGAACACATCCATCACATCTATCATCATCATAACACTAGTAGAAAACATACATATGCATCAAAGTTTTCATTATCGTAACATCGATTGAAAATATACATATCCATCAAATCTATCATCATCATAACATCAATAGAGAACATACATATTCATCAATTCTATTATCATCATAAATATCAATAGAATACATACAAATCCATCAAAGCTATCATCGTTTTAACATTAACTAGGAAACAAACATAACCATCACATCCACTAATAGTAGAGTCGAGTGTCTAGATCCTCAACTTGAGGTCCTCAAAGAGGCTAAATCAATGTTAATGTCATATCAAGGTCATCAACTAGAACAGGTCACTACAAAATTTAAAACATCTTATAAAATAGTAATTATTTTCAAAATTAAATAAAATAGCATATAATATATTTTTTATTTATTAGGATTTTATTAATTAATTTTCTAATCTACTTTATAGAAAAATTATTCATTAATATAAAATGTCTCAATATAAATTAATATTTTTCTTTAATTTCATTTTATATTTATTAATAAAAAAATTATTTATTAATATAATAAAAATTTTATCTTTAATTTATTAATTAATTCTCAAAATTTTTATCAATTTAATAGTCTCATTTCCCTAAATTATTAATATATAAAATTCCATCATATAAATTAGCAATTCCTCCTAAAGGTTACTAAAATAATATCATATCAAATACTTTTCTCTCTTATTGGATTTTTATTAATTAATTTTCCAATCCACTTTCTTCTAAAATCATTGATTCACTTTTTTCCCATGGAAAAATTGGGATATTTGTTATTTCATTGAAATCAAAGTATGCAAAATACTATCCAATTACAACCTCTTGGACAATCCTCTCAAAGCTATGGTATTCTAACAATCCATAACATAAAATAGTCAAACATAAAAATAGGCAAGGTCCCAACAATTACAACAACTTCATTTCAAAAAATGTTATTGGCATTCAACCTAACGACATCATCAACTTTTTTGTAATCATTAATTATCCTACACGTTTGAGTAATGCTTCCTTTGACCTTCTACATCAACATTATGTTCTTTGTGGATATGTGATACCTCCAACTTCTCAAACAATTCCTATAATTGGTAAATTCCTTATTGTCAACGACTTAGGGCCAAGATATGTAATGTACCGATTCCCAAAAATAAATCAATAACCACTCGAGAATTGCCAAATATTTCTAAGAACTTAACCTTCCTGAACATTGCAAATTCAAGAACGAGCCAAAGCTTAATTAATTCTACTTTATTATTAGTTTCAAGGCCCAACCCCAAGCTAAGAAGGAAAGTTTGATGGCTGTTTGGGTGAATACAACTCTCGCTCCACATATAACCCTAACATGACTTTTAGCTCCATCAAAGAAGGCCCAATCTTTCGAAGTATCTACATGGGCTCAATTGGAATTTTTTTCTTCTTTTTTAACCCTTCTAAGACAATTTCCCTCATTGTTGTTTTTGTTTTGTGCACCACCTGCCATATATTTAGGACTTGACTATCAAAGATGGTTCTATTATCCTGTAACCAAATATGCCATAGGACCAAAGCTAGTTGCAAAGATGCTCCAAGGTTAGGGTTTTCATCCACTCTGTGAGGAATTCCCCTAATGACCTACCATACTAATTCCCTATGCATGCTTCCTCAAACAAGATCATTATCCACACCACCTGTGAAAAAACATTATCCATGAATAGTTGTTTCACTGACTCTTGATTATCACAACAGAGTGGTCACCTTGTAAGCCCTTCCCAACCTCACCTCTAAAGATTATCCTACATGAGGATCTTGTTATTTAGCACAAGACATATAAAGAGGCATATATTTAAAGGAAAACACCACTTCCAAACAACTTTATACCACTAAAAAGGGTTTGACTCTACTTCTTTTGTCACCATCACTTCATAAGCTAGTTTTATCATCACCACCCCACATTCTTTGTTCATTTTCCACATGAGTTTGTCTAGGTCTCTGCTTAGTCTAATTCCATTCTATGTAAGTGACAAGACAAATTATTTCCATTCCCATGTTAGATTCCCTGAGAGGCCTAGAGCATTAGCTGATTTTCAGGTCTTGGGGACATCTCAATAGCACTGGGATCAACCACTTCAAAAGGAAAATAAATTCCTCTATAAATTAATGCCACTGCCAAATTAAAGGAAATTCTTTTGAGGCCATCACCTGTTATCCATGAATCCTTTCTTATGTATGTCTTTCTTCATTCTCCTACATACCATACAAGGCCTTTTTTAATTATGCCAAATGTTGAGACCAAAGCCTTCAAAATATTTGACCCTCCCTACCAAGACTTTTTCTCTAATCGAACCCATTCTTATACCTTTTGATTCTTCCAATATTTATCTTGCATCATAGTTCCCCATAGGTCAGCATCAAACATACTCCTCCAAAGACTTTTGGTAGATAGTGCCTTTGCAAAAATGAAATTGTTTTGGAGCCACTATCCTCCCAATTTCTTTGGGTTGGTGATCTATTTCCAACATTCTAAATGCAACCCTTTCTGCCTTTTTCCTTTCCAAATAAAATGGAAACACAAAATTCTAATTATGTTATAAATTATCCTTAGTACACTATCCAAGGCTAATAGACTAAGATTGCTTCCAAAACTGATTTTACCAAGATCAATCGGTCTTCCAAAGAGAGCCATCGGTTGCACTAGAGATTGCGGTTGTGTTAAAATTTCTTTACCATCCAAAGCCAAACTACAACTTTGTAATTGTTAGCCTTTAAATGATAATCAATATATTTTTTTCCCTCATCTAAAGGAAAAAAATGGAAATGAAGATTTTTTTTAATTTAAAACTAGGCTTTTAGGAACTCCATTAGTTAACATAATTGACTTGGAAGGACTAACTTCCATGCATGTAGCTTCACAATATAATGCAATTATTTTCCAAATTCTTCTCCATTCTTTAATATATCCATATCCAAATAAGGGAACATCATCAAATAATAATAGGTGTATGAGTTTGATTAGTGTGGATACTTAAATACCTTGTAATCTCCCTTCCGTTGTCACCTAGTTGAGAAGAAGACTTAAGCCTTCTGCCACTAGAAACAGAAAAGGTGAAAGTGGAAATCCTTATCGAATTCCTCTAGAAGCTTTAAAAAACCAAGTTGGTATGCCATTTACCAATACCACAAATTTTTCCAAAGTGACACATCCCATTATCCAATTAGTAATATCAAGAGGTAGACCAATTTGTAGTAAAACTAGTCTCAGGAAGACCCAATTAACTCTATCATAAGCTTTAACTAGATCTAATTTCAACACTAAACCCTGGAGGTTCTTGACTTTCATACTATGTATTCCTTCTTTTGTCGATATGATGGCATCGAGTATCTATCTATTAGTTAAGAATCCAAATTTTTCTTTAGAAATGTATTTTGACAACTATTCCTTCAAAAGATTAGCTGGGATTTTTAAATTCAACTTGTATAAGAAATTACATAAAGATATAGGGAAAATTTTGTAACATATTTTTTATTGGTATTCTTTAGTATTAATGCTATGAAAGTGGAATTGAGTACCCCTAGAACTCTTCCTCCCACTTTAATCTCTTCAATGACACTGACTAGATTCTGAGCTAGGAGGTCAAAGAACTCTAGATAAAATTTCTACGTCCATTCGTCAAGTATCGGGCTCTTTTCCTTCTTGGATTTATTAAGAACTCGAAATTCCTTATGTGTAACTAGCTTCTTCATAACCTCAACAGATTCATTATCAAACATTCTGGGAAAATGTATAATGACATTAAATTGTTCTTCAATCCTAGGTACTTCTGGCTCCTGAAATAAATTTTGGAAAAAAATGATAGCCAAATTACTCAAACCTACCTGTGAACAAATGAGAGAGCCATTTTCCCTAGGAATATACCATTTGGTGTTGTTTACCCTCTAATGCTTTGTGAACTTATGGAAAAACATGGTATTGTTGTCCCCATGTTCAAGCCAGAGAGCTCGATTGTAGATTCGCTAATCCTCCTTATCCATTAGTGTTTTTTTATTACCTTCCAAAGTTTGAACTTTCTCTAGTTCCTCCTCTAAATGTATTCTAGATGGTCGAGTTCTATACAATTGGGAAATTCCAACCTCCAACTCCTTGATCTCCTTATTTTCTCTTTCCTGACGAGCCTGATCCCATACAATGACCTCTCGTTTTAGCTTCTTTAGGTTACAAATGAAGTGTTCAATCATGGATTATACACTTGAAGAATCAAAAGACACCCAACTAGATCTAACCATATTGGAGAAATAACTTTCTTTGATCCAGTGAGAGTTGAATTTGTATGGTTCCTTTTTATTTTCTTCCTTTTACCCCAATTGTAGGAAAATCCTTTAGGGCATAATCTGACAGAATTTTAGAAAAATCACCTATCCATATTTTGTTGTGCCTTACTGTTTCTAGTAAATGATCAACCATTAGAAAATGATCCAATTTGTTTTTGATTCCTCATATCTTTCTCTCTTATTGTGCCATCTTAGGTGTATCGGCACTAGTTCAATATTGATCATCCCTAATTCTTTCAGTAATGTAATTCCTTGTTTGGAATGAACTCCCGAATGTTCCTAGTCTAAAATCACAAATTTTAGGTCTCCTCCCACAATACATAAAGGATTTCACAACAAACCTAATTCGTTGGCCAATTCTTAGAAAAATGGATAATTCTAGTAAGGAATGTAACAATTCAGCAACTTGAAATGAACCTAATCCAACTTGGTGATGCCTTCTATCACAATTTTGAATGGCCCTAGACCCCTTGTCATAAAAAGACATCCATAGAGACCTCTAGAATCCACTAAACTAAAATTCCAACTAACTAAAAATGAAGAAAGAAAATCAACCAATTTTTCTCTAGTACACATTGTTTCTTGCAACAAAAGGACATATGTCTTATATGATTGTAACAATTCCTTGAGAGCTCATTTTTTTGGGCACCCCCCACCCCTCTTATTTTTGGTGATAAGACCGACATAGAAAACTTCGCTATCAGGCCTTGTGTGCCTAAGAACCTGAAAGAAATTGCAAAAATTAAGACTGTCCTATTGTCTCCTCCTTCTATTCCTCCCTCTAAGATCCATCATATTATTAGATAAAATTCCCTTCATTAGATTTGGTTTCCTTTGACAAGACCATCTGATCTGAAAATGGGGCACTAAAGGCTTCTTGTGAGCTTACAAGAACCTCTCCCACTTCCAAAGCTTAAATATTCCCAAGATTTATTGATTAACCAATGCGGAATTAATAATGTGCTTGAACATAGGTGTATGCTTATATTTGTTTTAAAACTGTTATGTGTTGTAAGTTCACTTGCTTATGCTGGTATAAAATACATATGATAGTAAGTAAAGCAGCAAATAAGCAACACACACATAGCAGCAAGATGCAACAATAAAACAACACACATAACAACAATATTAATTTGGAGTTCACCCAAAAATCTTGGGCTACGTCTCCTTAAGCTCTAGTCAACTCAACTAGGCTCTCTAGGATTATGGCAGCAGTTCTTTTACAAGCTCCATGCTCAATTACACTAGTTTACACATAACACAATGGGCTTAGAACACCATCTGATCCCTGGCTCTGAAGCTCTTGGCTTTCTGGCTTTGGCTCTTTCTCTGGCTCTGGCTCCGGCTCTGGCTCTCGGCTCTAGCTCCAGCTCTGGCTCTCGGCTCTGCCTTCTCTGAGCTCTCTCTCAGCCTCTGCGTGCATCAATGGTTCACTCGACCTCCAAGTGACCTTTTTCAACCTTCCAGTGACCTTTAGCAGCTTTGGTGCCAGTCAATCATGCTCTTTGGCTTTTCGCTCTCTCTCAGCTAACAACTTTCCTTCAGCAACCTCTAGCTCTCTGCGCATTAGCTACAACAATCTTCAACGACCTCGTCAATTGAGCTCTCTGACTCCTTTGAGGCATTTTTCTAGCTCTGCGGCTTCCCCAGCCATTTCTCTGCGTGTAATCATCCCTTTGCGACTCTACGGCTTCTCTGCTCTTTGTCTCTTCGACTGGCCGTCTGGCTCTATGGCTTTGTGGCTCTGCGCGTTCCCAAATGCATCATTGTCTACAAAATTCCCGCTTGCAGCATGGCACAGTGATCAGGAGCTGTTACAAAGGGATCGGGGCCTTTTTCCAGGCAAAAACCCGAAAATGGACAAAAATTCCAATACACAAAGATTTTCCGAAAAATACACTATCAGGCATGAAATACAGACTTCAAATTCCATTAAATTGCCCCTATAAACCCTATCGGGTTTGCCATTAGTCACATATCGCATCGCATAGGTGGATTGGCCAAAACCCCAAATACACGGGAATACATTGAAAAATTCGAATTCCTAGACTTCAAAAATTATAGAATCGAGTCTATAATCCCGTCGGGTCTAGCCTTTTATCGCTTATCGCTATCATAATCGCATTGGCCCTATTATTGGGAATCATTGATCGCCGATCGCTGATTAAATCTGGACCGTTGATCTGATCCCCGATCGGACGGTCCATATTGCATTGCATATCACTATCGCATCGGCCCTTTGTATCAAAGATCATCGATCTCCTGACTGCCGACTAAATTTGGACCGTTGATCTAATCCCTGATCAGACGACCCATATCGCATCGCATATCGCTATCACATCGACCCTTTGCATCGGGGATCACAAATCTCTCGACCACCAATTAAATCTTGACCGTTGATCTCTGTTCTTGATCCAACGGTTGTAGTGCGATTGCACATTGACCCATCGCCTTATCGCATATCGCATTTGTAATGGCCCAGGGGTTCTTTCCATTGACTATGGACTGTGCCGACCTGATCCGCCGATCCTCCCACCAGGCCTTTATCCCTTCATCGCTTCGATCCGATACATCTGACAGATCCGATAAGGGTTTAGGCTATAGAACATAATATTTCAGGTCCACCCTTTTAACCTTTCACATGTGATTTTTCATATAAGGCCTTTTATGCCATTTTTAGAAGAAATGCCTCCTTTTCCAAAGGACAAGGGCAATCTTCTTTCTGCGATAACTTCATCATCCGAAATTCGTTTTAGCCCATTTGAGTTGCAGTAGATTCAGAATGAAAAGATCTACGCAATGGGACTATTTCCAAGAGCCTCCTTGGACTTTCATTTTCCTCTGTGAGGAACAATTTAGACTTAGAAGTCTATCCAAGATCCATTTTGGATCACACCTTCCCACTAAAGAACTTTTGGTCTCCAAAAGACTAACATACTGATTAGAACAGTAAATGAGAGTAACATCACCCTCTTCTTTTAGCCTCCATACACTTGCCTCTGCCTAATGCCTCTGAGCCAAATTCCTTGACCACTTTCCTTCCTAGATGTGCTGGTCCTCTTGGGAAGAACTGTTTTCCTCCTTGATTTCATGCAAAACTCCTACTGAGTGGGTTACAGAAGGTAGTTTTAACTTCTCTTCCTTGATCATTGATCCAAGGTGGCTCAAACAAATGTGAAGTACATCTGCTCCACAAAATTTTCATTTGTACCTATTTGAAAAGCTGTCAACAACAACTGTTAACAACAACAGAAATATAGACAACAACTAGATGGCTTAAACTCCTGCTTCAACAAAAGAAACAGATTTCACATCTTGTGAACACCTCCATGTCTTACATCTGCATACAAATGATGGACTAGATAACAAGCCCACAAAACATGCCTTTAAAACAAATGACCCTTCAAGTCAAGCATGTAGAAAAAGACCTTTAGGACTCTTTTTCAAAATATGAAACACTTCATCATTATCTCCATCTTGGAGACCAAGTTAACTTCTCCCAAGTCAACATTGCATCACATGCATGTCAAAGCAATCAACCCTGCAAGTTAATTACACATACATGTTCAAAAACAAGGAAATCATCAACATCCCTGTGTTCATGCACAACATTCTCATTCATGCATTTCATCCTTCAACTTTTGCTTAAGCACACTGTACTTTCGAAGCTAAAATGAAATATAATGCTGCAGCAATAAAGTGAGTCTCCTACTCAACTTCTCTATTCACCTTCTTAGTAAAATCTGGCAACTTGCATTCCATTAACAAAGAAATGCAAATAGATGCATCAATAGACATGCAATCTTAATTAGATAAGAACTCTAACCACTTCTTACCGATCCATTTCAAAGGTATTTCCTTTGCTTGCACATCAGCATCAACATGTGAATCATCCTGAAACACATCAATCATGGAATATTTCTTTCCATTCCTGTGATTTTCTTTTTCCACCTTCTTCAGCTTTTGTGGAAGCATTGTTGGATTCAGAGTCCAACACTTTTCAACAAGATGCCCTTGCTTATGGCAGTAAGTGCAACACATGTGCATCCTCTTGACAGCATGACTTGCCTTGTCCAATGGACCTTTGGCTTATTACTTCCTTTCCTTCAAAAGTTTCATGCATGTGGCTATCCTCTTCCAACATCTAGAAACATTATGGTTATCCAAACCACAAAAGGAACATGCAATTCTTTTCCCATATCTATGTGGAAATTTATCATGCTTTGCAAAATCAAAAGGAAGATGATTAGAACCAGATTTATACCTTTCTCTTTCACCTTTATTGCCTTCATGAGGAGGTGAAGCAAATGAAGAAGTGGCTCCCTTTGGAACACCATCAATCTCTTCAAAGCTTTCAGAGTTTCCACAACTCTCTGGTTCAAGTGTGTGCTTCTGAACACCTACATCCTACAAATAATGTTTCAAGCTATTGCATTCCTCCTTAATACAATCTTCACACTCTTGAGGTAGAGGACCTGAAATGAAACTCCTTCTTGGAACTATTTCAATGGCCTTCATGGCAGCTTTGGAACTCTCTCCATAAGACTGTCCATAGCCAAGACCCAAATACTTAGGCCTTTCCTCAACCATTATTGGCTCAACAATACCTTGTGCATGTTTACCCAAGCCTTTTCCCTCATAGCCCATCTTGGACATTAGCTTGGAACCTATGCCTCTGGTATGCTTTTCAAAAGAACCAATATAAGCATTATTAGAAGAATTTGAAGAAAAACTGGAATGGTTTACCTCTTCTTCAAGCTGATACTTGACTAAGGCTTCTTTGGAAACAAAGAGCTATGTCTCCAACTCATGCATCCTTTTCAGGTTCATATTTGCAATATGAAGTTGCCTCTCCATTTCCTGCAATTTGTCAGAAAGCAACTACTTATCTTCGTCCATGGAATTCAACTGCTCTCTAAGTATGTTGCTCTTCCTTCCATCCTCATACATTTCTCTCACCTTGTCCATCATGGTGAACAAGTTTTGCTTCATGTCTTTGTCAAAGAATCGTGTGATGAAGGAGGAATTTGAGGACTCACTTGTAGAAGTTGTCATTATGCCAATGAACAAAAGAACTTCAAACAAGATTAACAAAGAGCTTATTCAAGCAACCTTTTGCAACAAACCTCTTGTGCTTCAAGGATTGCTTTGAGGTCCTTTGGGATAAAAGAATGCCTTCAGCCCTTCTTCCTTCTTGTCCTTCCTGGACTGAGCTATTAATAGCTTTCCCTTCACCTCTGCAAACTCAAACAATATTCAGTCTGCAAACAAGCATACAATCAATCAGACAATCAATCCTTGACTGCCCAAACACTTTTTAGACAAGCAATCTTTGCTCTGTAAATCAAGCATTCTGGTCTAATACCACTTGCTTTGGTATAACCAGCTTTGATATCATCTTCTTGAAGGTGTGATAATCAATCTTAGGGCTCTGATACCACCTGATTTGAAAATGGGGCACTAAAGGCTTCTTGTGAGCTTACAAGAACCTCTCCCACTTCCAAAGCTTAAATATTCCCAAGATTTATTGATTAACCAATGTGGAATTAGTAATGTGCTTGAACATAGGTGTATGCTTATATTTGTTTTAAAACTATTATGTGTTGTAAGTTCACTTGCTTATGCTGGTATAAAATACATATGGCAGTAAGTAAAGCAACAAATAAGCAACACATGCATAATAGCAAGATGCAGCAATAAAAAAACACACATAACAACAATATTAATTTGGAGTTCTCCCAAAAATCTTGGGCTATGTCTCCTTGAGCTCTAGTCAACTCAACTAGGCTCTCTGGGATTATGGAAACAGTTCTTTTACAAGCTCCATGCTCAACTCCACTGGTTTACACAGAACACAATGGGCTTAGAACACCATCTCATCCCTGGCTCTGAAGCTCTCGGCTTTCTAGCTCTGGCTTTGGCTCTCGACTCTGGCTTCTCTAAGCTCTCTCTCAACCTCTGCGTGCATCAATGGTTCGCTTGACCTCCAAGCGACCTTTTGCAACCTTCCAACAACCTTTAGTAGCTTTGCTGCCAGTCAATCGTTCTCTTTGGCTTTTCGCTCTCTCTCAACTAACAGCTTTCCTTTAGCGACCTCCAGCTCTCTGCGCACTAGCTATAGCAATCTTCAGCGACCTCGTCAATTGAGCTCTCTGAATCCTTTGAGGTATGTTTCCGGCTCAGTGGCTTCCCCAGTCGTTTCTCTACGTGTAATCATCCCTCTGCGGCTCTGCGGCTTCTCTGCTCTCTGTCTCTTCGACTGGCCATCTGGCTCTGTGGCTCTGCGCGTTCCCAAACACATCATTTTCTGCAAAATGCCTACTTTAAGTGTGGCACAGTGATCTGGAGCTGTTACAAAGGGATCAGGGCCTTTTTCCAGGCAAAAACCCGAAAATGGACAAAAATTCCAATACATAGAGATTTTATGAAATTTACACTATCAGCATGAAATCCAGATGTCAAATTCCATTAAATCGCCACTATAAACCCTATTGGGTCTGCCATTAGTCGCATATCACATCGCATAGGTGGATTGGCCAAAACCCCAAATACACGGGAATACATTGAAAAATCTAAATTCCTGGACTTCAAAAATTATAGAATCGGGTCTATAATCCCGTCGGGTCCAGCCTTTTATCGCTTATCGTTATTGCAATCGCATTGGCCCTATTATTGGGGATCGTTGATTGCCAATCGCCGATTAAATCTGGACCATTGATCTGATCCCCGATCGGACGGTCCATATCGCATCGCATATCGCTATCGCATCGGCCCTTTGTATCGAGGATCACCGATCTCCCGACCACCGATTAAATCTAGACCATCGATCTAATCCCCGACTGGACAGTCCATATCGCATCGCATATCACTATCGCATCGGACCTTTATATCGGGGATCACCGATCTCCTGACCACCGATTAAATCTTGATCGTTGATCTATGTTCCCGATCCAACGGCTGTCATGCAATCGCACATCGGCCCATTGCTTTATTGCATATCGCATTTGTAACGGCCTGAGGGTTCTTTCCATTGGCTATGGACTGTTCCATCCCGATCCGCTGATCCGATCATCGGCAATCGCAATGTCGCATAATCTCAATTGCCTAGTCCCCTCGCCAGGCCTTTATCTCTTCATCGCTCTAATCTGATACATCTCACAGATCCAATAAGGTTTTAGGCTACAGAACATGATATTTCGGGTCCGCCCTTTTAACCTTTCACACGCAATTTTGCATATAAGGCCTTTTATGCCATTTTTAGAAGAAATGCCTCCTTTTCCAAAGGACAAAGGCAATCTTCTTTCTGTGATAACTTCATCATCCGAAGTCTGTTTTAGCCCATTTGAGTTGCAGTAGATTCAGAATGAAAAGATATACGCAATGGGACTATTTCCGGGAGCATCCTTGGACTTTCATTTTTCTCTGTGACGAACACTTCAGACTTAGAAGTCTATCCAAGATCCATTTTGGATCACCCTCTCCTTTTAATCATGCCTCTTTCTCGAGGGGGGACTCACAAGCTTATCAACTTTTTGGAACAAAACTTCTTCCACTAGTGGGTAGTCATTTAGTCGGGATTACCAAAAAACACTTGTCCTTTGGCCACTCTAGAAAAAGGCTTGAGTATTTTGTCAATCACAAGGAAAAAAAACCCTAGATAGGTATCCAACCTCAGTGGAGGGCTTTGTAACTTATTTGGAGGTTATTTGAACCCTTGCCCTGCAGTTTTTCACCCACTGATTTTAATGCCAACCTGATAGTTGGAACAACCTTTAAAACCCCTAACCACTAATGTTTCAAAATATATATATATATATATATATATATAATTATAATTTCGTTATATATGTTATTCTTCAATTTAACTCATTTAACACTAAATTAAAGTCATTTTATTGAAAAAAAACTTTATAATTAATATTTTCCATACAAATAAGAATTTATAAATTTAATATTCATACGTGCGCACACACAAATAAACTTATTAAATATAATTACCATTACTCACAATAAATTTACAAAATCACTACTTTAAATTAACCTTTAATAAAGAAAATCTTTCATAAAACTTAACTTAAATAAATAATCCAACATCAATATGAAAAACTTTTAATAATTAAAATTATTTATAAAAACAACTTAAATTATTTCCATTATCAAAAACATTTTATATTTAAAATAATTCATAAAATTAACTTACATCACTAATTCAAAATCAATACCAAAAAAATTCATATTTAAAATCATTCATAAAATCCCAAAATTATTTAAACTATATGTTTTATTAGAGTTTTAACTACATCAGATGTTAATCTACATGCATTGCATATCCACAAGCATGGCATATTAACTATGTGAATTTTGAACTAACGTGTACTCTATATCTAATTAATCTATATCCTTGACAATAATCATTTAGAATATATTTTTAAAAATCTCATTTTTTTTTAATCTAAAAAACATTAAACATTAAAATTTTACTACAAATCTCATTTATTTTTTAATTAATTCAAATATATTAAACATTTTTAATAACTAAATTTCACTAACTAACCTAGATCTATTATAACCTCGAATCTATCAAGTGCCAAGAGGAATCAAATATTTTGAGATACAAATCTCTTTTAAAGTGAAAAGAGATTTTATGCTTCTCAACGCTTAATAGATCCAGGTTTAAGATGGATCTAAGTTGGGTTTTATATACACACATACCATTTCTAGGTAGGACTCATCTCCCCCTCTCTCTCTTCCCTCCTACTGTACTCTCTCCCTCCCTCTCTCCTTCTCTTTCTCCCCCTCTCTCCCCCCTCCATCTCTATGTCTCCCTCTCTCTCTCCACTCATCTCCTCTTATTCTCTTTGTCTTCCCTACTCTCCTCTCTCCCTCTCTCTCCATCTTTCCGTTGTCACTCATTCTCTATCTACCTTTATCTCTCTATGTCTTTGTTCTCCACTCCCTCCCCCCCCCCCCCCAAGTCAATCTCTCTCCCCCCCCCAAGTCGATCTCTCTCCCCCTCCCCTCTTCTCTCTCTTCATTCCCCTCTCTCCCTCTCTCTTACACTTCTCTCTCTCTCTCCCCTGCAGTTGTGTCACTATATCCCTCCCTCTCTCCCTGCTCCATCTCACTCTCACTCTAAAATATTTTATATTTTAATTTTTTATTGTGAAATGAGTTATGATTTTTTGGAAAGTGGTATTGATAAGCCATGGTATTGGCCCATGGTATTGCAATAAAACCTATTTACAAGTTAATAATATCTATGGTAAAGTGGGGGCGCATATTCATGGTTAAGAAACTTGTTATATTTTAAGTTTATCGTAAGTATTAAGTTTTTATATTCTTATTCATTAAATTTAAATATGGTTGTGGAATCATTATTAGTCTCTGCCAAAGGTAGGACTCTAACAATCATTTTTTCTTTCGATCACTATTAGTTAGAATTCACCAATGCAAATTACAATGTTTAACTTTGAAAAATAAATATTTATTCTTCAATTTTATTAAAAATAATAATTTTCAAACATTTTATTGGACCATAATTTGAAGGTATTATTAGCAACCTTTTCACAATATAATGTCATATGGATAACTTCTTTACATATTTTATACCATAATGTATTTATATGATTGCAATATTCATGCATGATTTTTTTATATTTGTGTAGTGATTTTTTAATCTTAAGCTATGCACGAAAACCATCCAAAAATATCCTTGAAAATAACTTATACTCAATTATGTAAGGACCAACCCTATAAATTTTATTTTATTTTCCTTTCTTTTTAAATTACTAAATATTAAACCATAAGAAAATAGCATTGGGAACTCAAAAATTATTAAGCATTATATAAAACTTTCTTGAATTTCACTTTATTGAGCATATCATCTAATTTACATGTTATTAACTAAAACCATAATGAAGTCATACAAAAGAATATTATAACAACATATGCATTGTTCGCCAGGAGATGATATTCAAACTTGACTTGCCACTAGTTTCCCTCCTTGGTTGTCGGTCGCCTCCAAGTGTGAATGTCAACATGCTTAATCTGAATGCAATGACCCACTAGTTGACCTTCCAGCCTACTCCTTGGGTACTCTCCTTCCCCGCAGACCCCCGAGCTAGAATGGGGTTGTACAATGGAGGAATGTATTAGCTGGTAGACGAGAGCACTCCTTAGCTGAAGAGTCCCCTCTCTAAAGTCCTCTACCTCACCAAACTCACTTTAGCTCGTAGTCACTACTCTGACATAGTCTCATCCATCCAACAATAGGGTAAAGAAAACTCCTTCTCCCATGGCCTGCCCCTTCTTTTATAGGATTCCCCATAGGTGAAACTTGGCGTTTCATGCATAATTAATTAATTTTTATAATTCAATAGTTTGATTATTCACCCACCCATGTGTCACTCTCTCATCAAGGGTCTCCAAAATTATTTATTTCAATTTTAATTTAAAACTAATATTTTTCCTCACCTCAACAAGATTCCTATTTCTTCTCCTAGTTGTCTCTTGATCCCCCATTTACTCCTTAATTTGTGTTCATTACTAAAGTCAATTGATAATTCAAGATTTGATCCCCTATCTACTCCCTAATTTAACTCAAGTTATATATACCCATGTGTCACTCTCTCATCAAGGGTCTCCAAAATTATTTACTTAAATTTTAATTTAAAACTAATATTTTTCCTCACCTCAACAAGATTCCTATTTCTTCTCCTAGTTGTCTCTTGATCTCCCTTTTTACTCTTTAATTTGTGTTCATTACTAAAGTCAATTGATAAGTCAATATTTGATCCCCTATCTACACCCTAATTTAACTCAAGTTATCTCTTAGATTGATATTCTTATGTTGGTTGTTGCCACATGGAGGTTCTCTAAATTTTTCTAAAATTTAATTTATTAATCTTATTTTAATTCACCATCCTCTTCTATTAATTAGATTTATCTATTTTAGTATTAATATTTATCCTTACATTTATGTCTCTCTTTCCCCTTTTTACCTAATTAAACTACATTATCTACCTAATATTTTCCAACATGGGAAAGGTAGAGTTTTTAAGGTAAAATATTTTATTTCTTCCTATGATCCTCTTAACCCAAGTTTTATTCTTGATTTAATTACCTCGGTTTCTAACATCATTTACCCTTGATGTGAATTTACCTGGTTTTCATATCTTGATTATATTTATTAATTTATTTATTTTTAATGATTCCAAGGGTGCCAAGTTTGGTTGTGCCCTTCAAGAACTTCCCTTGAAGTTCCAAGGGTGCCACGCCTAATAGTTTATTTGTGATGCCAAGGGTGCCAAGTTGGTCATGCCCTTCAAGAAATTCCTTTGAAGTTCCAAGGGTGCCACGCCACTTTCCCTTCAAGCATTCAGTGGCTACGAGGGGAAAGTATAGGTGCAACAACAGAGACCACTATCATCTCTTATGTTGCATTCTATTGTGAGGCTAATGGTGTCAGGGATCAAGGAATCTGCTTTGATGCGCACCCCCAGTATAATCCTCATGAGCAACCCAACTTTTGGACTTGCCCTCATGACATCGTGATCTTGAATGAGAAGGTGTTTCAACCTTTCTATCCCAAGTCATAGCGGGAGTGCTAGTGGGTGATAACAGGGACACTATCCCACTCCTCCCATGCAGTTCCATCCAATTGTACAACCCCATCACCCATATGTGAGTCATTCGGCCAAGAAACTAATATGTGCCTGCAACCACTAACATATCATCAGAATATAGATAAACGTACATAGTAGGTTTCAAAATTGGCTTAGAATGTCAAAGATAAAATAATATAAACTTTCATCAAACCAGGTGTCATCAACTCGTCATATGCGAGTGCCTCTGGTGGTTTCCTGCCATACTCAATAATCATCAACAATAAGGTTTTTCAATGTTAGAGATTTTCATAATAGCATCATCACCATCACCTAGTCATTTGCATCATTTTTTATTGTGAAGCAGAATTAATTCAAGTAAGTAACATAGGGGACACATCCATCATAGCTATCATCATCATAACATCAATGGAAACACACATATCCATCAAAGTTATCATTATCATAATATTAATAGACATCATACATATTTTTTATTGATATCATCATCATAAATTCAATAGAGAACAAACATAACCATTTATGCCATAATCATCATAATATCAATAGAGAACATGCATAACCATTAATGCTACAATCATCATAATAATAATAGAGAACATGCATAACCATTAATGCTACAATCATCATAATACCAATAGATAACATACATAACCATTAATGTTATCTTCATCATAATATCAATGGAGAACATACATAAACATCATAACCAATAATATCACAACCACTAATAATAGAATCATGTGTCCGGATCCTCAACCTAAGGTCCTCAAAGAATAAATTGTGGGCCTTAGGGCTAAATAAATGTTAATGGCATATCATTGTCAGTTGACTAGAGCGGGGCACTACATACACCCTCTCTAAATACTAGACTTAGTCTCGAAGTCCTTGGAATAGGTAAGGAAAGCGGTGACGCATCTCCTCGGCGTCCTCCCAAGTAGCTGAACTGAAACTATAATTGTCCCACTAGACCTTAACCTGGTCCACTAACCTTCGTATAAGTTGCAAAGTTTGTTGGTCCAGTATGCGAACTAGTTCGGCGATTACTGTTCCCTCGTCCGAAACCTGCAAATGACCAAATTCAATAACATGTGAAGGATCTGAAATATAATGACGCAAAACAGAAATATGAAACACATCATGCATACGCACTAAAGATGGACGTAAGGAAAGCCTATATGCCACTGTCCCTTTTCTTTCTAAGATTTCAAAAGGTCCCACAAACCGTGGAGACAATTTTTCTTCCTTTCCAAATCTTATAGAGATTTTTTGGGGCCTTACTCTGAGGAACACCTTATCTCCCACTTCATAACTTCAGTCTATCCGATGAGCATCAACATAGCTCTTTTGTCGATCTTGTGCTTCTTTTAGCCTCCTCCTAATCATATTCATTTGTTCTTCCATCTCTTGCACCACTTCTGGTCCTATTAATACTCGGTCCTCTAGTCGGTCCCAACTGAGAGGTGTTCTACAAGGTCTTCCATATAAGAACTCAAATGGCACCATCTTGATGGAACTCTGATAACTATTATTGTAAGCAAATTCCACGAGGGGTAAAAACTCCTCCCATCTCTTTTGTTGGTCCATCACATACATCTGAAGCATGTCTTCGAGGATTTGATTAGTCCTCTTTGTCTGCCCATCTATCTCAGGGTGATAAGCAGTGCTAAAGTTCAACTGGGTTCCCAAATCTTCTTGGAAATTGGTCCAAAACCTTCCTATAAACACTGCTCCCCTATCAAATATGATGTTCCTAGGCACTCCATGTAATCTCATAATCTCATTAATAAAAACTCTGACTATTTCTGGTGCCTTATATGTAGTCTTAATTGGTATGAAATGGGTGCTCTTGGTCAACGTGTCCACCACTACAAATATGGAATCATGTCTTCTTGAGGTCATTGGTAGTCCCACAATGAAGTCCATTGATATAACTTCCCATTTAGATTTTGGTATCTCATGGGGTTGCAATAATCCTGTTGGATGTCTGTGTTTAGATTTTACTCATTGACACTCTAAGCATCTTGCTACCAATTTTATGATGTACTTCTTCCTCCCTTTCCAAAAGAAGAGTGGTTTCAGGTATGCACTCATATTCTTAACACCAAGGTGTGTCATTTATACTGCGCGATGTGCTTCATTCAAGATTAACTGGTGTATATCTTCATTCAGTGGTACATATATCCTTCCTCGAAACTGTAGTGGCCCATCACTATCAAGGGATTATTCTTCATATTTTGGGACCCTCATTTCATCATCCCTCAAACTTTTGCTAACCTCATGATACCAGGTGTCTTTAAATTGTAAATCAAGCATTTTCTCCCTCAAATTTGTTTTTAAGGGAATCACTGAAAATATCTGAGGCCTCCTACTTAAAGCACCAGCCACCCTATTTATCATTCCTTTTATGTAAGTGATATCAAAATCATATTCACTAATTAGTTCATATCATCGTCTTTGTATTGCATTTAAGTGGTCTTGAGTGAATATGTGATGTAGCCCACAATGGTGAGTCCTAAGATCAAACTTCCCTCCTAGAAGGCAGTGTCTCCAAATCTTTAGTGCATAAAAAAGTGTTGTCATTTCTAGATCATGGGTTGCGTAGTTTTCTTCATGGGTTCTAAATTTCCTTGATGCATAAGCTATTACTCTTCCTTCTTGCATCAACACACAACCCAGCCCTTCCTTGGAGGCATCAGTGCAAACCAAAAATTCTTGTTCCATATCCAACACCTTCAAAATTGGTGTTATCGTTAATAACACCTTTAACTTTTGGAATGCCTCTTTGCATTTTTTAGTCCAAATGAATTTCTTGTTCTTTTTGGATCTCGGTAATGGGGCTTGCTATCTTCGAAAACCCTTCGACAAATCTACGATAATACCCTGTCATGCCCATGAAACTTTGTATTTCATGAAAATTGGTTGGTGTTGACCATTCCATGATGGCCTCGATCTTTACCGGGTCTACTGCGATACCATCCCCAAAGATAATGTGTCCAAGATAATGAATCTTGGTTTGGTAAAAGCAACACTTTGATAACTTCCCATATAATTGGTTTTCTCTAAGACATTGTAGAACTATCCTCAAGTGTTCATCATGCTCTTCTGGGGTCTTTGAGTAGATCAAAATGTCATCGATAAAGACTTGTACAAACTTTTCTAAGTAATCCCGAAATATTTTTCTCATCAAACTCATGAAAGCACCTAGGGCATTTGTCAGTCCAAAGGGTAAAACTACAAATTCATAATGCCCAAATATTATCTTAAAGGCTATCTTTAGCATATCTTCTTCCTTGATTCTCAACTGATGATATCCCAACCTCAGATCTATCTTTAAAAACACATTTTCCCCCCTCATTTGATCAAACAAGTCATCTATCTTTGGCAGAGGGTATTGGTTTTTTATCGTTACTTTGTTCAACTGGCAATAGTCAATGAACAGTCGCCAAGACCCATCCTTCTTCTTGACGAAAATCACAGGGGCTCCCCACGGAGATATGCTAAGTCATATGAACCCCAAGTCCAACAATTATTTTAATTAGATCTGCAATTCCTTTAGCTCTGGAGCTGACATATGATAGGGTGCCTTTGCAATAGGCTCAGTGCCTGGTTTAAGGTCAACGGTGAAATCAATTTCCCTTTTTGGGGATAGCCTGTGTAGTTCTTTGAGAAATACATCCTTAAATTCAACAAGAAATGGATGTTTATCAAGGTTTTCATAATCACCCTTATCATTTAGAGCTACCACCGAGAACATTTGACATCCCTTTCGCCTATATTTCATTAGTTGCATGGAGGAGATGAACCTCAGGGACACCCCTCGGTTCTTTCCCCTCAATGATTTTCTTTGGTCGTCATCGTCTGTGAAATGTAGAATCTTATCTTTACAGTCTAGGAGTGCCTCATGTCGTTCCAACCAATCCATTCCTATAACTACGTCATAGACTCCTAAAATTGTAGAGTACAAGGATACCTTGGTCTTACATACACCCAGGTCCACCTCATAATCCTTTACCATCCTTCCTACATTTCTTTTCATACAACATGCCATTTCTACATGTCTAAACTCATATTGTGCAATTTCTTTATGTTTAATATTTGATAATGCATTTAGAGAAATAAAGGAATAAGTATCTCCTGTATCTATTAAAATGACAAAAATCATACCATCAATATTACCTGAGGTTTCCAACGCAGTGGACTGGTGTTCAACCTGGCGATTGTTCACCACTGCATGGATGTGATGAGCCTTCCCCAGATCCCCCACTGTAGTTTCATTCTTAGTTGAGTTGGTATTACCTGTCTTTTGAGGGAAATCCCTCTCGTAGTGAGGACCTCCACAAGTCCAACACCCCCTCTTAGGAGTTTAGCTCCTACTACCAATTGAACCGGGAGTTGGTCTGGGACTTTTTTGGAAGGAGTCGGACTGTTGGGATCGGTGCTGAGGTGGTGTGACTTGGTGCTGTCACATAGGCCAGTGTTGTTGTGGTTGACGAGTTTGTTGAGGTACCCTATGCGGATGCTGAGCTGGATGCCTATATGGTGTTCTTTGATTTCCTGTTGACCACCTTTGATGATTGAGCATAGGAACCCCTTTGCAAATTTCTACGTTCCATATTGTTTCCACTTGGTACTCCTGACCCTGAGGGCCTTGTTGACTTACTAGGTCCACTGCTCATGATCTCCTCCTCTACAATGATTTCCTGTTGAACTACCTCATGCAAGGTGCAAGGCATTAAGATTCTAACCTTGGCTCGAATGTTAACATTTAGTTCATACACAAATTTGTTCACCTTAAGCTTTTATGTGTTTAAATGAGGGGCATAACAAAGTAATTCCATGAAACGAGCCTCATACTCTGGTAGTGAGTGATTCACTTGCTTTAATGCATTTAATTCATTTAGTTGCCTCTCAAGGAACTCCTCAGACAGGTAATGTTTTCTAAATTTTTCTTCAAATAGTTCCCAAGTTACTTCTTATATATCCATCCCCAATTGGGTTAATAATGTCTTCCACCAAAGTAGTGTGTTTCCCTTTAGCTAGAATATACCCATCTTGGCCTTCATAATTTACGTGTAATCTCTCAAGGTAAAGCACATAGCCATGTTTCTAACCATGCTTCTGCAGATTGACCATCCATGGACCCCCACAACTTTGGAAATTTTACTTTTTCCAAATCTAGACGTACATCATTTCTTGTAGTGTTTTGGGGTACTTTGTTTTGTATGAGAGGTCCTCCATGCTCCCATTCCAAATGGTTGATTAATGCTTCAGACATGTGTTGGAATGATCTCATTAAGTTCAACACTTCTCCAGCTGGTATCTGTTCTAGTGTTGCGATGTTTTCCCCATCATTAGGTGGGGAGGTGGGAATCAGTTGTTGTGGTAGTGCCATATTGTGCCCTTTAGTTGCCCCACTTCTTCTTGTACCTCTTCTAACCATGGTTTACCAATGAATCCTGCCACAATTTAACACGATTTTTTTCTTATAAGATAAAAATAAATAAATAAATAAAAATTAGATAAAAATCATAACCAACCTGGGTGGTTCTATAATTTATTGTTATGTTTATATACTTCCAAAGGAACAATCTATGCATTTAAAAATTCTTGATTATATAATTCGCCTATCAATTTCAAACATTCCAATAAGATTTAATCAAGGATACCATCAATCTACTCAACTAGTATGCTTAGACCACATCATGTCATGTAAATGGTAGAGGTGGTTGGTAGCATTATCATAACATAAACTGAGAATGTCCTTAGTAAGAAGAGAGAAAATATGTTTCTAAAGTTTTATGATTTTATGAGCTTAGCTATCAACAAACACAATTAAATTAACATTTAAAACTTAAATTAAATTTAAAACTTTTATATATAATCATTAACACCAACACATACATATATCATCACAATTTAACATATAATTTATTATGATATTAAAATGTAACATAACTTACACTCTATGGAATAAATCCAAATACTACATCCCCTATAATAATGCGTACCAAGCGATGATAATGTGTAAAATAAAGCTATATATAAAGTATCATAGTACCTAATAACTAATATTTCATAGCAGATGGGAATTTTGCAATCTATTGTATCTAATGTCGAAAAACAAACCAGAACATAATTGTGAGAGAGAATACCAAGTTCAATTTTTTTATTTATTTTTCTGTTGAAAATGCCCATCATTAAATTCGCGCAATCTCCCATCTGATATTTACTTTTTCAAAGGTTCTAGCTATAACTTTTACAACCATATTTATTGTACATAGCTTTCTCGAGTTTCATTTATATTTCATGATTAGCTTAGGCTAAAATTTATTTTGATGTTTGAATTATGTCATATGCTTATGTAACCTTATTGAAGACTAAAAATGTATAAAATGTATAAAATTCTCTTAATAATTTATGAATATATATTAATTACTAAGATGTTTGTATCCCTTCAAATTCTGATTAACCATATCATTTGCATGCACAACTTCACAGTATTGGATATTTTTATTATTCGAAAATGCAATAAAGATTTCAGGTAAAAATCAATATAATACCCCAATTTCACCAAAGTTGATTACGCTAATACGCTACCTCTCTCTCATTCAAATGTTCTACAAATTGAACCCACTCTAGCCATGGATGCTCCAAAGAAACCGAATCTCCCTCGGCCTTCTTCTTCATAATCGGAATTTTCAGTTCAAATTTCACATTTTCCTTCTTCTCATTAGATTTCACACTTTTCTTGGGGTGAGGCGATCCCTCACTAATACTATCACTTTTCCCTACTGAGATTTTCTTGAATTCGAGAGAACTCTGGGTTATCAGATCCTTGGAGTTTTCTAGGAGCGCATTCTTGCTATTGAGATCCTTCACCATACTTCGCAAATCGTCTACATTATCCCTCAACGTATTAATCATTTCCCGGCTAAGATTCAAGCTTACTCTTTAATTTTTTTAACCTGCTCTTTTGGGGTAAGATCCACCAGGCCTTTAAACTCCAGCTCCAGTATTTTACTCTCCGCCCTTTTCTCAAGGCCGACGGCTTCTTTGAAAAGCAAAGCAACGGTCTCGGTCTGCACACTTTTAGACTGTACCTGAGATAAAATTTCGACCTCGAAACCGTGCTTGAAACCATTACCTTCATTTAGTTCCTTTGAAACGAACTCTGAAAAATCCTCATTGTGAGATTCAGAGGACTTTTGAGGATCAGCGGAGAAGTATTTGAATCCCTTCAATAAACGCAAATAAACAAGCATCCTCGAAAGGATGTCATTACCGCTCAAACCCCACGAATTTTCTGATGAAAATGTTGGAGATATCTGATGGTTATGTGAATAAAATGAGCATAATTTTCTGTGGCATGTGGACATAATCAGGTGACAACGAAGCCATAGGCTTTGTTGCGTTCTGCGTACAACTGAGCAGCTTTGAGCCAAACATTTTGAGTGAAAAATGATAGAAAACCCCAATGTGATTGGTGGTTTTTCAGTGTTTTGGAGCTAACGAAGCCTCTGATAGCCATGCCCAGCATTCCATATAAACACGCAAACCTGTGGAATGTAGATATTTAGGTCGATAGTGACAATCAGAGTTTAAGAAACACCCGGAGCAATGACAAGGAGGGTTTAGAGAAAAGCCATGCCAATGAGTATTAGTGTTTAAATCGGGACGGATTGAAAAGTTTGAAAGCTGGGAATGAAATTTTACACTGGCTATGATCAAAATTGTACTTGGGTATTAAGAAAATGAATCGACTTTCATTTTTTCTGCTAGGGCACAGTCAAAGACTATGGCCCAGAATAGGTCCACCATAAATTGAGGGCGTAGAAAAATTCTTGGTGTAAAACAAAATGGGCACCTGATGAAAAACATATTGGTGTTGGCTTGACTAATTCAATTGTACAACTATGGAATTATGCATCTAACAGATAGCTAAGATTCTTGAAAGGCCACCATACACAATTTTAAGGTAGAATGTAGTAGATATTGAACAAAACTAGTCATGCATGCATGGGCCCATAGGTCTCAAGGTTTCAACTAAGCTCTGATACCAAGTGTAAGTGACAAACCCTATAAATTCTTTTCTTTTTTTCCTTTTTTTTAAATTACTAAGTATTAAACCATAAAAAGATAGCATTGGGAACTCAAAAAGTATTAAGCATTATATAAAACTTTCCTGAATTTCACTTTATTGAGCATAACATCTAATTTACAAGCTATTAACTAAAACTATAATGAAGTCATACAAAAAAATATTATAACAACATTTCACTAGGAGACGAGATTCAAACTTGACTTGTCGTTATTTGCCCTCCTTTGTTGTCAGTTGCCTCCAAGTGTGAATGTCGACGTGCTTAATCCGAATGCAATGACCCACCAGTTGACCTCTCAGCCTACTCCTTGGGTACTTTTCCTTCCCCGCGGACCCGCGAGCTACAATGGGGTTGTACAATGGAGGAATGTATTAGCTGGTAGAGGAGAGCACTCCTTGGCTCAAGATTCCCCTCTCTAAATTCCTCTACCTCACCAAACTCACTATAGCTTGTAGTCACTACTCTAACATAGTCTCATCCATCCAGCAATAGGGTAAAAAAACCTCTTTATTCCATGGCATGCCCCTTCTTTTATAGGAGTCCTCATAGGTGACACTTGGCATTTCATGCATAATTAATTATTTTTGATAAATCAATATTGATTATTCACCCACCCATGTGTCACTCTCTCATCAAGGGTCTCCAAAATTATTTACTTAAATTTTAATTTAAAACTAATATTTTTATTCACCTCAACAAGATTCCTATTTCTTCTCTTAGTTGTCTCTTGACCCCCCTTTTACTCCTTAATTTGTATTCATTACTAAAGTCAATTGATAAGTCAAGATTTAATCCCCTATCTATTCCTTAATTTAAACTCAAGTTATCTATACCCATGTGTCACTCTCTCATCAAGGGTCTCCAAAATTATTTACTTAAATTTTAATTTAAAACTTTAATATGTTTCCTCACCTCAACAAGATTCATATTTCTTCTCCTAGTTGTCTCTTGATTCCCCTTGTTATTCCTTAATTTGTGTTCATTACTAAAGTCAATTGATAAGTCAAGATTTGATCCCCTATCTACTCCCTAATTTAATGCAAGCTATCTCTTAGATGGATATTCTTATGTTGGTTGTTGCCACATGGAGGTTCTCTAAATTTCTCTAAAATTTAATTTATTAATCTTATTTTAATTCACCATCCTCTTCTCTTAGTTAGGTTTAACTATTTTACGATTAATATTTATCCTTACATTTACGTCTCTCTTTCTCCTTTTTACCTATTAAACTACATTATCTACCTAATATTTTCCAACATGGGAAAGGTAGAGTTTTTAAGGTAAATTTTTTAATTTCTTCATATGATCCTCTTAACCCAAGTTTTATTCTTGATTTAATTACCTCAGTTTCTAACATCATTTACCCTTGATGTGAATTTACCTAGTTTTAATATCTTGATTATATTTATTAATTTATTTATTTTTAATGATTCCAAGGGTGCCAAGTTTGGTTGTGCCCTTCAAGAACTTCCCTCGAAGTTCCAAGGGTGCCACGCCTAACAATTTATTTGTGATTCCAAGGGTGCCAAGTTAGTCATGCCCTTCAAGAAATTCCCTTGAAGTTCCAAGGGTGCCACACTACTTTCCCTTCAAGTATTCAGTGGCTACGAGGGGAAAGTATAGGTGCAACGATAAAGACCACTATCATCTCTTATGTTGCCTGCTATAGTGAAACTAATGGTGTCGAGGATCAAAGAATCCGCCTTGATGTGCGCCCCTAAGTATAATCCTCATGAGCGACCCAACTTTAGGACCTGCCCTCATGACATCATGATCTTGAAGGCGAAGGTGTTTCAACCTTTCCAGCCCAAGTCATGGTAGGAGTGCTAGTGGGTGAGATCAGGGGAATTGTCCCACCCCTCCCATGTAGTTCCATCCAATTGTACAACCCCATCACCCATATGTGAGTCATTCAGCCAAGAAACTAATCTGTGCCTACAACCACTAACATATCATCAGAATACAGATAAACATATATAGCAGGTTTCAAAATTGACTTACAATTTCAAAGATAAAATAATATAAATTTTCATTGAACCAGGCATTGTCAACTCGTCATATGCGAGTGCCTCTGGTGGTTTCTTGCCATACTCAATAATCATCAGTAACAAGGTTTCTCAGTGTTAGTCATTGTCATAATAGCATCATTTCCATCACCTAGTCATTCATATCATTGTTCATTGTGAACCAGAACTAATGCAAGTAGGTAACATAGGGGACACATCCATCATGGCTATCATCATCATAACATCAATGGAAACATACATATCCATCAAAGCTATCAACATCGTAACATCAATAGAAAACATACCTATCCATCAAAGCTATCATCATCATCATAATATCAATAGAGAACATGCATAACAATTAATGCTACAATCATCATAATACCAATAGAGAACATGCATAACCATTAATGCTACAATCATCATAATACCAATAGATAACATACATAACCATTAATGTTATCTTCATCTTAATATTAGTAGAGAACATACATAAACATCATAACCACTAATAATAGAGTCATGTGTTCGGATCCTCAACCTGAGCTCCTCAAAGAATAAAGTGTGGGCCTTAAGGCTAAGTAAATGTTAATGTCATATCATTGTCAGTCGACTAGAGTGGGGCACTACAAAGTAAGATTAGTTACCACCACAATTTAAGCAAGTCTTTGCATAAGAAAATGGATAGGAATTATATGTAAAAAAATATACCTACATTAGTTACTTCCACTATTATTTATGTTTTCTTTAGCACTTATGTAGAAGTAAAATTGTAAATGTGTAGACTTACTAGTGGTTTCTGTTAGCCTTGTTGGCATTTGGCCCAAAAATGGATTCAAAACACTACCAAAGGCTTCGAAATTTGCTTAAGGATCATTCAAAGATCAAAACCAGCGCAGGAGAAGAACCCTTGGCATGGCAGAAATGCACTATCAGGAGGCTAAAACACTCAAAAACAAAGAAAAACCAAGTACCGGAGGCATACACGGAGATGATGCATAGCAGTCTTTAGATCTGCTCGATCAACGGCCCAGATCTATTCGAAAAATCGCAATCGGCCAAACACAGAGGAGGACTTAAGGCTGGGCGGAAGACAACTCCGATCAGTGATCTCCGATGATCGGATCGGTGGGTCGCAATCGGCGGAGGCAAGCCGGCGAAGTAAGCGTGGACCCGATGGAACTTGCAGTTGCGATCAGCTATGCAATGTGGATCATCGATCAAGCATGCAGATCGACAGCCCACATCGCGTTGTAGGATCACTAGCGGGGATTACGTGGAGTGCTAACCATGGGCCCTAGGCATGAGCGATATGCGATTACGATCAGATCGCATCACTATATCACAGCGGAGCAGCACCATGGGGCAGGGCCTATGCATAGGTATATGTGTGATCCAATGAACCGGACCAGACGGTATTATAAGTATTATTTCATAAGATTTCAGGTCCACAGGAAGGCCATTTTCAATGCATTTTCGCAGTTTGGCGTATTTTAATGAAATACAAAGGGAACCTTGGAGCAGCGGCGATGCGATAAGACCTGGACCCGAAAGGGTTCGGAAAGAGAAATATATAATATTTGAAGTTCGAAGTGTTGAGAGCTTGGTGGGATTTCTCACAGTTGCAGCGTTTTCTGTTTAAAACATAAAACAATGATTGTTCACATTTAAAAGGATTACAAAGGCCCGAAGACCCATTCCATCACAAAACAGAGGCCGGGAAACAGTTGCCGGGAGACAGAGGCCAAGAAGCGATCATGGGGCATCAACAACGCAGCTCATCCAAACCAACAAACGATCATGGAGCATCGCTTGCACAAGCGAGCTCCCAGACAGTGCAGCAAACTAACAAAATGTAGTTACTCTGCTGTCAGAAGAAGAAACCTCTGAGCCCTTGCTTGCCTAGTCAGGGCATCAAACAGTTGAAGGACAGAGAGGATAGATTAAGACACTCCGAGCCTTTGAGAGCTCAGGAGCATTGTAAAGGCCCTATAAATATTTGTAAGTTCGGAGGAACAAGGGTTCAACTTTTGGAGACTGTGGGGACTTTGCTACTCAAGCTTCTCATCTTCATTCTAGCAATATAAGCTTCTTTTGTTGTTATATGTTCAATTTCCATTTTCTCTTCTGTTCTAAGCTTACACTTGAACAGGTTGCTCATGTTTATTTTGTGTCTAATGCCAGATAACTGTCATCTTATCTCTACGTTGATAAATTAGATTTGCAAGCTTCATTTACTGCCTGTAGCTAGCCATTCATATGTGTTTATATATGCATCTGCTGGTACAGTCGGTATTCTCAACCTATCCATTGAATCTACAAACTATTGAGCATGAGTGGTCTAAAGCCTTGTAAAGCTGAGGGTGTTCATGCATGTCTTGAGTAAAAACAGAGTTGAAACAGTCATCCGACTTGATCCAAACCATCATCCATTCCAATAGTTCAGAGAACAATATTGAAGATTATATGTTACCAGGCATCTCCAAGCTGCAACCTAGGAGAGATTCCTGGAGAGATAACATAATTGGCATCGTTGTTGGGGAGAGGAGATTGAAGCTCAGCTTCCTTGGGAGACGACACAGATCCGACTTTGATGATAGACAAAGTCTGGGCACTTTTCCCGTTGTAATCATCTATCTAGCGACTCTACTGAAGGATGAACCTCTTGGCGACTCCACTTCATAGTTCTGGCTTAGTTTGTGAGACATACTCAGAGAAATCCTCAGAAGCCACAAGCTAACCCACTGTTTGATCCTGAAAAAATCATCAAAGAAAGAAAGATATTGCAGAAAGGAGCATCAGGTTCTGGTAAACCTAAACAATATTCTATATCTCTTCAAGAAAGGCCTGTAATAGAACAAATACATGTTGAGGGTATAAAATCTAATATTAGCAGTGAAGAAAAAATCTCAGAAATTCATAAAGCTCCTTATTCTTTAGGTTCTTATTTTGTTGTAAGCCCAAAGGAAACCTCACCTCCTATCCATCATACTCCTTTAGTCTTGTCAATCACTCCTCAATCCTCTATCATTCAGATTGTCAGTACCCTTGTAGCCACCACAGCTATGGCAGGACCACAAGCACCCACCAAAATGGAAAGAATCGTAGTTGCTAGATATAGACCTCTAGTACTTCCCACTCCTTTGAATGCCATGCCTACTGGAGAATATTAGAAGTATAGGCCTAAGTTCACTAGGACTGAAGCTGTTACAGCAAAGGAATATCTTGAATCATTCTATAGCTATGCTGATAACTTGGAAATTAGTGAAGATGATGTGTGGATGAGTGTCTTTGTACAAAGCCTAGATGGACAGGCTAGAAAATGGTTCAGGAAACTGACCCCAAGATCTATAGAAGATATTGAGGCTTTAGATGATGCATTCCTAAAGCATTGGGGGGATAAGAAGGATCTCCTCTACTACCACACTAAGTTTGGGAACATAAAGAGGGAAAATGGTGAATTGTTGTCTGATTTTAATAAGAGGTTTAACCGCATGTACAGCAAGATACCAGCTGAAGTAAAACCCACCAATACCTCTGCTAAACTCACCTATGCCAATGCTTTTGATTCTAACTTCTGCCTACTGTTGAGGGAGAGGCGATGTGCTACTTTGGCTGATATGTAGGATGCAGCCTTGGAAGTAGAATCAAACATCATGGTCGTAGAGAAGCTCAAGGGAAATGTTGATAGAAGAGGACAGAGGGGTGAGTCTTAATCATCTTCAGATCCCAAGATAGATAAAATGACCAAGATGATAGATTCATTAGCCTCTAAAATATCCAAATTAAAATTTGAGCAGCACTCTGGGAAATGAAGAGTTCCTAATACCTTTGCTCCCAGAAATCCAAATCCATATAGAAGATCAAATGAGCAGTTGCAGATTCTGCAAAGAAGCAAAGATGCCAATGAAGACCAAAGGGTAAAGACCCCTTTTTAGAACGCAATCATGGAGGAATAGTTTGAAGAAGATGATGAGATCCATTCTTTTGAAGAAAAAGGCAGTGCCTCCTTTTTTACCTCAGCTCCTTATGAAAAGTCATTATTCAATGACCAGATTAACCAAGAATGGGATGATGAAGTTGTTCTGCAAACTGAATATCAACACAGATATAATCTGAGGTCGAAGATGAATAATGTCAAGGAAACTTATATTCAAAGAGCTGATGTCCCTATAGTACAGCAAGCTAATAAGCAGAGGCAGCCGGCAGTTGATCCCATCATCCTCAAAGCTCTAGCTCACGAGGTAAGAGGCCTTGACAAGTCTCCTTCTCCTTTTAGTTTTGAATCAGAAGCTAAGAATACCTATACCTCTGATTGAACTAGTGAAGAATGAGTCCTTCAAAAGATCTATCCTCGAGGCCCTTGAGCCTAAAGTCATCCAAGCCTCCATCGACTATGTAAATCTGCAAGATGACAAACCAGCTGTTATTCTCAACCCAATGATTGAAAATTGTGAAGATAGCTCCCCATCATTTTATGTCTCTCTGACTATTCATGATAAAATCCTTCACTACTGCCTTCTGGATACTGGAGCCAGCCATAATCTAATGCCCAAGGCTGTCATGGATGAGCTGGGTCTTGACATTACCAAGCCTTATCATGACCTATTTTCTTTTGACTCTAGAAAAGTGAAAAGCTTAGGATTAATCAAGGACCTAGCCATCACTTTGTCTCAGCTACCCATGAAGAGCATGATGATGGATATTTTGGTAGCAGATGTACCCCCAAAGTTTGGCATGTTACTTTCCAGAGGTTGGATCAAGAGATTAGGTGGATCATTAGAAAATGATCTGTCCTACGCTACTATCCTTGTTTTTGGAGGTGAGAGCATGAGATTATACAGAAAAGCTCAATTAGCTTATATCATTAGCGATGAAAGGAATCCCACTAATCATCCCATCTATGCCATCGACACTGATTTTGGAGCTTGTTTTCTTCAGATTGAAGAATCTCAGTTGGCCTCCACGCAACTTAAAAAACCAGTTTGAAAAATCACAGAGGAAGAAGGCCCACAAATTTCAGACATGTTCTTTGATGGAGCTTGCTCTAAAGAAACTGCAGGGGTAGGTGTAGTCCTTGTGTCCCCCACACAGGAATGCATTCATTTATATTTCAAATTAACTTTTCAGGTCACAAATAACACAGCAAAGTTTGAAGCCTTGATGTTGGGGTTAAACGCTGCTAAAGAAATGGGCATAAAAGGTCTGAAGGTGTTTGGAGATGTAGACCTTATCATTCAACAGGTGAACAAAACCTTCCAAGCAAAACATCCAAGGCTGAAAGCATACAAAGATGAGGTGAAATATAGACCATCTCTGCCTGACAATATCAAATACTAGAAATTTTTTGAAGAGGATGATGAAATTAATAGGCTTTTACAAGTCTTTGATGGATTTGTTGAAATTCATCAAAAGAAGATCAAAGAAACCTTTGATAGAAAGGCAAAATGGGACAATTTTCAGTTTGGTGACTAGGTTCTCAAATGGGATGCGTTGAAGGAAAAGAAGGGCAACCATGGTGAATTTGATGCCTTATGTACAGGTCTGTTTGTCATTGTTCAAGTTCAGATGAGCAACATTTTCATTCTGCACAATTTACAGGGGGAAGGTGTTTTGGATGGCCCAGTGAATGGGCAGTTTTTGAAACTTTATTTCATTTAAGGCTTTAAAGCCTTGGTATTGTAAATATGTTTTTTCCAATTTTTATTTCATTACAAAATAGACTCCATGCCCAATTGAACACTAGGAGGAAGATTTAATTTTGTTTTTACAGGAAAGGCATTGTTCTGTGATTCTTGAAACCTCGCAGGAAAGATTTCATCCACAGAAGGAGCCAGTGTTAGCCTTGTTGGCATCTGGCCCAAAAATAGATCCAAAACACTACCAAAGGCTTCAAAATTTACTTAAGGATCATTCAGAGATCAAAACTAGCGCAGGAGAAGAACCCTTAGCATGGCAGAAATGCACTATCGGGAGGCTAAAACACTCAAAAATAGTGAAAACCAAGTAGCAGAGGCATACACAGAGATGATGCATAGCAGTCGTTAAATTTGGTCGATCAACGGCCTAGATCTATTCAGAAAATCGCAATCGAACAAACACAGAGGAAGACTTAAGGTTGGGCGGAAGACACCCCCAATCAGCGGATCAGATCAGTGGGTCGCAATTGGCAGAGGCAAGCCAACGGAGTAAGCACAGACCTGATGGAACTTGCGATTGCAATCAGCGATGCAATGTGGACCGTCGATCAAGCGTGTAGATCGATGGCCCACATCATCGCAGGATCGCTATCAGGGATTACAAGGAGCACTAACCATGGGACCTGGGCATGAGCGATATGTAATTGCGATCAGACTGCATCACTATATCACAGCAAAGTAGCACCATGGAGTAGGGCCTATGCATAGGTATATGTGTGACCCGACGAACCGGACCCGATGGTATTATAAGTATTATTTCATAAGATTTCAAGTCCGCAGGAAGGCCATTTTCAATGCATTTTTGCAATTTGACATATTTTAACAAAATACAAAGGGAACCTTGGAGCAGCGCCGATGCAATAAGACCCAGACCCGAAAGGGTTCGGAAAGAGAAATGTATAATATTTGAAGTCTGAAGTGTTGAGAGCTTGGTAGGATTTCTCACAATGGCAGTGTTTTCTATATAAAATAGAAAACAGTCATTGTTCATGTTTAAAAGGATTACAGAGGCCCAAAGACCCATTCCATCACAAAACAGAGGCTAGGAAATAGTTGCCGGGAGACAGAGGCCGAGAAGCGATCATGGGGCATTGCCAGTGCAGCTCATCCAAACCAACAAATGATCATGGAGCATCACTTGTACGAGCGAGCTCCCAGACAGCGCGGAAAACTAACAGAATGCAGTTACTCTACTATCAGAAGAAGAAACCTCCGAGCCAATGCTTGCCTAGTCAGGGCATCAAATAGTTAAAGGACAGAGAGGATAGATTAAGACACTCTAAGCCTTTGAGAGCTCAGGAACATTGTAAAGGTCCTATAAATATTTGTAAGTTCGGAGGAACAAGGGTTCAACTTCTGGATACTGTGGGGACTTTGCTACTCAAGCTTCTCATCTTCGTTCTAGCAATATAAGCTTCTTTCGCTGTTATATTTTCAATTTCCATTTTCTCTTCTGTTCTAAGCTTGCACTTGAACAGGTTGTTCATGTTTCTTTTGTGTCTAATGCCAAATAACTGTCATCTTATCTCTGCATTGATAAATTAGATTTGCAAGCTTCATTTACTACCTGTAGCTAGCCATTCATATGTGTTTATATATGCATCTGCTGGTACAGTCAGTATTCTCCATCTATCCATTGAATCTACAAACTATTGAGCATGAGTGGTCTAAAGCCTTGTAAAGCTGAGGGTGTTCATGCATGTCTTGAGTAAAAATAGAGTTGAAATAGTCATCCAACTTGATCCAAACCATCATCCATTCCAATAGTTCAGAGAACAATATTGAAGATTATATGTTACCAGGCATCTTTGAGCTGCAACCTAGGAGAGCTTCCTGGAGTGATAACAGTTTCTACCCACCAAAATTTATGCAAGTTCTTGTGCTTGAGTAAACAATTTCCTTATCCACTTCACATCTCAATTTATTAGTTATTGCCAAAGTAAGACTATAGGATGATTTGTGTGTCAACCATTATTAATTTAGCATTGACCATTGTAACTTATAATTATTTATGCAATTTTTCCATGACACAATTTCATTTGGAGTGGCTAAGTTGCCCTACAAAACAAAAACAAAATTACAATATAACAAATTGAATTTTATTATTTTTATTACTTTTTTATTATTAATTGAACCGATATTTAAATATTTACACTATAACATCTCCACCATATTAGACTCTATATTACTTTTAATCTTGTTAGGTCCCTATAATACTAGTGATTCCCTCATTACTATTGTCATTGTATCCCTTATTGTTATTGTTGTGTCCCTATTGTTCCCATATTGTTATTATTGTACACCATAGAAGCCCACTATTGTTTTTTTTTTTTCACTTACTGGTTCACGGATACCTGGGTCAGTGGGTAGCCGCTACGTCCAGGGTTTTAAACACTGAGTGGACGCCACCCGAAGCGCATCAACACCCCTCGGCCTATTTACTGACCTAACCCCAAGAGCTTTCGGGATTCGACCCTGTGACCTCCCGTTGGCGAGGCACTTGATTTGACCGATTGAGCTAACTCTTGGGGCTGAAGCCCACTATTGTTATTTTTATGCTCGTATATTATTATTGTTAGGTCGGCTTTGGTTATATTCTTACCCCTTAGACTCCTATATATAGAAAGGAGGTTTTGTCATTTGTATCATCCAAGAATTGTTCATTTGTGTAATGTAAAGGAGGTTACCCCCTCGAAGAGGCTGATTTCTAAGTCATTGATCTATCTTTTCTATTTTTTTGTGAGCTGGTTTCATAACATTTGGTATCAGAGCTTTGGATTCTAGGGCTTCGCTTCTCCAAACAGGTCTTCGTGGCATTTTCGCGATAACTTTTTTCTATGACAATTCATAAGATACAAAACAAACTCATTTGAGACAAAATCGTTTGGAACCTCGAGTCTAAATTTCAGATTTTGTCTCGCTATATTTTTGGAGATATGACTTGAGGAAGTTAGGGTTTTTGCAAGCTCTAGAATTCCATCTCAAACAGTTCATCGTTGAATTTTCTCTATAATTTGTTTTCTACGAAGTTTTAGATTATGAAATTAAAACCCATTTGAGAAGAAATCTTGGTGAAGCGCGGGTCGGAATTTCAGATTTTTCTTCGCTATATTTTTGGAGATATGGTCCAAGACATTTAGGGTTTCTACAGGCCCCAGAATTATATCCCAAACAGGTGACCTTGGAAAAATCATCATAACTATCTCTCGGAGCATTTGATTCAAATTTTGTAAGAAATGATAGAACGAAGACAGACTGTAGTTTGTTGGGTATCATTTTTAGAACCTAAGGTAGAAACAGTGACACGTGGCACGTCGTACAAGTTCGCTCTACTAAACCAGTATATAATCAGGCCATCGTGGGAGATTTTGCATAACTCTTCATTGAAGAATCAAATCTTGATCAGACTTGTGAGGTTATAAATATTAGTCAGAGGGTTTCAACAGGAAGAAATTTCAGACCTTGAAGATCTGCAATCACAAAAATACAGCAGATTCAATATCGAGCTCCTACAAAGTGAAAAAAGGTGTGTAGTTTTTTTAAAATTTTGTATAAGTTTGGTTTGAAAATTTAGTTTAAAGGAATTCAAAGGGCATAGTGAAGAATTATTATCATTAATTGATGCCTGAAGAAAGAAAATGGAAATACCTAGTAAGAAACCTAATAGCTCTAGCATGACTCATGAAGAAGAGAAAGAAATGCAACATGATATATCAAAATTAAGAGACCAAGTGCAACAAAATTCACTCACACAAAAAGTAACAGAAGTGAAGATGGATGGTTTAAAGAAATCCATAGAAGCTAAGATGGATGATTTAAAGAAAGGTGTGGAAGCTAAGATAGAAGATTTGAAGACAGATTTGACAAAGTTTCTACAAGAAATGCTTACTAATAGTGAAAGGGTAGTAAAGGAAACTCATGATGAGAACAAAATAAATGTTAGCCATGATTTCATAGACTCTAACGTTGGATCGAAGACCCACCATGTTTCAAAGATCGATATGAGGAAGTTTGATGGTAAAGATCTCGTAACATAGATATTGCAGATGGAGCAATTTTTCGATCTCCATAATGTGCAAAACACACAAAAGGTACGCATTGCAACTTTATATTTGGAACCAAATCAGTTTGTATGGTATTGATGGCTTTTCACTCGTAAACAAATTGTCACTTGGGCTATTTTTATGGATGAAATGATAGCACATTATGAGGATACAAAAAGAAACACTTTTTTTATCCAATTGATAAATCTCAAACAAAAGGGTTCAATGATGGAGCACATTGAGGAATTCCAGAGGAGCATAGGATTGATGTGTTCATAGGGAATTTAAAGGATATCATCCAACATAAGGTTCGCCTTTGGGAATCTGATTCAATGGAGAAGGCATTCAGGTTGGCAAGAAAAATGGAAAGCAAAATTATGGCAACAAGGAAGCCTACCACTCACAATCATAAAGATGGAAGTGTTGTTGCCCCTAGCCATACACAACCTACAAGGTTGACACCATAACAATTGGAAGAAAAAAGAGAAAAAGGGCTTTGTTACAGTTGTGATAGAAAATACACTAAAGGTCATAAGTGTGCTGAGAAGAAAATTATTTTACATAGATTGTGAAGAGGAGGAAGAAAATGAACAAGAAACATCAAAAGAAGAGGATATCTACCAGGAACAAACCCTAGAGAAAGAAGAAAAGAATCCGACCATATCTTGTAATTCCTTGGCCAGAATTACTACTCCTCAAACTATCAGGATAGAAGGGCATATCAAGAAAAAAAAGGTAATAGTGTTGATTGATTTGAGCAGTACCCATAATTTTATTCATTGTAAGATAGCCAAGGAATTGAATTGCTTCATATATCCAGCACCAGAGTGTCAAGTGATAGTTTCAAGTGGAGGACCATAAATTGCTAAGGAAAGTGCCATAATATCAAGATATCCATGGGAGAATATGTATTGAATAGCCTAATGCTTTCCATTCCAATGGGTGGTGCTGATGTTGTATTAGGAGTCCAATGGCTACAATCCTTGGGTACAATAGCTTTTAATTTTCAAGAACTTATCATGAAATTTTTCTTCAAAAGGAAAGGAAGTTGAATTAAGGGGTATCACAAGGAAACCAAGAAAGAAAATCAGCTCTAACGGAATGACAAAGCTTCTAAAAAAGAACAATGAGGCATAGTTGTACAATTATGTTCACTAGAGGTTCTCACATCGAAATCATCTATTTCTCCATATCTCAAAAAAGTCTTGGACAATCATTCCAAGGTATTTGAGACTCCCAAAGGCCTCCCACCTATTTGTGATCATGATCATGCTATTCATTTGATTCCAGGAAGTGTTCCTCCAAACATCAGGCCTTACAGATATCCCTATGCCCAAAAGAGTGAAATTGAACGTATGGTTGTAGAAATGCTGGAGGCTGGTATAATTCAACCTAGTCAAAGTTCTTTATCTGCTCCAATAGTATTGGTCCACAAGAAGGATGGATCATGGCGCATGTGTCTAGATTATAGGGAGCTCAACAAGCTCACTATTAAAGATAAATTTCTCATTCCTGTCATTGTTGAATTATTGGATGAATTTCATGGATCAATTTACTTCACCAAGTTGGATCTTCGTTCAGGATATCATCAAATCAGAATGAAGACTGAAGACATTCCGAAAATAACATTTAAAACTCATGAGGGTCATTATAAATTTTTGGTCATGCTTTTTGGCCTTACCAATGCACCTTCTACATTTCAAGGTTTAATGAATTCCATTTTCAAACCCTTCCTTATAAGATTTGTGTTAGTATTTTTTGATGATATACTAATCTACAACAAGTCTTGGAAGGATCATGTTCAACATGTTGACAGGGTACTCAAACTATTAGAGGAGAAACAATTATATGAAAAAACCTCCATATGTTTCTTTGGAGTACAAGAGGTGGAATATATGGGTCATATTGTTTCTCATGAAGGTGTTAAGGTAGACCCTAGCAAAATTAAAACCATTAAGGAATGGAAAATCCCCACATCCATAAAGCATCTACAAGGATTTCTCGGGTTGTCAGGGTATTATCGCAAGTTTGTTAAGAATTATGGGAGAATAACAACACCTCTAACAACATTATTGAAGAAATATGCATTTTCATGGACTCCAGAAGCTACGAATACTTTTGAGCATCTTAAAGAGGCAATGTGCCAAGCACTGATGTTAGCTACACCGGACTTCACAAAAATCTTTCTTGTGGAATGTGATGCCTCAAGAAATGGAATTGGTGTTGTTTTAATGCAAGAAGAAAGACACATTGCTTTCAAAAGTCATCCAATCAAAGGAAAGTATTTACACAAAGTTATTTATGAGAAGGAAATGTTGGCAATACTACATGCACTTAAGAAGTGGCGACCCTACATAATGGGAAGACACTTCAAGGTAAAAACAGATCATCATAGTCTTAAATACTTTTTAGAACAAAAATGGGTCACAAAGATGTTGGGTTATGACTTTGAAATCATCTACAAAAAGGGAAGCAAAATGTTGTGGCAGATGCACTCTCAAGAAAGGATGAGGATGTGGAAGCATTTCTTTGTGCCATTTCTATTATCCAACCAGATTGGATAAACGAAGCAAGGGATGAATGGAAGAATGATGAAGAAGTGTGGGCACTCATTCAAAAGTTACAACAAGATCCCAGTACATCTGATACATTTAGCTAGAAAAATTATTCATTATGGTACAAAGATCGGTTATACCTATGTAGGAATTCCGAACTCAAACAAAAGATTCTTAGGGAATTGCACACCTCTCCCTCAGGAGGGCACTCAAGATTTCTAAAAACTTACCACAGGGTTAAGAAGGAATTTTTTTGGGATGGCCTTAAATCGGATATTCAAAATTTTGTGGTGGAATGTTAGGTTTTCCAACAAAATAAAGTTGAAACAATTAAGACCTGAGGTTTATTACAACCTTTTTCTATTCCAAGCCAACGTTGGGAGGAGGTTTCAATGGATTTTATCACAGGTTTACCCAAGTCCGAAGGAAAGAGTGTTATCATGGTGGTAGTTGACAGACTTACCAAGTATGCACACTTTTGTGCATTATCTCATCCATTTAAAGTGAGTACAGTGTCTATTGCATTTATGGAAACAATTTAAAAGCTACATGGAAACCCAAAGATTATTGTAAGCGATAGAGATCCCATTTTCAGTGGAAATTTTTGGACAAAATTATTTTCTTGTCTTGGTACTTAGTTAGCTCATTGCTCATCTTATCATCCTCAATCTGATGGGCAAACTGAGATAGTAAAAAAATGTTTTGAAGGATATCTTCGTTGCTTTGTATCTAATAAACAGACACAATGGGTCAAATGGTTGCCTCTGGCTGAATGGTGGTATAACACTTCCTTCCATACTGCAACAAAAATGACCCCATTTATGGCACTTTATGGATATCATCCACCATCCGTCACATCATATTTAACAGGAAATTCTAAGGTTCAAGCAGTGGAAGATCACATAGAGTATCAACAACAAGTTCTCCAACTCTTAAAAGGTAATCTCATGTTGGCGTAGAATAGAATGAAACAGTAGGCAGATCAACATTGCAGCGAAAGAAGTTTTGATGTAGGTGATTTGGTATTCCTACGGCTACAACCATATAAACAAATGTCCCTCAAGCAAGCTATGAAGAATAACAAATTATCACCAAAGTATTATGGTTCGTACAAGGTGTTGCAAAAGATAGGTACTATGGAATAGAAATTGGAGCTTCTTGCAGCTTCTCGAGTGCACCCAGTTTTCCATGTTTCATGCTTAAATAAGGTTATAGGTGACAAGATCCCACTTCAAACAATATTGCCAGAACTTGATGAAGAAGGAAAAAATGTATTGGAACCTGAAGCAGTCAAAGAAACAAGAACTTGACAAGTATGAAATCGATCAATTTCAGAGTATCTCATCAAGTGGAAGACCTTACCCGTTAAAGATTCCACATGGGAGGATGAGAATTTTATATAGAAGCATCCAGAACTACTCAAGCATTGAGGAAAACACTTTTTTGAAGGAGAGGGGCATGTTAGGTCCCTATAATACTAGTGATTCCCCATTATTATTGTCATTGTATCCCTTATTGTTATTGTTGTGCCCCTATTGTTCCCATATTGTTATTATTGTGCCCCATAGAAGCCCACTATTGTTATTTTTATGTTCTTATATTATTATTGTTAGGTCGACTTTGGTTATATTGTGACCCCTTAGAATCCTATATATAGAAAGGAGGTTTTTTCATTTGTATCATCCAAAAATTGTTCATTTGTGTAATGTAAAGGAGGTTGTCCCCTCAAAGAAGCTGACTTCTAAGTCTTCAATCTATTTTTTCTATCTTTTTTTTATTTGATTTCATAACAAACATTTTCTTGTTTTTTAATTGAGTCGACATATAACTTACACATCTACTTTTATACTAAAATGTAAAAAAACAAAATCCGAATCATTTTATACTAGAATATAAAGCAACAATAAAATATCACTAAATACTTTAAAAAATCATTTTACTAACTCATTAACCATCATCCTTTTACATTGTTCATTTATGTTCAATCACATTTACATTAATTTCTTTAAAATTAATAATATCTTTAATTCATAAATTTAACGTTAATTTTGATGTCATAATTACTCCAACATCTTAATCCATATTAGTACAATACTTGGATACCAATATCATACCATATTAATACACTTATTTATATCTAAATAAATTTCTTTATTTGAAGTTTTAAACTTATTACTTTAAGTTCAATGTCATGATTCCTTCACTATTTTGATCCATATTAATATGATGCGGTTGAAGTCGATATATATATAATTTCAAATTTATTTTTCATGTTTTTTAATTTATCAATATTATTTGAATTTAATTTTTCTTTATAAAAGTATTTCAATTAATAAACGTATGTTTCAATATATTTTTCTATTTATAAAAGAAAAAAATTATATATATATATATATATATATATATATATATATATATATATTAATTCAAAGAGTTTTTATTATATTGAAAGATTATATTTTTAATTATATTTTCTCAAAATTTTATGGGTGTTACTCTTACCAAATTTATTTTCCAGTGGGGCAAACTTTAAAACAAATACTTAACTTCCAAAACAACTTCATTAACCAGAAACAAAAAGAAAAGTTATACAAAAAGATCTTCAAAATTAGAACGTCACGAGTGACCATTAGGAATCAAAGGAACTGACCAACGCAGGATGGTTCGGTTTGAAGCTAGTTGAAGGTGGAGGTTTAAAGTTGCAATGAACATGCTTCTCCATATGGGTTAGCCTTCCTTCAAAGCAGCCCAATTTCTCTTGTTGATGCCATTGCCCCCTCTACAAGGTGGCCAACCAATGTTGGATATGCCACTAATTTTGTTGGAGATTGTTCATGAAGTTGATGATGACATTCTTGTGTTCATGATGGTCCCATACTGAGTTGCTCCAGGAGAAGAGTTATGTGTCAGAGTCGGCTTCCAAAGCTATCCATAGGGGGAGGTTGTTCCTCAGATCTAGGTGGTTGGGATAGGTTGGGATTAATGGACTCACCATGGCTAGGGTCAACCAAAATGTGTCCATTGTGTTGACCCCACCCACCAGTTCCCCTTCTTACCCGCTCACATTGACGATGCATTATCATCTGGGCCACCACACAATATATCCTACAAATAGACTTGTTGCGAGCATTCCACCAAAAAACAACAAAACTTTCCATGATTCTTCTTACTTAGCCATATGCGCAACGGACATATTAGTAAGCCGAGATACAGGGCGTGCTCAACACATCTGAATGGAGATCCAAACCCCACCAGTATATGTGACAAAAACTATACCAATCCTCACAAAACCTCCAGAATGCCCAAAAGATAGGTTAAATTTCCCGGGTTCAAACCCAAATGAGCCCACAAATGAAGCAATAAGTGTTAATTTTAGGCAACAATGGTATGTCCTATGCTTTAGAGCAATTTTACTTCAATTTCTTTATTAGCCAAATATCAATATCCAGTTTAGAAATCACATCAACATGATAGTAAAATGCAAATAGAACATAAACATAAACAGTAGAAGACAAGCCAAGACAAGAGGACATAAGATGTGGCACCAAACAGGGACAAAACCCAATGTGGGGAAACCCTTGATCAATTCTCTTTTAGTCTTCAACAGTTCAGCAGAGAGAGAATACAATTTACAAATCTGATAATTTATAACATCACCAAAAGAGCCCTAACCAAAAAAGTCAATGCTGGTCACCAGGGCAGATTTCTTCCTCAATTTAGCTTAGTCAAACCTAGTCAACTTCAACCTCCAACAGCAAGTCTAATCAGCCCAGTACAGTTTGAAAAGGTCGAGTCAAAATAGGTCAACAAAAGTCAACCTTGTAGCCAACCCTAGTACAGTGAAAACAAGGGTCAAAAAGCCTTGGTTTTCGTGCCCAGAATTGCAACTTGCCCAAATAGAAATTCCTCACCCAAATCCACAGTCAAGGAAGGTCAACGCTGGTCAAAATAGCCTCCTGAAGTTTTTGGTCAAATCTGGTCAACACATGGAAAGCAAGTAAACAACCTTTCCTTCATACGTGTGGAGAGAGAGAGAAGCCCAGAAATCCGTACCCAATCAGAAGAGGAGAGAGAGATGTGTGAAGATGATTGTGTCCAAATGAGGATGAGGAATCATGAATTTATAGGCTAACGTTTAGGATGAATAGATGTGACTATTGGGCTTTTGAGCCTACATGAGTTTGCTTGCCGACCTTGACAATTTGTCCATAATCAAAATAAATTCATAACTTCATTTGTACATGTCAGAATCAGATGATCTTCAGATCAATCCCAAACCTCTCGGAGAGAGGAATCCAAGAAAAATATCAGCTTTCATAAATAAGATGACCCATGTGGAGTTTGGCCCTAGTTTCTAATTTTAACACTCCCTCTCAACTAGGGAGAACTCCACCTGCTAATCCATCTACTAATCTGTACTATCTCTCACATCAGTGCACTGTTATGCACTGCTCTGCTCTACTCTGGTGAACTATGAAGAAGAATAAGTGATCGAGAATGTATCATACCATTATCTACTGACCCGAAGTTAATTCCAATCAAAAGAGAGTGTCTCATACCACTCTTATTGACCCAAAGTCAATTCCAATCAAAAGTGAGTGCCTCATACCACTCTTACTGACCTGAAGTCAATTCCAATCAAAAGAGATTTTTCATACCACTCTTACTGACCCAAAGTCAATTCCAATCAAAAGAGAGTGTCTCATACCACTCTTACTGACCCAAAGTCAATTTCAATCAAAAGAGAGTGTCTGATACCACTCTTACTGACCCAAACTCAGTTCCAATCAAAATAGAGTGTCTCATACCACTCTTACTAACCCGAAGTCAATTCTCATTGATCCCAGATCAATATTGGACATCCTAGCATATGGAGTATGGTAGTACACGATGCATCCATTGGTAGTACTCCGGTCCTTATCCTCATTTCCCTACTCAGTGGCCAGATGAGAGGTACTTCCCATTAGTCCCACACTGCATGGGTAGGATGTCTCGGCAGGAGAAGGATGAATTACTCGTCCTGCTCACATGTCGCCAAGGGGTATCACAGGGGAAGGATGAACCACTCACCCTGTACATAGAAAACCACTAGGGGAAGGCTAAACCACTCACCCTATGGTTGCTAACCACTCCAAGAAGTACCCCAAGCCCCCTAGAGCTCCTAGAGCTCAATGTCCATCTCATAAAGGACCCTCATAAGAGGGTTTCTCCACGAATCCAAGTCATTCTCAGAAGGCCAATAATTTGACCTTCCCCAGGGGCTTTGTCATAATATCAACGACCTTCTCATCAATTCTAATGTGATGGAGCCTTATTGCTCCTCATTGTCCCATATCCTGGATAAAGTTGTACTTGATATCTATATGCTTGGAGCGACCATGAAACATGGGATTCTCTGATAATCGGATCCCACTTTGGTTTTTGTAGAGGATCGCAGTGGTATCCAGCACATGTCCAAACAACTCACTGAAGAGCTTCCTCAACCAGACAGTTTCACAGGAGGCCATACTAGCAACGATGTATTTGGCCTCAGCGGTGCTCAAGGCAACCGATTTCTACTTCCTGCTCATCCAGGATATCGAAGCAGAACCCAAAGAAAAACAACATTCATAAGTGCTCTTACGATCCACCACACCACCAGCCCAATCAGCATCAGAATAACCATGCAGCCTCACATTTTCGGCAGTGTATCTCAATCCATGAGTGATTGTGCCCCGAAGATATCTTAGAAGATTCTTGGCAGCAATCCAATGTATATGATGAGGCTTAACCATGTATTAGCTCAATGTGTTAACTGCAAAACATATTTCTGGATGGGAGTTCACCAAGAACACCAGTGCTCCTATGAGTTGACAATACTCATAAGCATTTCCCAATTCAGGTCCAGTGGCACTACCACATAACTTCTTAAAGTTAAGTTCCATCGGAGTAGTCACAGGCTTGCAATGCACCATCCCAAATATTTCCAATATCTTCACAACATATTTTCCTTGAGAGAGGAAAATTTCACCTGGATTTTTCTAGACCTCCAACCCTAGGAAATAGTGCATCAATCCTAGGTCCTTCATCTCAAATTTAGAAGCCAACTCCCTCTTACATTTGTGAATGAGAGGGTCTGCACCTGTCAGAAAGAGGTCGTCCACATAAAGTACCAGAATGAGAGGTTTATCATTTTTAACCTTAAAGTAAAGGTTCAGATCGGCTTCACTTCTAGTGAATCCTGGCTTCATCAGATTAGTTATCGATCCTCCAATAGTAAGCCCGAGGTACTTGCTTCAATTCATAGAGAGCTTTCTTCAACCTGCATACACGAGATTCTTGATTATGTACTTCAAACCCCTTGGGTTGTTCCACATAGACTTCCTTTTTTATTGAACCATGCAAGAAGGCGGTCTTGACATACATTTGATGTAAGTTCTATCCTTGCAAGGCAACAAGGGCTATGATCGAGCAGATGGTGGTGTATCAGGCAACAAGTGCAAATATCTCATCATAATTTATACCTTCCTTTTGAGAGAAGCCTCGAGCAACAAAGTGAGCCTTGAACTTTTCTACACTTCCATCAGCTTCATGCTTGATTTTGTAGAGCCACTTAGAAGTGACAACCGATTTGTCCTGGGGTCTAAGGACCACATCCCAGACATCATTCTTCATAATTGACTCATATTCTTCATTCATATCATCATTCCATACTTGTTTCTTCATGGCTTCTTTGAATGATGAAGGCTCATTTTGAATGATAGTACTCATGCCAGTCAAATATCTTTGCTACCTGTTCGGCTTCTTACTTTCACAAAATGTCCCCCTAGGTGCAACATGTCTCTCGACATCTTCAAGAGTCTCCCTAATCCATTAGGGTCTCCTTTTCGAGGAGGAGGTCTCATGAGGGGGTGGATCGATGGGATCCATTGGTCCTTCAGCATCGGGTATCTGTTCATCCTGCAATTCTCCCTACTTTCCAGAATCTTCTTCTTTGTCCTTCCTTGGAAGAGGAAGGTTACTAATCTTCCCAAGGGCAACACCCTCATCAAAAGTGACATCATGACTTATCTCCACTTCTCTTTGACCAGGCACATAGATTCTATATGCCTTAGAAGTTTCACTGTAGCCCACAAATGTTTCTTTCTTCCTAGAAGCATCCAATTTTCTTCTCTTTTCTTCCGAGACATGAAAATATACAGGGCTACCAAAAATTCTAAAGTGAGAAACATCATGTTTCTTACTGGTGAAAACTTCTTCAGGAGTCTTGGAGTCCAACGCTTGATGAGGGCATCTATTTTGAACGTACACAACGATGTTTGCAGCTTCACCCCATATAAACTTCAGAAGGCCTTGATCATGAAGCATGGCACGGACAACTTCTACAATAGAGCAATTCTTCCTTTCAGCCACACAATTATGTGCTGGAGTGTATGGCATTGTAGTCTCCCTCTTAATTCTAGCTTCTCTGCAATAATCTTGGAATTCATTGGATTCTAACTTGGGCATACTTGTCACCATCTATCTCACATTGGGTAGGGCCTTATAATGAAGATGAGTGAACCTATGATGCCATAGTTTAGATTGTAGATATGTGTCACAAGACATGGCTCCCAATGGACTTCCTCCAACTTAATACAAATTATCAACCCTAAACCCAAGAGTAAAAGAATTCTTGAAATTTCTTTTCCAAACACGTACCTTTCCATCAATAAAAGCCACCTTGAATCCTTTATCTTCCATCACTGAAATGGACACCAGGTTCTTCTTAAGATTAGGTACATATAGTACTTCTATACCAACACGATTAGGCTCCTACAGGTGATGAACTTAGCTGGATGTGACTTTTCTGCAGCAGCTCCTGAATCTGCCTCTTGATTTCTTCATTCTCTAAGACAGAGCGCTGATAGATTGGTCCATTGGGAAACAACGCACCTTGGGTCAGATCAATGGAGTGCTTGACCTAACAGTGCTAAGGCACCCTTGCGGTGGAGGTGAGGATGTCCTTGTACTCCTCCACGACCTTGTTCATATGTTGTGTCGTGTGGAGGGGCCTTGTTTGGAGGTCATGGCCACCGTCTTCTTCTTTCCCTGAGGGCGTATCATTAGGAAAACAAATTTCCTAGTTTTGGAAATGAGCTTACTGCATTGTTTTGCAGTAACCAAAGAGATGGTGGTAGGCGGTGCTACCTCTGGTATTCTGTACAACTTATTTCCCAAGGTAACAATAACAACGCGAGGCCTTGACTCATATACAACATGTCGCTTTCACAAGTTTGGTTGGCCTAATAATACATCACAAACATCAATGAGAGAAACGTCACATAATACCTCATCCATGAAGGGCTTGATGTTGTATGGAAGGCGACATTGTTGGCTGACGCGAAGATCCTGTCCTTGGTGAAGCCACCCGATGGTGTATGGTTGTGGGTGTGTTGTGCTCAGTAAGCCTAGTCACTTCACGACCTCTGCTAAAATGAGGTTCTTTTGGCTCCCACTGTCGATAATGAACTATAGCGGGGAACCCTTTACCCACATTTGGGAGTGTTCCTCCTCCTCTGGATCTTCGGGTTCCTCCTTTTGGATCTTTGTGGCGGAAATTGTGGCGTTGGGCTCCGCATCGATAATTTGCTTCCCTTTTTCATTCCCCTTCTTGGGTTCTGACTCATAGTTGGAACATGCATCTGATTCAGAAGCCTTCAGCTCAGCCACCACTAATTTTTTGGCTCAACACTCACTTGTATTGTGAGTGGAGCTCTTATGGAACTCACACCACTTTCCCGTGTCCTTCTTCAACTTCATGGTGTTTTTCTTTTCTTGCAACTTTGGCGGGTTTTCCTCGGCCACCCCGCCTTGGCTTTGTCCTTTATTATGTGGTATGGAGGCACCTTTCCCTTGCTTCGAATTCGCAGATCTTCTTTTGTTTAAGCTTCTTCTCGATCTTGACAACATATCGGTTCATCGTGCTGAGCGAGGATATGTCCAGGAACTCCATCTCATCTTGGATGTCCCTGCGTAAGAAGCAGCAGTACTTGAGTACCAAATGTTTCTTAGAATCCTTGATACGCAACTTCGTGCGAAGAGTATGAAAAACATTGGTAAACTCTGGCACATCTTGGTCCCTTCCCTGCCGTAGCGTGGTCTACTTTATGTATTTATCCTCATAGCTCTTGATAGGGCAGTACTGCTCCTTGATGGAGTCCCAGAATGAATTCCAAGTGGGTGTGGCTGAAAACAGTGAGGGCTTACTTTCATCCTTCTGCTCACAGTAGGTTTCCCACTAGTCCTTGACATGGAGGAGGGCTTTGAACATGAAAATATCCTTCTAGAATATTTAACCATTTATCTACGACGTCTGCATCTACTTGGCCCTCAAATACAGGAATGTCAACGTTTACTTGTACCTAAAAATGAGTGGTGCCTCCAGAGTGTCTGTTGGATGTGGATGCATCACCGGTGGGCAACCGTTGAAGGATCTAGGCAAAGTTATCCATCATCGTGTTCCTTTGTTTCTCGAGGGCCTCCTCGAGCAGTATTTTGGTAGGATCTCCTGCTCCTTCGTCTTTCTTTTCTTCCCCCATGGGAGGTCGTCAAGATTTGTGAGGGTAGTCTTGCAAAGGTTTGACCAGTTCAAGCCCTAACTCCTTATATCCCGACCTTGTTGGGGACATGTAAAGAAAAACAAAGAAAGAGCAGACCGCTTTAATACCACTTATATGAATTTAAACAAGATCGCAACAAATTATAGATATAACCATAAAAACAAAGATGCAACAGAAATAACACTTCATTTCATTAATATCAAATACTAAAGTATGCTTACAAACAGAATGGAAATAAGACTAGCTCGGGTGATGGTAGCTTATCTCTGAGAAGAGATGTGGCGACTACATGCCTCTCAACTATGTTACAATGAGGCTCAAAGGCCTATTTATTATTGAGAAACAATGGAAACCCCTAAACGTCCAAAAACCTAACCCTAGGAGATGAAGCGCCAAACTATGGGCCCTGTTTGGGTAAATTGGTACATCAACTTCCCGGGGTCATAACTTTGGCATACGATATTTGTTTGACGCGTACAATACCTCGTTAGAAATATCTATCTGAGGACTGCAACTTCAAGTGGCCAACATCAATGTATGACCCATGTTTGCCCCCGTTTTCCCAAAAGACGTCGTTTAGGGCCTCAAAACGACTCAGGAAGTTTAGGACCTGAAAAACTGGCAAAAATAATAAATTGTGCTACAAATAAGGAAACTAAAAAATTGAAAGAAACAATGGCAGGGGTCCACGTGGAATAGGTGGGTGGCCACCAATATCCACCTGGATTAGTGTGGCTATATATACACTTCAACACATGTCCTTTAGGCCGACACAATCACTAGTGGTTAGGTTGACTTCTTCTAACAAGTTCTTTCATCGTTGTAGGCCGAGTTGAAGAGGAGAAGTGACAAGATCTTGGAGGATACTTTACATAGACAAGTTTGACCTTTTACAAAGTGTAACATGACTTCATTAAATGACAATGACTAATATTTTATGACTAGATGACAAATAATTCCTAAAGACTCTCAATGGGAGTCTTGACTCAAAAATAAAATCTCATGCTCATGAAACCCATGAAGCAAGCAATACAATAATTTTGTTTTCCTTATTTACATCTCATTACATAAAATCATAATTACATGTCATTATGAAGACCGAAGCTAGTTACATTTTTCAACATATAAGACAACCAAAGATCCTCATGTGACCAGCCTCTAGCTTCCTTTTATAAAATACTTCTTCGGGAGTCACACCTTTGAGAACTCTATGAGAATTTCATTTTGAATGTACACAATTGTTTGTGATGCCTCCCCCCATAAGAACAACAACATGTCCAAATCATGTATTGTGGCCTTAACATATTCTTCAATGGATTTGTTTTTTTGTTCTACTACACCATTATGTCTTTATTTGTAGTTAAGGAACCCCTGACACTATTTGACTCAATTTAGGCAATGCTCTAAAGGGAAGATGTCCATACCATTTGTGCCATAACTCACTTGGATTTATTTCATCATGTACTAGTGCTTGATCTAGTTGACTTAAAATTCTATACAGTCTTCCATCACGAATCTCAATAACCCTAGCATCATCTATACTAGAGCCCTTGGACCAAACAAGTACTTTTCCATCCACAAAGGCAGACTCCTTTATCTTCCAAATAAGAAATAGAAACAAGATTCTTTTTCAAACCTAGTACATAAAGAACATTGTTGAGATGTACATCGTTACCAGATTCCAGCTCTATGGATGCCTTTCTGACTCCTTTGACTACATAGTTGTTACTGTCTCCCAATTCAACCCTTTGAGACAACTTATTTTATGTCATGTTTTAAATATTCCCACGTTCTTCAGTCATGTGCCTTGATGCTCCATTATCTACCAGTTGTTAAGAAATCGTTAGGGCAACAATTAGGGTTTCGTATTAAATTGATATCTCTTTTCTTAACAATTATTTGTGATTATTTATTACTTCTTATTATGATTCTTATGTTCTTATCATCAAGATAATTACCAAACAATGAAGATCATAAACAAAATAAAGAGAGACACCAGAGATAGGCTCTAAGCTAGGGAAAAACCCCTCTAAAGGGGAAAACCCAAAATAACTTCTATTCTTATATAAACAACTTCAAAGGAGACTTCGAAGACCTAAGACCCAAAAAACAAGACTCCCACCAAGACCAGGCCAGCCACCAAACAATTCTTCTGCAAGGTAAGACAAGATCTTCAAGGATGATGAAACAAGATCCTTCCAAGAACATTGATTCGGCCTTCAAACAAAGTCTGCAACCTTTCCCACACTTTTCGGACTTGTTAAAACCTAGAGACCGCAAGGTACTTGCACTGTAGTCTAAACAATGAATAATTTCAAAGAATGAGCCTTCAAGACTTCCTTCTTTCCTTCGCTAGACCCTTCTTGTTTCCTTCTAAAGCTTTCACACTCCTTTTTCTATCACAGATCAGATCAAGATATGTGTGTGTTTTTCTACTAACAAGAGGTCGAAGTCCTCTTCTTTATATAGTCTTCACATGGTTGCTCAAGCCTACATTAGGCTGACTTCATGTAGGCTAGCCAACTTAGTCTCGGGGTATTTCTAGACTCTTCTAAACATTTAAATAATTTTTCCTTTCTTGTTATAAGTGCCTAATAGGGTCTTTCACATCATGACAATGACTTTGAATCAAGACAAAAAACCTAGAAGCACTCAATGGATGTTTTTACCTAATGACCAATGACTTTGAGCATGAAACCCATGCTTAAATGAATATTTTTTTACAAAAAAAATATTTCTCTTCTTTCAACAAGTACATAAGAATCACATCATTTCATGAGCCAAATAGAAATTATGAAGACCAATAATAGTTACATTTTTCAACACTACCTCTTAACTAGGGAGGTATTCATAATTGATCAATCGGTACAAGTACAGTACTCACTTTGTAAACTTCTCATAAGAAAATTATCAACATATGAAATGTTAGGGGTGTTGATACCATAACTACCAAGGTATCAATCCAAAAAGGATTAAGTTGTCATCAAGGAAACTTTCCACTATAGGTACCATCAGGCTACAACCCTGGTATTATTCCAACTGGATATAGATACCACCTAGGCCTCCATACCAAGACATCAACCCTCATAGGGATCTAGGTATCATCAAGGTCAAAATATCAAAACTAAAACGAAGCTCCATATCATCAAGACCAAGATACCCTCCCACACAGGGATCTAGACATCATCAAGGCCAAACTATAACTGAGATCTCAATACCAACCAAGCCAAGATGTCCTCCCAAGTATCACCATATGGGCACACAGCCTAAGATACTCATCTCTCCCACTTTGATATATCCATCAATCCAAGCATGCTTATTAAATGTTCAAAACTTCTTAGGCAGAGATTAACACATTAACTACTTGTTCATCCATCATAACATATTGTTGCTCCACGACCCCAACCAGTATCAAACTTTCAATATATTGTTTCTTACTATCAATATGCTAGCATAAAATCTAAGTTTTACAACCATTCTGATGTTTCTTAGGCCATCATAATATCCGAACAAATTTTTGTGGAAGCTTCCTTTCCCAACTTCTCAAGTAGAACCAAATTGAGCTTCAACACTTCTCAAAACCACTGATTCTTGTTCACGACTTCATCAAACATGAATAACCATCAGTAGTGCTTTATCCATTCTTCAATCTCACTCTTTCCTGATGTCCTTCACTAGATGTATGACTACATGACACATGAAGTAGAGAATCATGTCCTCCTTTCAACTATGGAGGATATATACTTTCTTTTATATTCAAGCTCCCTCTCAACTAGGGAGATAAGTCCATCATCAACAACTTCATTCTTCTAGCTACACATACTCTTTCTTTCACATCACCATATCATCAAAGAATTTCGACCTTTCACAACATAATTCCTTTCATATGACAACAAGGTCATCTTTCAATCATCAATGTAAACTTCAAAGTCATTAGGGTTCTTACAACTTCCTCTTTTCATCATGCTCAACATCATCATAAAGTCATCATCAAGAGGTAGACATACATCTTTACAACCTCTTGCAAACTATTTACCTACAAGTAAATACAACCAAGCACAAATATATATGCACAAGAGCATGAAGTTAAATTTATAAATCTAGGGTCATGTCATAATAATAAGAGCATATAGGGTTATCAAAACTTCAAAAATTAAATCTTAGATATTCAACAATTATGTTAGGGTTTCAACAATATCGAAAGCATTTACACCTAGGGTTTCACATTCACGCCTTAGGATCTTATATCAACCTTTACTAGGGCTTTGTCATAAACCCTAGATATTATCATCAAACCCTAAAAATATAGGGTTTCACCAAAGTGAACAGATAGCAAAAGATAATACTATGTAAGCATTGATTTTAAACTTAGAACTCAAACACCCTAACAATACAGGAGTCTTCATGATTTTATAACAAAAACCTAGAAATGAGAGAATCATAAAGAAAAACTTAAAAGACAAAATGAGCATACCTTCTTTTATGATGGAGCCTGCTACAACTCTTATAATTTTAAACATGCCTTTATTTTCTCCTTATACAAACCTTGAAGGGATCCTTCTTGAAGGGCTCCCTCTCACCATGATAGTCTTCTTCAATGAAGCATCAACATCCTCATGGTCCGTCTTCATATGAGTCTACCTTGTTAGAGTGCCCAAGGATCCAATTTGATTACCAAGTTTCATTCATCATGCTATTCATGACATAAGATCAAAATATATATGCTTATTTTGCTTCCTTTATTAAGTACCTGCATCATTCATTGGCAAGCACAACCAAGCTAAGGTATACAAGCACAAAAATCATGAAGACAATTTCATTAATATAGGGTTTACATGGAATATTCTAGGGTGATTTCCTAGGGTAAGCACTAACCTTTTTAGAGACATAATGTTATATCCTAAATTTCATCTTAGTCAAGATTTTCCATATACCCTAGACTAGCTACAAGCCCTAGAGATCAAGATCTAGGGATTCTAAGAACATATTAGGGTTAGGGTTTCTTCACTAACTAGGGTTTTTAAGTACTGACTAGGGTTTACTATCCCTAGATGCCAATAGTCTTCAAAAAGATGAAGATAATAAACCCTAATCTTTAAACATGTCACAAAACCCTAATAAATTTCATGTTAGACCCTTTATGCATAAAGTGATCATACGTACCTTAAAATCTACATACCTTAGTCTTCAAATGATCCTTCTTCAAGATCTCAAGAGCTTGTTATCTCAACCTATCGGTGATATTTCTTGATGCTTCCAACATAGATCGTCTTTCAATGATTCTTTGAAGATCCAAACAAGAATACTTTTTCCAAGAGATAGTTTTGTTGCTCTTCTTTCTTGAATTCTGATCAGATGCTACCACAAGTCTTCAAGATTTCTTCCACAATCTAACATGCTCCAAGATACTTGATATTTCTAGAGATTTCCTTCCAATTCCAAACAATAATATTTGTTGCTCCTTTCCAAATCTAGTTAGTGTTACTTTGTTCATTCTGGCAGAGATCTTCGGTTATCAACTCCCTTTTGTTGTATTGTCATACTTATATTGTGACTTGTATTACTTCATGTATCATTTCACATCACAATAGAAACGATTTTGACTTGTAAAGATTGGATGGGCCACAGAGAGGTATCTTGGATCGTTTACCGAACTCGAACAAATTTGGAATTTCGAATAGACTTCAAGAGTAGGAATAGTAGACTTTATGTCAAAATTGCTTGCTTTAGTCTTTATGTCTCTTTGTATCAATGTTATTCCCAAAAGGTAAATTCGCAATATTGTATTATAGGTATTACATATTTTTGTCCATAGATCAATATTATAGTTGAAGCCAAGGAGGGAACAATATTGTATTAGTTCACATCATTGTCCAAGTAGAAGAGACTTGACGTATGACTGACATGTCAAAATTACATAGGAGGAACCTGGATCAAGAAACAACTTAGATACAGTCTCATATTACAGTGATGTCTTATTAGATGACTTGCATTACAATTGATTTGGATCACTTGGCAAAGTAAGAATTCAAATCCATTTATGATGCAACAATGTAAACTTTGAAACGGGAACTATAAACTCAAAACAAGAACTCTAGCCAAAAAATCCCCCAAAAACATGAAAAATCAACTTGGAAATGAAAAGTGTTGATGCTGGAATAGCGCTTTTTTTTCTAGGGTAAATTTTCAACATGTTTTAAAAATGGCAGTGAAAACCAATTTTTTGTGCAAAAGTTGTGCAAAAAATATCTTGAAAACGAAAAGTGTTGATGTGTTATGTTGAAATAACATCTGCTTTTTTTTCAAGATCAATTTTCAACATTTTGAAAAATTGGTGTAAAAGATTTTATCATGACTCTAAAAAACATTAAAATTTCAAAAGAATAATGAAAACATCAATTTAAAAATAAAAACAAAAATTAAAACAACGAAAAAAAAAAAAAAAAAAACAAAAAACAAAAAAACAAAAAAAAATTAAAAAATAACAAAAATAACAAAAAGTAAATAAAGATATATAATTTTCAAGAAAAAACATAAAACTAAAAAAAAAAAAAAATCAAATATATAGAAAAGACCAAAAAAAAAAAGAAAAACAAACCTAACCTATAAAAGATAACAAATAAAAGATAAAAAAATATAAATATAAAGAAATAAATAATAACAAAAACATGTTTTGGAAAAAAAACATTATATATATATATATAAAACAAAACAAAAAATTATAAAAACTAGAAAAATAAATAAATAAAAATACAAAAATTCTAAAAAACTATTAAAAAAAAAAAATTAACTATTAAAACTAAAATTTTAAATTAAGGGAAAAAATAACAAAACAAAACAAACAAACCATATAATTAAAAATTTTAAACTACTATGTTAAAATCTAATATATATATATATATATATATATATATATATATCAAAAAAAATTATTAACAAAATTTAAATAAAAAATAGAGACAACCCCACCCAGGGGGCTCGGGGGGCGCGACCCTAGGAATGGTTACCTCGTTTTTTTTTATTATTTAAATTTTATTAATATTTTTTTCTAAGTTTTTTTAATACTTTTTTTTTAAGATTTTAACATTGTAGTATTAAAAATTTTAATTATATTGTTTTTTTTTAATTTGATTTTTTTTTTGTCTTTTTAGGTTTATTACATTTTTTTATGTTTTTTTTTAATTTTTAATTTAATTTTAATAGCTTTAAAAAAAATGTTCAATTTTAATTTTATTTTTAAATTATTTAAGATCTTTTTTATTTTTTTGGGTTATTTTTTTTGGTTTGTTTTTAATTTATTTATTTTTAATTTTTAGTTTTTTTAATAGTTTTTTAAAATGGTTGTATTTTGATTTATTTATTTTTGTGGTTTTTATTTTAAAAAAATGTTTTTTTTTTCAATTTTTTTTATTTTTTACGAGATAATATTTTTTACATTTTTTATATTTTTTTGTCTTTTTATATATATTTTTTATATTTATTTTTATAAGTAATCAACATTTAAAAAAGGAAAAATAATACAACTAGAAAATTTGTTAAGTAATCAACATTTAAAAAACAATTGGACATAAAAAAATTTAAAGTGTCAAAAATGAGACATTTAAAAAAATATATCCACAGTTAATACATTAAAAAATATAAAGTGTCAAAAATAAGCCCTCTAAAAAAAGGGGTTGATGCTGCATTAACACGTTTCAAAATCAACATGAAAATCACCAACATTTTTAAACAAATATTTATGTTTGATACATAAGAAAATTTAAAGTGTCAAAAATATGCTCCGAAAAAAATATATATATGTATTCTGCATCACCACTTTTCAAAATCGGTTGAATTTTTTGCTACCTCAACGAAACGAGTAATCGTATCAGTTCATATTTCAAAGTTTACATTGTTATGCTCAGATCGCTGAGATGATGTCAAAACACTTATTCTTATGCTCATGATTTCAAACTTCTTTACATGACCCTTGGTCTTGTCTAAGTTTTCTACATTCTTTGAAAGTGATGACAATTGATGTTTAGGTAATGCTTCTTGGCACCTTCACTATATTCTCCCTTCTAGTCCAAGTTTGTGGTCTAATCATTGTAATTTTGATTTGTAATCAAGCCTGGAATTTTCTTAGTAAGCCAACTACCACTTATATAGTGCTCTTGAAAACCTTTCTTATCTCTCAACCAATGATCTTCTAGCTTGTCCTTGGCTCAGATACCATGTTGAGAAATTGTTAGGGCAGCAGTTAGGGTTTCTTATTAAATTGATTTCTCTTTTCTTGATAATTACTTGTGATTATTTATTACTTCTTCTTATGATTCTTATGTTTTTATCATCAAGATAATTGTAAAACAATGAAGATCACCAACAAAAGAAAGAGAGACACTAGAGATAGGCTCCAAGCCAGGGCAAAACCCCTCCAAAGGGGAAAACCCAAAATAACTTCTCTTCTAATATAAACAACTTCAAAGGAGACTTATAAGACCCCAAGACCCAAAAAAAGAGACTCTGACCAAGACCAAGCTAGCCACCAAACAAGTCGTCTGCAAGGTAAGGCAAGATCTTCAAGGATGATGAGACAAGATCCTTCCAAAAACATTGATTCAACCTTCAAATAGAGTCTACAACTATTCCCACACTTTTTGGACTTGTGAAACCCTAGAGATCACATGGTACTCACACATGTAGTCTAAACAATGAATAATTTCAGACACTGGGCCTTCAGATATTCCTTCTTTCCTTCGCTAGACCCTTCTTGTTGCCTTCTAAAGCTTTTGCACTCCTTTCCTATCACAAATAAGATCAAGATATGTGTGCGTTTTTCTACTCCTAAGAGGTCGAAGCCCTCTTCTTTATATAGTCTTCACATGGCTCCTCAAGCCTACGTTAGGCCAACTTCATATAGGCCAGCCGACTTGGTCTTGGGGTCTTTCTAGACTCTTCTAAACATTAAAATATTTTTTATTTTCTTGTTACAAGTGCCCAATAGGGTCTTTTACATCATGACAATGGCTTTGACTCAAGACAAAAACCCTAGAAGCACACAATGGGTGCTTTGACCTAATGACCAATGACGGTTTCATGCTTAAATAAAAATATTTTCTTTTAAAAAAATATTTTTCTTTTTCTTCTTTCGACAAGTACATATATGTTAAAATTGGCAACCAGGGCAAAACTTCATGTGGGTCATCTTATTCATGGCTAATAATATTTTTATTAGATTCCTCTCGTCGAGAGGTGTACGATTGATATAAAGATCATCCAATTCCGATAAGTATTCATGGAGATATGAATTTATTTTGATTATGGAATTATTATCAAGCCGACCTACAACTCATGTAGGCTCAGAAGCCCAGCAGTCGCATCTATTCACCCACCAACGTTGTGTATAAATATAAGAGGACTTTTCCTCATTTGGACTCACTCATCTCATCACATCTCTCTCTCTCTACTGCGCAAATATGAGTCTCTTCTCTACTGCGCTGAAATGGGTCTCTCTCTTTCACACATGTGAAGCCGGAAGCCGATGAATTTGAAGCTGCAACTGCAGAAGTAAATATTGACTTGCGTGGCCTAGAATATCTCCTCATCTGAACTGCGATATAGGTTCATCTGAACCTCCTCTGGAAACCGAAACTTTTGGTAGTGGAATGAAGTCAATCCGACGAACGGTTTGCAAGATATCGACTGCCCTAGTTTGAAGCCGGAAACTGCTGAAACTGAAGCTGCAACTGTAGAAGTAAAGATTAACTTGCGTGGCCTAGAAGATCTCCTCATCTGAACTGCGCTGTAGGTTCATCTGAACCTCCTCTGGAGCCGCAACTTTTGGTGGTGGAATGAAGTCAATCCGACTGTCGGTTTGTGAGATATGGTCTGCCCTAGTTTGATAATGAAGCCGCTAATGCTGATGCTACTGATCTAGGGTTTGCTACTGCTGATATGAATCAGATTTATTGTACTATTTCTCTTCGCTGAGTTATTGAAGATAAAATAAGATTTGATCAAAGGGTTTCCCCACACATTGTGGGGTTTGTCCCTAGCTAGCCGCCACATCTTGTGTCTCTTGTCTTGGCTTGTTTTCTGTCGATCGTCTAATGTTCTATCTGCACTTTACTTTATGTACATGTGATTGCTAATCAGTGGAATATAATAAGAAAAAGAAGTAAACTGTTATAAGCATAGAACATACCATAACTTAACATGGTATCAGAGCTGAGGTGAAGACAAAGCCCGAGCAAGAGCAAGAGCAATCATCGAAGAGAATATTGGCAAGGCTATCCTAAAAGAACTATGAGGTCCTCAACACTCTTTCCTGCTGAAGACAAGCTCCGTGAGAAAGCTGACTATCACGGATGGAAGATGCCTATCGATCTAACCCTTGAGAATCAAGGAGTGTTGGATCATGTGAGAGGCAATATTGTTGAGCCTTCATCAAATGCATCTGCTGCTGCCTGGAACAAATGGAAAAATGGAGAAGTCAAATCAAAGAAGATCATCCGGGACTCTATCGACAAGCACTTGGTGGCCTACATCTCTGATCTAGACACCCCCAAGGAAATCTACGACAGACTGGTGAGTTTATTTAAAGTTAATGATGCAAATCAAGTTTTGTTTCTTAGAAATAAGTTGAGGGAAATCAAGAAGGGTAAGGATGAAAGTATGCAAGCATACTTCTTAAGAATCACCGAGATCAAGAACGATCTCCTATCTATTGGGGAAACTATTACTGACAGAGAAATGGCACTCACAACTCTTGGAGGATTACCATCCGAATGGTACGTGTTCAAGACTACTCTTCTGAACTATAATGTAATTCCTGGTTTCGAGGAATTAATGGCTAGATGCATTCAAGAAGAAACAAGGGAAGAAGTGCAAGAAATGCCCATGCCTAAAGGTCCTCCTGTTGCCTTTTCTTCTCATGCAAAGAGAAGAAAGGACTCACACCGGGACGATGATCAAAATCCCTCTGATGGCAAATCAAAGGAATGACAAATTCAACAGCAAAGGTAAGAGGAGAGCTAGAGATCGAGGAAGAGGACAACCATTCAAGAAGGCTAGAAAGTCCAGGATGTATTAAATGCACCTGACCTCAAAAGGAACCTAGTGTCCATCTTGGCAATGGAAGACAGAGGCTACAAGGTAACCTTCAGCAATGGCAAGGTATGTATATGGCAAAATAATGTTAAAGATGCCTTTACTCTTGGGTTTAGTGTTGATTCATTATATCAAGTCGATGGAAGTCCGCTAGGTGTCATGTCTTGTGACACAACTCTTTAGTCCGAACTTTGGCATCGGAGGTTTTCCCACCTTCATTACAAAGCTCTACCCGATGTAAGACAGATGGTAACAAGGATGCCTGAATTCCAAGTAGAGAAAGAAGGTGTATGTCCGGGATGTGCCAAAGGAAAGCTCAAAAGGGGACCATTCCCCTCAAGCCAAAGCAAGACCTCCGATATATTACAATTGGTTTACTCAGGCATACCTGAGGTTGGCATTAAGAGGGAGACTACTACACCACATACTCCTGAGCAGAATGGTGTGGTGGGAAGGAAGAACCACACGATGATGGAAGCTGTCCAGGCCATGCTACATGATCAAAGACTTCCGAAGTTTCTATGGGCTGAAACTACAATCACCGCCGTATATGTACAAAATCGATGCCCTCATCAAGCATTGGGTTCCTAAACTCCTAAAGAAATGTTCACCACTGGTCAAAGGGAAGTCGTGATTAGTCATGATGTCACCTTTGACAAAGATATGGCTTTCAGCAAGGTGAACAATCTGTTGACTTTGAGTAGCTCTCAAGAAGTCGACACCAGGGAACCGAAAGAAAAGGATGATGAATCAATGCCTGATGTAGAAGAACCCATGGATCCGATTGATCCACATGAGCCTTCCTCTTCTAGGAAGAGGCCTTCATGGCTTAGGGGGATACTTGATGATGCTGAAGGACATGCTGCACCCTGAGGAACCTTCCATCAAAGTAAGAAACTTAACAGGTATCAGGGATACCTGACCATCATGAGCATGATCATAGAAAATGAACCTTCATCATTCTCAGATGTCATCAAGCATTAACTATGGAAGGATGCTATGACCATAGAATATGAGTCTATTATGGAGAATGATGTCTGGGAAGTAGTTCCCAGACCCTGGACAAGACAATTGTTACTTCAAAATGGCTTTACAAGATAAAGCATGCAGCAAATGGGAGTATGGAAAAGTATAAGGTTCATTTTGTTACTCGTGGTTTATCCCAGAAGGGAGGTATAGACTATGATATTTGCACCTGTTGCCAGATATACAACCATCCGCTTGATCATAGCCCTTGTGGCTTCACAAGGATGGAACCTTCATCAGATGGATGTTAAGACCGCGTTCTTGCATGGTTCTATCAAAGAAGAGGTCTATGTGGAGCAACCTGAAGGATTTGAGATTTATGATTGAAAATCTCATGTATGCAGGTTGAAGAAGGCTCTCTATGGGCTGAAGCAAGCACCCCGAGCATGGTATGAGAGGATCCATAGCTACTTGATGAAGCTGGGATTCACTAGGAGTGAAGCTGATCCTAACCTTTACTTTAAGGTTGAAGATGACAAGCCTCTCATACTGGTGTTGTATGTGGATGACCTCTTTCTAACAGGTGCAAACCCTCTCATTCACAAATGTAAGAGGGAGATGGCTTCTGAATTTGAAATGAAGGACCAAGGACTTGAAGTGTGGCAGAAGCCAAGGGAAATTTTCCTATCTCAAGGAAAATATGTGGTAAATATATTGGAAAGATTCGGTATGATGGACTACAAGCCTGTGACTACCTCGAGGATCTTAACTTTTAGAAGTTATATGGAAGTGATGTCGGACCAGACTTGGGAAATGCCTCTGAGTTTCAAAAACTCATTCGCATTGATGTTCTTGGTGAACCTCCGTCCGAACATATGTTTTGCAGTTAGCATTGTGAGCTCATATTTGGTTGAGCCTCACTGGATTGATGCCAGGAATCTTCTAAGATGTCTTCAGGACACAATCTCTCATGGATTAAGATACACTGCAGGAGATGTGAGACTACTTGGATATACTGATGTTGATTGGGCAGGCAGTGTGGTGGACCGTAAGAGCACTTCCGGGCACTGTTTCACCTTGGGATCTGCTTCGATATCCTGGATGAGCAGGAAGCAGAAGTCGGTGGCTTTGAGCATCGCTGAAGCAGGATATATTGTTGCTAGCATAACCTCATGTGAGGCAGTCTAGTTGTGAAAGCTCTTCAGTGAGTTGTTTGGATTTACATTGGATACCACTGTGATTCTCTGTAACATCCAGAGGTGGGATTCGATTATTGAGGAATCCCGTATTCGTCAATTGCTCCAGCAGATAGACATCATCTAGGATATGGTAAGTTGATGAGCAAGGAAGCTCCATCACATTAAGATGATGTACAGGTTGATACACCTTGTCAAAGCCCCGAGGAAAGATCTAATCTGTGATTTTCCCAAACGAATTGGAGTCGGCAAGAAACCCTTGTACAAGGTTCTTGCATGTTGCATACATTGAGCTCTGGGAGCTCTGAGGGCTTGCGGTTCCTACTGGAGAAACATATGACCACAGGGTGACTCACCCTCCCCTAGTGGTGCACACTGGAACAAGATGATTCGCTCTCTTGTGGGACAAGATGATTCGCTCTCTTGTGGAACAGGATGATTCGCTCTCTTGTGTAGCAGGATGACTAGTTCTCCTGTGAGGCCTGGATTGATGTGTTCTCCATGGCAGCCTGGATTGATGTGTTCTCCATGGCAATTGTAGCAGGATTGATGTGTTCTCCTGTGAGGCCTGGATTGATGTGTTCTCCATGGCAATTGTAGTAGGATTGATGTGTTCTCCTGTGAGGACAGGATTGATTAGTTCTCCTATCGAGGCATCCTACCCATGCAGTCTGGGACTCATGGGAAGTACCTCTCATCTGATCAATGAGCAGGGAAATGAAGTTAGGGACCATAGTAGTACCGATGGACGCATCGTTGTAACTACCATACTCCCTACGCTAGGATGACCTCCATTGATATGGGATCAATGATACTGGTCTGGGACCAGTGGTAGGAGTTGTACCATACTATGATGCTGACTTCGGGTCGGTTGAGACTGGTCTGGGATCAATGGTACATACTCTGAGACTGACTTTGAGTCAGTGGAGGATGATATTGGTCTGGGACCATTGGAGTTGTACTCACTATGACGCTGACTTTGGGTTGGTTGAGACTGATCTGGGACCAGTGGTACATACTCTGAGACTGACTTTGAGTCAGTATGATACATCCTCGATCATTTCTTCTTCTTCATAATTCGGACAAAAGCAGAGCAGAACAGAACAATACAAGAGCAGAGCAGAACAGAGCAAAACAGTACAGATCAGTGCAGGGCAGAACAAGACAAAGCAGAACAGGCAGAATAGAGCAGAGCAGGGCAAGGGTCAGGCTGTACAGGGTAGTGCATTTGATGGATGAATAGTAACGACCGATAGACAGATTGCAGATGAAGTTCTCCATGGTTGAGAGAGAGTGTTAAAATTGGCAACCAGGACAAAACTTCATGTGGGTCATCTTATTCATGGATAATAATATTTTTATTAGATTCCTCTCGTCGAGAGGTGTAGGATTGATATAAAGATCATCCAATTCCGATAAGTATTCATGGAGATATGAATTTATTTTGATTATGGAATTATTATCAAGCCGACCTACAACTCATGTAGGCTCAGAAGCCCAACAGTCGCATCTATTCACCCACCAACGTTGTGTATAAATATAAGACTTTTCCTCATTTGGACTCACTCATCTCATCACATCTCTCTCTCTCTATTGCGCAAATATGAGTCTCTTCTCTACTGCGTTGAAATGGGTCTCTCTCTTTCACACATGTGAAGCCGGAAGTTGTTGAATTTGAAGCTACAACTGCAGAAGTAAAGATTGACTTGCGTGGCCTAGAAGATCTCCTCATCTGAACTGCGCTATAGGTTCATCTGAACCTCCTCTGGAAACCGAAACTTTTGGTGGTGGAATGAAGTCAATCCGACGAACGGTTTGCAAGATATCGACTGCCCTAGTTTGAAGCCGGAAACTGCTGAAACTGAAGCTGCAATTGAAGAAGTAAAGATTGACTTGTGTGGCCTAGAAGATCTCCTCATATGAACTGCGCTGTAGGTTCATCTGAACCTCCTTTGGAAGCCGAAACTTTTGGTGGTGGAATGAAGTCAATCCGACTGTCGGTTTGTGAGATATGGTCTGCCCTAGTTTGATAATGAAAACGCTAATGCTGATGCTACTGATCTAGGGTTTGCTACTGCTGATATGAATCAGATTTATTGTACTATTTCTCTCTGCTGAATTATTGAAGATAAAAGAAGATTTGATCAAAGGGTTTCCCCACACATTGTGGGGTTTGTCCCTAGCTAGCCGCCACATCTTGTGTCTCTTGTCTTGGCTTGTTTTATGTCGATCGTCTAATGTTCTATCTGCACTTTACTTTATGTACATGTGATTGCTAATCGGTGGAATATAATAAGAAAAAGAAGTAAACTGTTATAAGCATAGAACATACCATAACTTAACATGGTATCAGAGCTGAGGTGAAGACAAAGCCCGAGCAAGAGCAAGAGCAATCATCGAAGAGAATATTGGCAAGGCTATCCTAAAAGAACTATGAGGTCCTCAACACTCTTTCCTGCTGAAGACAAGCTCCGTGAGAAAGCTGACTATCACGGATGGAAGATGCCTATCGATCTAACCCTTGAGAATCAAGGAGTGTTGGATCATGTGAGAGGCAATATTGTTGAGCCTTCATCAAATGCATCTGCTGCTGCCTAGAACAAATGGAAAAATGGAGAAGTCAAAACAAAGAAGATCATCCGGGACTCTATCAACAAGCGCTTGGTGGCCTACATCTCTGATCTAGACACCTCCAAGGAAATCTACGACAGACTGGTGAGTTTATTTAAAGTTAATAATGCAAATCAAGTTTTGTTTCTTAGAAATAAGTTGAGGGAAATCAAGAAGGGTAAGGATGAAAGTATGCAAGCATACTTCTTAAGAATCACCGAGATCAAGAACGATCTCCTATCTATTGGGGAAACTATTACTGACAGAGAAATGGCACTCACAACTCTTGGAGGATTACCATCCGAATGGTACGTGTTCAAGACTACTCTTCTGAACTATAATGTAATTCCTGGTTTCGAGGAATTAATGGCCAGATGCATTCAAGAAGAAACAAGGGAAGAAGTGCAAGAAATGCCCATGCCTAAAGGTCCTCCTGTTGCCTTTTCTTCTCATGCAAAGAGAAGAAAGGACTCACACCGGGACGATGATCAAAATCCCTCTGATGGCAAATCAAAGGAATGACAAATTCAACAGCAAAGGTAAGAGGAGAGCTAGAGATCGAGGAAGAGGACAACCATTCAAGAAGGCTAGAAAGTCCAGGATGTATTAAATGCACCTGACCTCAAAAGGAACCTAGTGTCCATCTTGGCAATGGAAGACAGAGGCTACAAGGTAACCTTCAGCAATGGCAAGGTATGTATATGGCAAAATAATGTTAAAGATGCCTTTACTCTTGGGTTTAGTGTTGATTCATTATATCAGGTCGATGGAAGTCCGCTAGGTGTCATGTCTTGTGACACAACTCTTTAGTCCGAACTTTGGTATCGGAGGTTTTCCCACCTTCATTACAAAGCTCTACCTGATGTAAGACAGATGGTAACAAGGATGCTTGAATTCCAAGTAGAGAAAGAAGGTGTATGTCCGGGATGTGCCAAAGGAAAGCTCGAAAGGGGACCATTCCCCTCAAGCCAAAGCAAGACCTCCGATATATTACAATTGGTTTACTCAGGCATACCTGAGGTTGGCATTAAGAGGGAGACTACTACACCACATACTCCTGAGCAGAATGGTGTGGTGGGAAGGAAGAACCACACGATGATGGAAGCTGTCCAGGCCATGCTACATGATCAAAGACTTCCGAAGTTTCTATGGGCTGAAACTACAATCACCGCTGTATATGTACAAAATCGATGCCCTCATCAAGCATTGGGTTCCTAAACTCCTAAAGAAATGTTCACCACCAGTCAAAGGGAAGTCATGATTAGTCATGATGTCACCTTTGACAAAGATATGGCTCTCAGCAAGGTGAACAATCTGCTGACTTTGAGTAGCTCTCAAGAAGTCGACACCAAGGAACCGAAAGAAAAGGATGATGAATCAATGCCTGATGTAGAAGAACCCATGGATCCGATTGATCCACATGAGCCTTCCTCTTCTAGGAAGAGGCCTTCATGGCTTAGGGGGATACTTGATGATGCTGAAGGACATGCTGCACCCTGAGGAACCTTCCATCAAAGTAAGAAACTTAACAGGTATCAGGGATACCTGACCATCATGAGCACGATCATAGAAAATGAACCTTCATCATTCTCAGATGTCATCAAGCATTAACTATGGAAGGATGCTATGACCATAGAATATGAGTCTATTATGGAGAATGATGTCTGGGAAGTAGTTCCCAGACCCTGGACAAGACAATTGTTACTTCAAAATGGATTTACAAGATAAAGCATGCAGCAAATGGGAGTATGGAAAAGTATAAGGTTCATTTTGTTGCTCGTGGTTTATCCCAGAAGGGAGGTATAGACTATGATATTTGCACCTGTTGCCAGATATACGACCATCCGCTTGATCATAGCCCTTGTGGCTTCACAAGGATGGAACCTTCATCAGATGGATGTTAAGACCGCATTCTTGCATGGTTCTATCAAAGAAGAGGTATATGTGGAGCAACCTGAAGGATTTGAGATTTATGATTGAAAATCTCATGTATGTAGGTTGAAGAAGGCTCTCTATGGGCTGAAGCAAGCACCCCGAGCATGGTATGAGAGGATCCATAGCTGCTTGATGAAGCTGGGATTCACTAGGAGTGAAGCTGATCCTAACCTTTACTTTAAGGTTTAAGATGACAAGCCTCTCATACTGGTGTTGTATGTGGATGACCTCTTTCTAACAGGTGCAAACCCTCTCATTCACAAATGTAAGAGGGAGATGGCTTCTGAATTTGAAATGAAGGACCAAGGACTTGAAGTGTGGCAAAAGCCAAGGGAAATTTTCCTATCTCAAGGAAAATATGTAGTAAATATATTGGAAAGATTCGGTATGATGGACTGCAAGCCTGTGACTACCTCGAGGATCTTAACTTTTAGAAGTTATATGGTAGTGATGTCGGACCAGACTTGGGAAATGCCTCTGAGTTTCAAAAACTCATTCGCATTGATGTTCTTGGTGAACCTTCGTCCGAACATATGTTTTGCAGTTAGCATTGTGAGCTCATATTTGGTTGAGCCTCACTGGATTGATGCCAGGAATCTTCTGAGATGTCTTCAGGACACAATCTCTCATGGATTAAGATACACTGCAGGAGATGTGAGACTACTTGGATATACTGATGTTGATTGGGCAGGCAGTGTGGTGGACCGTAAGAGCACTTCCGGGCACTGTTTCACCTTGGGATCTGCTTCGATATCCTGGATAAGCAGGAAGCAGAAGTCGGTGGCTTTGAGCACCGCCGAAGCAGGATATATTGTTGCTAGCATAACCTCGTGTGAGGCAGTCTAGTTGCGAAAGCTCTTCAGTGAGCTGTTTGGATTTACATTGGATACCACTGTGATTCTCTGTAACATCCAGAGGTGGGATTCGATTATTGAGGAATCCCGTATTCGTCAATTGCTCCAGCAGATAGACATCATCTGGGATATGGTAAGTTGATGAGCAAGGAAGCTCCATCACATTAAGATGATGTACAGGTTGATACACCTTGTCAAAGCCCCGAGGAAAGATCTAATCTGTGATTTTCCCAAACGACTTGGAGTCGGCAAGAAACCCTTGTACAAGGGTCCTGCATGTTGCATACATTGAGCTCTGGGAGCTCTGAGGGCTTGCGGTTCCTACTGGAGAAACATATGACCACAGGGTGACTCACCCTCCCCTGGTGGTGCACACTGGAACAAGATGATTCGCTCTCTTGTGGGACAAGATGATTCGCTCTCTTGTGGAACAGGATGACTCGCTCTCCTGTGTAGCAGGATGACTAGTTCTCCTGTGAGGCCTGGACTGATGTGTTCTCCATGGCAGCCTGGATTGATGTGTTCTCCATGGAAATTGTAGCAGGATTGATGTGTTCTCCTGTGAGGCCAGGATTGACTTGCGTGGCCTAGAAGATCTCCTCATCTGAACTGCACTATAGGTTCATCTGAACCTCCTCTGGAAACGGAAACTTTTGGTGGTGGAATGAAGTCAATCCGACGAACGGTTTGCAAGATATCGACTGGCCTAGTTTGAAGCCGGAAACTGCTGAAACTGAAGCTGCAACTGCAGAAGTAAAGATTGACTTGCGTGGCCTAGAAGATCTCCTCATCTGAACTGCGCTGTAGGTTCATCTGAACCTCCTCTGGAAGCCGAAACTTTTGGTGGTGGAATGAAGTCAATCCGACTGTCGGTTTGTGAGATATGGTCTGCCCTAGTTTGATAATGAAGCCGCTAATGCTGATGCTACTGATCTAGGGTTTGCTACTGCTGATATGAATCAGATTTATTGTACTATTTCTCTCTGCTGAATTATTGAAGATAAGAGAAGATTTGATCAAAGGGTTTCCCCACACATTGTGGGGTTTGTCCCTGGCTAGCCGCCACATCTTGTGTCTCTTGTCTTGGCTTGTTTTCTGTCGATCGTCTAATGTTCTATCTGCACTTTACTTTATGTACATGTGATTGCTAATCGGTGGAATATAATAAAAAAAGAAGTAAACTGTTATAAGCATAGAACATACCATAACTTAACAATATATGAGCCAAATAGAAATTATAAAGACCGATACTAGTTACACTTTTCAACACCAGCCACATGTCACATTAGAGAAATTTTGAGGTCTAAAATGGGCCTCAATGTTAGAATTTGGTAGCATCGGACAAATGTTCTAGTCTCTATTTATGTCTAAGAGGCTAACGAACACGAGATCTCCAAAACCCATAAAACATTTCGCGATATAAGCTTGTGAAATGCCTTAATTAATTAGCCGTCATTTAAATATTTCCTAAGTCTAACTTAGAAAAACTAGTTAATTATTGGGAATTAATTAAGGATGATCGAGAATGCTCTAGAGACTCACATGGATCAAGTCTAATATGACCTTATTCGTTGATGAGGATCTAATCATGGTCATTTCTGCTCCGACGAGAGATTATAAGAGCATATCGATGGGATGGAAAGAGACACAAGAGGGGAGTGCGTTTTCATGGTAGGTTGAGCTATCAAGTTGCATTGATTCAATAAGCAAGCGAGTTCGAGCTAGAAGAAGAACATAGATGATTGAGGGAAAAGCAGAGGAGAATTCAAAAGAGTTTCCCAACAGTTTTCTAGCATCAGAGAGGCGGGAAAGGGGAGGCCAAAATTATTTTACAAGGCAACCAAATAGCCAGTGCGAGTACTGGAAAGAGAGTTGATTTAGCTGCTTAAGGCTAGGAGATCACCTAGAAATAAGAACAAGCCATTTACAAAGGTAGAGGAAGGACGGACGACTCAGTTAAAGTTGAATTCCAAGTAGTAGGAATTTTCCTAGGCTAGTAGTGCGAGTTCCAAGAAGATCGTGTTATCAGGGAGATAGAACGAGCAGGCCAGAGGGAGGCCGAATTATATTGCAAAGGGAGAAAATTCTATCCCAATATTTTTCCAAATTACTTGTCGGAGGATTACCAGTTGGGCATTCAGATTATTGTAATAATATTTTTACTGTTGCATTATAATAAAATAGACCCTCATCTGTTGCACCAGTTTTCCCTTCAAGGTTTTTCCAAGGACGTTAGTCCAAAAAATTTTATGTCGATTATTTATGAAGATTGAAATTGTGAGTTTACCGATATTTGTTGTAATAACAAATAAATTGCACAACATTTAGGAGATAAATTTCTAGTAATTGTAATAAAGGAATTTTCACAAGGTATCAAATCCTTGAAGATCAAAACAAAGGTTCAGAAGCAAAAGGAGAAAAATTGTGCATCTTTTGAGGGAGATCTAGGCTCAATTTCTCTAGCTCTGCGGAGGCCAGCCAAGGGTGTGAATTGCAAAGGTAGTGGGGTTCGATTTCCAGTTCTAGGTGGAGAAAAATCCGAATAGCCTCAGAAGCAGAATTTGCAAGCAATATATTTTCCAAAGAAAGGGTTTCAGTGAGAAAATCATTCAGTTCGTTGAGCATATTTGGGCACAAAATTTTTGTAGCAAAAGTTTATAGTTGTAGATCTATGCAGGGATAGGAAGAGAAAATCACAATGAAGAGAATTTTCTAGAATTTCTCAGAGGGTTTCTAGATCCAGATCCAAGAAGAAATACATAATTTCTAGAAGCATTAGGTCATAGCATTTCTTCAAATCAACCAATGTGAGCTTGAGGAGCAACAGATCATGCACCAGATTCCGGAGGACATCCGAGAGGTTGAGCGAGTTGTCTAGTTGAGGAGAAACAAATGGTGTGAGATCCAAAGAAGGATTTATGAAGGCAAGCAAGAGAAGATTTTCACATTCCTAAGGGAGTTTGAGTAGTAGAAGAGAAGCCAAGGAGGGAAGAGAAGGATATTTCTAGTTCCATTCTACAGTCATTTGAGTTTTGTAGAGATGGTCATAGTAGGTCTCAAAAATAAAGATAGACTTGACGGAGCCTCAAACTTTGGTGTTTGTAAGGCTAGTGTGCAATTACTTTTGGATGAGCATGGCCTGAAGAAGTTCGTGACAACAATCGTTGTTGTATCGGCAAACCCTATCCACTTTCACAAGTAAAAGAAGGATATGGCCAAGGCAAAGAGTATGGTCTTCAATGTGATTCAGGATCATATCATCTCGCATATTGCAAATAAGAATGTGAAAAAGGAATGTGGGATGTTGTTGTGAAACTATGCCAGGATCGATCAGAGAATCGTAAAATGATTCTCAAGGAGAAGATGAGGACCACAAAGATGCAGAAGGGTGAAGGCGTAACTCCCTATCTCACTAGAATTCATAATGCCTGAGATGAGCTAACAACTATAGGTGAGAAATCATAGGACAATGAACTTGTGTGAATAGCTCTGAATGGGTTTACGAGAGAGTGGGAAATGTTTGTCTATGGTATAACTAGAGGAGACAAATTACGAGATAGGGAATGTCTTTGGAGTGACTTTGCACAGGAGGAGCTAAGACTCAGTCTTGTCGAGAGAACTACCAGTAGCAATGGAAAAGGGTTGAAGGTTTAGAACAAGGAGGAGAATGTAGCCTTGGTTAGTAAGGGAAAGGCAAAGAAGGGTCCCAGCCAGGGATAGAGCTCAAAGGGAGGCAAAAAGAAGAAGAAGGATTTGTCGAAGATCAAATGCTTTAGATGTGATAAGTTTGGTCACTAAAACATTGAGTGTCCCAAAAAAAGGACAAGAAGGGGGAGCAACAAACAACAACTTTGATAGAGATAGATGAGTTAACCTCCAGGTTCGAGGAATTTGCATTGATAACAGTTATACCTTCAGATGGAGGAGTGTGTGTTAATTTTTCAGATTGTTCTATGTTGTATCAATAACTTTAGCCCAATTTACTTCTTCATTAACAATGCATTTAATTATAAGAAATGTAACCAATCATAAATTGTAACTGAAGATAGAACAATATATGCAATGCTAAAGAAGAAAACAACACAACCATAAGAGATAGCAGATTGCTACAAGACTAGGGAAAAACTCTTTCAAATCTTCTTCTTTATTAGATCGTCATTAAAAGTTTTTAGTAGAGTACAATGAGCGCAATACATAAATTTGCAACAGATATTTATAGAAACAGATTGCAGATCTACAAAACAGCAGAGAGAAACCCTTGATCCATCAGACCATTGAAGCCAACTAAAGTCAACTGTCAAACCCTATATCAAAATCCTAGACGCTCTCAACTAGACTGACTGTGTGCGTCTGAAACTCTCTGGACGCTCCCTCGGCCACTGTGTGAGGGCGTCTGAGTCTGCCCGAATGCTCTCAAGAAGACTATGTGTGTGCGTCCAAGGTCAAAATCACTCAGATCCTCTCCAAATCCCCATGTGCTTTCTTCCAATTATTGTGTGTGTCTGGGACTGCCTGGACACTCCCTTAGCTACTCTGTGCATCCGTCCAAGGACGAAAAAAACTCAGTTATGCGCCTGTGTCCGAGAAACAGAAACCCTAGATTTGTGTGAGCTTCACCCCTGTGATTTCGGACCCTTGTGTGAACTTCATCTGTCAGACCTATGCGAACCAAGACAAAAGAAAAGAGTATAAGATGGCTTGATCAATGTGTAGAAATGAGCTTGAGTTCACTTCTATTTATAGGCTTTCATGAGGGTCCACTTGGGGTTGAGACCGACCTAATCAATTTCACATGTGCTTAGGGCCGACCCATTCCATTAGGTCGATTTTGGTCCTCTTGAAAAGAGGAATTTAATGCAATCATTATCTCAATCATTTGAGTTGTCCAAGGTGGAATTTGACCCTAGTTGTAAAAATTAACACTCCCTCTCAACTAGGAAGAATTCCACCTGCTAATATATGTTTGTTGATCATCACATCATCCTATCATGTTGTCGTCATGCTTTGGTTGTCTCTGCTCAACTCTATCTACTGAAACTTTCTCGAATCTAAAAGAAGAAGAATCGGGGAGAAATAAATTCCACCCATATCAAGCAATAGGTTAACTTAATCATACAGGGGAGCACATATTAACCCTGGAATCTCATCAAGGAGCTCATTCTCAACTAGGAATCTCAAAAGGGGAGCAAGTCTCAACCCAATCCTATTTCCTACCGATATTCCCATCAATGACCCTCAATATTCATGTGGTAGAACACCTGCATCATAATCGACTTGGGTTGTACACCCCAAGTACACTCTCAACCCGTTGGCCAAACGGGGAGTGGTATTCCCAACAAGCCTAGCTTGAGGGTATGATGCCAAATGGGGTATGTTAGCACTTGAAATTTCACCTCAGGCTGAAAAGGCAAATCTCAAAGCTACATCAAACCATTTAGCCTCGTAGCTAGCCCTACGGGGCAGGAGAAGGCTCTCTCCGGTCAATCTCGGCAAATTTTCAATGGGATGAGATGACCAACAAGATAACACTGATATTAGGCTAGTAAACTGATCAGAAAGATTGATTTTGGGGTTTTTTGGGTTTTTGGTGGCAAATTGAGGAATTGCAATTTTGGGTGCGGGGATTGGACACAGTTTCTGCAGGGGGTTCCTTGGGGCGAGGTAGGAAACAGTATTGATGCCTTAACTTGAGATGGATGATCAGGAATGAAAGAAGAGGAGCTAAAGAGAGCAAACAATGACTTTGAATTCCCTTTAGACAGTAGAAAACATTGAAATTAAACAAATTTAAAAGCAGAGCATGGCTAGCATGAATTCATACTTTAACACTTCATTTGTTCAATATGCAGAAGCAAAGAAAGGAAATGAATCACATAACAAAGCTTACAAGAACATTGAGAAACACACCATCAACACATGAGTCCACAAGAATCCCAAAGATGACTGCAAAACCCTGGTCTTCCTTAACCAAAAATTGCAGAGATACAGTGAAATAATACAATGATAGCTTCTCCCTCAAGAGTCCAACCATGAAAATGAGCAAGAAAGTACATAATATAGATGATTTAACCTCTTTCCCTGCCTCCATGGGTCGAGCTCACTATCCTAGGAGCTGTTTGAACCACTTCTAAACTAAACACTAGAAAATAGGCAGTCAAAACAACTTGCCTCTATAAACTTGGAAACCAGTTCATACATTCAATTTTTACCCTTTACATGCAAGAATCTTCTAGAAGAGTTAAACAAGAGTAAAAGTATCCAAAAATTGTCACAATTACATCCAAGAGGACCACCATCAACCTCAAAAAGTCAAACTGGAGCCAAACTGCGTTTTCTGGGCTGAACTGGTCAAATCTGGCACAATTTCCTCAACGGGTCGCGCACATTTCCTCAACGGGTCGCGCAATTTGGAGCTCTGTTTGGAGGCCTTTCCGGTGTCAGAATTAGGTGCAAGATAGCTCGTTGGAAAGGTCTGCGAGTCTACTTTCCAACCCAACTAGAATTTTTGAATTTGGAGTTCATTTGCCTAGTCAAAAGTCAATTCTCCCAAGACTGCTTCTGCAACTCAAAAAAGGGGCAGAAAGTCAAATTTTGCATGTATTTTGACCTTCTGGAGGCCCAAAACCCCATAAAAACTCAAGTCCATCCATAGGCATGTGTAACTTTGCATGACAAATCTAGAAATGCTGAGTTTTTGCAAAACGGAGCTACGATGACAAAGGGTCTCACCCCTGTTGAGAAGCCAAAACCTGTAAATTTCCCAAAAATACCAAAATTACCCAAAATTCTCAAAAAATTTTGGGATTTGTGCTGTAGCTGATGCTAGTGAGTGCCATGATCTCTGAGGGATGCCTCAGCCAAGATACGGAGTGGATTGGTCTTCTTCCTCCGCCTAAGAGCCTCGGACAACCTCCTTTGGAACACTTTCATCTTGGCTTTACATACATGCATTCTTGCCCAATAATGATTCTTCATGTTTCTCAGCAGCCTTTTCTCTTGGTTGGCCTTAGCCAACAGCCTCTCCAAGTGAGCATTCTCCTGAATGAGCAGTGACTCTCGGTCAGCAGGCAATGGATCACCGGGCCTCCTACGGTTCAAGACTCGGTCGCTACGAATCCTCCATAGCTCATCAAGTGCCTTCTCCTCCTCTAGCTGTGTGTTCCGCTACTCCAAGTAGGTGATGGTCCATTGGGCACCCTCAAGTCTCCTCTGTAAAACATCATTTTCAGCTCTATGATGCCGAATGATCTCCTTCGCCTCTTGGCTAGGAGATCTGGCCTCGAGATCAATCACCGGATCCTCATGAATCATGGGCTCTTTGCCCCTCTGCAGTACCTGTGCTGGTGAAGAAAGCGAGGCCCCTTCCACCTGATGTGGAGATAACACTCGCTGAGCTGAAGATGAAGGCGAGACCCCTTCCACCTGCTGTGGAGATAGTACTCGCCTAGCTGCTACAAATAAGGCCCTTGGGCCTTTCTGATAAGTGACCAAAGGAGTGGAGCTAACATGTCGGGTGACGGGAGCATCAGGCTGCTGAGATGGTCCTCCCTCCGCATGAATGACCTCCTGATGTGGCTGATGTGGCACTGTGAAAAACTCACGGGAGATGAACTCCTCCCATGAGATGCCCTGCTGAGTCAACTGATGTGAGACTATGAGCTGAATCAAACCATAATGGCATAGGCTCCTGTACTGCTGGGCCGGGGTCTTCCTCTGCAACATGGGCACCATCCTCTGAATGTTATGAAACAAGAAGACCGGGAGGTTCATCATCCTCACTCGGGTGAAATGCATCGAAAGGTGAATGTGATATGAATAGACCTGTGAAAATCTGCCCTCACAGGTAAAATAATGCATAATAAGCCTCATGAGGGGAGCATACTCGCTCCGGAGAAATCTGAATGGGAAAACACCCGTCAAGAGTCTCACAAATGATGGCCGGACATAGGGCTCAAAGTGAACAAAATCAAGCAACCTGCGCTTAGGCCACACCTCACCCACATTTGGTATCCTTGTAGCCTGTGAGATCACCTCAGGTGTCAATGTGAAATTCACCCCTGCCAGAGTGACATGTCCATCATGGAGGTGTAAGACAAACAAGCGGGCCAACTCTCTATGATGCTGAATCCGAGAGATCCTCTCACAAAACTGATAGCAGGACATGTACTGGAAGCAATTCACTGCCAAAGGACAAGCCTGTAATTCTGCCAAAGAAGTAGGCTCTTCCCGCTTATGATGTCCTCCCTTACCCCCTCTACGAGGCCTCCTCTGTTCCTCAACCTCTGTAGATGATGAATGGTCATCACTTTGCTCATAAGTTTCGGTTTCTGACATGGTTTTGGAGCAAAGTGGACAAACTGAACTGCTGTCTCTGCCTGCAAAAAGTGCTGAAATCTATGTTGTTTCAAGGGGAACCAGACATGAGGGAAATGTTAGGGGAGGGATCTTTTAACAAGGAATGGGAATATATAAAGATAACAGGGAAATTTTAAGGGAAATTTTGCAAATCATATTCATAAAGGAACACATATTTGTGATAGGGAAATCATTTGCAAAGATTGTTGCATATGGGAAAAAACATGCATAAAAGTGAACATGGGAACATATGCATACATGTTTAATAGGAAGGGAAACCATACACCACACATGTTGACATTTTACCAACAGTTTTTGTTATCTTGCATATGCATGTGGTAGAGGGGAATTAGGGTTTTCACTTTGTTTTGTTTTTTGATGCTTTGGGAGAGGGGTAGGGTTTTCAGTTTTAGTGATTTAGGGATGGGAAGGGAATTCATATTTCATTTATAAAATAATCATGGGGAAAGGAAATGTACATATGAGTGTGGGCAAAAGGGAAGGGAAAGAAACCAATCAAAGGGAAAAACAGCTTGAAACACCATAAACCCTAACACAATTTGCACATGAATATTGCAGCCATACAAGTCCTTTCATTTGCATGATTTGAGGTTAAAATCATAGCATTGAGGGCTTACAATCCATCATTAACCTCCAAGACAATGTGTAAAGAGCCTACCTCGACCAATTTGGATGATTTGAAGGGAGATTGAGGAATTCGATTGAAGTTTGGAGGCAAACAGCTCAACGGGTCGCGCAGGCCTCCCAACGGGTCGCGCACCTCCCAACGGGTCGCGCCCGTAGTATTTCTGCACTGCTGAGGGGTCCTCGACGGGTCGCGCACCGCCCAACAGGTCGCGCACCTCCTTCAACGAGTCGCGCACCACTCTGCTGCCCGAAATCACTGCGATTTTGCTCCTTTCGCCTATCACTCTCTCAAACCTCTCTTCCAAGCGTTGAGACACATAATGAGAGTAAAAGGAGGAAAGTTGAACCTTTATAAACTCCATTTGAAAAATTTCATCCATAAACCCACTTTATAAAGTTTATTTTTGACACTTTTTAAAACACTGATTTTTTGGTTTCCTTTATCCTGAATTTGACTTTCTGAGTGCTTTGACTTGATTCTTTTTGCAGGTAAATCATCTGAGGGACTTTGGCAAGGGGACCAGGGTTATTGCTGCCTTTTTGAAGACTTTTTGGAATTTTATTCTTTTTACAAAAATTTAGCATGACCTTGGCTTTAAAAACAGAGTTTTTAAATCCAAGGTTAAAAATGAACTGTACATGATGAAAATATCAAAGAAACATGTTTACCATCCTCCCTCTGGCTTGCTGGGCATTCAAAGACTCTTAAAGACATAACCTAGCAGAGATAAATGACCAATACCCTAGACCTAGGACCTTTGACCTCAAGACAAAACAAGACAATCTTGAAAGAATTTTAATGACTGATATGACCTAATCCAGCAAAACCAAGAGGGGTATAAATAGACCAGCTCCTCCATCAGGGTTATGGCATGCCTAACGGGATGCAAAATTTGACACTGATGAGACACCTACTAATGCAAATGCAAAGAGCTTTGATCACTGATGGAGGGCTTTCAAGACCGACACTAACAGGGTATACTCTGCATAGACCATATATGGGAGTAGCATTTCCAACCCTATGGGTAATAGATAGGGGAGTACCCTATTGTCAAGAGATCCCTCAACCCGAGGAGCCCTCTATCTCAATTCCTCACACTGAGAGCTCAAACAGGGTGGGAAGAGTTCGCTTAATGTCCTAAATCAACGCTGCCCCTTATCTAGAGGGGCCACATCCATCAGTGCAAGATGCTCTCTGAATACCAAGAAATTTCCTTTCATTAATGCCTTGGTGAGAATATTTGCAATCTATTCATCTGTCGAAATGTGATGGAGTCTAACAGCGCCTCTTTGCACCATGTCTTGAATAAAGTGATATTGAATCTCAATGTGCTTGGACTTGTCATGAAACACGGGATTCTCTGCCAAATTGATCATACTCTTGTTGTCGCAATATATCACTGTAGTGTCTAGGACCTGCTCAAATAGCTCTCCAAAGAGCTTCCTCAACCAAACTGCTTCGCAGCTAGCCATGCTAGCGGCAATGTATTCTGCTTCAGTGGTGCTCAATGCTACAGAATTTTGTTTCCTACTCATCCAGGATATCATGGCAGATCCAAGGCTAAAGAAGCATCCAGATGTATTTTTTTCTCGATAACATTTCCTTCCCAGTCAGCATCAGTGTATCCATGAAGTTGAACATCTCTGGCAGAATATCTCAGACCAAGTGTGATCGTCCCATGCAAATATCTCAATACGTGTTTGGCAGTGATCCAATGTGCATGGAGGGGATCTGTCATGAATTGACACAATGTTTTTACTTCATAGCATATGTCTGAATGGGTGTTCACAAGGAACATCAAAGCCCCAATAAGTTGTCTATACTCAGATGGATTTGCCAAATCGGGTCCTGCAACTTATCTACATAACTTCTTGAAGTTCATTTCCATCAGTGTATCCATGGATTTGCATTCAATCATTCCAAATATTTCTAGCAACTTCACAACGTATTTTCCTTGTGAAAGGAAAATCTCACCAAGCCTTTGCCACACCTCAAGGCCTAGAAAGTAGTGCATGTGACCAAGGTCCTTCATCTTGAATTAAGAGGCTAGCTCTCTCTTACATTCGATCATCAGAGGCTCACTACCTGTCAAGAATAGATCGTCAACATGTAAAACCAAAATCAATGGCATACCTTGGACTATCTTGAAGTAGAGGCTGGGATCGACATTTCTTCTTGTGAATCCCGGCTTCATTAAGTAATTATCGATGCGTGCATACCAAGCTCAGGGTGCTTACTTCAAACCATACAATGCCTTCTTCAAATTGCAAACATGTGTTCTACGATATTCCACTTCAAATCCCTATGGTTGTTCAACATACAGTTCTTCTTGTAACATGCCATGAAGTAATGTGGTCTTTATGTCCATCTGATGAAGAGTCCATCCTTGACTAGAAGCAAGGGAAACTATCAAACGGATGGTTATATATCGAGCCACAGGAGCAAATATGTCATCATAATCTTCTCCCTCTTTCTGAGAAAATCCTCGAGCTACGAACCTTGCTTTGTATTTCTCAATGCTGCCATCAATTCCATGTTTGATCTTGAATAGCCAATTTGAAGTCACGATAGACTTCCCATTTGGTCTTGGCACAACATCCCATACATCATTTTTCACAATCAATTCATATTCCTCGGCCATAGCATCCTTCCAAACTTGTTCTTTTATAGCTTCTTCAAATGAGGACAGTTCATCTTGAATCATAGTGTTCATGGCTGCAACATATCCTTGATACCTGCATGGTTGCTTCATTTCTCTAAATGGTCTACAAATGGGAACATTTGTTTCAGCATTATGTAGAGTATCACGGAGCCAAAGTGGTATCTTCCTAGTAGGAGGATCACTTGGAGGAGGATCTAAAGGATCCACAGGCTCCATGGGATCATCAACAATACTCGAGTATGGAAGGACCATCTAGAATATCCAAGTCATCATTCTCTTTCTTGGGAGGAGGAGGCGGAGGAAAGTCTCTCGCTTTTCCAAGAGCTGCATCTTCATCAAATGTTACATCCCTACTAATTTCGACCTTCCTTTGCCCAAGAATATATATTATATGCTTTAGAATTTTCGCAATAACCCACAAACATACCTTTTCTTCCTCTAACTTCCAACTTGTTCCTTTTTTCCTTTGACACATGAAAATATACGAGGCATCCAAATACACGAAGATGGCTAATATCGAGCTTGACACCTATGAATATTTCTTCGAGGGTCTTGTTTTCTAAAGCTTGATGACACACCCTGTTTTGAACATATACAATAGCATGTGTGCCTTCAGCCCAAAGGAATTTTGGCCCCTTTTTATCATGTAGCATAGCACGGGAAGCTTCTAATATAGACCTGTTCTTTCTTTTAGCTAAACCATTATGTTCAGGAGTATATGGCACAGTTCTTTCCTTCTTGATCCCTTCTTTCTTGCAAAACGTTATTAATTCGTTTGACATGTATTCCCCTCCATTGTCGGACCTGAATACTTTGATTCTCTTTCTTGTTTGATTTTAGATCAAGGATTTGAATTCCTTGAACATTTCAAAGGCTTCATTCATGTGCTTAAGGTAGTATATCCATGTATTTCTTGAGAAGTCGTCAATAAAGGTGATGTAGTAGAGATGACCACCAATAGAATGCACAAGCATTGGACCATATAAATTGGAATGAATGAGATGGAGGATGCCATTTGTCTTGTTCTCACTATAGGGGAATGGTCCACTTGTTTTCTTTCCACTCGCACAACCTTGACAAACTCCATCATGATAAGCTTGAACATCGGGAATACCTGAGACCAGTTTCTTCAATTTCGAAAGAGCATCATAGTGAAGATGAACCAGTTTTTGGTGCCACAACTTGCTCAGATGATTGGTATTATGAACCAATGATAGAAGTGGTCTTCCAATGACTCTGTAGATTCCTTCAAATCTTGATCCTAATGTGAATGCATATGTCATAGGTGAATCAAAAGACCAAGTCAAAAACTTTCCTTTGATGAAGGCAACCCTCATCCCTTTTTCTTCCAATGTGGATATAGATACCAAATTCTTCACATTAGGGGACTTTTAACGTCTAAAATGGGCCTCCTAAGAAAAATGTACAACCAAAATAAACTTTATAAGAACCAATAGGATTCAAGATGACGATGTCAACCATGGGGGATGATTCACTATTTTTGGAGTAAAAAAGTAAAACATTTAAAAAATAATAAAATAATAAAACTACTTTTTCAACTCGTATTTTCAACTTATTTCCTTAAGGTTTTACTCAAATTTCGAGTGGGATTACTGGTTGGATGAAATATTTGATTCATCATCCAAGGAGTATGCATGTTGCATACTTTCGATGGACCCTACTACACAAAAAATGAGAAATACATGACAAAATGTGATTGCAATCACATTTTTCATGTAGTAGGGTTCATCAAAAGTATGTAACATGGGTATTCCTTGGATGAGGAATCAAATTTTGCATCCAACGAGTGTTATTGCTCGAAATTTGAGTAATCTCACAGGGAGATAAGTTGAAAATATGAGTTGAAAAAGTAGTTTTTTTTTTTTGGTCTAAAATTTGATGATGTAATCTATTCTTATTTTATTATTTCCACTATTATTTTATAGTTTCCTTAGGAGGCCCATTTTAGACCTCAAAATTTCCCTAATGATAACATCATGCAGCAGAATTGATTCCCCAGAATTCAACTAAAACTTGACAAACCCAAATCCTTTTACGGGATGAGTGCAGTGGTCTCCAAGAATGATCTTCAGCTTAGTCTCCCTCTCTACTAGATTAGAGAGGGCTTCCTTGTATCTATAGAAATGATGAGTGGTGCCACTATCAACAAACCAACTATCCCACGAACCTGGTGGAGAAGAACTAGTAAGTGCAACAATAAGAATGTATTCAAATTTATTTACAACATTACTTGCACACCTGGGAGCTCTTGACTTCTTTTGAGGATGGTCTTCTTCAGCATCACTTGAGGAGTCTCTTCTTCTTTCATATCTTCTATCATGGTTATTCCTTTGATTGTCTTTTCTTCTTTTAATATTGTTGTTTCTTTTGGTGTTGTAATGTGGCCTTTTTCTCTTCTCAGGACAGTCTCGTGCATAATGACCTTTCTTGTGGAAATTATAGTATTCAATATGAGATAACGATTTGTTATTCCTTCCTTTTACATTTTCGGGAGGAGGCTTCCTTGATGGACCTCCTTTTCCTTCTTCTTCTTGTCATGAGTGATATATGCAGTGGGCTCTCCCTCTTCATGCTTTTGAATCCTTCCTCTTGCTATCATCCTTCATTATTCTTGAGTAAGTTTCCCAACAATTTCATCAAATGACGGAAGGACATTGTTGTTGCTGATTGTAGTAATGAAGGTTTCCCAAATAGGAGGGAGACCTCTAAGAGTCACAACTACTAGTTCCATGTCAGGCACATTTTCTCCAACTCTTTGCAATTGATCTCTAAGGCGAGAAATCCTCATAATGTAGGATTGAACAACTTCTCCTTTGTTCATCTTGGTTTCCTTGAATTGATCTTTCAAGGTGATGATCTCACTCGAATTATTGATTTCATACATGTTGGATATCTTATCATACATGTCTTTAGACTTCCTTAAATTCCTGACATATGCAAGTAAATGATCTTGTAAACCATCAACTATAATTTTCTTTTCTTTGGACTCACCTTTCTTGTACTTTTTTTTTAGGGAAGCGAAACCATTTTCTGTAGGCTCGAGCATCCTTCCTTGGATGTATTCCAACACATCATTGTTGTCAGCTATGATCTCCAACTTGACTTTCCATGTAGCAAAGTTTGATGCATCACCCAACTTTTCATGCTTCTTGAAAGTAGAGGAAGACATCTTGACCTTGACTAGGCAATCTTCTTTCTAATAGTGAGGGTTTCAATGCTTGTCTTCTTTTGGGCTTGTCCTTCACCTCATCTCTGATTCCATGTTAATTTTTCAGATTGTTCTATGTTGTATCAATTACTTGAGCCCAACTTATTTCTTCATTAACAATGCATCTAATTATAAGAAATGTAACCAATCATAAATTGTAACTAAAGATAGAACAGTATATCCAATGAAAAAGAAGACAATAACACAAACATAAGAGACAACAGATTGGTCCAAAGACCAAGAGAAAACCCCACAAGGGGGAAAACCCTTTCAAATATTCTTCTTTATTAGATTGTCATAAAAAGTTTTCAGTAGAGAGTACAATGAGCCCAATACATAAATTTGCAGCAAAGATTTACAGAAACAGATTGTATATCTACAGAACAGCAGAGAGAAACCCTTGATCCATCAGACCACTAAAGCCAACTGAAGTCAACTGTCAAACCCTAGATCAAAATCCTGGACGCTCTCAGCTAGACTGATTGCGTGCGTCTGAAACTCCCTGGACGCCCTCTCAGTCACTATGTGAGGGCATCTGAGTCTACTCAGACGCTCTCAGGAAGACTCTGTGTGTGCGTTCGGGGCAAAACTCACTTAGATTCGCTCCAAACCCCCAAACACTCTCTTCTAGTTATTATGCGTGCATCCAGGACTACCTGGATGCTCCCTTGACCACTCTGTGCAAGCATCCGGGGACTAATACTATCTTATCTACCTCTGAAACCCTGGATGCTCCCTTCAGGCCTTTGTGCGAGCATCTGAGACTTCCTGGATGCCCCCTTAGCTACTATGTGCATGCGTTCGGTGATGAAAAAAAACTCAGTTATGTGCCTGCGTCCGAGAAACAAAAACCCTAGATCCGTGCGAGCTTCACCCCTATGATTTCGGACCCTTGCATGAACTTCATCCGTCAAACCTGTGTGAACCAAGACAAAAGAGGAGTAGAAGATGGATTGATCAATGTGTATAAATGAGCTTGAGGTTGCTTCTATTTATAGGCTTTCATGAGGGTCCACTTGGAGTTGAAGCCGACCTAACCAATTTCACATGTGCCTACGGCAAACCCATTCCATTATACATGAATGAATAAAATAATTCAAAAATAAACTTCCTTTCGTCCAAATGGGGTGATCTTTCAGCCGATTTTGGTCATCTTGAAAAGAGGAATTTAATCCAATCATCATCTCGTTCATCTGAGCTACCCAAGGTGGAATTTGACCCTAGTTTCAAAAATTAACAGTGTAAGGCTTTAGAGCCGCGAGATTGGGCAAGATCTGAGGCATGACATCGAACAAGTGTTTCCTCATGGATCATTACCTTGGGTATGGGGCCCACAGTTTTAAGTAGAAGGAGGATCGATATGTCAGCAAGGCATAGTCAAATCTTGAGAGACAATGCAGAGCTAGTTGTAGTTAGATGCTAGAATGGCACAAAGAGAGTCGTGCATAGTTAAGTACTCAGTGGAAAGAAAAAATATACTTGTATTCAAAGGCTCAATGGACAATTACATAAGCCAGTTGCAGGGACAATAGATTAGTTCACAGTTGCAGTAGTTGCAGCAGCAACATGAGATCAGATGCAGTGTAGGCAGTGTTGGCAGTAGTGCAGGGAGGCACAATGTAGTGTCAGCAGCAACGTAGATGCAAAGTGATTCAGATACAGAGGTAGCAGATGAATCAGAGTATGCGTAGTAGCTTGGTTGACAGTGGCAATTGTTGCAAATGTCAGACACCAGCAATGTGGTCCAGGTACAAAGGAATAGAGATGTTGGAGTGGATAAGAAAGCATATTCCTCGCTAAGAGGGAGTTTTAGATTTTGGTAGCATCGGGAAGGTGTTCTATGTTAGATTTTGGTAGCATCAGACAGGTGTTCTAGTCTCGATTTGGTTCCAAGACGATAAGGAATATGAGATCTCCAAAAACTAAGAAAGGCTTCACGAGATAAGCTTGCAAAATTCCTTAATTAAATTAATTAGCCATCATTTTAATACTTCCTAAGTCTAACTTAGGAAAACTGGGTAATTAATGGGAATGAATTAAGGATGATCGAGAATGCTCTGGAGACTCACATGGATTGCGTCTAAGATGATCTTATTTGTTAATGATGATCTAATCATGGTCATTGGTGCTCCATTGAGAAATTATAAGAGCAAGTCAATTGGATGGAGAGAGACACAAGAGGGGAGTGAATTTCCTTGGTAGGTCGAGCTATGTAGTTGCAGTGATTCAACAAGGAAGTGAGTTCGAGCCAAAAGGAGAGAATCAGTGATAGAGGAGAATTATGAAGAGTTTTCCAGTAGTTTTCAAGTGCCAGAGAGGTAGGAAAAGGGAGGCCAAAATTATGCTGCAAAGAGACTAAATAGCTAGCGCAAGCAGCAAGAAAACCTAGTGCAAGCAGCCAAAAAACCAGTGTGAGTGCCAGAGAGAGGGACGATTTAACTGTGGAAGGTCGAAAGATCACCTGGAAAGCAAAGTGAGCCATTTCCAGAGGCAAAGGGAGACTGGACAGCTCAGTTAGAGTCGAATTGTAGAAAGTATGAATATTCCCATGCTAGTAGTGCGAGTTCCAAGAAGGTCATGTTCTCGGGGAGAGAGAACGAGAAGGCTAGAGGGAGGTCAAATTGTATTGCAAAGGGAGAAAATTGTCTCCCAGTATTTTTCTAGATTATTTGTTAGAGGATTTCCAGTTGGGCATTGTTGTCGCAGTGACAAACACCCTCCAAAATCTTGCCTACACTTGAATTTTGGGGCCTACTCAGGATCTTATGATCTGTCGTTCCAAAAACAATTCATGGTCAGTCGATGTTTTGCAAAGTGTTCAAGTATTCTTCTCAAGTTCTAAGTGTCATATTCACTTGCTCACACATGCTCAGTCTTTAATGAATTAACAAGCGCACCCATCTTCTGCAAGCTTAGATAGCCATTGTGCAACTCTTGAAAGTAAGGCTTGCACAATCACTATTTATAGTCACTTCACACTCTATAAGCACAATGCACTACGCAACTTATGATAATAATCAGTGCGCCACATCTCCCAATAGTCTCTCACTCACTCTTGTTGCAATTGTACTTCCATTCTAGTCAGTTTTCGCAACTGTCGCGTTTGCACACCTTTGCTTTCAAAAGTGTCGATTTCACGTTCGCAGTTTTCGTTTTTGCATGCTTTCACTTTAACAAGTGGCATTTTCATGTTCTCTTCACTCTGGCATGTGTCACTTTCAATTTCTTCAACTTTTGCAAATGTTTCTTTCACGTTTTCTTACTTCCGCAAGTGTCACTTCTAACTATTTCACTCGTGTATGTGTCGCACCTTTACACATCACTAGAGGTAGTCCTAGTGCACCCTTCTGCATTAGATGGTCCTACATATCATAAAATATGCACTAGAGACATTCCTACAGCTTAGCGCACTTTCTGGTTGCAGTCGACACTTCTGTCGCAACTTGTATTTTAAGTGTCGCAATGTGGCATTTCAACGGTCACACTTAGAAATAAGTTTCACTTTGTTGTCGTTTCAAGATGTGATTGTTTTTCATGAGTCTTGTCCATTTCCCTAGATTGTATTTATGGTCTCATGTGTGTGATTAGTGTTTTGGACTTGTTCGGATGTTTTTTTCTCTCTTACTCTATTGATCCCACACTTAGCCATTTTGGAGCTCTTCTTGGTACTCCTACCCAATGCAAGTTGTGAATACATGAATTCTCCTCCAGGTGATGAGTATTGTTTCCTAAAGTGTACACCTAAGGATCAATGCTCAGAATAGGGGTTGTCACTCTAAATCCCTATTCACTCTATTTAGACTCTCTCCTAGCTATGTCAAAGGGGGTAGTCCCTAAGGGTAGATGGAAGGGGGAACCTTGTTGGAACAAGTTCTGGAAGACTTTAAAGGCAAGGAAAATTATTATTAGAGTAACTTGGTTGTTAATTAGAGAAAATATGAGAAATTATGAGCAATGTATATTAAGACAAATACAATTGAGATCATAAGGCAGATGCAAAATATACCAATTCCTTCAACAATGCTCAATGCAAATGAAGGTACTTGCAAAGAGATAGATACCTCAAGTCACAAAAATAACAATGCTGCAAGACAAGTTAGAAATGGTACAATATGAAATATGAGTAGATAAAAATAACTTGCACAACATAAATAGTTTGTACTTTCAAGAAAATGCTCAAGATAAGAATGAAAATCAAAGATTAGTACAAGGACAATGATACAATATTGCAAGGAAAATATAATGCTCACAATGATAGCTATGCCACAGGGGATGAAGAATCAGAAGGATGAGATGCAAATCTAACCTAGGTGAAGTGCAAAATCTTTGTTGATTTTAGTTAAGACCTATTCTAAGTGAGACCTCCTCACTTGTTTTGAAGTTAGTCTTAAATGTAGGTTGTGGAAAGAAACCTAGGGGAAGAAATCTATGGCTTTATTAATGATACCTACCCTGGAGTTCTAACTTCAAAAAAAATCAGGGGAAGGTCTCACCTAGATTAGACATTAATCAACCAAGAATTTGCACTTCACCTAGGTTAGAGTTTCATCTCATCCTTCTGACTCTTCATCCCTTGTGGCACAATTATCATTTTTAGCATTATATTTTCCTTGCAATATTGTGTCATTGTCTTTGTACTCATCTTTGATTTTCATTCTTATCTTGAACATTTTCTTGAAAATACAAGTTATTTATGTTGTGCAAGTTATTTTTATCTTCTCATATTTGATATTGTACCATTTCTAACTTGTCTTACAACATTGTTATTTTTGTGACTTGAGGTATCTATCTCCATCCCAGACTTGTGCATCGAGTCTTCCCCAAGGTCAGTTCCTACCAATGCAAATTGAGAACTTTTAAAGCATAGTCACTAACCCATGTTGCATGCACTGATTCACTGCACTGAGATTTGAGAAATTCTTCCTTGTATAGTGCATGGAGCATTTATAGTGGCCCTACAAAAGAAAATTGTGCAATACAAGGTTTTTCTTTCTTACAATGCAGTGAGCACCTTTTGGACAAAGTGACCTGATCTTTTATTGCTTTCCCTAGCCAACTGCACAATATCCTCTTCCAATGAGCCTCCTTTGGTGCAAGTCGCATTTCTAGTGGATAGTCAACCACTGCATAAACAAATTGCGCTAGCATAGGACCCTGACCCTCAAGCCTAGCACATGTCGTTGTTACAGTGCCTAGTCATCCCTCCTCTGTTGATTAGAACCCCTCACTATGGCATGCCTTGTTTTGCTTTCCTTCCTAGTTTCATGTCACATTTTTAGTGGACAGTGGAGCCTTTCGTAGATCATTGCTGAAGAAAATTGCTCTCTTTCTAAAGTTTGTCTCTCACTCATGGCGCATGTCACAATTTTAGTCAGCAAGCCATCAACCCTCTTCCACTAGACTCCCTCATTGCATAGTCACTGAGTCCTTCCCTACTTCCCTGGCGCATGCCACAGTTCTAATCCACAATGAGACCTCCCCACAGTCATTGTGAAGCTCAACTGTGATATCACTACCTCCTTGTCCCTTCGACCTTGTGCGCTACGCAATTTCAGTCAACAAGCTCACCACATTGTGCCCTGCACTTTCCCACTGTGTTGGACCCTGAGGAGACCATCTTTATAGCCCATGTAGTAGTTCTAGTGAGCAGTGGTGTCTTCCCTCCAAAGCCTAAGCCTAAGCCTCCAAAATAAAAATAAAAATCAGCTCATATTTTCAACTTATCTCCCTACAGTTTTACTCAAATTTCAAGGGAGAACACTTGTTGGATGCGGAATTTAATTCCTCATCCAAGGAGTACCCATGTTAGATACTTTCGATGGACACCGCTACACCAAAAATGAGAAATACAGGAAAAAAAGTGACAGCAATCACATTTTTTCATGTATTTATCCATTTTTGTGTAGCAGGGTCCATCGAAACTATGCAACATGGGTATTCCTTGGGTGAGGAATTAAATTTCGCATCCAACGAGTGTTCTCAATCGAAATTTGAGTAAAACCATAGAGGGATCAATTGAAAATACGAGTTGAAAAACAATTTTTTCTTTTTTCCCTCTAAAATTTGATGATGTAATCTAATCTTATTTTATTATTTCCACTATTATTTTATAATCTTCCTTAGGAGGCCCGTTTTAGCCCTCAAATTTTCTCTAATGTCATCATCTACAAAAAACCTATCAAAGCATAATAGTAAAATAAATCCTTATCACCTTTAACCTTCTTTGGTTGTTCATCTTCAACATCTACTACGAAAGCATGTTGCTTCCCTTTTCTTGTTATTAGCCATGTTAGGACAATCTCTCTTGAAATGTCCATATTCCTAACAGTGATAACATTGGATCTTTGATAAAATTTTCTTCTTCTTAGTGGAAGAAGATCATTTTCCTAGCTTATTGTGTTGATGTCCAAACTTCTACTTTCCCTTGTTCTTGAAACAAGCTACAAGGGCTTGAACTTCCTCATCTTGGCAATATCTAGTCATCAATCTTGCTTCTTCTTGACTACACAATGTCCATAGTTGTTCAAATGTAGGAGCTTCCTTCCAACTACTTATTCCTACTGCAAAAGCATCCCATGATCTAGGAAGACCATTGATTGTTGTAATCATTAGTTCTTGATCTAGAATGGATTCTCCAATTGCTTGGATCTAATCTCTTATTTTTGAAATCCTTACGATGTAAGAAGCCACAATGTCGCCATTAGTCATCCTTGAACTTCGAAGTTCATTCTTTAAGCTCATTGCTTAACCAACATTCTTGATAGTGTAAATATTCATTAGGGCATCATACATCTTAGAGGTATCAATTTTTGCAATGTAGGGAACCAAATGATCCCTAATGGAGTCCACTATAATTGTAATGTCACCAATTTTGAGTTTTCATCCGAGGGATTTAATGGAGTTTATTGGGGAGGTGCTAAGCATAGCACAATTTTGTAACTTGAGCATTGGAGACATTTTTGGTGTATGGGACTTAGGAGAAATAGAAAATTATTTTGATACTGGAATGTAGGGGCCACACCTACAAGAAATACGCCCCACTTGGAGAGAAAATCGAATTGCTAAGGGAAGGAGGTCAAAATATTGGATGGAGGGACACTAATGAGGAGGAAAGAAAAAATTATAAATAGAAGGAGCATAGAAGCTATTGGGGTCTTTTGGTTCACTCCTCTATTTCCTTTGTTGCTCAAGTTGTTTAGTTGGGTCACAAGTGTTTCTTAGCACAAAGTTCTCCAAGCGGAGAACTAACCCTTCTTTCGATGGACTTCGAGTGCCACCGTAGGGAGGCAAGCTATTACTACTTTAGTGAGAGAGTTTGTGGAGTATTGTAGCACATTTCAGCAGATTCCTTCAGCCAATTCGTACTTTAGGGAGAACGCAATAGAGAAATCATACCACTCATTTCAGCTAGTTTCTGAGGGTGCTTTGTCGAGAGAAAATTAGTAGAGTTGCTTGAGGGAGAGTCTAGCCTTTATGGAAAGTTTTGGAGCTTGAGGTGACTGTTATTGAGGGGAACGAATTTATCTTTCTAGGGTCTACGTAGGGGTTCACTGGATAGTGTTTTTGTGGAGCTGGGTTCAGTTATCTTGTGTCGGAATTTGATGTGAAACATCTCCCCTACATCCGTGAAAAATTTCCTATTGCAGATTGAGGAGAAATAAGGAGATTTTGCAGCAGATAGAGCCATTGGGGACGTAGTTTCTGCCAAGGAGGGCATAGCACCAATTTTGGGTAATTCTGGGAGGTCGGAATTAAGCCAAACATTTATGGGTTTTGTCAGTCAGGGGTCAAGGAGTTGGCTCCTAATTTTTCAGAATTTTGGGGGGACTTTTGGTGCCCCAAACAACAGAATTATTTAGCAGCCAATGAGGAGTGAGCTGAAATTTTGGGTTCTGGGTGGTCAGTAGAATTTATCGAAACCCTTTCTGGTTTTTCTGGGTTTGTGGTGGAGAGGCCAAGATTAATTTGGTAGAATTTTCTTAGCACTTTTGGAGGCTCAAACAAGGGTTTCTTCCAGCTAGCAAATGCGGAAATTCTAGGGTCAGCGTAGTATAGTGAGAAGTCTTCCTTTGCATCCCGGAAAAAAATTTCTGACTTGGGATTGTCTAGCTTGCTTTGGTAAGCCCAAGTGCACACATTCCATGCATTGTACTCTCCTTTTGATAATAAAATGGCTCAGTTTGGCATAGTTATGGTGCAATTTATGGGTGTTTAATTGTTGTTTGAATTTTTCTAGGTTGCACGCATGTTTTTCTTAATATTGTTGTTAATTTTCCATTTGGAACATTACAGTGGTATCAAAGCATGATCTTGGCCCAACTATGGGTAACCAGTTAGACCATGGAAGATTTGGGTATGTAGGCACAATGACTGGTGAAACTGTAGACAAACCCATGGCCCAAGGGAAATTCAATATGCAAGAATTCTAGGGTGGAATTCATTGGAACAATGAGAGGTTGACCTAGTTGAGGAGGGTGACAGACCATACCCATCCTCATCCCTTCAGTAGAGACACTAGAGGTACAAAGACCGTGGGGGTGCAACCATCTACAGCATGTGGGTTAAGTCAACAGACTTAGGATACCAGATCTCCTCGAAAGGAGTAGGCAGGACGGGGACAGTTAGAGGGTGAGCCCAGGGGGCGCTTTTTTTGGGAGAGACCTAGATTTAGATAACAAGAGCCCGAGGAGGAGGTTGATCATTGTTGTAGCATCCATTGTCCATTGTTATTTAAGTTTTATTTTTAGTTCTATTATTAAATGGAAGAAAAATAAAAAAATATGAAAGAAATGGTTGATTTTATTTTTTCAATGATTTTGAAAGTGACAAACCCGCGAGAAGCTTTGGGTCGTCCAATCAACAAGCCACAGATCTAACGGTAATCGCATAATTTAACTAGAATGGGTTTGTTTCGGAGATCGGATGCAACGGTGTATCAAACGCAGTTTAAACTTGCTGAAGTCCGGGCCAATCTCAGCCATCCATCAAAAGAAATGGGATCCGACGGATATCGGGTCTAATATCAGGTCACAATAGCGGGTTGGAAAGTAATCAAGTTCCATCTTTTAATCAGACCCGATAAATCATCAAATTCAGTTTTATTTCCTATCGGATCGGCAACTCATCGGGTTCAGTCCTTAATATTGAACCCGGTAAATCATTAAATACAGTTTTATGTCCCATCAGGTCCGTAAGGGATTCAAAGGTGCGTTAAAAGGCGGACGCGACAGGTTTTATGAATCAGAGTGTTAATTCTTTAAAGTTCTGTGGGCCCAACCCATCGTTTAAATGTCATAACAGGTTCATGAAGCATGATCAAGTGATAGTTTGATAAGTACTTTAAGGTGCGTTGCAGGGAAGCAATCAGCATGAAGGTTAGTCAAAGCTCGACCTCCGCAGTTGACCGTGACGTTAGCACAGTTGATCGAAGTGTGCGGCCAAAAATCACTGCGGGGGTTCAACCTCGTTGAGGCTTCCATACATTCGTTATCCCCGCAGTGCTTCCAAAGCCTTTTGCCCTTCATCCACTGCTCTGTTAAGGCTCAAAGATACAGATCTGAAAAGAGAACAGCCATCATCTTCTAATTTCCGTTATTTCCTATTATTCTATGTTCTTTAGCATGAGGTGTCTTTTACCCTCTGTGTAATATTTTGTAATAATTTTTACTTTAGACAGTTAGGAAAATAGTTAAGTAGTTTGACAGATTTGGTGATTACCAACTGTCTCATAATGTATAAAAGGAGGAAAATTTAGAAAGAGGGGGTTGGAATTTTGGAGAACCTGGATACAAGGCCACTGAGTTCCTGATACAACTATTGATTAATGAAATAATTAGAAGCTTTCCATACATTGTTGTGTATGATTTTGTGACTTCTTTGTTATGTGTCATCTTATGTTTTCTTCCTTTAAGTATGGTAATGAAGCTGCAGGTCTTTATTTGCTTATGTAAATGAAGTTAAAATCCCTTAAAAGAGCGCTCTTATACTTGAAGTTTACATCTTTGCAGTTCTTCTAAGTTATAGATAGTAGTTTCTACGTAAGACATCATATTATCTATAACTTCTCCAAGTGTCACAGGTAGTAGATCCTATGTAAAACAACATATTGTCTATGACTAATTCGAGCTTTCTTCATGCATCATTTATATTCAACAATCAAGTGATATTCTGATATTTACATGTCACTTAAGTATTGAAGATTAAAAACCAAGTCTCCTAGGTCCTTCATTTAAGAACACAACATACAATTAAGTGACAAACAAGTGACAATAACTATAAACATTAATGTCTTAAGCACAATTTCTACACCGCCAGGAAATTGGTTTCTTAAGGTACAACAATCATGACGTTGAGGGCCCACAGGATGGTGAGGAGCACATCAATATACCTGGTGGGGCGCAGGAGTCACCATTGTTAGAGACCTCTTTGATAACCCCCAGTTGACATCGTGGTGGAGAGGATAAAGACTACACCCATAGAGCCATTTATGGAGGAGGTGCCACCAATGGATAAAATGTCGATAAATGTTGAGGTATTCAGAGTTGTGACCAAGTTTACAGGTGATGGATGCCCACAACAGTTTCATTAGTTCCAGGTTGGCCTTCTAACATTGAGAGAGAATGCCACGACAGTACACGAGGCCCTTCTGCAGTAAAATGAGGAGTTGGAAGGCATGAGAGTGGTTTGTGTCGAGTCAGTGACCAAACTGACTCGTGTTGGTGAATAGTTGGATTCCCTAATGGTATAGCTAGATTGCACATTAGAGCATCAGAGCAACCCTCTTCACACATGCATAGATGGGGCTAACAACACTGTTAGGTTACCTTTGCCCATTGGAGAGAGAGAGGTAGAACTACCTCGTCATATTTTATGTGTTGACCAGGATGGTGAGTTAAGGCGACATGAGTTGCGCAGGGAGCCGCACTCACAGTATGAATGGCTTGTTCTATGTGCTAGAGTTCATGCATTTGATCCCTCTCTTGGGGTTGGATGGCGAGAGATTCCGATTCGATACACGATGGAGGGGGCTAAACTCATGGAGATAATCATAGTCCAGAGCGAAGCTCAGTGGGAGCTCCCAGACATCGAGGGTACTGGAGGCCCAGGTTGGCATTGAGCTCCAGGTGGGGCTTCCCTTCCGACATTAGACATGGGGGATGACTATGGCATTGATGAGGTAGTCAACCCAGTGCTTGAGCGCAAGCATTCCTTAGGGGAGTTCCAATCGGCACTAGTGGCCAGATGGTTTGTGAGAAAACTCCATGGGTTGTTTTGGCATGTTGGTTGTGCATGGGGTCACAGGATGATTAGCGTTTGTTGGGCTTCGAATATGCCAAATTTTCCACTGTATTGCACCATTTTGCCTAGCCTAAATTTCTATACTTTTACACTCATTTCATATCATAATTCGACAACTTGCTACCACTTCATATCCTACACTTCGTGGTTAATTATCATTAGTTTTCTTAACTTTTCTATGATTAGATATGATTTTGTCATGATTTGTTAATGATGGTTTTGCTAAGTTCATTTGTCACAGGGTTCCATTGCCGAAATTCTTCATGAGTCAATTAAACTAAGTTGCTACAAGTTAAAATCTCATTTTGTGATCAAATGGGAAAAAATCTTGAGATTTCGAGACTTGGAGCTTGTCTAAAATACCCTCATTCATGTAACCCAGAAACCGTTTGTCAAAATGCATCACCAACAAGAAGTTATGTTCAAAACAATTTGAAGTACAAAATCAATGTCTGCATAAGTACAGAATCGTTGAAAGACTCGGGTTCGGCTCTGAACAATTCGGGTTCGGCTCTGAACAATTCGGGTTCAGTTCAGAACGGTTTTGGGTCCACGTGGAGGACAACGACTTTGATGAGTTTTCTTTGTGCTAAAAAGGGAATTAGTTCCTCCAGCTATGCCATGATTAGGATGAACCCAACCATCATCCATTTGAAGACTCTCCAGAAGATTACATACGATTTCTTTGCAATTGTATTTTTTTTTTCTGAGTTTTTGGTTGTTCTTTGTTTCCATTAGTTGCACCTTATAAAATCTTATGCTCTACATGTAGCTGGGGGTAGCGGAGAGTAAAGGTAGCAATCAGAAGGATTGTATGTAATCTTGTTTACGTTATGAATACAATGGAAGCTTTGTTGAAGTTTGTTTAAATGCATGATTGTTGAACCATAACACAGAACTTTGATTCTGCACTCAATCTGTTGTAAGTATTAATGTGTTTTTATTTTTAAAAGAGTATTGCGTTAAATTAAACTTGTTCCGAGAGTGGCAAGGGCCCACCACTGCCTGGAATCAAGTTTTCTAAAACATCATAAGATAGATCTAGGCATAGGGATTTTGTTTTGAAAGCATTTGTTAATTAGATCTCATAATTACGATTTTGTACTCAAGATTGTAATTTGTTTTCTTGAAATTAAATAAATATTTCATCTTCAACTCATTGGAAACTAACAAATTGTCTTGATCAACGATTGTATTGCATAAATAATCCCTTTGTTACAAGTTTACAATTGGAATACTCAAAGGTGCTTCTTAATTGGATAAACAAGATATCGATAACTCTACACCTTACTAATTCACTATAATTTCTTGTAACATTGTGTTTTGGCAATCAAGTATTTGAAAACAATGCAACGAGACTATTAAATCATTGTTTGGAGAGTTTAGTTTTGAAATTAATTATAATTGTAATTAGTTATTAGTAGAACCATTAGTCAATGTGCTTATGATTGAATGATTTCTTGAGCTTGATTAAGTAATCAAAGGATCAAATAGTTTCTTATTTTGCAGTCTTTTAGATATGAAAGCATGTCAATTAGAATCTTGGTTTACTTAGTTTCTTTTGAAGCAGTTGTAGAGTGATGATCGAGGCTAGTTTGAATGCTTATTTGATTTGTTTTATGCATCCCAAGAATTAGATTAGTTGAAATCTTATTTGCCCATTGCCTTAGTTTAAGATCGTTTTAATGAGAGTGAATTTTATTGGAATTAAGATTTAGCATAAGCTTGGTATCATTTTAAATTAATCTTGATTGATTTAAGATTCTTGTACTTAGATTAAATAGATCTTATTATTTAGATTGAGACTTCCATTTAGATTAAAATCATTTGAATAGTAATTTGTATTGCTTGGTTTATGATTAATTAGAGTTAGCTTCATTTGAACAGTGATTGGTATTGTTTAAGCATGTTTTTATCAATGGATTACTATCAAATTAGGAATAGGAATTTTGTATTTAATTTAGGAATAGATCTCAGATTGCATGATGTTAGTTTAGATTGGACGCTTTGATCATGCATTACCTGCACTTGTGCCTCAAAGCTTACGAGTCCCAGATTGATGATTTAATGTTGGAATTATAACACACATAATTTCCCCAACAACGTTCTCTGGCAAGAGACAGTTGGAGGAGGTGGCATGGGTAGGCCACTGGACCGGCCATTGTATGGAGACAATGTTCTCCCATTAAGGTTTAGGACTTAGGGGTAATCGAAGATTAGCACAACATAGATATCCCCTCTAGCAAGAGCAGAGTTAGGGCACTCAGGTCTACCAGGATGGACGAGGAGGTGTGGCCCGATTCATTTAGACCCGATTTGAGGCCATAACACCCAGTGGTGTGCAGGGATATGCAGTGAGGAGAAACCACGTGCAGAGGAGCATGGAGATGCATGGTGGTATACCACAGTGTACCGGTTTACACTGTGCGGTAGGAGGAGTGACTCGCATCGCATTGAGTACCCGCAGGGAGTGTTAGGTATAGTGACACAAGCAGGACACGAGACGGTACATGATGGTACAATAGTAGCAGGGGTTATCCAACAGTGCACAGGGGTAGGTCACAGCGTACAGTGACATGACGAGGAGTATAGGGATGCGGGGGTGTATGGTGCTACACGGGAGGTCATGGAGTGTCGCCTCCGGGGAGACTTATGCACAGAGACACCTTTGGGTATAGTTCACCAAGGATCGATAAGGACATGCATGAGCAATACTTGACGATATCCAAGGGGACTCACACTCCTATCCCTCTTCTACATCACTTATAGGCACAGGTGATTTGGTTGTTGTCCTTTAACATGGAGCTTACCCGAGATATTTGGATGACACTCAGTACACAAGGGGAGAGACTTTGCAGTGGAGGCATCGAGTTGATGCGCAAGTTGACAGCCACAGGTCGAGGGATGAGATGATCATCTGCAGGGCTGGTATATCATTCATCACTGATCCTACGCCTAGGGAGCTGGTCACAGGGGAACCATGTGCCACTCTTTCCACAGGGCATGTCTAGACCATGCATGAGTAGAGGATACCGCATACGGCTAAGACAATTTTAGAGTATGTGTCCAGATCCCCGACATTCTATCGGCACGTTATCCAGAGGGCGAGTGGTTGACCCAGTGGCGATGGTTGACAAGAGCAGGATGGATCTGCATACACTGAGTCGATTGCAAGTATCAGATATCTATCTATTGGTTGCATTCAGGGGGTAGCTATTTGGCACATGTGGATTTTAGTTGTCATCAATACTACACAGTGGCAGGCACAGGGACATTTAACATGCCTCAAATTAGTTCATGATATATGGAGCCTATATATTGGTGGCATGCAGGGACTAGAAATGAGACCCAGAGGGATTTCGGAAGTTGTCAAAGCTATGGCGCAGCAAGTCTGGCTATGGGAAGCAAGGATTCAGTTGATCGATAGATCACTTTGCCTCGTGATGAGCAGAGTCATGGCAAAGAGTGATATAGTTCGCTCTTGGGATGATATATGGGGATTTGCAGAGGATTTCATCCTATGGGGAGGCATACATTTCCTGTTGCTGCACAAGTTCGGAGTTAGATTTGGATGGGTAGGCTTTGGCGTCATGGAGATGTCTAGGCAAGATGCATCTCGCCTCTATTAGTATTTCATCATCGAGTTCTAGGAGAGGAAGATACAGTGCACGCACAATGGGCAATCAGTTAGAGCCAGAGTGGCGCAATGACAACATGGTGGCACCTTTCTAAGGGTAGCATGGGACCCGAGCATCACAATACTTGGCAGCTCAACAACCTTTAGGGATGAGCTGGCTACTACAGGGGGAGGTCACTCAAATCTTCCATTGGGCTTTAGTGACTCGTTGATGGTGTGGGGGACTTCATCAACATGGCAAGTTGGCCAGCAAGAGGATTTCAAGAGGAGCTCATGTAGGGGAGACTTCGTTCACATAGGGAGTGGGTTGTATCTTCAAGGACCCACAACCAGAGTGCATGAGATGCACTACTCGGTAGGGCAACTTCATGAGGATTTGGACAAAGTTTTACATCGTTGAGATGCTTTACTTATTGGCAGTAGACAGAGGGCTTCTAACACCTATATTAAACAGGATGGTGAATGGAGAAAGGGGAGCTTCACGTTGATTAGGTTAGCTTGGGATCCTGGTATCAAGGGACTCCTTCACTATAGGACAGTACAGAGTTCAGGGATGATCCAATGGCACATTTTGGACCCTAGTGAAGTTTGGAGTGATAATGGGGATCCACCGTCAAAGAGGGCACTTGTTCAAGCATTTCTTGAGGACAAGCAATTTTTGATGGGAGGATCGTAATGTCCCCAATTTTGATTTATCATCTGAGGGAGTTATTGGAGTTTATTGGGGAGGTGCTAAGCATAGCACAATTTTGTAACTTGAGCATTGGAGGCATTTTTGGCGCATGGGACTTCCGAGAAATAGAAAATTATTTTGCTAGTGGAATGTGGGGTCCACACCTACAAGAAATACACCACTTGGACAGAAAATCAAATTGCTATGGGAAGGAGATCGAAATATTGGATGGAGGGGCACACATGAGGAGGCAAGAAAAAATTATAAATAGAAGGACCATAGAGTTATTGGGGTTTTTTGGTTCACTCATCTATTTCCTTTGTTGCTAAAGTTGTTTAGTTGGGTCACAAGTGCTACTTAGCACAGAGTTCTCCAAGGGGAGAACTCACCCTTCTTTCGGTTGACTTCGAGTGCCACCCTAAGGAGGCAAGCTATTACTACTTTGGTGAGAGGGTTTGTGGAGTATTGTAGCACATTTCAGCAGATTCCTTCAGACAATTCGTACTTTAGGGAGAACGCAGTAAAGAAATCGTACCACTCATTTCAACTAGTTTCTAAGGGTGTCTTTCCAGGAGAAAATTAGTGGAGTTGTTTAAGGGGGAGTCTAGCCTTTATGGAAAATTTTGGAGCTTGCGGTGACTGATATTGAGGGGAACAAATTTATCTTCCTCAGGCATGCATGGGGGTTCACTGACTAGCATTTTGTGGAGTTGGGTTCAGCTATCTTGTGTCGGAATTTGATGTGAAACCTCTCCCCTACATCCAGGGAAATTTCCTATATCATTCTTATTACAAATAAAGGAGAAATAAGGAGAATTTGCAACAGATAAAGCCAGTAGGGACACAGTTTCTGCGAAGGAGGGCGTAGAACGAATTTTGGGTATTTCAGGGTGCTCGGAGTTAGCTCGAAACATTTTTGGGTTTTGTTAGTCGAAGGTCAAGGAGTTGGCTCTTAATTTTACAAAATTTTTAAGGGAGTTTTGGCACCCCAAACAGCAGAATTATTTGGTAGCCAATGGGGAGGAGTGAGCTGAAATTTTGGGTTTTGAGTGGTTGGTAGAATTTGTCGAAACCCTTTTTTGGGTTTTTCTGAGTTTGTGGTGGAGAGCCCAAGATTAATTTGGTAGAATTTTTTGAGCACTTTTGTAGGCTCAAACAGGGGTTTCATCCAGCCAGCAGTCGCTAAAATTCTAGGGCCAACACAGTACATTGAGGAGAAGTCTTTATTTGCATCTGGGCGGCTTTTTTCTCACTTGGGATTGTCTAGCTTGCTTTGGCAGGCCCAAGTGCACACATTCCATGCATTGTACTCTCCTTTTGATAATAAAATGGCTCAGTTTGGCACAGTTCTAGTGCAATTTAATGGGTGTTTATTTGTAGTTTGAAATTTTTCTAGGTTGCATGCACATTTTGCTTAATATAGCTATTAATTTTCCATTTGCAACATTACAATAATGATCATAGCATTGATGTCATTCTCCTTGAACTTTTGCTTTTCCTACATCATCTTTTGGTTCATTAACCTTCCCTATAACGATATCCAAAACCCTATTATTAGCAAGAAGAATGTTTATTCTAACTCTGCAAGCTCTGAAATTAGAAGCTCCCTCTAGTTTGTTTTCAGATTTCATGGAAGAAGCCATAGAGTCCAATCTAGAAGAAGAATTTGAATAAAATTCTTTCTAGGTTTTGTCAAGGTAATCTCAATTTTCCCTTCTTTCTCCACCAAATCTCTGATACCATGTTGATTTTCTTAGTGCAGTTAAAGTTAGCACAATATTTCTGAAATTCTGATAATTACTTTTGATGCAGATCTTCTTTTAACTATTACAATATATCATTCAGCAATTACACTTCAGAAATTCATCCATAAAAGAGTGTGGAACAATAAAGATCACAACACAAAATGAGAAGACAAGATTTACCTTGGGAAAACAGAACAAACTTTTCCATAGAGAAATTATTCTTGTTCAATGAGAGACAAGTCTAGATCTATGGTCGAATCTAGCCTTCTCCTCCAACTCAGGTCACCCAATTTGATTATGCACTTCGCTCTGCCTGTCTGACCCAGAATTTCGACCCTTCTGCAATAACCAATTGCTCCGGAATTTTGGTCCTGCAACAGGTGCCCCAGAAAAATGCGAACCAGAGAAAGAGAGAGAGAGAGAGAGAGAGAGATCCACACATATGAGTTACTAGAGAGAGAGAGAGGAGAGAAATTGCGTCCTACCTCGTCCTTCACTTGCTTGCCCAGAAACTGTTTTGTGTGAGAAAATTCAAATGTCCAAATGGAGGAGGTTGAGTTGCGTTTTTATAATGTTGATTTGGGGTAGCATCGGATGTGCTCTAGCCACGAAATTTGGTGGAGAGGTTGGGGCACATGAGATCTCCAATACCCAGAAAGGGTTTGGGCATATTCTAAACAGATCATGAGATATTAAAATAATTAATATTTTTAATGGAGTCCAAAGGACATGGATCAAGCCAGATCTAATCTTATTCGTTGATTAGGGACTTAATCTCGATCGTTGATATGTCAATAGGAAAATTATAAGAGGAGGCTTGAGGGTCACTTTGAGAATACACCACAATGATCAGTCATTCTACTCTCTAGAGCGGAGTTTGCTAAGAGAGATAGAATTAGTGATCGAGAGATGCAGCTAAGGGACATTTGAGTACAGAGAGACAGAGAGGCAGAGATAGTGCCGGAAGAGCAGCGCAGTAGCCAAGGAGAGTGACGCAGAGCTAGCCGGGGCTCACGCAAGGCCACGCAGAGGCAGTCGGGAGCTACACAGAGCCTCAGAGAGGCCAGCGTTGCTGACGCAGAGGGCCAGAGGGCTGACGCAGAGCCTCCCAAGGTTGACGCAGACCCATCCGAGGTGACGTAGCTCCAACGTGAGGCAGAGGCACAGATGCAGTCCAAAGAGAGGCTGACGCTGGGGTTTCTGGGGCAGATTGGTGCTGAGTAGCTGCCAGAAGGATTATCCGGGCTTTCAGCCAAGAGATTTGTCAGAAACTGACAGGTATTACTGCCAAGGAAATTCTCTATTGGGTAGGCCAGTTTCGGCACCCAATTTGTACTCTGATATTGCTTAATAAGAAAACCCTCAGATAGCTGCACCGGTTTTCCCACATTAGGTTTTTCCGAGGACATTAGTCCAAAAATAATGATGTCATATGCTGTGTTTGTTTCCGTTTCTTTTAGTTCTTGATCTGTAATATGTTGAGCATGCACTAGTGTTTATTTTCAGTATTTACATTGTAAATAAGTTGTTAAGTAAATAACAAGTAGGTAGGAATAAATCAGATAAAGTGCATGGAGGGTTTCTAATTAAGTAGACTTAGAAACTTCAACATGGTATCAGAGCATGATTGCAGATCATAGAAGGACTAAAGGACATCAGCGGAGCGGAGCAATAGCAGCAGAAAACAGTTGTCTCGAGGTGACAGAAGTTGTTTCTAGCAGAGCACCAACAAGGAAGGGTGACGCAGTGCCTACATCATCAAGGGTGAACTGAGAAGAGGCATCGCAAAAGCTAAGGAGGGAAAGGGAGCCTGACGCAGAGCCACACAGTAGATGGGAAGGCTAACGCAATTGGCTAAGGAGGCCGGGTTGCTAGTGTCAGGATTACGCAGAGCCTAGGAGCTCTCACCGTCAAGTTGCTGGGGTTTAGAAGGCTGCGGGAATATTGTAGAGTGGAGCTGGTGAAGTACCGTAGTCAAAATAATCCCTGACAGAGCAAGGCCAGAGGAGTTGCTACCGAGGGTTTCTAGCCGAGGAACTTAGATCAGTGGTGCGGTTGCACAAGGCGATCAGAGTAGGGGGCATCTTAACAGCGGCAGAAGGATTTCTAGGACAGAAATCAGGACTCAGAGGGAGTCCAGAAGAGAACTTCCAGACGGGAAGTAGAGAGACTCAGTAGGAGTCGAACAGAGAACTTCTAGACAGGAAGTAGAGAGACTCAGTAGGAGTCGAATAGAGAACTTCTAGACGGAAAGTAGAGAGCCTCAGCAAGAGTCGATAGAGAAGAGCAAAGAGATGGCCATGAATGGGTTGAGGGATCAGGAAATGTTGGATAAGGCATCCAACTTTGTCATCTAGAAGGCCAGGATCCTTTCTGTTCTGTGTGCCATGAGTGCTCACGCACCACTTGAGCGGAAGTGGGGAGACATCGAGTTGTAGTGACGAAGACTACAGGCGATGAGGGGCAAGATCCTTGAGGTACCCAATCTCTTGGATTAGACCTTGCTACGGGAGCCCCAAAGAGGAGTAACAGGACTAGCTGAGTCGGGTAGAGATGGATGCGGATGGAGCGGTAGAGAGAGCTACAGTGTAGGTGTCTCGAGACAGCACGAGGCTAACAGGTTGCAGCAGTGCGAGAGGCGCGAGAGTGTTGCACCAATGCAGGATGGCACAAAGAGGTGTGCAATGGTGCAAGATGTAGGGAGTTGTTGCAGCAACGTAGAGGTCAGAGAGGGAGCACTTGTCAGCGACAGAGGGAGCTTCAGCATCACTGAGCATCTCTAGCCCAACAGGGAGCTCAGATTGAGAGATCAGTTACTTACTTCTCAGTAACTGAGTTGCAGTGCAGCAGTGGGCAGCACGATGCAACATGATGAGAGGAGGTGCAGTGCGGATGCAATGCTAGGAGAAATGACCAACAGCAACACGGATGCAGAGGGAGCTATCGTATGGATGCAACAGTGGCAGTGGCAGAACCATGGGCAGCAGTACTAGATGCAGCAATGCAGAGGCTGTTGGTCAGTAAGGCCTAGCATCAGCATAGGGATCGATGTCGGATGATCAGAGTAATACTCAATGAGGAGTATTGCTAGAGCATAGTCCTCGCTAAGAGGGAGTGTTGATTTGGTGTAGCATCGGATGTGCTCTAGCCACAAAATTTGGTGGAGAGGTTAGGGCACATGAGATCTCTAATACCTAGAAAGGGTTTGGGCAGATTCTAAACAGATCAGGAGATATTAAAATAATTAATATTTTTAATGGAGTCCATAAGTATAAACTTAGGGAAAATAAAATATTAATGTGTACTAATATGAATCTGTGTTAGAATGGTCCAAAAGATATGGATCAAGCTAGATCTAATCATAGCCGTTGATTAGGGACTTAATCTCGATCGTTGATATGTCAACAGGAAAAGTATAAGAGGAGGCTTGAGGGTCACTTTGAGAATACACCAGAGTGATCAGTCATTCTATTCTCTAGAGCGGGGTTTGCTAAGAGAGATAGAATTAGTGATCGGGAGATGCAACTGAGGAGCATTTGAGTACAAAGAGACAAAGATAGTGCCGGGAGAGCAGCGCAGTAGCCAAGGAGAGTGACGCAGAGCCCGCTAGGGCTCACGCAGGGCCACGCAGAGGCAGTCGAGAGCTGCGCAAAGCCTCAGAGAGGCCAGCATTGCTGACGCAGAGGGCCAGAGGCCTGACGCAAGGCCTCCGAGGGGTGATGCAGACCCATCCGAGGTGACGTAGGGCCAGCGTGAGGCAGAGGGACTGACGCAGTCCAGAGATGTTGAAATTTCTAAGTTTACTTAATTTAGAAACCCTTCATGCACCTTTTCTGATTTATTCCTACCTACTTGTTAATTTTTCTTTAACAAGTTATTTACAAAGTAAATACTGAAAATAAACACCAGTTCATGCTCAACATATTACAGATTAGCAACTAAAAGAAACAAGAACAAACACACCACAGACACCATTATTTTTGGACCAATGTCCCTGGAAAAACCCAATGCAGGAAAACCGATGTAGCTATCTGAGGGTTTTCTTATTAAGTAATATCATAGTACAATCTAGGTGTCGTAACTAGCCTACCCAACAGAGAATTTCCTTAGCAGCTATACCTCACAATTTGAGGGAAATCCCCTGGCTGAAACCCCGGAGAAACCTTCCGGCAGATCCTCAGCACAAAACTGCTCCTGCAACCCCAGCGTCTACCCAATCTCGACTACGTCAGCCCCTCTCTGTCTCGTGCTGGCCTTGCATCATCCTTTCTTGGCATGCGTCAACCCCAGGAGGCCCTGTGTCAGCTCTGGGAGCCTCTGCGTCAGCAACGCTGGCCCCTCTGGCGCTCTACGCAGCACTTGGATGCCTCTGCGTGGTCTTGCGTGAGCCTTTGCTGGCTCTATGTCACCCTCTTTGGCTGCTACGCTGCTCTCGCGGCACAATCTTTGCCTTCTCTGTTCCTTCGTACTCAATGCCCCTCAGCTGCTCTCCCGATCACTGATTCTATCTCTCTTAGCAAACCCCGCTCTAGAGAATAGAATGACTAATCATCTGGTGTGATCTCCAAGTGACCCTCAAGCCTCCTCTTATACTTTACCTGTTGACGATTCAACGGCCGAGATTAAGTCCCTAATCTACTGCTAACATTAGATCTGGCTTGATCCATGTCTTTTGGACCACTCTAACATAAATTCATATTAATACACATTAATATGTTATTTTCTCTAAGTTTAAACTTAGGGACTCCATTAAAAATATTAATTATTTTAATATCTCCTGATCTGTTTAGAATTTTCCCAAACCCTTTCTAGGTATTGGAGATCTCATGTGTCCCAACCTCTGCACCAAATTGCGTGGCTAGGGCACATCCGACGCTACCCCAAATCAACACTCCCTCTTAGCGAGGACTGTGCTCTAGCAATACTCCTCACTGAGTATTACTCTGATCATCTTGCATCAATACCTATGCTGATGCTAGGCCTTCCTACCCAACATCCTCTGCATTATTGCCTCCTGTACTGCTGCCCACGGTTCTACCACTGTCACTATTGCATCTATACAACAACTCCCTCTGCATCCGTGCTACCACTGGTCCTTTCTCCTAGCTGTATCCACACTGCACCTCCTCTCATCATGTTGCATCATGCTGCCCACTGCTGCACTGCAACTCAGTTACTAAGAAGTAAGTAACTGATCTCCCAACTGACCTCCTTGTTGGGCTAGAAACACCCACTGATGCTGAAGCTCCCTCTGTCGCTGACAAGTGCTCCCCCTCTCTCACCTCTGCACTGCTGCAACAACTCCCTGCATCTCGCACCGTTGCACACCTAGTTGTGCCTTCTTGCACTGGTGCAACACTTTAGTGTCTCTCGTACTGTTGCAGCCTGCTAGCTCTACGTTGTCTTCGGACTCCTACACTACAGCTCTCTCTGTTGCTCCATTTGCATCCGTCTCTACCCACCCAGCCAGTCCTGCTACTCCTTGTCGGGGCTCCCGTAACAAGGTCTAATCCAAGAGGCTGGGTACCTCAAGGATCCTGCCCCTCATCACCTGTAGTCCATCTTACTAGAGCTCGATGTCTCCCCACTTATTCTCAAGTGGTGCGTGTGCACTCATGGCACAACCATCGTCTGTCAAAACTTCCTTCTCTGCCCATGTTGGCGCTGCCTTGGTCTCAGAAGACTCTCCCTTACTCTTCTTCCTTGGGCACTGGGTTGCATAATGACCCATCTCCCCATAGTGGAAGCACTTGATCTTGGAGAGATCTTTCTTCTTTCGCTTCTCCAGATTTCCCTCAGATTCTAGGGCCACATCTTCCTCCTCCTACTTGACCTTGATCCCTTTGTTATTCCTACCTGTCTTTGACTACCGTCTAATCTATTCTTGGCGAAGAGCTGCCCACATCTCGTCCCAAGGTAGGAGAGTCCCTCTGCCCAGGATGCTCTGGACAAACACTTCCCACTCTTTTGAGACAGCATTCAGGGTGTCCTCACCATAAGCTCCTGATTCGGTGTCGCTCCTATAGCAGTCAATTGATCTCGGATCTCGTTCAGTCCTCCGAGGAAGGAGTCCATTGTTTGACCCTTCTTCATCTGATACGACCTCATCTGGTTCTCGAGCAGCATTCTTCTCTGCAAAGAAGTATGCTGGTACAGGTTCTTAAGAACCTCCCACATCTCAACTGTCATGTCCTTCTCGACTATATGTGGTACCACATGATCCTTGAGCTTGTCAAGGATAATGCACTTGGCCCTCGCCATCGCCTCTTCATACTTGTCGTTATCATTGGGGTCGACTAGGACAACTATAACCTTCAAGGCGAAGTTCTTGACACGATTCTTGTCAAGCACTGATAAGATTCTGGCCTTCCAAACTACGAAGTTCAATGCTCCGTCCAGTCTATCCTGGTCTCTTACCTCGTGAAGTGCCATGATGCTCCTCTACTTCCCTCATGGAGGTTCTCTGTTCGACTCCTCTGAGTCTCTACTTCCCGTCTAGAAGTTCTCTTCTCGACTCCCTCTGAGTCCTGATTTCCCTCCTGGAAATCCTTCTGCCGCTTGTTAAGATGCCCCCTACTCTGATCGTCTTGTGCAACTGCACTACTGATCCAGGTTCCTCGGCTAGAAACCCTTAGTAACAACTCCTTTGGCCCTGCTCTGTCAGGTACTGTTCTGACTACAGTACCTCACCAGCTCCACTCTGCAATATTTCTGCAGCCTTCTAGACTCCAGCAACTGCCTCTCTGTGAACTGCGTCAGCCCCTCTCTTCCTCACGCTAGCTCTGCGTCACCCCAGATGGGTCTGCGTCATCCCTCGGATGCCCTGCATCAGCTCTTTGGCCCTCTGTGTCAGCAACGCTGGCCTCTCTGAGGCTCCACGCAACTTCCGACTTCTTCTGCATGGCTCTGGCTGGCTCTACGTCACACTTCTTGGCTTTTGCGCTACTAGAAACAGCTTCTGTCACCTCGGGACAGTTGTTTTCTGCTGCTATTGTTTCGCTCAACTAATGTCTCTTAGTCCTCCTGTGATCTGCAATCACCCTCTGATACCATGTTGAAATCTCTAAGTTTACTTAATTTAGAAACCCTTTAGGCACCTTTTCTGATTTATTCCTACCTACTTGTTAATTTTTCTTTAACAAGTTATTTACAAAGTAAATACTGAAAATAAACACCATTGCATGCTCAACATATTACAGATCAACAACTAAAAGAAACAAGAACAAACACACCACATGACACCACTATTTTTGGACCAATGTCCCCAGAAAAACCCAATGCGGGAAAATTGGTGCAGCTATCTAAGGGTTTTTTTATTAAGCAATATCAGACTACAATCTGGGTGTCGTAATTAGCCTACCCAACAGAGAATTTCCTTAGCAGCTATACCTCACATTTTGAGAGAAATCTCCTAGCTAAAACCCCGAAAAAACCTTCCAGCAGCTCCTCAACACAAAACTACTCCTGCAACCCCAGCGTATGCCCAATCTGGACTGTGTCAGCCCCTCTCTGTCTCACGATGGCCCTGCGTCAACCACAGGAGGCCCTGCGTCAGCTCTGGGAGCCTCTGCGTCAGCTACGCTAGCCCCTCTTGCGCTCTGCATAGCACTTGGTTGCCTCTGTGTCGCCCTATGTGAGCCCTTGCTCGCTCTGCATCACCCTCTTTGGCTGTTACGCTGCTCTCCCAGCACAATTTCTGTCCTCTCTGTTCCTCTGTACTCAATGCCCCTCAGTTGCTCTTCCGATCACTGATTCTATCTCTCGCTCTAGAGAATAGAATGACTAATCATCTGGTGTGATCTCCAAGTGACCCTCAAGCCTCCTCTTATACTTTTCCTGTTGACAATTCAACGATCGAGATTAAGTCCCTAATCAAAGGCTAAGATTATATTTGGCTTGATCCATGTCTTTTGAGCCACTCTAACACATATTCATATTAATACACATTAATATTTTATTTTCCCCAAGTTTAAACTTAGGGACTCCATTAAAAATATTAAGTATTTTAATATCTTCTCATCTGTTTAGAATTTGCCCAAACCCTTTCTGGGTATTGGAGATCTCATGTGCCCCAACCACTTCACCAAATTTCGTGGCTAGAGCACATCCGATGCTACTCCAAATCAACAATAAATAGGCTGACGCTAGGGTTTCTGGGGCAGATTGGTGCTGAGTAGCTACCGGAAGGATTATCTGGGGTTTCAGGCAGGAGATTTGTCAGAAACTGAGAGGTATTACTGCCAAGGACATTTTCTATTGGGTAGGCCAGTTTCGACACCCAGATTGTACTCTGATATTGCTTAATAAGAAAACTCTCAGATAGCTGCACCAGTTTTCCCACATTGGGTTTTTCCGGGGACATTAGTCCAAAAATAATGGCATCATATGGTGTGCTTGTTTCTGTTTCTTTTAGCTGCTAATCTATAATATGTTGAGCATGCACTAGTGTTTATTTGCAGTATTTACATTGTAAATAACTTGTTAAGTAAATAACAAGTAGGTAGGAATAAATCAAATAAAGTGCATGGAGGGTTTCTAACTAAGTAAACTTAGAAACTTCAACATATAGTAGTTTGTCCAGAGTAAATGGACATGTCTCTTGGCTAGGGCCAACTTGACTTGGAGGGAAGTCGACTTGTCAATTTTGGAGCCAAAATTTACATTTCAAAAATTCAAATTTTCATCTTTAAAAAGTCACAATGGGACTTTGACTCAAAATAAAATTTCCCTTTGACTCAAGTATTTATAAATATGCTTTATAATAAATACAATTACATCAAGTGACCAAATGTACATTATGAAGACCGACCATAGTTACAAATTCAACAACCATCACTCAAACAAAATCTTGACTTAACATGCTAAGCTTTTTCTATCTTATTTTAATACTTCGAGGGTGATATTTGTTGATTTGGGGTAGCACCGGATGTGATCTAGCCACGAAAATTGGTGGAGAGGCTAAAGCACATGAAATCTCCAATACCCAGAAATGGTTTAGGCAGACTCTAAACAATTTGGGAGATATTAAAATAATTAATATTTTTGATGGAATCCTTAAGTCTAAACTTAGGGAAAATAAAATATTAATGTGAATTAATATAAAACTGTGTTAGAAGGGTCCAAAAGTCATGGATCAAGCCAGAGTTAATCTTAGCCATTGATTAGGGACTTAATCTCGGCCATTGATTTGTCAACGAGAAAAGTATAAGAGGAGGCTTGAGGGTCACTTGGAGAATACACTAAGGGAGACCAGTCAGTTCAATTTCTGGAGCGGGGTTAGCTGAGAAATTCGAACTAGTGGTCTGGTGAGCAGTCAGGAGGCAGCAAGTACGGAACAAAGAGACGAGATCAGCCACTAGACACCAGCGTTGAGGCAGGAGAGGCAAACACAGAGGCAACAGGAGACTGCGCAGTCTCTAGAGGGCTTGCATGGGTGATGCAGAGAGGCCTAGGGCTAACACAAAGTGTTTGGGAGCCACGCAGAGGTCAACCAAGCAGACGTTGGGACTAGAAGAAGTGTCGGATAATTTTTTCTCCCTGTGGGTAAGCCAGTTCGGTACTCTGTTGTACTGAAGAGGTGCTAAATAATAAAATCCTCCCTTGTTGCACCAGTTTTCCCACATTGGGTTTTTCCGGGCACTGTTGTCCAAAATATCTATGTGTTGATTCTTGTACATGTGTTTGTTTCTATATTACAGTGTGGTATCTATAGCAGAATTTATTTTAATGTTTATTGAAGGAATTTCATAAATAACTTATTGAAGAATAAGTAGGAAAAGTAAATTAAATGTTGTAGTGATAGAATTTTCACAATATTGATGATGAAAATCCCAATATAGGCAATGATTTTTATTATATGTAGGCATTTGTTGTAGCATATTTTTTTTGGATGCTAGAGGCCATCTAGAGCCTGTTTGTTGATATATTTTTGGTTCAGAGATGGATTGCACAAAGTGCTATTTTGGTTATGTGCACCCTTACATGCTATATAAATAAGAATTTTCGCAGGATGGACATCAATATATGTGTTTTTTTTAATATTTTATTTGTTTTTGGTTGTTGGTTTTTTGGTCCTTTTTTTTTACCAATTTCGGTCTGAATCTAACTTGTTCCCAATTCGGGGGGGGGGGTCTACCAGTTCAATCAACTACTCAGTTCTGATAACATTGATATACATACATGTGTGCTTGCCTCAGTTAATGTTTTTGGAGCATTCTAAGCATGCACAAATTGGTGGGTTACATCACAAATAATATACTATAAGAAATTAGAAGAATATTTATATATGGGAGAGGAGAGAATTGTATTTGTCATATTAAAAATCACATAATAAAAATAATTCTCAATGTAAAGATATACATAGATTGCATTGCTCTTAGCATACAGTTATTCAACTATTGCATCACCTCCCCTCATCTAACTAATTTACTTTGATTGCTACTACTTATAACAAGGCGCTGGCAGACGTTCTGTTGTCAGATAGATTTATTTTGGTAAGTAGCAGTTTGCTTTCAGGAAGAAACATTGATTATTTTCTTCTATTTCTTCCACACATTTCGCTGAATAGATATATGGCTCAAACTTAAAACTTCAGTAAAAAAGGTCAGCCTCTATATCCAATTTTCCTTCATTTTCTTCCACCTATTGAGACTAAGTATTAGTGATTTTAGCAGAAAACTGTTGTTGTGAGGCTTAGAAAGTTCACACCTTGGAATATAGATAGTCAGAATTTTGTCAGTTAACCAAAATGGAAAAAACCAATGAACCAAGCTACCATGAAGTCAACAAAAGTACTACAATTCAAATATCACCTCAGAAGAGCACCTTGAGCAACACATCTCCCTGGATAACCTCATCTTTGATCTGCAGAATATCCAAGGTGACAATTAAGGAGAGGTATTGAAACCAAGGCAATTGAATGAGGAGAAGCTGAACAGATTCATCATAAAGCCCTGCATTGTAAGAGTTTCCCTAAGAAATAGCTTACACTCCCAATCCCAATCCAAGAGAATTTGTAAATTGTTAATGGTAATAAGGAATAGTTGGCATCAATTTTGATCAATAATACAAGAATAAAATTGCTATTCTAATAAACATTTTCGTAAGACCTGAATTCTACACAAATTATGCAGTTTGGCAATCTCATTCTCATGGTGAGTAAGGATCAATAGAACTATTTAATGGCATTTCATATAGAGGGAAATACTAAATGCAAATTTTCTGAGTTTAGCTTCACAAGACTCGCTAGAATTAGAGTGAATAATCACCAGGCTTGCAACATTCGGGATAGAGTTTTCGTTGATAATCAGAACCCGCGATAAGAGTTTCACTTGTTGTACAATATGTGAGTTCAGAAAATGCTCATAATTATGTTCAACAAACTACTGTCCGAAAAATTCAAAGCTCAAAGAATTGTAACACCCAGCATCTAGAAATATTATTTAAAGAGAACTCAATTTTGAATTCAGAGCTTCCAAAACATTTTCAAAACTAATTAAAGAATTTACCAGTTAAAGTATTCTAAGTAATATGTTGGTAAGATAAGCGCCTTCTGGATATGATGGATCAATAGGGTGATCGGCAGCTGCTCCAATTTGCCGAAGCACTGTAATTTTTCTACCTACTGAAGAAGCTGCTTTCTGCAAGACCCAAAAATGGATAATTTGCATGTAAGGGTAAAACTGCTACTGATAGAATACATAAACATGTTTCACCTCAATGCTTTTCAAACCTTATTGAATTGATACCAGGAAAATGGGCACTGTTGCCTCTATGTTTACACTGGAATAGCACTATTCTTAACATGATTGAACTACTACTACAGTGTAACAGCTATTAAGATAAACATTTTTGTGATTATCAACATATTGTCTAGGTAAACTATTCGGTCATCTATCCATAATGCTTTCAAAATTTTGCATTACATGCACATACATGAAGTTTTAAGACACGAGTAATTGATTTGGGAAAAAACTTCTTAGTCTCATGTTTGGCATTTTTTTGGTATCCTCTTAAAATATTTTCCAATCAAATAGAGTTCCAAGTAAAAAACAGGTTCACCCAAGAAAAAACCAACTTTCTGATGCAGCTTCATACAATAGACAAAAGAGGACCAACCTTCTCAAGTCAATAATTGTCTGGACTTTCAACCATAAATCAAAACTGTAGAAAACAGTTTAAGTTCGTTCCAGCAAGTTTATAAAACTGAAGTCTTACTAAGGTAGAAATATTAGTAATTCGTTGAAAACAAAGAAAAACACCAAGGTTATCTATTAATTTTAGGTATGTTCTATGCTTAGAGCAATTTATTTCAATTTTCACAATTAGCTCAATATCTTTTCCAGATTAGCAATCACATCAGCATTAAAAGTAAATTGCAGATAGAACATAAACATAGATCGCAGAAGACAAGCTGTAACGAATAAAATATATATTAATAATGTAAAATAATATAAATGATAATAAGCATAAATAATTATTAGTTAAGTAGTAATTAGGTTGAAGAGGCATGTCTAATTGAGACATGACTCTTCATGAAGAGACATTTGCCTGATATATAAGCAAGCCTCTCGTTCTCATTTGTAAATCAATTCTCATTCTTATTCTTATTCACATATTTAATATATAATATTTGTACCCTCATGGATATCTTGATATTCCAAGTCTTTTGGAGTAATTAATTTATAAAAGGAACTTTGTTCGCTTCATGTGGTATCAGCGCAGTTCGGTCCTCTAGGTTGTTTAACCAGTGCACAAAGCTCGCTCTCCGATCCAAGTCTTTGGCTATCGACTCTTCGTCAAATTTATTGCTGTTGCAGTTCAAGCGTTTTGCTAAATGTTTAGGAGTTTCTCCTTTTCTCCATTTTTCTAGGCCTTTGGCCATAAAAAAAAAATTAACCAAAAAAAATATATAAGTAAATAAATTAAAAAAAGAAGAAGAAAAAAAAGTAAAAGAAAAAACAAAACGGATACAAAATCTCATACCAAGTATATTTAAAACTTTTTATGTGGAGAAGCCTGTGGTTTTAAAAACAACCCATGGTAATTGCCCATGGTATTTTAAAAAGTTAAAAACAAAAAAAAAACAAAAAACAAAAGGAATACGTTTTACTTTTTACGTGGAGAACATTCTAACGGAGGTTTTAAAAGCAACCCATGGTAATAGCCCATGGTATTTTAACATCGTGACCGTGTCATATGAAAAGACGTGACCTTTATATTTATTAAGTGTGGTGACATCATAAAAGTTTATATTAAGTGTGACTCTTATATTAAAGTGAGGTGACATTAAAAGTTATCAAGGGAGTAATTAAGTATATAAAAAAGGGACCAATTTATTATTTAAAAAAATAAGTGAAACTATTATTATTATAAGATCATAAAGTTATTTTGAAAAAGGGTCTTAATATAAAAAAATACATACATATATAGAAGGAAACGTTATAAAGAATCCTTCTTCCATTCTCTACATCCATCATCACTTCCACAGAATGATGTTATCCAGTGTACAGAGAAAGACATTCGAAGCCGAAAAAGAGATCAAGTTTTTTTTCATCGACAAGCTTTGAGGACAAAGCTTTTTGAGGAAGGAGGCAATGTAACGAATAAAATATATATTAATAATGTAAAATAATATAAATGATAATAAGCATAAATAATTATTAGTTAAGTAGTAATTAGGATGTCTAATTGAGACATGACTCTTCATGAAGAGACATTTGCTTGATATATAAGCAAGCTTCTCGTTCTCATTTGTAAATCAATTCTCATTCTTATTCTTATTCACATATTTAATATATAATATTTGTATCCTAATGGATATCTTGATATTCCAAGTCTTTTGGAGTAATTAATTTATAGAAGGAACTTTGTTCGCTTCACAAGCCAAGACAAGAGGATACAAGATGTGGCACTCGCCAAGGACAAACCCCAATGTGGGGAAACCCTTGATCAATTCTTCTTATATGTTCTTCAATAGTTCAGCAGAGAGAGAGAGAGATAGTACATTTACAACAGAAGTCAACACTTTGACTTATCTAAATAAGAGCATAGATCATCTCTAAGTAGATGATACATGAGGTAGTTGAACTCAGTTGAAGACATGCTGCTTCAACTGATTCTCCCAGGTTACTCCATCACCATGCTGCACCTATCATTGTGCTGCTCCTCATCATCATGTTGCACCCATCATCACTATGCTGCATCTCATCATGCTTCATCAATCATGACTGTACCCATCGCTGTACTGCATCATGTGCCATTGTTGCACCATGTTTGCCATACTGTCCCATGTGCTTGCTGCACCATGTGACCGCACCTTGGTTACCATATTGTTGTTTCATTGTTAGCATGTCTTTGTTGCTGACCCATTGTTACATTGCTTCTATCATGCCATCATTGTAACATTGCTGCTATCATGTTGTCATTGTAACATTGTTGTACCATGCCATCATTTCTATCATGCTGCCCATGCATCTTGCTGCACTATCATGCATTCAAACTTCATGGGTCACCTTGTTGTCACATTCCTAGCACTGTTGTCCCACTGTTAGTGACTACTGCTCCTATGATTGCTTGATGTCCCATTTGTGTTTGCAACACCATGTGACCTTGCTGTCCCATCTTCCTTTGCTGCCCCATGTGACCTTGTTGTCCCATCTTCCTTTGCTGTAATTTCTTGGACTGGTTAGGGCACACAACAGTCCCTAACTGTCCTCAAATCTGGCCCAGAATTTCCCTTATGAAATGCGGTCTACCGTAGTGTGAACAAACCTCATTTAAATGACTACGTCTAGGGTATTCTAGGACTGCAGTTAGAGCTTCCTTAGGACTGCGGCTAGGGCTTCCTTAGGACTGTGTCTAGGGCTTCTTTAGGACCAACATAGAGGTTCCTTCCATGGCTGAGATCTGATCTCCATTAGGGCTTCCTCTCCTAGATTTCTCTTCCACTAAAACCCAAAGCGAGTGGAGAGAAATCAAGAGTGAAGTGTGTGTGAAATGACTCTCAAGTCATCTCCTTTTATACTAAAACGTTGGGCACATGAGGGAGTTATTTGGTTGCTGGCCGACCTTGACGAATTGTCCCATAACACAAATAAATTCATATCTCCATGAATACTTATCGGAATCAGATGATCTTTAGATCAATCCTATACCTCTCAATGAGAGAGATCCAAGAAAAATATCAGTTGTCATAAATAAGATGACCAACCTGGAGTTTGGCCCTAGTTCCCAAATTTAACACTCCCTCTCAACTATGGAGAACTCCATCTGCTAATCCATCTATCAGACTATACAATCTTTGTCATGGCCCTACACTGCTCTACTCTGCTGAACCATGAAGAAAAAGAATTGATCGAGAATGTCTCATAATATTCTCTATTGACCCGAAGTCAAAATCCCATATGAAGAGAGTGTGTCATACCACTCTTTATTGATCCCAGCTCAGTTCCAAGAGAGAGTGAGTCATATCACTCTCACTGACCCAAAGTCAGTTCCAATTGATCCCAGATCAATATCAAAAGAGAGTGTTGCAAACCACTCATATTGATCCCAGATCAATGGAGGTCATCCTAGCATAGGGAGTATAGTAAATACAACGATGCGTCCATCGATAGTACTAATATGGTCCCTACCCCATTTCCCTACTCATTGGCCAGATGAGAGGTACTTCCCATGAGTCCCAGACTACATGGGTAGGATGCCTCGACAGGAGAACCACTCATCCTGTCCATAAGTCACCACGGGGTATCACAGGGGAAGGCTGAACCATTCACCCTGTACACAACACACCATTAGGGGAGGGTGAGTTTCCTTATGGTCGCTTGTTGCTCCAAAAAGTACCCCAAGCCCCCCAGATCTCCCAGAGCTCAATGCATGCATCATGCAGGACCCTCATAAGAGTGTCTCTCAACGACTTCAAGTCGTTCTGGAAAGTCACAAATTTGACCTTTCCTTGGGGCTTCGACAGAATGTCTGCGACTTGCACATCAGTCCTAATGCGATGGAGCCTTCTTGCTCATCGATGTACCATATCCCAGATAAGGTAGTATCTGATGTCTATATGCTGGAGCAATCATAGAATATGGGATCCCTCAACAATCAAATCCCCCCTGGTTGACACAAAAGATCACGGTGGTATCCATCATGTGTACAAACAGCTCACTGAAGAGCTTCCACAACCAAGCAGCTTCACACGAGATCATACTCGTAGCTATGTATTTGGTCTCAGCAGTGCCTAAAGCAACCAACTTATGCTTCCTACTCCTCCAGGATATCGAAGCAGAACCCAAAGAGAACCAGCACTCAAAAGTGCTCTTGCGATCCTCCACACTGCCTGCCCAGTCAGCATTCGAATAATCATGCAGTGTCTCGTTTTCGGCAGTGTATCTCAATCCATGAGAGATTGTGCCCCGAAAATATCTTAGAAGATTCTTGGCATCAATCTGGTGAGGCTCAACCAAATATGAGCTCAATGTGCTAACTGCAAAACATATATCCGAACGAAAGTTCACCAAAAACATAAATGTGAATGAGTTTATGAAACTCAGAGGCATTTCCCAAATCTAGTCCGGCATCACTACCACATAACTTCTGAAAGTTAAGCTCCATTGAGGTAGTCACGAGCTTGTAGTTTACCATTCCAAATCCGGAATCCAACTCCCTCTTACTTTTGCAAATGAGGGTCTGCACCTGTCAGAAAGAGGTCGTCCTTAGAAGGTGCCAGTATGAGAGGTCTATCATCCACAACCTTCAAGCAATGGTTTGGATCGGCTTCACTCCTAGTGAATCTCAGCTTCATCAGACAGCTATCAATCCTCTCATACACCCTCTTACTTTTGCAAATGAGGGTCTGCACCTGTCAGAAAGAGGTCGTCCTTAGAAGGTGCCAATATGAGAGGTCTATCATCCACAACCTTCAAGCAATGGTTTGGATCGACTTCACTCCTAGTGAATCTCAGCTTCATCAGACAGCTATCAATCCTCTCATACTATGCACGGGGTGTTTTGCTTCAAGCCATAGAGGGCTTTCTTCCACCTTCATACATGAGATTCCTGATCATGAATCTCAAACCCCTCAGGTTGTTCCAAACCTGTGGACCTGCTACATGAGGGGAATGGTCCCCTTGTAAGATTTTCCTTCGATACATCTCAGACATGTACCTTCATGCTCTTTTTGAATTCAGGCATCCCTATCACCATCTGACTCACATCGGGTAGGGCCCCATAAAGTAGACCTCTGGTGCTATAAATGAGATGTGTCAACCGACATGGTCCCCAATGGACCATCTTGCAACTTGATACAAATTGCCAATCCTGAACCCATGAGTAAAAGCATCTTTGAAAATTCTATTTTCAAACACGTACCTTTCCATCGATGAATGGCGCCCTAAAACCTTTGACTTCCATTGCTGAAATGGACACCAGGTTCTTCTTGCGATCAAGTACATAAAGAGATTCTCGTAAATGAATCGAGTTACCCTCATCCAATTGAGGGGTAACATTCCCTACACCCTTTTCGAGATAGGTGGCATCGACTCCAGGTATAATCCCACGATTGTTTCTATCACTACCAAATTAGAGAAAGCACCCTTTTATCCGATGAAGTGCCTTGAAGCACTACAATCAATAAGCCAGATTCCCAAAGAGTCTGAAGGAGAGGACCAATACAAGATAACGCTTCTTTATCTTATCATAAACAACACTAGATTCTTCATACCTGAGGTTCCTTGCTTTCTTTGAAGAGTCAGTCATTTCCTTGATGACCTGCATTACCTGTCATTCCTCTGATCATTGACGATGTCTCTGGAATGATTGTTATCATCATCAAGTGATGTGTCCCTACCATTCGGACACTACTTCGCATAATGGTTGAACTTATTACAAACAAGGCATTTGCCTTTCCTTCCATCCTTAGATCTAGACTTCCCAATGAAGTGATCTTTAGGTAGGCCATCAGAAGCTTCCGCTGCGCCATTCTGATAATATTCTCTGCTTCGACTTCACCCTTGGTGAATTTGAAGATGTTGATTTGGGGTAGCATCGAATGTGCTCTAGCCACGAAAATTGGTGGAGAGGCTAACGCACATGAGATCTCCAATACCCAGAAAGGGTTTGGGCAGATTCTAAACAGTTTGGGAAATATTAAAATAATTAATATTTTTAATGGAGTCCCTAAGTCTAAACTTAGGAAAAATAAAATATTAATGTGAATTAATATAAACCTGTGTTAGAATGGTCCAAAAGTCATAGATTAAGCCAGATCTAATCTTAGTCGTTGATTAGGGACTTAATCTCAGTCGTTGATTTATCAATGAGAAAACTATAAGAGGAGGCTTGAGGGTCACTTGGAGAACACATTGAGGGAGATCAGTCAGTTCAATTTCTGGAGCGGGGTTAGCTGAGGAATTGGAACTAGTGGTCTGGTGAGTAGTCAGGAGGCAGCAAGTACGGAACAGAAAGACCGAATCAACCACTGGAGACCAGCGTTGAGGCAGGAGAGGCAAACTCAGGGCATTTCAAGCAGACGCAGAGGCAGCAGGGGACTGCGCAGTCACTAGCTAGGCCTGCATGGGTGACACAAAGAGGCCCAGGGCTTACGCAGTCAAGCAAGGGCTGACCCAGAGTGTCTAGGAGCCACGCAGAGGTCAACCAAGCTAACGCTGGGACTGAGAGAGAATTTTTCTCTCTGTGGGTAAGTCAATTTGGCACCCTATTGTACTGAAGAATTGTTGAATAATAAAATCCTCCCTTGCTGCACCGTTTTCCCACATTGAGTTTTTCCCGAGACTGTTGTCCAAAATAACTGTGTCAATGTCTTGATACTTGTGCATGTATTTGTTTCTGTATTACGGTGTGATATCTGCAGCAGAATTTGTTTTAATGTTTATTGAAGGAATTTCATAAATAACTTATTGAAGAACAAGTAGGAAAAGTAAATCAGTTGTTGCTGTGATAGAATTTTCACACAATATCAGAGCGAGTAATCAAAGACAGCAAGGGAAAATCAGTTATGGGTCGAGACCATGATGCAGAAGCATCCACGTCAAGGGACTCGCACAGATTTTTAGAAGATTGCACAAGAGAAAGAGACTTCAATTTCTCTATGTTGGCTTCCAGGCTGGAAGAATAAGTGGCTTGTATGACTAGTTATGCATCATCAGAAGCGTGGTATATAGATAGTGGAGCCTCATGTCATATGACGGGAATCAGGGAATGTTTCTCAGAATATCGAGAAGAGAAGATGAACTTTTAGATCACCAAGGGGAACAAGGCAAAGTGTACTCCAGTAGGGAAGGGTACCATAGTTTTTCAAATAGAATCAGGAGAACGGTTCTGTGCTACAAATGTGTTGCATGTACCAGGATTGGGGATGAACTTACTTTCCGTGTCAAAACTTCAAGGCAAGGGCTATGACGTCTACTTCATCAAGGAGAAGGTATACGTCAAACACCCAAGCTGGAAAAAGAAAGTGCAGATCGGAATCAAAAGTAATAGGTTTTATAGATTACAACTAGAATCACCAATGGCACTAATAAGTAGTCATGGAGACAAGGACTTGAATGAACTATGGCAAAGAAGAATGAGACATTTGCACCATGGAGCTCTGAGAATTCTCAAGAGCACTGTAACAGGAGTTTTGGATCTGAGTACGGAACGAGATGATGTATGCAGGGGATGCACTCTAGGAAAGTATGCCAAGGCAGCATTTCCTAGGAGCAAACACGGGGCCAAGAGTGTACTAGGATTGATACACTCAAATATTTGCAGACCTATGTCCGTCAAAGCTCTCAGTGGTGTTGAGTAATTCGTTACCTTCGTTGATGACCACTCAAGGAAAACTTGGATTTATTTTCTAAAAACCAAGGACAAGGTTTTTTGTCGATTCAAGGAGTTCAAGGCTTTGGTGGAGAATCTGACTCGGAAGAAAATAAAAGTTTTGCATTCAGATAATGGTGGAGAGTATGTCGATAAGGACTTCACTGATTTTTGTGCTACAGAGGGCATCAAAAGAGAGTGGACAGCTCCCTACAATCCAGAGCAAAATGGAGTAGCAGAAAGAAAGAACAAGTCTATTGTAGAAGCAGCTAGGGCCATGATGTATGATCAGGATATGCCAAAATTCCTATGGACGGAAGCATGCAACACAGCAGTCTATGTTCAGAACAGGACTCCTCATTGAGCGTTGGGCAAGATTACTCCAGAGAAAGTTTTCACAGGGAAGACACCTGAAGTCAGGCATTTCAGGATATTTGGGAGTTTAGCATATTGCCGCATACCTGAAGAAAAGAGGAAGAAGCTGGATCAAATTGCGGAAAAAGGATATCTGGTGGGATATAGCGAGAACGCTAAGGCATACAAAATCTATCTTCCAGGGAGCAGGAAGGTAGTAGTTCAATAAGATGTAAAGTTCATGGAGGACAGGGCTTTCAGAAAATCTCGTGAGATGCCTTCTGAGGAGCAATCAAAAGAGGAGTCACTGGTTAAGCCTCTTCAACCAAAGGAAGTAAAGAATTCTTCCTCGGGTCAGGAAGATTCTCAAGATGTGGAGGAGGAGCTAATAGAAGCACCAGCTGGCAGAGGAAGAACTAGCAGGGAACTTCGTCAGATTCTACGAGATGCAGAGGACTTCATCAGTGCACCAAGAAACAATAAGAGGGAGCGAAAATAGCCAAATAGATATCAGGCATTAGTAGCTCAGGATGGAGAGCTTGCCAGTTTCAAGGAGGCAGCTCAACATCAGGTTTGGCTAGATGCGATGATAAAGGAGCACAACTCCATAATGGTGAACGATGTCTCGGAGGTGGTGCCAACGCCTCAAGACAGATTAGTGGTAGGTTCAAGATGGATCTACAAGATCAAATATGCTACAGATGGCAGTGTTGAGAAATACAAGGCCAGGTTTTGGCTAAGGGGTATGCTCAAAAGGAAGGAATTGACTATGAGGAGACCTTCGCCGCGGTAGCCAGGTATACATCTATTAGGACCATGATATCTCTTATAGCTCAGATGGAATGGGAGATTCATCAAATGAATGTCAAAACGGCATTTTTGAACAGGGTAATAGAAGAAGAGGTATACATTGAACAACCATAGGGCTTTGAGACTCATGAGAAGAAGTCTCATGTATGTAGATTGAAGAAAGCCTTGTATGGGCTGAAACAAGCACCGAGAGCATGGTATGGACGAATAGATGGCTACTTGCAGAAGATGGGATTTGTCAAGAGTGACACAGATCCGAATCTCTACTATCTGGTTGTAGAGAACAAGCCGCTAATCTTAGTATTGTATGTGGATGATCTCTTTCTGACAGGATCATCCCGGCTCATTAGGGACTGCAAGAAGAATCTAGCCACAAAATTCGATATGAAGGATTTGGGACGAATGCATTACTTCCTAAGGTTGGAAGTTTGGCAACAGAAGGGAGAAATCTTCATTGGGCAAGGGAGGTATGCTACAGAAATCCTAAAAAGATTCAGGATGGAGGATTGTAGACCCATGGCTACGCCAATGATCACCAACTGGAAGAAGATCGATGCATCAGAAGACAAGGATGTTGATCCCACACTATACAGGTAGCTCCTAGGGTCCCTGATGTATCTGGTCAATACAAGGCCAGATATTTTCTACGTTGTCAACACCCTTAGTCAATTCATGGTGGAACCGAAGAGGGCACACTGGGCAGTAGCCAAACACGTTCTCAGGTATTTACAGGGAACAGTCGATTATCGACTTTTGTACACCAAAGGTAAGGATATCAGTTTGAGTGGATTTACTGATGCAGATTGGGTAGGAAGTTTAATGGATCGAAAAAGTACCTCTGGGTACTGTTTCAACATTGGATCAGGAATGACCTCTTGGTGCAGTAGGAAACAGAAGTCTGTGGCTCTGAGCCCATCTGAGGCAGAATATATGGCAACGAGCATAGCTTCGTGTGAGGCCATATGGCTTAGAAAACTGCTTGTGAACCTATTCAGAAGGAATATGGAGGCAACTAGGATCATGTACGATAATCAGAGTTGCATCAAGCTCTCTGAGAATCCAGTGTTTCATGATAGGTCGAAGCATATTGATATCCAGTGTCATTTTGTCAGGGACTGTGTCCAACGAGGAGTTGTACAGTTGAACTACACTCCCACAGGAGAACTAGTGGCGAACATCCTCACCAAGGACCTTGGAAGGACAAAGTTTGACTACTTTAGGGAAAAGATGGGGATGGTAAAGAACCCGTTTCAGTAGCAGAAATGGCAGTGATGACAACACGGATGCAGAGGGAGCCGCAGTGCGGATGAAGTGTTGGGAGAAAGGACCAATAGCAGCACGGATGCAGAGGGAGTTTTCATGCAGATGAAACAATGGCAGTGGCAGAGCCATGGGCAGCAGTACAGGATGCAGCAATGCAGACGATGTTGAGCAGGGAGGCTTAGCATCAGCGCAGGAACTAATGTCGGATGATCAGGGTGATACTCAGTGAGGAGTATTGCTAGAGCACAATCATCGCTAAGAGGGAGTGTTGATTTGGGGTAGCATCAGATATGCTCTAGCCACGAAAATTGGTGGAGAGGCTAAGGCACATGAGATCTCCAATACCCAGAAAGGGTTTGGGCAGATTCTAAACAGTTTTGGAAATATTAAAATAATTAATATTTTTAATGGAGTCCCTAAGTCTAAACTTAGGAAAAATAAAATATTAATGTGAATTAATATAAAACTGTGTTAGAATGGTCCAAAAGTCATGGATCAAGCCAAATCTAATCTTAGCCATTGATTAGGGACTTAATCTCGGCCGTTGATTTGTCAACAAGAAAAGTATAAGAGGCTTGAGGGTCACTTGGAGAACACACTGAGGGAGATCAGTTAATTCAATTTCTGGAGCGGGATTAGCTGAGGAATTGGAATTAGTGATCTGGTGAGCAGTCAGGAGGTAGCAAGTACAGAACAAAGAGATGGGATCAAACACTGGAGACCAGCGCTGAGGCAGGAGAGTCAAACGCAAGGCATTTTAGGCAGACGCAGAGGCAGCAGGAGACTATGTAGTCACTAGCTGGGCCTGCGTGGGTTCCTTCCATGGCTGAGATCTAAACTCCATTAGGGCTTCCTCTTCTTGATGAATCAATGCCTGATGTAGAAGAACCCATGGATCCGATTGATCCTCATCCACATGATCCTTCCTCTTCTAGGAAGAGGCCTTCATGGCTTAGGGGGATACTTGATGATGCTGAAGGACATGCTGCACCCTAAGGAACCTTCTGTCAAAGTAAGAAACCTAATAGGTATTAGGGATACCTAACCATCATGAGCACAATCATACAAAATGAGCCTTCATCATTCTCAAATGTCGTCAAGCATTAAGTATGGAAGGATGCTATGACCATAGAATATGAGTCTATTATGGAGAATGATGTCTGGGAAGTAGTTCCCAGACCCCGGACAAGACAATTGTTACTTCAAAATGGCTTTACAAGATAAAGCATGCAGCATATGGAAGTACGGAAAAGTATAAGGATCGTTTTGTTGCTGGTGATTTCTCCCAAAAGGAAGGTATAGACTATGATGTGATATTTGCACCTATTGCCAGAATTACGACCATCTGTTGATCATAGCCCTTGCCGCTTCACAAGGATGGAACCTACATCAGATGGATGTCAAGACTGTGTTCTTACATGGCTCGATCAAAGAAGAAGTCTACATGGAGCAACCCGAAGGATTTGAGATTTATGATTGAAAATCTCATGTATGCAGGTTGAAGAAGGCTCTCTATGTGCTGAAGCAAGCACCCCGAGCATGGTATGAGAGGATTGATAGCTACTTGATGAAGCTGGGATGCACTAGGAGTGAAGCCGATCCTAACCTTTACTTTAAGGTTGAAGATGACAAGCCTCTCATACTGGTGCTGTATGTGGATGACCTCTTTCTAACAGGTGCAAACCCTCTCATTCACAAATGTAAGAGGGAGTTGGCTTCTAAATTTGAAATGAAGGACCAAGGACTTGAAGTGTGGCAGAAGCCAAGGGAAATTTTCCTACCTCAAGAAAAATATGTGGCAAAGATATTGGAAAGATTCGTTATGATGAACTGCAAGCCTGTGACTACCTCAAGGATCTTAACTTTTAGAAGTTATATGGTAGTGATGTCGGACCAGATTTGGGAAATGCCTCTGAGTTTCATAAACTCATTCGCATTGATGTTCTTGGTGAACCTCCATCCAAACATATGTTTTGCAGTTAGCGTTGTGAACTCATATTTGGTTGAGCCTCACTAGATTGATGCCAAGAATCTTCTGAGATATCTTCATGGTACAATGGATTAAGATACACTGCCGGAGATGTGAGACTACTTGGATATACTGATGCTGATTGGGCAAGCAGTGTGGTGGACCGTAAGAGCACTTTCGGGTGCTGTTTCACCTTGGGATCTGCTTCGATATCCTGGATGAGCAGGAAGCAGAAGTCAATGGCTTTGAGCACCGCCGAAGCAGAATATATTGTTGTTAGCATGACCTCATGTGAGGCAGTCTGGTTGTGAAAGCTCTTCAGTGAGCTGTTTGGATTTACATTGGATACCACTGTGATTCTCTATAACAACCAGAGGTGGGATTCGATTATTGAGGAATCCCGTATTCTTCGATTGCTCCAGCAGATAAACATCATTTGGGATATGGCAAGTCAATGAGCAAGGAGGCTCCATCGCATTAAGATGATGTACAGGTTGATACACCTTGTCAAAGCCCTGAGGAAAGATCTAATCTGTGATTTTCCCAAACAACTTGGAGTCGACAAGAAACCCTTGTAAAAGGGTCCTGCATACATTGAGCTCTGGGAGCTCTGAGGGCTTGTGGTTCTTACTGGAACAACATACGACCACAGGGTGACTCACCCTCCCCTGGTGGTGCGCACTGGAACAAGATGATTCGCTCTCTTGTGGGACAAGATGATTCGCACTCTTGTGGAACAGGATGATTCGCTCTCCTGTGTAGCAGGATGATTAGTTCTCCTGTGAGGCCTGGATTGATGTGTTCTCCATGGCAGCCTGGATTGATGTGTTCTCCATGGCGATTGTAGCAGGATTGATGTGTTCTCCTGTGAGGACAGGATTGATTAGTTCTCCTGTCGAGGCATCCTACCCATGCAGTCTGGCACTCATGGGAAGTACCTCTCATCTGATCAATGAGCAGGGAAATGAAGTTAGGGACCATAGTAGTACCGATGGACGCATCATTGTATCTACCGTACTCCCTACGCTAGGATGACCTCCATTGATATGGGATCAATGATATTGGTCTGGGACCAGTGGTAGGAGTTGTACCCTACTATGACGCTGACTTCAGGTCGGTTGAGACTGGTCTGGGACCAGTGGTAAATACTTCGAGACTGACTTCGTGTCAGTGCAATACTATTCTGGGACCAGTGAGAGTGGTACATACTATGACGCTGACTTTGGGTCAGTTGAGACTGGTCTGGGACCAGTGGTACACTCTCTGAGACTGTGATACTGGTCTGGGACCAGTGGTAGGAGTTGTACCATACTATGACGCTGACTTCGGGTCGGTTGAGACTGGTCTGGGACCAGTGGTACATACTCCGAGACTGACTTCGTGTCAGTGCAGTACTGGTTTGGGACCAGTGAGAGTGGTACATACTATGACGTTGACTTCAGGTCAGTTGAGAATGGTCTGGGACCAGTGATACACTCTCTGAGACTGCGATACTGGTCTGGGACCAATGATAGGAGTGGTACTTATTATGACGCTGACTTCGGGTCAGTTGAGACTGGTCTGGGACCAGTAGTACGCACTCTGAGACTGACTTTGAGTCAGTGGAGGATGATATTGGTCTGGGACTAATGGAGTTGTACACACTATGACGCTAACTTTGGGTTGGTTGAGACTGGTTTGGGACCAGTGTACATACTCTGAGACTGACTTTTGAGTCAGTATGATACATCCTCGATCATTTCTTCTTCTTCACAATTCGAACAAAAGCAGAGCAGAACAAGAACAATGCAAGAGCAGAGCAGAATAGAGCAAAACAGTACCGATCAGTACAGGGCAGAACAAGACAAAGTAGAACAGGTAGAATAGAGCAGAGCACGGCAAGGGTCAGGCTGTACAGGGCAGTGCATTTGATGGATGAATAGTAATGACGGATAGACAGATTGCAGATGCAGTTCTCCCTGGTTGAGAGGGAGTGTTAAAATTGGCAACCAGGGCAAAACTTCATGTGGGTCATCTTATTCATTGCTGATAAAAATTTTATTAGATTCCTTTCGTCGAGAGGTGTAGGATTGATATAAAGATCATCCGATTTTGATAAGTATTCATGGAGATATGAATTTATTTTGATTATGGAATTATTATCAAGCCGACCTACAATTCATGTAGGCTCAGAAGCCCAACAGTCGCATCTATTCAAACACCAACATTGTGTATAAATATTGGAGGACTTTTCCTCATTTGCACTCACACTTCTCATCACATCTCTCTCTCTCTACTGCACAGAAATGAGTCTCTTCTCTACTGCGTAGAAAAGGGTCTCTCTCTCACACATGTGAAGCCAGAAGCTGTTGAACCTGAAGCTGCAACTACAGAAGTAAAGATTGACCTACATGGCCTAGAAGATCTCCTCTTTGGGACTGCGTTGTAGGTTCATCTGAATGAGAGGCTTGTCATCTCTCATACTGGTGCTGTATGTGGATGACCTCTTTCTAACAGGTGCAAACCCTCTCATTCACAAATGTAAGAGGGAGTTGGCTTCTGAATTTGAAATGAAGGACCAAGGACTTGAAGTGTGGCTGTTAAATTGGCAACTAGGGCCAAACTCCATGTGGATCAGCTTATTTATGACAACTGATATTTTTATTGGATCCCTCTCGTCAAGAGGTGTAGGATTGATCCAAAGATCATCCGATTCCGATAAGTATTTATGGAGATATGAATTTATTTTGTTTATATAATTATTACCAAGCCGACCAGCAACTTGAGTAGGCTCAGAAGCCCAATAGACGTGTCTATTCATCATCTACGTTCTAGTATAAATTGGTGAGGATTTGAAGTCATTTTAACACACATTCTTGGTGTGTTCTCCTCCTCTCCACGTCTTGGGTTTTTGGAGAAGGAGGGACACCTAAAATATACATTTGCTGATGCCCTAGCCGCAGTAGCTGATGCCCTAGCCGCAGTAGCTGATGCCCTAGCCACAGTTCAGTTGTGCCCTAGCCGCAGTGCAGATGATGCCCTAGCCGCAGGCTTATAAGAAGATCTAAATGCAGATAAGAGGAGACTTATGTGCAGCATGAATAAGCCCCTATACGCTGTCTCAAGAGGCTCAATCCGCAGATGAGAGGAGGGCTAATATAGGCCCTAAATGAAGGTCTGAATCCATTGTCTATTGACCCTATATGCAGCAAGAAAGAGACTCCTTATCCACAGTCATAATCTGCCTTAGCCGCAGTCAAAGAAGGAGGTTCCAGCCACAGCAAATGGAGGTCTTAAGCAGCTGTATAGTAGTGCCCTTAGCCGCAGTAAGGGGAGCCCTTATACGCAGCCCAAAGAGACCCAGTTGCTGTCACCTAAGCCGCTGACATAATGCTACATTGCTGTAGGTAACAGCGTGGCCTATTTCAGGATTGTTTGGGCATAATCAAGCTGTTCTTGATCTCGGTGTGCTGAGCAAAAGAATCCGCAAAAAGGAGGAGCTAGGGATAGTAGTTTAAGGAGTTGTTTGGATCACTGTTTGAAGGGACTAAAGTTACAGTCCACTGATGGGCTAGGCCGCAGGCCATAGCCAGCAGTTGGAGGCCTTTATTTAGTAGCTGCGTTCAGAAGGTAAGCAGCCCTATAAGGCAGCGTATCATTGGAGGATTGTATGAAAGCTAGCTGCAGTAATCAGGTGAACTGTGGGGCATGGTTAAGGTGTTGTGGCTCTCAGAGGGTGCCCTAACAAATGACCATGTCTACCATGCACCTGTCCTTATGAAAGGTACCAGATTAGCAGCCTTGACATGATCAGTGAATCGGCAAAGGAAGGAGAGTCTTATGGAAGGAAAACTTCAGTAATATGGGTAACTGACTGAGCTGTTCATCTGCTACATATCTTCAGTCCTTGGGATCAGATCTGCAACCTCATTGTGTCATCGTCAAGGTGAAGATCTCTGATGTCTGATCTCCTATTTGGCAAGTCAAGTATTGACTTAAAATCATTGTACTCTATCTCTCTCTCTCTGCTGAACTTTGAAGATAAAAGAAGATTTGATCAAAGGGTTTCCCCACACATTGTGGGGTTTGTCCCTGGCTTGCGCCATATCTTGTGTCCTCTTGTCTTGGCTTGTCTTCTGCGTTTTATATTTATGTTCTATCTGCAGTTTATCATAATGCTGATGTGATTGCCAATTGTGAAAATTTAAATAAATTGCTCTAGCATAGAACATACCAAAAATTAACAGTGGCAGAAGCCAAGGGAAATTTTTCTATCTCAAGAAAAATATGTGGTAAAGATATTGGAAAGATTCGGTATGATGAACTGCAAAACTGTGACTACCTCGAGGATCTTAACTTTTAGAAGTTATATGGTAGTGATGTCGGACTAGATTTGGGAAATGCCTCTGAGCATCATAAACTCATTCGCATTGATGTTCTTGGTGAACCTCCATCCAAACATATGTTTTGCAGTTAGCATTATGAACTCATATTTGGTTGAGCCTCACTAGATTGATGCCAAGAATCTTCTGAGATATCTTCATGGTACAATGGATTAAGATACACTGCCGGAGATGTGAGACTACTTGGATATACTGATGCTGATTGGGCAGGCAGTGTGGTGGACTGTAAGAGCACTTTCGGGTGCTGTTTCACCTTGGGATCTGCTTCGATATCCTAGATGAGCAGGAAGCAGAAGTTGGCGGCTTTGAGCACCTCCGAAGCAGAATATATTGTTGTTAGCATGACCTCGTGTGAGGCAGTCTGGTTGCGAAAGCTCTTCAGTGAGCTGTTTGGATTTACATTGGATACCATTGTGATTCTCTATAACAACCAGAGGTGGGATTCGATTATTGAGGAATCCCGTATTCTTCGATTGTTCCAGCAGATAAACATCATCTGGGATATGGCAAGTCAATGAGCAAGGAGGCTCCATCGCATTAAGATGATGTATAGGTCGATACACCTTGTCAAAGCCCTGAGGAAAGATCTAATCTGTGATTTTCCCAAACAACTTGGAGTCGGCAAGAAACCCTTGTAAAAGGGTCCTGCATACATTGAGCTTTGGGAGCTCTAAGGGCTTGTGGTTCTTACTGGAACAACATACAACCACAGGGTGACTCACCCTCCCCTGGTGGTGCGCACTGGAACAAGATGATTCGCTCTCTTATGGGACAAGATGATTCGCTCTCTTGTGGAACAGGATGATTCGCTCTCCTGTGTAGCAGGATGATTAGTTCTCCATGGCGGCCTGGATTGATGTGTTCGCCATGGCGATTGTAGCAGGATTGATGTGTTCTCCTGTGAGGACAGGATTGATTAGTTCTCCTGTCGAGGCATCCTACCCATGCAGTCTGGCACTCATGGGAAGTACCTCTCATCTGATCAATGAGCAAGAAAATGAAGTTAGGGACCATAGTAGTACCGATGGACGCATCATTGTATCTACCGTACTCCCTACGCTAGGATGACCTCCATTGATATGGGATCAATGATATTGGTCTGGGACCAGTGGTAGGAGTTGTACCTTACTATGACGCTAACTTCAGGTCGGTTGAGACTAGTCTGGGACCAGTGGTAAACACTTCGAGACTGACTTCGTGTTAGTGCAATACTATTCTGGGACCAGTGAGAGTGGTACATACTATGACGCTGACTTTGGGTCAGTTGAGACTGGTCTGGGACCAGTGGTACACTCTCTGAGACTGTGATACTGGTCTGGGACCAGTGGTAGGAGTTGTACCATACTATGACGCTGACTTCGGGTCGGTTGAGACTGGTCTGGGACCAGTGGTACATACTCCGAGACTGACTTCGTGTCAGTGCAGTACTGGTTTGGGACCAGTGAGAGTGGTACATACTATGACGCTGACTTCGGGTCAGTTGAGAATGGTCTGGGACCAGTGGTACACTCTGAGACTGCGATACTGGTCTGGGACCAATGATAAGAGTGGTACTTATTATGACGCTGACTTCGGGTCGGTTGAGACTGGTCTGGGACCAGTAGTACGCACTCTGAGACTGACTTTGAGTCAGTGGAGGATGATACTGGTCTGGGACTAATGGAGTTGTACTCATTATGACGCTGACTTTGGGTTGGTTGAGACTGGTTTGGGACCAGTGTACATACTCTGAGACTGACTTTTGAGTCAGTATGATACATCCTCGATCATTTCTTCTTCTTCACAATTCGGACAAAAGCAGAGCAGAACAAGAACAATGCAAGAGCAGAGCAGAATAGAACAAAACAGTACCGATCAGTATAGGGCAGAACAAGACAAAGTAGAACAGGTAGAATAGAGCAGAGCATGGCAAGGGTCAGGCTGTACAGGGCAGTGCATTTGATCGATGAATAGTAATGACGGATAGACAGATTGTAGATGAAGTTCTCCCTGGTTGAGAGGGAGTGTTAAAATTGGCAACCAGGGCAAAACTTCATGTGGGTCATCTTATTCATCGCTGATAAAATTTTTATTAGATTCCTTTCGTCGAGAGGTGTAGGATTGATATAAAGATCATCTGATTCTGATAAGTATTCATGGAGATATGAATTTATTTTGATTATGGAATTATTATCAAGCCGACCTACAATTCATGTAGGCTCAGAAGCCCAACAGTCGCATCTATTCAAACACCAACATTGTGTATAAATATTGGAGGACTTTTCCTCATTTGCACTCACACTTCTCATCACATCTCTCTCTCTCTACTGCACAGAAATGAGTCTCTTCTCTACTGCGTAGAAATGGGTCTCTCTCTCACACATGTGAAGCCAGAAGCTGTTGAACCTGAAGCTGCAACTACAGAAGTAAAGATTGACCTACATGGCCTAGAAGATCTCCTCTTTGGGACTGCGTTGTAGGTTCATCTGAATGAGAGGCTTGTCATCTCTCATACTGGTGCTGTATGTGGATGACCTCTTTCTAACAGGTGCAAACCCTCTCATTCACAAATGTAAGAGGGAGTTGGCTTCTGAATTTGAAATGAAGGACCAAGTACTTGAAGTGTGGCAGAAGCCAAGGGAAATTTTTCTATCTCAAGAAAAATATGTGGTAAAGATATTGGAAAGATTCGGTATGATGAACTGCAAAACTGTGACTACCTCGAGGATCTTAACTTTTAGAAGTTATATGGTAGTGATGTCGGACCAGATTTGGGAAATGCCTCTGAGCTTCATAAACTCATTCGCATTGATGTTCTTGGTGAACCTCAATCCAAACATATGTTTTGCAGTTAGCATTATGAACTCATATTTGGTTGAGCCTCACAGGATTGATGCCAAGAATCTTCTGAGATATCTTCGTGGTACAATGGGTTAAGATACACTGCCGGAGATGTGAGACTACTTGGATATACTGATGCTGATTGGGCAGGCAGTGTGGTGGACTGTAAGAGCACTTTCGGGTGCTGTTTCACCTTGGGATCTGCTTCGATATCTTAGATGAGCAGGAAGCAGAAGTTGGCGGCTTTGAGCACCTCCGAAGCAGAATATATTGTTGTTAGCATGACCTCGTGTGAGGCAGTCTGGTTGCGAAAGCTCTTCAGTGAGCTGTTTGGATTTACATTGGATACCACTGTGATTCTCTATAACAACCAGAGGTGGGATTCGATTATTGAGGAATCCTGTATTCTTCGATTGCTCCAGCAGATAAACATCATCTGGGATATGGCAAGTCAATGAGCAAGGAGGCTCCATCGCATTAAGATGACGTACAGGTCGATACACCTTGTCAAAGCCCTAGGGAAAGATCTAATCTGTGATTTTCCCAAACAACTTGGAGTCGGCAAGAAACCCTTGTAAAAGGGTCCTGCATACATTGAGCTCTGGGAGCTCTGAGGGCTTGCGGTTCTTACTGGAACAACATACAACCACAGGGTGACTCACCCTCCCCTGGTGGTGCGCACTGGAACAAGATGATTCGCTCTCTTATGGGACAAGATGATTCGCTCTCTTGTGGAACAGGATGATTCGCTCTCCTGTGTAGCAGGATGATTAGTTCTCCATGGCGGCCTGGATTGATGTGTTCGCCATGGCGATTGTAGCAGGATTGATGTGTTCTCCTGTGAGGATAGGATTGATTAGTTCCCCTGTCGAGGCATCCTACCCATGCAATCTGGCACTCATGGGAAGTACCTCTCATCTGATCAATGAGCAGGGAAATGAAGTTAAGGACCATAGTAGTACCGATGGACGCATCGTTGTATCTACCGTACTCCCTACACTAGGATGACCTCCATTGATCTGGGATCAATGATATTGGTCTGGGACCAGTGGTAGGAGTTGTACCATACTATGACGCTGACTTCGGGTCAGTTGAGACTGGTCTGGGACCAATGGTACATACTCCGAGACTGACTTCGTGTCAATTCAGTACTAGTCTAGGACCAGTGAGTGTGGTTCATACTATGACGCTGACTTCAAGTCGGTTGAGACTGGTCTGGGACCAGTGGTACATTCTCTGAGACTGCGATACTGGTCTGGGACCAGTGGTAGGAGTTGTACCATACTATGATGTTGACCGCGGGTTGGTTGAGACTGGTCTGGGACCAGTGGTACATACTCTGAGACTGACTTCGTGTCAGTGCAGTACTGATCTGGGACCAGTGAGAGTGGTACATACTATGACGCTGACTTCGGGTCGGTTGAGACTGGTCTGGGACCAGTGGTACACTCTCTGAGACTGCGATACTGGTCTGGGACCAGTGATAGGAGTGGTACTTACTATGAAGTTGACTTCGGGTCGGTTGAGACTGGTCTGGGACCAGTGATAGGAGTGGTACTTACTATGAAGCTGACTTCGGGTCGGTTGTGACTGGTCTAGGACCAGTAGTACGTACTCTAAGACTGACTTTGAGTCAATGGAGGATGATAATGGTCTTGGACCAATGGAGTTGTACTCACTATGACGCTGACTTCGGGTTGGTTGAGACTGGTCTGGGACCAGTGGTACATACTCTGAGACTAACTTTTGAGTCAGTATGATACATCCTCGATCATTTCTTCTTCTTCATAATTCGGACAAAAGCAGAGCAGAACAAGAACAATGCAAGAGCAGAGCAGAACAGAGCAAAACAGTACCGATCAGTACAGGGCAGAACAAGACAAAGCAAAATAGGTAGAATAGAGCAGAGCAGAGCAAGGGTCAGGCTGTACAGGGCAGTGCATTTGATGGATGAATAGTAACGACCGATAGACAGATTGCAGATGAAGTTCTCCCTAGTTGAGAGGGAGTGTTAAAATTGGCAACCAGGGCAAAACTTCATGTGGGTCATCTTATTCATGGCTGATAATATTTTTCTTAGATTCCTCTCGTCGAGAGGTGTAGGATTGATATAAAGATCATCTGATTCCGATAAGTATTCATGGAGATATGAATTTATTTTGATTATGGAATTATTATCAAGCCGACCTACAATTCATGTAGGCTCGAAGCCCAACAGTCGCATCTATTCAAACACCAACGTTGTGTATAAATATTGGACTTTTCCTCATTTGCACTCACACTTCTCATCACATCTCTCTCTCTCTACTACACAGAAATGAGTCTCTTCTCTACTGCGCAGAAATGGGTCTCTCTCTCACACATGTGAAGCCAGAAGCTATTGAACCTGAAGCTGCAACTACATAAGTAAAGATTGACCTGCGTGGCCTAGAATATCTCCACTTTGGAACTGCGTTGTAGGTTCATCTGAACCTCTTTTAAAAGCCGCAAGTTTTGGTGGTGGAATGAAATCAATCCGACGAACGATTTGCAAGATATCGACTGCCCTAGTTTGAAGCCGAAAACTACTGAAACTGAAGCTGCAACTGCAGAAGTAAAGATTGACCTGCGTGGCCTAGAAGATCTCCTCATCTGAACTGCTTTGTAGGTTCATTTGAACCTCCTCTCGAAGCCGCAACTTTTGGTGGTGGAATGAAGTCAATCCAACAGTCGGTTTGTGAGATATCGTCTGCCCTAGTTTGATAATGAAGCCGATAATGCTGATGTTGCTAATCTAAGGTTTGCTACTGCTGATATGAATCAGATTTATTGTACTATTTCTCTCTGCTAAATTATTGAAAATAAAAGAAGATTTGATCAAAGGGTTTCCCCACACATTGTGGGTTTTGTCCCTGGCTGGCCGCCACATCTTGTGTCTCGTCTTGGCTTGTTTTCTGTCGATCATTTAATGTTTTATCTGCACTTTACATTATGTACATGTGATTGCTAATCTGTGGAATATAATAAGAAAAAGAAGTAAACTGTTATAAGCATAGAACATACCATAACTCAACACTTTTCCACTAAAACCCAAAGCAAGTGGAGAGAAATCAAGAGTGAAGCATGTGTGTGAAAAGACTCTCAAGTCATCTCCTTTTATACTAAAATGTTGAGCACATGAGGGGGTTATTTGGTCGCTGGCCAACCTTGACGAATTGTCCCATAACACAAATAAATTCATATCTCCATGAATACTTATCGGAATCAGATGATCTTTAGATCAATCCTATACCTCTCGATGAGAGGGATCCAAGAAAAATATCAGCTGCCATAAATAAGATGACCACATCGAGTTTGGCCCTAGTTGCCAATTTTAACATTATCAATATTTGTCAATTCATAATCAAATTGTACACATGCACAAAACATGAAAGCCAAAGAAATGAAACATAAACAGATAGTATGCATACTCTGCAATTCCAATAAATATTCATTTCATTAATAACATAAATAAACATTACAGATTTAGAGGAATTATGACACACACAAAGAAAAGTTCAAAACCATGATCAACGTGTCATGAACAATCTATACAAATCCAGCTTGCAAATTGCATGTCAAAAAAAAAAATCATCTTTCTAGTGTTTAAGTGAACTTAGAATGATGAACCTTAAAAGCAGAGTGCGGCAGTGTGAAAGTTAGAGAATACGCATGGAATCCTTGTGCATTTTATAAGGAATGCAGTCAGGAGCCTCCCGGGCACTTGTATCATAAGTATTAATACAATAAGAATCCTCAGCTATCTCAATATGATAATAGTCCAAGATTTTGAAGTCCAATTTGCAATGGAAGGTGCCTTGAAACAAACCCATCAACAGCACAATGGTTTTTCAACATGTTACATTGCTGATGAATGAAAAGTGTCCCATAACTAACATATCACCTTAATCCTACAATAGGTTGCAGCCTTCACAACACATATAACCAAAATAGCATTCCAAGATGGGAGATGAAAAATAATAATACTAAATTAGAGAGGAGCATTTTTTTTGATGATTGATTCATTATATGGAACTTTGCATCTCCTTTCAAATGACCATTCTTCCTATAGTAAGAAGGCATGTCAAATGTGGCGAATATTTGGCAAGTCAATTGGACTTGAAATTTCCAGCACAACTCATTAGGTTTTGTTGATTTTTGTGTAGCATCGGGAGGTATTCCTGCATGCCAAGAGGCCTCCTAAGTCAGCCCAGAAGAATTATGGAAATTAAAACAAAAATTTTATTTTCTGGGCATCATGTAGGCTCAAAATGGTCAAGTCAGCCCCACCATGAAAGAGTGTGTCCCTTGGTCAAAATTCACCCATTTGACCTATATAAATACATGATGTGCTACTCCACTTTGACTAATTCGAAAATCGTCACACATTCTCTCTTCTATTCCAGCCACACATGCAAAGTAAAAGGAGATTTTCGGAGGTCTGACCGAACTATATCTTAACTGTTTGACTGTATTTGACCTGCTGTTTGACCAAGATATATGGCTGAGTTTGACAACAGAAGAGGCCGAGTTTGACTGCAGAAGAGGACAAGTTGACTTCAGGAGTCAACCACAGGTCCAAAGTTGACCACAGGAGCTAAGTTGACCAGGCCAAAAGTTTGACCAGATTTTATTATTTGAGTGGTTTGACCAGGATTGACAGGCTGGAATTTTGACCAGATTTGACTGGTATTTAGACTTGGATTTTGGCACATATTGCTAGACAAATTTCGGAATTGGAAATCTTGTTGACGAATAATTTCTCCTAGAAGAAATATTGTTGGGTTTTCTCCCAAGTCTGGATTTCCCAGAGTAAATTTGTTGTCCCTATCATGCATGGTTCTCTTTATGATCTTATTTTTTCATTGCAATACTGTTGAAATCTTCTATGTATAATTGCTCAATAAAATCGGTGGCATAAGATAAATTGTATGAAGATTATTAGGTAGTAATTATCAAATCAGACGATTGGTTTCTACTATGCATCTTGTAGAAAATTCAACATCGTATCAGAGCCTTGTTAAAAGAGCAGCCATTGAGGTCTAGCCCTAGAATGAAAGCCACAGCCTAAAGGTGAACGAATCTGTGGGGGGCAAATTATGTGACTAGTTTGGAGGTATGTTTGGTAACCATTCTGTGCAAAAGGAAGGAGCCGGGTTGAAGTCACTGTTCAAGAAGCTGAAGTCTGTTAAAGTTTTGTGGAGGGATATTCTTGGAGGACTGAGGTGGATCTAGGGCATCCGAATTCTGTTAGGGTTGCCTGGGCAGCAAGCCAAGGAGCTGGAAAGTAGACCGAAGCCTACTCAGGACAGCCAAGGACCACAAGTGACCTGGCCATATCTAGAAAGACCAACCACAAGGCTTAGAGTGGTCTGATCAGACCAAACCATGGCTGGACAAAAACCTTGAGATGTCGACCAAGGGCACAAGGTGCTAGTTAGAGAGCTTCCGCAGGCAGAGAAGTTTGGCCAAAACCTAGATTTGGGGACCTGCAAAGAAAAAGGCTACAGCCAGGAGAGGTGAGAAAAGGAAGGTAGTCGGAGGTTAAGGGTAAAGTTGCAGGCCTGTGTTAGGCCAAGGTTTAAAAAGGTTTGAGGCTGCAAAGGTAGGCTAACCAGCAATAAGCAAAATGGCTCAAGGAGGGCTAACAGCTAGGTTATCAGTGGCTATTATGATCAGGGGGTTGAGTTTTTTATTCATATTGCAGTCCTTATACTTGTTGAAAGTCCTAGGGTTTGTGGAATTAAACCCTAGAGCAAGACTTGGAGTGCTGATGCAAGTAGAGTTTGTGTGATGCACATTTGGTTCATCTCCTTGATAGCATATGGAATGACTTGGTATTGATGCTAGCTTGTTGTTGAGCCCTTGGTGTGGCTACATAGCTCGATGAATCTACAAGATGAAGAAACTCTAGCCCTTACAATTCATGTAAGGAAAAGGAAAGGAAAGAAGCATGCACTAGCAGTTGATGTTAAGGTCAAAGATGAGCATCCACCTCAGAAGAAAAAGGAATCTAAGCTTCATAAGATTGAAGATGGGCTTCATTGATTTCTGCAAGGAAGCAAGAATCAAGAGGGAGTTGACAATTCCATACAACCCTCAGCAGTTTCCTTCTTAATCAAGAAATGAGTACTTCATATTTTTCTCCCTTGATTATTATTATTATTATTTTTATTCCTAGGTCAGCCTCTTGTCTTCTAATTTTTTTCTTGGTTATGATTATTTCTTCCATGGCCTCTTGAATGAGGTTTGCAGGTACATCATGAAGGTTGCCAAGGCAATGACTCTAGCAATAGATGGCAACATCAGGAAGAACAAAGAAAAGCTTGTGACAAGAGGGCTCTCCCAGTAAGAGGGAGTGGACTACAAGGATAGTTATGTTCCAGTCACCAGAAGATCAGTTTTTTTTATGACCTAAGGGCTCGAGCACAAACTTAGTAGAGTGATTGGTGTTCGAAAGGAAGAAACTGTAAAAATTGTTAGGACATCTAGGATCATGCTTGATGACAGGAAGAGCTTCCAATTCTGAGGGAGTAGACCATCAAGCAGAGTGGAAGGAGCAACTTTCCTAGAGGATGACATGGGTTGAGATTGTCAAGATGCTCAAAGACACGTCTCTTAGAGAAATATGCCTTCTTTTAGGAGACCATGTCAAAGAGTAGGACTTGCTTACATGATAAAGGGAGTGACAACAACAGGACTTGCTTACGTGACAGAGGGAGTCGCCAAGACTACCACGGGAAGACTTGCTTCAGTGTTAGAGGGAGTTGGCATTGGAGATTGAAACTAATGATTCTGGCCAAAAACACTATTTCTTGGTATTGGAGATTCAGATTTGGTGGATCTCATGATGTACAAGCAATTGATTGGATCCTTGATGTACCTAGTTAACGCCAGGCCTGATATTTTCTTTGCAGTGAACACCCTAAGCTAGTATATGGTGGAGCCAAGGCAGATACATTGAGTTGCAACAAAGCATGGTTGAGGTACCTGTGTGGTATAATAGATATGATTTGAGAGATGTGTTGATTTGAGGTAGCATCAGATGTGCTCTAGCCATGAAAATTAGTGGAGAGGCTAAAGCACATGAGATCTCCAAGACCCAGAAATCGTTTTCGAAAATTCTATCCGAATGAGGAGTTATTAAAATAATTAATACTTTTAATGAATTCCTAAGTCTCAACTTAGGAAAATAAAAATATTAATGGGTATTAATAAAGATAAGGATGAGAAACTTATAAGAGATGAGGATCAAATCTATCTTAATCTTAGCCATTGATTAGGGACTTAATCTCGGCCATTCATTCATCAATAGGAAAAGTATAAGAGAAGACTTCAGGGTCAGTTGGAGATATACTGAGGGATACCAGTCAGTTTGATTTCTGGAGCGAGGCTTGCTGAGAAATTCGAACTAGTGGAATGGATTATAGTGAGAGGCAGCAAGTACATAACAGAGAGGCAGGGATAATACCGAAGGACCAGCACAGAGATCAGAGAGGCAGACGTAGAGCCAATTAGAAAGACACAGAGGCAGCTGGACTGCGCAATGATTGGAGGGGCCTGCGTGGGTGATGCAGAGAGGCCAAGTTCTGATGCAGTGAGGCAAAGTGCTGATGTAGAGGGTCTAGGAGCTGCGTAGAGGCTAGTTGGACTGACGTTGAGCCTAGAGAAGCGACAGAGGATTTTGTGGTATTACAGCCGTGTGGTTATCTCTGTTAGGTAAGCCAGTTTGGCACCCAAGTTGTACTCAAGAAAAGATGATTAACAAAATCCTCCTCTGTTGCACCGGTTTTCCCGCATTGGGATTTTCCGGGTACAATTGTCCAAAAATAAATATGTTGATGTGTTTGTTCCTTGTGCATGTGTTTGTTTCTGTATAATGGTGTGATATCTGCAATAGAATTTATTTCAATATTTACTGAAGGGATTTCGTAAGTAACTTATTGGAAAATAAGTAGGTAAAATAAATCAGTTGTTGCAATATTAGAATTTTTGTTTAGAAATTTTCACATGGTATCAAAGCAAGTAATCAGAGACAAGAAGGGAAAATCAATTATGGGTGAAGATTGTAATGCAGAGGCATCCACGTCAAGGGACTCGTGCAGATTTTCAGAAAGTTGCACAAGAGATAGAAAATTTGATTTCTCTATGCTAGCTTCTAGATTCGAAGAAGAAGTTTCTTGCGTAGCAAGCTCTGCATCATCAGGGGTATGGTATATAGACAGTGGAGCCTCCTGGCATATGACAGGAATCTGGGAATGTTTTTCAGATTATCAAGAGGAAAGAATGAATCTTCATATCGCCATGGGGAATAAGGCAAAGTGTACTCCAATAGGGAAGAGTACCACAATTTTTCAAACAAAAACAAGAGAGCAGTTCAAAGCTACCAATGTGCTGCATGTGTCAGGACTGGGGATGAACTTACTTTCTGTATCACAACTTCAAAGCAAGGGCTATGACATTTTCTTCATTAAGGAGAAAGTATACGTCAAACACCCAAGCTGGAAAAAGAAAGTACAGATCGGAATCAGAAGTAACAGGGTGTACAGGTTGCAGCTAGAACCACCAATGGCACTGATAAGCAGTAATGGAGACAATGATTTGAATGAACTATGGCACAGAAGGATGGGACATTTGCACCATGGGGCTCTGAGAATTCTCAGGAAAATTGTGACAGGAGTTCCAGATCTTAGTACAGAACGAGATGATGTATGCAGAGGATGTGCTCTAGGCAAGTATGCCAAAGCAGTGTTTCCTAGAAGTAAAAACAGGGCCAAGAGTGTACTAGGATTGATACACTCAGATATCTGCAGACTGATGTCCACAAAAGCTCTTAGTGGTGTTGAATACTTCGTCAACTTCATCGATGACCATTCCAAGAAGACTTGGATTTATTTTCTAAAAACCAAGGACGAGGTTTTTTGTCGATTCAAAGAGTTCAAGGCTCTAGTGGAGAATCTGACTGGAAAGAAAATAAAAGTCTTGTGCTCAGACAATGGTGGAGAATATGTCGACAAGGACTTCACCGATTTTGCGCTAGGGAGGGCGTCAAAAGAGAGTGGACAGCTCCTTACAATCCGGAGCAGAATGGAGTAGTAGAAAGGAAGAGCAAGACTATCGTGGAAGTAGCTAGGGCTATAATGTATGATCAGGATATGCCAAAATTCCTGTGGGCAGAAGCATGCAGCACGACAGTCTATGTCCAGGATAGAACTCTTCATAAGGCATCGGGCAAGATTACTCTAGAGAAAGTCTTCACCGGGAAGACACCTAAAGTTAGTCATTTCATGATATTTGGGAGTTTAGCATATCGTTGTATACCCGAGGAAAAGAGGAAGAAGTTAGATCAAACTGCAGAGAAAGGATATCTAGTGGGATACAGCGAGAACGCTAAGGCATATAGAATCTATCTTCCAAGGAGCAAGAAGGTAGTAGTTCGACGAGATGTGAAGTTCATGGAAGATAGGGCCTTAAAAAAGTCTCGAGAAATGCCTTCCGAGGAGCAGTCAAAAGATGAAACCACTTCAACCAACGGAAGCTAGTACCAAGAATTCTCCTTCAGAACAGGAGGAATCACAGGAAGGGGAAGAGCTAACAGATGCACCTACTACCAGGGGAAGAACGAGCTGAAAACTCCAACAAATTCTGCGGGATGCAAAAGATTTCATCGGTGCACCCCAGAACAATAAAAGGGAGCAAAGACAGTCGGATAGATATCAGGCCTTAGTAGCTCGGGATGGGGAACCTTCCAGTTTTCAGGAGGCAGCAGCTCAACATCAAGTTTGGATGGATGTGATGGTAGAGGAATACAACTCTATAATGGTGAATGATGTCTGGGAAGTAGTGCCTAGGCCTCAGGACAGATCAGTGGTAGGTTCGAGATGGATCTACAAGATCAAATACGCTACAGACGGCAGTGTGGAAAAATACAAAGCCAGGTTTGTGGCTAAGGTGTATGCTCAGAAGGAAGGATTAGACTATGAAGAAACCTTTGCCCCAGTAGCCAGGTATACATCTATTAGAACCGTGATATCTCTTGTAGCACAGATGGGGTGGGAGATTCATCAGATGGATGTCAAAATGGCATTCTTGAACGGAGTAATAGAAGAGGAAGTATACATTGAACAGCCAGAAGGCTTTGAGACACATGAAAAGAAATCTCATGTATGCAAATTGAAGAAAGCCTTATATGGGATCAAACAGGCACCTAGAGCATGGTATGGTCAAACTGATGGCTACTTGCAGAAGATGGGGTTCGTCAAGACTGACGCAGATCCAAATCTCTATTATCCGGTTGTAGAGAATGAGCCTCTAATCCTAGTATTATATGTGGATGATCTCTTCCTGACAAGATCATCCAGGCTCATCGAGGACTGCAAGAAGAATCTAGCCACAGAATTCGACATGAAGGATTTGGGACAGATGCATTATTTCCTAGGGTTGGAAGTTTGGCAGCAGAAGGGGGAGATCTTCCTTGGATAAGGGAGATATGCTACAGAAATTCTGAAGAGATTCAGGATGCAGGACTGTAGGCCTATGGCTACTCCAATGATCACCAACTGGAAGAAAATTGATGCATCAGAAGACAAGGATGTTGATCCCACCTTATACAGGTAGTTCATAGGGTCCTTGAAGTATCTGGTCAATACCAAGCCAGATATTTGTTACGCTGTCAACACCCTCAGTCAGTTCATGTTGGAACTGAAGAGGGCGCACTAGGCAGCAACCAAACATGTCCTCAGATATATACACGGAACAGTCGATTATGGACTCTTGTACACTAGAAGCAATGCTATCAGACTAAGTGGATTTACTAATATAGATTGGGCTGGAAGTTCAGTAGATTGGAAAAGTACCTCTGGGTACTGTTTCAACATTGGATCGGGGATGACCTCCTAGTGCAGTAGCAAACAAAAATCCGTAGGTCGAAGCAGAATATATGGCCACAAGCACAGCTTCGTGCGAAGCCATATGGCTTAGAAAATTGCTTGTAAACCTATTCAGAAGAAGGATGGAAGCGACCAAGATCATGTGTGATAATCAGAGTTGCATCAAGCTCTCTGAGAATCCAGTATTTCATGATCGGTCAAAGCACATTGATATTCGGTGTCACTTTGTCAGAGACTGTGTCCAACGAGGAGCTGTGCAGTTGAGTTACACTCCTACAGGAGAACAGGTGGTGGACATCCTTACTAAGGCCCTTGGAAGAACCAAGTTTGCTTATTTCAGGGAGAAGATGGGGATGGTAAAGAATCCATTTCAGTAGCAGAAATGGATAAGTATCAGGTGTTGCAGTGCTATGAGCAGCATGATGCAGCTTTTGAGAGAGAGTTGCAGTGCAGATGCAGTGTTGGGAAGAAGGACCAACGACAGCACGGATGCAGAGGGAGCTGCAGTACAGATGTAGCAGTGGCAGTGGTAGAGTCATGGGCAGCAGTACAGGAGGCAGCAATGCAAAGGATGTTGGGCAGCAGGCCAAGCATCAGCACAGGTACCAGTGCAGGATAATCAGGGTGATGTTCAGTGGTGGAGCATTACTAGAGCACATTCCTCGCTAAGAGGGAGTGTTGATTTGGGGTAGCATCGGATGTGCTCTAGCCATGAAAATTGGTGGAGAGGCTAAAGCACATGAGATCTCCAAGACCCCGAAATCGTTTTGGAAAAATCCATCCAGATGAGGAGTTATTAAAATAATTAATATGTTTAATGAGTTCCTAAGTCTGAACTTAGGAAAATAAAAATATTAATGGGTATTATTAAAGATATGGATGAGAAGCTTCTAAGAGATAAGGATCAAGTCTATTTTGATCTTAGCCGTTGATTAGGGACTCAATCACTTCCGTTGATTCATCAACAGGAAAAGTATAAGAGAAGACTTGAGGGTCAGTTGGAGATATACTGAGGGAGACCAGTCAGTTCGATTTCTGGAGCGGGGCTTGCTGAGAAATTCGAACTAGTGGACTGGATTGCAGTGAGAGGCGAGGATAATACCGAAGGACCAACGCAAAGATCAAAGAGGCAGTCGCAGGGGCAACTGGATTGCGCAGTGACTGGAGGGCTTGCATGGGTGATGCAGAGAGGCCAAGTGCTGATGCAGTGAGGCAGAGTGCTGACGCAGAGGGTTTGGGAGCTGTGTAGAGGTCAGCTGGACTGACGTTGAGCCTAGAGAAACGCCGGAGGATTTTGTGGTATTACTGCTGTGTGGTTATCCCTGTTAGGTAAGCCAATCTGGCACCCTAGTTGTACTTAAGAAAAGCTGATTAATAAAATCCTCCTCTGTTGCACCGGTTTTCCAGCATTGGGTTTTTCCGAGCACAATTGTCAAAAAATAACTGTGTTGATGTGTTTGTTCCTTGTGCATGTGTTTGTTTCTGTATAATGGTGTGATATCTGCAATAGAATTTATTTTAATATTTACTAAAGGGATTTCGTAAGTAACTTATTGGAAAATAAGTAGGCAAAATAAATCAGTTGTTGCAGTAATAGAATTTATGTTTAGAAAATTTCACAATATGTCTCACGTGGTCAAGTGAGGCTACAAGTTATAATGATTCAAATTGGGTCGGGAGTGTAGATGACGGAAAGAGCACATCAGGGTGTTGCTTCAGCTTGGGATTAGCTATGATACCTTGGTTTAGCAGGAAGCAGACTTCTATCACACTCGGTACAACAGGAACAAAGCATATCACAGCCTGTGTCGCAAATCGTGTAGCAGTGTGACTTCGGATGCTTCTTGCAAGACTCCTTGGTCAAGACACTGTTTAATTTCCATGAACTCTACAACTATGATGAATAACTAAAAAATGAAAACTAGTTTACTTTCACCAAGATACAATGTTTTTTAACAATTCATTAGCGGAATAAAAACAAAAATAAAAATACATCACACAAATTGACACACTTGTTTTCTCAGGAAACCCAACAGGGAAAACCTACTTCCTTGATGTGGAATTTTATTGATTGTTCTTGAGCAATTGGATCTGTTACAAAGCAATCTGTCTCTAAGAAAGTGATCTACTTCTTCTCACAAATCTCAACTGGTACAATTGCTCTCGGCTTTCCTTGATCACCGCTTGATCCCGGCCCTCTAGCTCACAATTGTTCTTTTGTTGCCTTCTTTACTTGCTTTGCAAAACCTGCTCTTCTTCTCCTAATCTTTGTGCACTAGGTCCCTATTTCCTAGTGCACATGAGCCCCTATTCTCTAGCGTAGATTAGCTCCTATTTTATAGAGAAAACCCCTATTTCCATATGCACTTCTTGCCTCCTATTTCTTAGGAACCCAGCTTCTCAATCCTGTGCATAATCAATCTCCTATTTTCTAATGCACTTGTGATCTCCTATTTCTTAAGACACAAGTTTTGCGCTCTCTACAATCAAATACTCTCACAAACTCGTGAGTTGTCTTGTCTCACAAACCTTGTGAACAAAACGTATTATTTCCGATGCCTTCATCCTCCTCTTTTTAGGCCCAATTTGAACATGTAAGGAGGCCCAGTTCTATTGTAGAAGTTGAGTTCTGATTGATGAGTTAACTGAGAGTGACACTCTTTCTCTCTCCAATCAACACTAGAGTTCTTAACTTGTTCTTCCTTCAATCAAGATTGAAGACTAACTCACTCTAACTAAACTTGTAACTGCCACCTCGTTCTATAATCAAACTAATGAAAACTCCACTTAACTAAGGCTCCAACTCTACGCATGCTAACATGATGATTATTCCAGTAAACTTGAAATAACTTATCCTAAATGAAGTCTAACTCATGAGCTCTCACTCATACTGAGAGAAGGACTCAATGAAGGATCAATGAGCAAGTAATGCAAAGAGAAGTACAAGAGTAGTAATGTAATGTTGCAAGGAAAATATAATACTCAAAATCAACGGTATGCCACAAGAGAGAAAGCTAGATAAATGAGATGCAAACTAAGCTATATGAGACGCAAAGATCTTGGTCTTTTTTAGTTATATGCCTAATCTCTGTGAAGCCTTCTCTTCAATTGTTTTGAAACTAGTCTTAACAAGGTTGTAGAAAGAAGGTCCGCGGAAGAAAGCTAGAGCTTTATTAACGATACCTCCTCTTGCTTCTAACAAACCAAGTGCTTCTGTTCCTACAAGGGATTACCAGCAAGTGAACTACAAGGTCACCTGTTTTAACCGTTGAGTAAGGATCTAGCCCTTCAAATTAGATGAAGAAGGTGGCCCTAAAATTTCTATACAACCAAGCTTATGCTTGGAGGTAAGTTTTAAGATGCAAATTAGGAACTAAAATGTAAATGCAATTGCTTCAGTGAGATGACACTGATATCAGGATTTGCAAGATGCCAATATGCTTGCAACCATCAATGAAATAGGTACTTCCAAGATACAAGATTGCTAGCTTATGACAATATTCCAAAATAACTCAATGAAACAATTACATGATAATTAGGTGTTAAAGCAAAACCACAATGCCTTCAGATAATAGTGTGCCTATTAGGTGTTCTCAGTTATTTAGACAGTTGAAAAAGCAAAAAATTTATAGATATCTCACACTTATAAGATGGCAAATGAGATTGCTGACAAGAGGTAAATGAAACTACTACTTAATCTTCATTTGTAATTAGATAATAAACAAGATACTCAAGAGCACTTAGATCAAGTAACAATGCAAGATAGGAATGCGATTAGATCTTAGGATGCAATGCAATTAGACCTAGAAATGCAAATGCAAGAAGAGCAAATTAGTGACTAAATTTAGGTTAGTGAGTTAGTTTAGTGGATTCTCCCTTTTAAATAAGGAGATGGAGGATGCCAAGGGATAAAGATCCCAAGCTACCCAAAAGAAAAATAAACACTTTTTATTGATGATATTACAGTAGAAGATGCCCTCTAGACAGAGGAGAAAGGCTCTTCTTCAAGGAACTTCTCTACAAGAATGAGCTTTTAAAACCAAAAGACCTTAAAGACAAAAATCCTCTTGAGATGTCCTCAGAAAATTCCTCAGTCATCAGACCTCAAAAGCTTTGGCTCTTCAATAATGATGACAGCAAGATGGTGGCTCTTAGTCTAGGGAATTTGATACCCAAAACACATCACAAATATACCATATCTTTGCTGCAACAAGAAGCTTGGGATTTCTGTTATAGACCTTCTTTACGACAGTGATCAAGATGGTCAAGAATACGCCCCTTTTTATGAGTGAAAAGACACAAAAGGTCAGCGACCTTCCTCCAAGGGTCCTGCACACAAATGTCAGTATTTTATCCCTGCAAACAATTTCCTTAAAAAAATAAATTTTGCCCAAGAATTTATGGTAAAACTTTATCAAAATTCTATGCTAATTTCTGCAAAGCAAATCAGAGCAAGGAGAAGAAGAGGGAGAAGCTCTTCCCTTCCAAAGAGACTTATAATGATAATGAATAAGCTTGCAATTAACAGGTCTACACAGCTAATCCACCTATTCTCCAATCTGAAAATATTTCAAAATAGTAGATTCAGACCCTCTCTTGCTCACTACCTCCAAACAGAGATGAATTGGACAGTCAATAAGGCTCGCATTTCAGAGATCTAGTGGCTACTAGGGCTCTTGGCCTAGCCCAGAATTAGTCACAAAAATTTGATTTGAATTTTACTAAGAATTATGGATGTATTTCTTATGATTTGAAAAACTCAGAATTCTCCAAAATGCCACTGCAAACCTTCATATGATCTGTCCTTCTGGGTGTCCTAGTACTTCAAAAAAATGCACCTGACCTAAGAGATACCACTGTTAAGACGAGATAGGCCTGCTGTAGCTTACTAATCAGTTTAGATCAGTCCACTGCAACTGTAAGAGTAATAGCACAAAATAGTTGTTATGATTCTTGTTGTTATTTCTGTGACAGTTTTTAAATGTTTTAGGCTGCTTCTTACTAAAATATTTTATGAAATCAACCTTTGAATATGATGATTCAGATCAGTGAGTTATACAGTCCTTCTAGGCAGAGATAAAGTGGAGGCCTTTAGGGCCTACAGTTGAGTGAAGGAAAGCTGGATAAGCCTGCAACTGCCCAAAGATGGTCTTTAAAACCAGATCTCAGCTTTCCAAATTTTTCGGTGAGCCTGCAAGGGAAAAAATCAGATTGAAGCCAAGGATATGATGAAAAAAAACCTCAAAAAGTTGTTTGCAAATTTTTAAATGATAAACCCTCACAAAAAATTCAAATTTGCAGTGAAATCAGCCCTTGTAGGGCTTTTGGCCTCCAATATAGTCAGAGCGTTCAAAGAAAAAGGGCCTAAAAGTGGTAGATCTAGGCCTCAATAGTCTGCTGCCTTGAAGGAGGAACCAAAAATCTTAGACGACCAGCCAAGAGATGATAATATGAGCCCAAACCCTAGCCGTTTAGACTAGGTAAGGGCTAGAAGCCCAAAAATTCGATTTCTCCCTTCAGATCTGCAAATATCAAATGAAACCCCAGAAGCTATATACAAAAAAATATATATGAACAAGGGTTAGAAAAAAATTATTTACAAAAAAAAAAAATCTACAGTATTCACAAAGACTTATGACTCTTATAAACAGATCTATTCTTTAATGCACAATAAATTTAAGCAAATAAGAGATTTTTTTATGGGTGAGCAATAGCCAAAATCCCTGTCCTGCAAATCAAATCGTTAGATAAGCCATGCAATTTAATCAAATGGACTCTTGAGTTTTCTTGAATTGGGAGTGGGTTGGTCTAGCCGAAGACTTCCTCTCACGCCCAAGATCTGATTACCTGAAGTCTCTACACACTTAAAATCAAATTATTAGATCAATAAAGGCATAGATAACATAATAACCTTCAAAATCTAGAGATGCCTACTCAATTTTACTTAGGAGCGGGAGCGAAAGCGGGGAGTGGGAGCGAAAACGGGAGCGGGAGCGACATTTTCAGAAGCTCCCGGTTTGGGAGCGAATCCCGGAGCGATTTTTTAAAAATATATATATTTTTTATATTTTTTAATTTTTTGATAAATATATGTCAACAAAAACATGTAGAATGATGAATTAGATATAAAAAACATAAAAAAACATAAATTGATCATTGAACCATATCACATCAATCATCTAGAAGTTATAATCTTCATTAACCATGTCCACAAGTTAGTAAAATACATATTACAACTGCAACATGTTGAGTCTGTTGAATCATGATTCATCAAATTCAATCTTAAAGTTTCAACTTCAAGCTTTCAAAATTGAAAATTCAATATATAACATTTATCATCATTGATCACCAAAGTTGTACTTGTAAGCTAAGTTTAACCATTACAAGAAATAATATCTTAGATATTTCTAAGTCCTAACTTCTAACTGTTAACATGAAATGAAATGTTATAAAATGAAACATGAATAATGAAATGAAATGAAACAACTTTAGTCTTTCACGAAGCATCATATTCATAATTCACAATCATTACCAATGAGTTATAATTGCCAACTTCAAACTTCAAATTTTCATTGTCACAGTCATATATTGTTTACAAAAAATATCATTATGATATGAAAGAGTCAAGAGTCAAGAGTCAAGGACTCAAGACTCAACAATTATGAAAACTAATAGAAACTAGAAAAGACAAGTAAACTGTAAATCTACATGTGGCCCTTGCCACGAGAGTCTCCAGGAGTATAAGCAGGTCGTGGTGGTCTTCTAGGAGTCTCCCGCACAGACCGATGACCAGAACTAGAAGGCACATGCCCTCCACGTGAGGGTGTAGATGGAGGTGACGACAGCAAAGGAACAAGACTCGAACCTCGAGCACTGCTACTAGATGGTGGAGGTGGAAGTGGCATGGCTGCTGCAGCTGCAGCTGCTTCATCTTCATCCCTTATAAGTTCCTCTTCCAGTTCTTCAAGATGCACTATACCATCCTCCAAATTGTCATCCTCTGCGTGATTATCCCAAATTTTATATGTGGGATCCTCATAAGCCCGATCACAGTAATGACTCAACAACCTTAAGTTGTAGTGCACATAAACCAAGCTTTCTGCTCGGTTTTCATTGAGTCTGTTTCTTTTCACATTGTGTATGAAGCTGTAGGTGCTCCAACACCTCTCTGCAGAAGAAGTATTCACAACCTGTGATAGAACTTTTTTTGCCAATTTTGGCAAAAGTCCATGGCCGCCATATGTTTCCCACCATGTGAGAGCATCAAATCTATCTTTGTCTTCCATTGCATGGAAGGTACCAAACAAACCAGTGCCACTGAAGTATTTGCCTATTTCAAGGCACACAGCTGCACATTCCTCCCTATCAGGTATCAACTTTTCTAATGCTTGCAAATATCCACTAGTTACCTCTGCATCTAAATGGGGTTTGGTCCTAATCCCACCCCCTGGTGCAGGTTGGCCCAACCAAGATGTAGAGTAGTATTTTGGCGTAAAGATATACGCCAAGCAATGTAGTGGAAGATTAAGTCTATTTCACCGTTCACACACACAATCATGAATCAGTTTGTACAATTCGGGATCTCTGTTATGAACAATATCTTTTATTTGCCCCAACATGGTATCCATCTGCTCATACACCTCGCCAATCATTGGTTTGTCTGTATCTGCAAACCAAATCATGTGATAAATGGGCTTGGTGAAATCCAATACTTGCCTCACACTTGTCCAAAACTGACCATCAAGAGCGGCCTCCTCCACCAGTTCAAAACCTTGCCTGTCAGCTGCATTTGTAGCCCTTTCCTTTAATACCTGCCAATGTGGGCTTGATACCATGCTAGCCAATAACTCTCTTACCTTCAAAAGGCGCCTGAAGGTGAGGTAATAGCTACCAAATCTGGTCTTCGCAATCTTCAACAACTCCAATCTCGAGTGACTGCGGAAAAAGCCATGGGTATTGCTATGATTTGTAATAAATTTTATCATTTGTTTGCCTTTCTTGTACAAATCACCAATCCATTTGTATTGTGCATTTTTGTTCTTGACAACATCATGCATCAGAAGGTTCAATGTGTGAACCAAACATCCAGACCAAAATATGTTGGGGTATTTATCCTCAATAATTGCTCCCGCTGCCTTACAATTAGGAGCATTATCAGTGATGACTTGGATGACATTGTATGGCCTAATACGGTCAATTGTTTCAAGTAATGCTTCTGCAATGTTGATGGCGGTCCTGAACTTGCCTGAGTAATCATGTGCAGTTAGAAAGATGGCACCACTAATAGACACAGCAAGAACACTTATCAATGGCTTGCCTTTTACATTTGTCCATCCATCAGATAAAATGGACACCCCATGGTCAGTCCAAGAACTTGTCATTCTATTCAAAGAATGTGATATTTTTGCTTTTTCATGATCAAGTCCTACGGTTCTTGCCTTGTCATACCCAGGGCTCTTGTATCCTTTAGGGGCATCATTTATGGCAGAAACCATTTCGTGCCAATAAGGTGAGCGAAGAACATTGAATGGTATCCCACATGCATAGAGAAACCTGTAAACCTTTGAATCCACATCATTCCTACACCCCTCATCAAGGAAATCTGATATGGTTCTATGCCTTAAAGTTGATGACCCTGTGCCTCCATATCCACTGCCTTGGGAGGATGCTGAAGGAGTTCTTGTGCTTGTGATTGTGAGCTTGGTTCAAAGAAACCCCTTGATTTTTTTGATTTGTATTGGGCTTCCTCCTCTTCCCTTATGTATTTGGCTCTATCCGCTACTGACACCGTTGGACAAGTTTTGATTCCTATTTGTTTGTCTCCATCCCATGGCCTTTTCCCGCAAAGGTGTTTTCTGGCACGGGTGTATGAACCTATGTAATCATTGTTGCAATGGGGGCAATGAAATTTAGTGGTTCCACCCCCTCCCTGCTTCAGGCCTGTTAACATATTTCCACAATGGGGTTTGGTCTTGTTTAGTTTTTTGAGAGTCATGTTCACCCTCCTCCAGCTCCTCCCCACCGGGGTTTTCATCAAATCCACTTTCTCCAGCTTCTTCATCCCCCTCTTCATTTTCGCCCCTCCGTTTCCTACTCTCCAGCACCATAATAACCATAAAAGGGACCAAGAAGTGGAAAATGTCAAGAAATATAGCCAGGTCCATGATGTTTGATATTTGTAGGTTTTTGAATCTACAAATTAATTTAATTTATTTAGATTAATTAATTTAATTTATTAATTTAATTTAGATTTATGATTTTTTTACTAAATATAGTTAATAAACTAAATAAACTAAATTAAACTAACTAAATTACTAAGTTACTTACCTCTTTGCACGCTTGCTCCTTGCTCCTCGGCGCTTGCTCCTCGCTCCTTTGCACTTGCTCTCCTTTGCTCTTGCTCTCATTCAAGTGATAACGAAATATTTTTGGCCCCATTATGTTTTTAAAACATAATTTTTTTTTAAAATTTGATTTTTTAAGGCGTCCGCGATTTTTTTTCCGCCGGATCGCTCCCGTCATCGGCCGAATCACTCCCGGAGCGAAAATTTAAAGCTTGGGAGCGATCAGGAGCGATCGCTCCCGAGCTGTAATTTTCGCTCTGGGAGCGACGGGAGCGACACTCCCAATATCACTCCTGATTTTGGCAAGGAGTGGAAAATTTTTTATCGGGAGCGCGCTCCCGACCCACTCCCAACCCGCTCTCGCCTGGAGCGCAGATTGGGAGCGGGAGGGGGGGGGAGCGCTCCCCCGCAACTCTGTGCTTACTAGATAGATCAAATCAAATTGTTTTTCTAAAACCCATTAACTAATACAAGATACCTGTATAAATAGTTGATCCAACAAATGGCTAAAGAAATAATAATCTATAAAATTTATTCGGTAGAGCATTAAGCACATGATCTAGGAAACATTACCACAAGAAAATGAAGAGGAACACCATCAAGAGTAAACCTCAAAGACTTTTTCTTTATTGATCAAAAAAGTATTACAACCAACAGAGCTTGACTCAGAGCTCAATTACAAAATTTCCGATGACAAATGAGGAGCAAATAGCTTCCTTGTATAGAAAATTCAAAATAGAGAGATCTAGATCCCCCTCCAAATGGAAAATGGCTAGGTCCAAAAATGTGCACAATTTTGACTTGATCCTGAAGAATAACAGCTAGTTGATGCTTGATCCATGCCAAAATTGAATCATGTCCCTTGATCTGGATGAAGAAATTCGAATTCCATAATAACCCCTTTTTCCCTAGTCCAAAAAATATTATTTTGAACTTTTTCCTCAAAACATCACTTTTGACTTAACCGTCTAGGTCTATACGTTCGTTTTTTCTTAAAAAGTTGATTCTTCCCTTCATAGAGGACCTTGAAAAATTAATTTATTTTGGACCCACGAATTTTCTTCAACCAGCTGAACCCATAAAATTAATTTTCTTGAAAAATAATTCCTTTATGGCCCCATCGAATTTCTTGTGGTTTTTTTTGCCTTGGAATTGAGTTTGTCAAATTCAATTCTTCCTCAAGAAAGACCACCTTCTCCAAAATTTCGTTTATCCACTTGGAGAGAATTCTATTTTCTCTCAATTTTAATTTTTTTACTATTTTTTGGCTAATTTTTTGCTAGAAAACCAACAAATATAAATAATTTGAGGGGAAAGACAATTTCAACTCTCAAAGGTGTTAAACACAAAGTTGAGGTGTATAGGTTCTAATTATGAGTACTCTACCCCCTTCAACTTTTACAAACATTTGATTTTACAATTTACATCCAAATTATTAAAATTCCAACCAGTTGGAAATTTTAATAATTAAAATAGACACTTGAACTTAACCAAATTCTGCGAGACTCAAGACATGATCTAGAATGAAAATTTACATAGACTCAATAACACTAGGACTCACCTAAGACCTTATCAATGAATTCCACCCTAGCTTTGGGGTATATCTGGGAGAAAAACTCTACTAATTATTCATGTCTATAAACACAAATAATTAGGGAGGTTAAAAAACTCCCTATAGTGAAACCCTTTGAGAAGAATCATAAGCTTACCTAGGTGTTGTTACATGGCTTAATAGTCATACTAGAATCATTTTTACCATGATGGCCCACAGGGTTGCAAAATTTGGGATTACAATGATACATCTGGACGCTACATGATGAAGATGATCTTGAAAAAAAATTATCTGTTGATATGTACTCTGCTTCTTGGGGTGTTGACACAGGTCTGCTTCTTGGGGTGTTGACACAGGTGTGGTCAACACCATAGAATCCAAAAATAATAATGACCATGTTGTTGAAGATCAACATGAGACTTTCACATTTGCATCAAATCATGAATGTTATCCTAATGAATGGAAGGGCCTCTTATACATGTTTCATAATGATGATTTTCAGCCTATCAAACAAGGTGTCAATAATGCCCGTGAGGAGCTTGATGCCCATCTACAAGGCTCTATTAGCAGCCATGATATAGTAAAAAGTAGAGAGTATCCTCAACCCCTTGATTCCTTTGAAAGGGGGATTTTCTTCATGTTTGACCAAGACAGCCCTAGATGTAACATTGAGAACAGTGACAAAGAAAAAGAGGCATGTGATTTTCTTTCTTATGATGAAGATATTCATCGACCTAATTTGAAGAAACAACAAATTTCCCCACTTGAAGACAAGGGACTATGGTTCTTCCCAAAATATGAAGATTTTGCCCTACCTTGCAACTTCTATAATGATCAAAAAGATGTGATTGTTCATGTGTTTGAGCCATCCTTACATCTTCCTATTGCCATTCCTCAATCAAGTTTAGGTCACGTAAGTTTTGAACACGATGAGAGATGTGGGTTGACCCTTTTGAACTCGATTGTTGTGACAAGTTGCCTAGTTGTCAAAATCGTGTCCTCCAGCCATCTTCCTCATACCACTCGAAGCATGTCCCTAAGGACATCAATGAGAATTGTATGCCTAAGATAGTTATTGGACAAAATTTCTTGAAATTGATCATTAATTACTCCATAATTAGTTTGGAAGAAGGGATTTGCAAGAGTAGGAAAAATTTGGCTTCTCCCTTTTCATCCTCTGTCCCTTCTCATGGTAGCAAGATTGATCCATGATACTTTTATTTTCCCACCTCCCACCCTCATGACTTAGATCTAGCATTTGAGTACTGTGATGTTTCCTTGTTCTATCTCATGATTAATCATAAGGGTAAGAGGTATGATATAGATCTAATGATATGCTCGCTACATTGGTTATATGATTATTCTTAAGCGATGCATTGTATGCTAGCATAGATTAGAGTAGATAGTTGCATTGCATTTCTGTGAGCATCCTACTTATTAATTTAATCATTTTGTTGTAGATTTGATTGCATTTAGATAGATTTTATTTTCTGTATGGATTTTATTATGCCATATAAAACTAGGTGTTGATTTGGGGTAGCATCGGATGTGCTCTAGCCTTGAAAATTGGTGGAGAGGCTAAAGCACATGAGATCTCCAAGACCTAGAAATGGTTTGGGCAGAATCTAACCAATTTGGAAAATATTAAAATAATTAATATTTTTAATGGAGTTCATAAGTCTAAACTTAGGAAAAATAAAGTATTAATGTGAATTAATATAAAATTGGGTTAGAATGGTCCAAAAGTCATGGATCAAACCAAATCTAATCTTAGCCGTTGATTAGAGATTTAATCTCAGTCATTGATGGACCAACGAGAAAAGTATAACAGGAGGCTTGAGGCTCAGTTGGAGGACACACCAAGAGAAATCAAGAACTTGATTTTCTAGGGCAAGGTTTGCTGAGGAAATTGAGTGAAGTGATCTGAGTTGCAGCTGAGGGGCAGTGAATACATAGTAGAGAGGCAAAGTTAGTACCAGGAGGATCAACACAGAAGTTGGGAGAGGTTGATGCAAAGCCAGCTAGAGGCCACGCAGAGGCAGCCAGAGGCCACGTAGAGGTATACGGGAGCTACACAGAGCCAGAGAGGGCCAGTGTGTAAGACGCAAAGGCTCCAGAGGCTGACACAAAGCCCCGAGAGGCTGACGCTGGGCTAGATAGGCTAACGTTGCGCTAGAGAGGTTGAGGCAAGCCCTAGAGGCAGCGCTGAGAGATTTTTGTGGGACAAATTGGAGCTGGAGAGCTGGATAGGGTGACGCAGTCCCTATCAAGGTGACGCAAAGTAGCAGAAGTTGTATTGTTGTTGTGGGATCGTTCATTCGGTGATTTAGCCGGAATATCTGTCTCCGACTGAGAGGTACTACTGCCGAGGGCATTCTCTATTGGGTGAGCCATTTCTGGCACCTTGGTTGTATTCTGAAACTGCATAATAATAAAACCCTCTAAATAGTTGCACCGGTTTTCCCGCATTGGGTTTTTCCGGGGACATTAGTCCAAAAACAACGGTGTCACTTGTGTGCTTGTTTCTTTCAGTTGATGATTTGTATGTGTTGATACTGTACTTGTATTTATTTTCAGTATTTACATGGTAAATAACTTGTTAAGTAACTGAACAAGTAGGAAGAAATAAATGGGATAGTACAGGAAGAATTTCTAACGGTTAGACTTAGAAATTCCAACATGGTATGGGAGCGTGGTTGCAGATCACAGGATAACTGAAGGCATCATCCGAGCAGAGCAATAGCAGCAGAAACAGCTGTCCCAAGTGACAAAAGTTGTTCCTAGTAGAAAGCATCAAGGAAGGGGTGATGCAAAAGAGCCTGCATCATCAGTTCGAGCCAGGAGGAGGATCAATGCTGAGGCAGAGAGGAGCAAACTTGACCTACGCAGTACCCGGTCATCTTTCTCAGTTAGGAAGGATCAATGTTGTGGCTAGGATGTGTAGATTGTGCCGGTGTTGGGATTGTGCAGAGCCTAAAGGCTCTAACCTTCAAACTGTTGGGGCATGGGAGGTTGTGGGTAAGTTGCGGAGGGAAGCTGGTGGGGTACTGTGGTCAGAACAGTAACTAACAGGGCAAGACCAAGGAGGAGGGAGTTGTTGCTGAGGATTTCTAGCCAAGAAACCCAGATCAATGGTGCAGCTGCACAAACGATCGGAGTGGGGCATCTTGACATTGGCAGAGAGATTTCCAGAAGAGATATCGAGGCTCAGAGGGAGTCAAACCCAGAACTTCCAGACGAGAAGTTGAGAGACTCGAAGAGTCGAAAGAGGAGCAGTGAAATGGCAGTGAATGGGCTAAGAGATCAGGATAGATTGGATGAAGCTTTGAACTTCGTAGTTTGGAAGGCCAGGATCTTGTCCATTCTAGACAGGTATCGCATCAAACACTTCGCCTTGAAAACGATAGCAATCCCAGTTGACCCGGCTGAAAATGAGAAGTACGAGGAGGCAATGGCCAGGGCTAAGTGCATCATTCTTGACGGGGTCAAGGATCATGTGGTACCACATATTGCCAAGAAGGGTATGGCAAATGAGATGTGGGATGCCCTGAAGAAGTTGTATCAGCATACTTCCGTGCAGAGGAAGATGCTTCTAGAAAATCAGCTGCGGTCATACCAGATGCAGAGGGGAGAGCAGATAGATATCTTCCTCGGGAGATTGACAGAGATCCGGGACCAGCTGACTTCCATAGGGGCCACGCCGGATGAGGAGATGTTGGTGAGGACCGCATTGAATGCAGTCTCAGAGGATTGGGAGGTATTTGTCCAGAGCTTATTGGGCAAGGCAAGCCTTCCAGATTGGGAGGAACTGTGGGCGGCTCTTCGTCAAGAAGAGATCAGACGGCTGACCAAGGCGGGAAGCAGTGGCAAGGGGGTCAGAATCAAAAAGGAGGAAGAGGAGGATGCTGCCCTAGCATTTGCAGGAAAGCAGGAGAAATGAAAGAAGGACCTCTCCAACGTCAAATGCTTCCACTGTGGGGAACTGGGTCACTATACGAACCAATGTCCGAGGAAGAAGAGCAAGGGAGAGGCTTCTGAGACCAAGGTAGCACCAGCGAGGGCAAAGAAAGAAGTGGAGACAGATGACGACTGTGCCATGAGTGCTCATGCGCCACTTAACAAGAAGTGGAGAGACATCGAGCTATAGTCAGACAGACTACAGGCGATGAGGGACAGGATCCTTGAGGTACCCAACCTCTTGGATTACACCTTGCTATGGGAGCCCCGAAAAGGAGTAGCAGGATTGGCAGATGTCGGTAGAAACGAATGTGGATGGAGCGACAGAGGGTGCTACAGTGCAGGAGTCCCAGGACAGCATGAGGTAGCAGTGCGAGATGCATGGAGTTGTTGTAGTAGGGCAGAGGTCAGTAGAGGGAGCACTTGTCAACGACAGAGGGAGCTTCAGCGTCGAGAGTGTTTCTAGCCTGACAAAGATGTTAGAATTGGAAGGATCAGTCACTTACTTCTTAGTAACTGAGTTGCAGTGCAGCAGTTAGCAGTGGCAGTGCTATGGGCAGCATGATGAGAGGGGATACAATGCAGAAGCAGCAGTGGCAGTGGCAGGGCCATGGGCAGCAACACAGATGCAGAGGGAGTTGGTGTACGGATGCAGCAGTGGCAATGGCAAGGCCATGGGTAGCAGTACATGATGCAGCAGTGCAGAGGATGTTGAGCGAGGAGGCCTACCATCAGCACAGGGACCGATGATGGATGATCAGGGTGATACTCAGTGAGGAGTATTACTAGAGCACAATCCTTGCTAAGAGGGAGTGTTGATTTGGGGTAGCATCGTGTTGATTTGGGGTAGCATCGGATGTGCTCTAGCCACAAAAATTGGTGGAGAGGCTAAAGCACATAAGATCTCCAAAACCCAGAAATGGTTTGGGCAGAATCTAACCAGTTTGGGAGATATTAAAATTATTAATATTTTTAATGGAGTCCCTAAGTCTAAACTTAGGTAAAATAAAATATTAATGTGAATTAATATAAAACTGAGTTAGAATGGTCCAAAAGTCATGGAACAAGCTAGATCTAATCTTAGCTGTTGATTAGGGACTTAATCTCGGTCGTTGAATTGTCAACGAGAAAAGTATAAGAGGAGACTTGAGTGTCACTTGGAGAATACACCGAGTTGATCAAGAATTCGATTTTCTGGGGGCAGGGCTTGCTGAGGAAATCTAAGGAGTGATCTGAGTTGCAGCTGAGGGGTAGTGAATGCAGTAGCAGAGAGGAAGAGATAGTACCAGGAGCATCAGCGCAAAAGCCAAGAGAAGGTTGACGTAGAGTCAGCTATAAGCCACGTAGAAGCAGCCAGAGGCCACGCAGAGGTAGCCAGGAGTTGCGCAAAGCCTGAAGAGGGCCAGCATGGGAGACGCATAGGCTCCAAAGGCTGACGTAGAGCCCATAGAGGCTGACGTTGGGCCAAATAGGCTGACGCTGGGCTAGAGAGGCTGACGCAAACCCTAGAGACTAACGCTGGGAGATTTCGTGGGGCAGATTGGGGCTGATATCTGTCTCCGACTGAGAGGTACTACTGCCGAGGACATTCTCTGTTGGGTGAGCCATTTCTGGCACCTAGATTGTATTCTAAAACTGCTTAATAATAAAAGCCTCAGATAGTTGCACCGTTTTCCCGCATTAGATTTTTTCGGGGACATTAGTCCAAAAATAACGGTGTCACTTGTGTGCTTGTTTTTCCTTCAGTTGATGATTTGAATGTGTTGAGACTATATCTGTATCTATTTTCAGTATTTACATGGTAAATAACTTGTAATTAACAGAACAAGTAGGAAGAAATAAATCAGAAAGTACAGGAAGGATTTCTAACAGTTAGACTTAGAAATTTCAACACATCGGATGTGCTCTAGCCTTGAAAATTGGTGGAGAGGCTAAAGCACATGAGATCTCCAAGGCCCAAAAATGATTTGGGTTGAATCTAACCAATTTGGGAAATATTAAAATAATTAATATCTTTAATGGAGTTCCTAAGTCTAAACCTAGGAATTAATGTGAATTAATATAAAACTGGATTAGAATGGTCCAAAAGTCATGCATCAAGCCAAATCTAATCTTAGTCGTTGATTAGAGATTTAATCTCGGTCGTTGATGGACCAACGAGAAAAGTATAAGAGGAGGCTTGAGGGTCAGTTGGAGGACACACCAAGAGAGGTCAAAAACTTGATTTTCTGGGTTAGGGTTTGCTGAGGAAATTGAGTGAAGTGATCTGAGTTGTCGTTGAGGGGCAGTGAATACATAGCAGAGAGGCAGAGTTAGTACTGGGAGGATCAACGCAGAAGCCAAGAGAGGTTGATGCAGAGCCAGCTAGAGGCCATGCAGAGGCAGCCAGGAGTTGCACAAAACCAGAGAGGGCCAGCATGTGAGACGCAGAGGCTCCAGAGGCTGACGCAGAGCCCCGAGAGGCTGACGCTGGGCCAGATAGGCTGACGCTAGGCCAGAGAGGCTGACACAGGCCCTAAAGGCAGCGCTGGGAGATTTTCATGGGATAGATTGGAGCTGGAGAGCTGGATAGGGTGACGTAGTACCTATCAAGGTGATGTAGAGCAGCAGAGGCTGTATTGTTGTTGTGGGATCGTTCATCCAGTGATTTAGTCAAAATATTTGTCTATGACTGAGAGGTACTACTGCCGAGGGCATTCTCTGTTGGGTGAGCCATTTCTGGAACCCTGGTTGTATTCTAAAACTACATAATAAAACCCTCTGAATAGCTGTATCAGTTTTCCCGCATTAGGTTTTTCCGGGGACATTAGTCCAAAAACAACAGTGTCACTTGTGTGCTTGTTTCTTTCAGTTGATGATCTGTATGTGTTGATACTGTACTTGTATTTATTTTCAGTATTTACATGGTAAATAACTTGTTAAGTAACTGAACAAGTAGGAAGAAATAAATCAGATAGTACAGGAAGAATTTCTAATGGTTAGACTTAGAAATTCCAACACTAGCGTGATAACCAACACCCAATGCATATGCTTCCAAACAACTTGATTTGAGTGTGCAGATAGCAGGTCTACAAGCCCATGGATTGTTGGAGTTCTCATGAACTCCCCATTCAAGCATGTGATCAGGCACTCTATTGTATGCTCATGTCCCCAAGTTGGAGCCAGATGATGGGTAATCCGCTCATGTTGCATGAATTGTGCTTTGACCTGCCATCATGGTCGTCACCTACACCTAATCAAGACAATCTTACAAGTAACTTCTAAAGCCATATTGCTTCACAACTCGTCAACCAAGCTGAAATATACTCGACTTCAGCAGTACAGAGTGCGACAAATGTCTGCTTCCTTCTTATCCAAGAAATCATAACAGAGCCCAAACTGAAGCAATATTCTAATAAACTTGTTCTGTCTTATGCACTCTCTGCCCAATCTAAATTTGTGTATCCTGTAGTTGTACTTCACTGTTTGAGACATATCTCAAACCAGAACTGGTTGTGCCATGACCAATTGTACCTGCTGGTACTTCAACACATGTTGAGCCACATGCCTTGGTTCAAACATAAATTGATCAACTTCCTTTACTAGAATCACCACCATGGCTACTTTCTGGCTACCCTAACTGGGTGCTCTTTTTGAAACAGGTCCTACTATGGAAATCCTGGCAGCTCCCTCTTCCACTGTTGTTTTCTTAGCATATCATCTATCTAGCCTGACAATCTCAATGACAGACCATCATCTCGAACTCAGAGATCAACTTCCTCTAAAGCTAAAACAACAACTCCCTCAGACACGAGTCCTTGATCCATCATTTTAAGTCTAACGTACAATCTTTTATTTGCAAGTAGGAGACTACTTCATGACCCTCAAAGCCTTAAGGTGGTTCCATGTACACCTCTTCCTCAATTTTTTCATGAGGAGAAATGGTCTCTACACCCGTTTAATGTAATTCCATAACAGAAGCAACAATAATTATGGAAATTGATCCTCCCCCTCTTTCTGGGAGAACCTTCAAGTCTTAAGTCTCGCTTTCTACTTGTCCATGTTGCCATTTGTTACACTCTAGATCTTGTAGATCCATTTGGAAGTCACCACAGACTTCCCCTTGCTAAAATTGAGCTATACTTCAAACTTGTTGATCCATTTGCTCCCTCTAAGCTCGGATCTCATCTAGTACAATATCTATCAATACAGATCACCTATTCTGGGAGAGTCCTCTTGTCACTTTACTTCGTTCTTCCATTACTTCCATTTATTACCAGAGCCTTGGCAGCCTTCGCTATGTACCTGCAATCCTCACTAGGAGGTCATGGAAGAACAATTACAACCTAGCAAAAGAAAATAAAGACGAGGCTAACTAATCAACAATAGTAATCAATGAAGAGAGATATAAGATACTTATCTTTTAAAGACTGTAGGGCAATGTCAACTCCCTCTTGATCTTGACCTTCTTGCATTCATCTTGTAAATTTATCAGCCTCATCCTCATTATCAACATAGTGTCATTATTTCCTTGCATGAGCTAGGTTTTCTTCTTTCTGCGTAAACATTAATACAGGTCCATCTTGTTGAGAAATCTACGGCAGATAGTTAGGGTATTTATTTAAATTGATTTCTCTTTTATCCTTGACATTTTCTTGTAATTTATATTAGGATATTTTCATCATTATTTAGTTTTGTTTATCATCAAGACAAATGCCAATAAGAAGATCACAATGCAAACACAAGAACACTAGATGTAGGCTGCTAGCCAGGGCCAAAACCTCTCCTAGAGAGGAAAACCCACAAAATCTCTTCTTATAGAATCTGTTCAATGAAGACTTCCAAGACCATGACCTTGACCCAAGACCAAACCTTCCAAGTGATGAGCCAGCCAAAACCCAAATCAATTCTCTGCAAAATAATGACTGAAGAAACCCTAGTTCCTCCAACAGATCCGCACGTGTGAGCAACCCAAACACAGATTTCCCTTCTTCGCTTGCCTCTACAGAATTCGTTCTTCCTTCCTTAAACTTTGCTGGATCAGATCTCTTCTTCTCTTCATATAGATCAGATGGATCTCACTTGTTGTGTGTCTCTCAATAAGGATAGTGAGTTCCTTTTATATGCTTTTAAGGAGGTGAATTAAGCCTCTCTAGGCCAACATGAAGAAGGTTGGTCGACCCATCTCTTAGAGGCTTCTAGACATGACTTCTTACATTAAACATCTTTTCATTCTTGACACATGGGCCCTCCCACTACGGGACCACGCAACCACAATCAGCGTTTCCCATGTAGTGCCACTCCTAAAGCTAGTAGCCAATAGAGGAGATCCCACAGGACTAGGATACAAGACTAACCACCAAGTTGGACAAGGGGACAAGAGTACAAACCAAGCCCATTCTTTCCACTGAATCCCCCCACTAATCCATGTCCAAATGTGTCCATGATAAGTAAGCAAAAATACCCAATTACATAATGAAAAGCCATACCTTCGGGGTTGGAAGGCCCACCTTCAAACTGTTGATTTGGGGTAGCATCGGATGTGCTCTAGCCACGAAATTTGGTGGAGAGGCTAAAGCACGTGAGATCTCCAATATCTAGAAAGGGTTTGGGCAAATTTTAAACAATTTGGGAGATATTAAAATAATTAATATTTTTAATGGAGTCCCTAAGTCTAAACTTAGGGAAATTAAAATATTAATGTGAATTAATATAAAACTGTGTTAGAATGGTCCAAAAATCATGGATCAAGGCAGGCCTAATCTTAGTCGTTGATTAGGGACTTAATATCGGCCATTGATTTGTCAACGAGAAGAGTATAAGATGAGGCTTAAGGGTCACTTGGAGAACACACCGAGTTTATCAAGATTTCGACTTTCTGGGGCAAGGTTTAATGAGGAAGTCGAGAGAGTGATCAGAGTTGCAGCTGAGGGGCAGTGAATATAGAAGCAGAGAGGCAGAGATAGTGCCAGGAGGATCAGCGCAACAGCCGGGAAAGCTGACGCAGAGGGCAGAAGCCGAAACTACCGGGAACAACCGGAACTGTTGGGAACTACCAAAACAGTCAAGAAAGCTGCCACAGAGGGCAGAAGCTGGAACTGCCGGGAAAGTCAATGCAGAGAGCAGAAGCCGGAACCGCCGGGAAAAGCCAGAACTGCCGGGAACAACCGAAACAGCTAAGAAAGTCGACGCAGAGGGCAGAAGCCGGAACTGCCGAGAACAGCTGGAACTAAAGGGAACTGCCAGGAAAGCTGACGCAGAGGGCAAAAGAGGCTGATGCTGGGGTTTTTCGTCGGGCAGATTGGAGCTAAAGAGTTCCCGAAGTGTTTATCCAAGGTTTTAGCCGGAGCATCTGTCTCCGAAGGAGAGGTACTACTGCCGATATTATTCTCTGTTGGGTGAGCCGATTTTGGCACCCAGATTGTATTCAGAGACTGCATAATAATAAAACCCTCAGATAGTTGCATCGGTTTTTCCGGGGACATTGGTCCAAAAACAATGATGTCACTTGTGTGCTTGTTTTGTTTCCTTCAGTTGATGATCTGTAATGTGTTGAGCATGTACTTGTATTTATTTCCAGTATTTACATGATAGATAACTTGTTAATTAATAGAACAAGTAGGTAGCAATAAATCAGAAAGTACATGAAGGGTTTCTAACGGGTTAGACTTAGAAATTTCAACATGGTATCAGAGGGTGGTTGCAGATCACAGGAGAACTGAGGACATCAGCCAAGCAGAGTAGCAGCAGCAGAAATCAGTTCTCCCAAGTGACAGAGTTGATCCTTGCAGAAGGCTACAGAGGAAGGAGTGAAGCAGAGGGACTGCGTCATCATTTTGGGCCAGAGAAATACAGCATAGAGGCTAACGGAGGCAAAATCAGGCTCACGCAGAACCACATAGAGGCCTGGAGGGCTGACACAGTTGGCTGGGGGCGCTGATTTACCGGTGTCGAGATTGCGCAAAGCCAAGTGGCTCAATCCTTCAGTTGCTGGGATATAGGAGGCTGTGGGTAAGTTGTAGAGTGAAGTTGGTGGGGTACTGTAGTCAGAACAGTACCTAATAGGTCAAGCCCAAGGGGAGGGAGTTGCTGCCAAGGCAGACTTCTAGCCAAGAAATCCAAATCAGTGGTGCAATTGCACAGACGATCAGAGAGGGGCAACTTGACGGTTGGCAGAGGGATTTCCAAGAGGGAAATCGAGACATAGAGGGAGTCTAGAAGAGAACTTCCAGACGGGAAGTAGAGAGACTCGGAGGAGTCAAACAGAGAACTTCCAGATGGGAAGTAGAGAGACTCAGCAGGAGTCGAACCAAGAACTTCCAGGCGGGAAGTAGAGAGACTCGAAGGAGTCGACAGAGAAGAGTAGAGAGATGGCCATGAATGGGATGAGGGATCAGGATAGGTTGGACGGAGCATCCAACTTTGTGGTCTGGAAGGCCATGATCATGTCCATTCTAGATAAACATCGTATGATCCATTGTTTTTAAAACCGGAACCGGTGATCGGACCGGTCCACCTAATGAACCGGTTTACCGACCAGAACCGGTCTAACCGGGACTGGTTTGGTCTAAACGAACCGGTTTTAGAAAAATACATTAAATAATTATTTTTTAATGAAACAAAACTATTTTTAAGATTTAAAACCATGATTCCAAGCCAATAGAGACAAACTATGCAAAGTTTGCTCATTTGTATACCATGTAAAGGTGAATATATCAAAATGGCACTGGCTGCAATACATATCATCGACAAAATAGCAAAATACATAAGCAATGAGGCTCTAAATGGCCTATAAAGTCCAAAAACAATGCTGCAAGCTATGAGGTCATTGGCCTACTACAAGTCTACAATGTGCACATGATCAATCATCAAGTTCATCACCACTACTAGCCACTGAATCATCATCAGGAGCTACATAGACATCATCTGGTTCAGAGTCTAAGGATGCCTCAACCTGATCTGCAACCTCAGTAGCAATGCCACGAATAACAATAGAAGTGGACCTAATGGAAGCACGAGTTTATCAATCTACACGACTAGTGCCTTCCATTGGTTCTTTGCCTTTCCTTGATGTCGCTATTGATCCTGGTTGTAATGCCGCCACAAAATCTGCTTCATCCCCCACTAAAGCCATGTCAATATAAAAATTAGCCTCAAACACAGGATCATTAGTCTCCTCCACCCATTCTGATGTTGGATCAATATCGTCCAACACAATGGGATCTAGATCAGGTGCTTTGTTCATCATTTGGTTCCTCCTCAGTCGAAGGTTGTATTGCACGAAAACAAGATCATTTAACCATTTTTGTTCCAAACAGTTTCTCTTCTTCGTGTGTATGCACTCAAAAACAGACCAATTGCGCTCACAACCTGAAGCACTGCAAGTTTGACTCCTTAATTTCCCTCCAAAACCCCTAAACTACCTTGGAAAAGCCGCACTGTCAGTCCTCAGTGGACATGGCAGGTAACCAGTCGGTTTCGTCCTAAACTGAACGGTTAGCGCCAAATTCTCGCCACAGCGCCTCCTTAACCGGGTTTTTCATCCGGTTCCAACCAGTGGCACTGCTGACCGGTCGGTTAGACCAGTAACCGGTAAGCTAGGCCGGTTTTAAAAACTATGATCGTATCAAGGCCTTCACCTTGAGGGATGACGATTGTGCTATGAGTACTCATGTGCCACTTGAGAAGAAGTGGGGAGACATAGAGCTGTAGTCAGGCGAATTACAAGCAATGAGGGGCAAGATATTCGAGGTACCCAACCTCTTGGATTGTACCTTGCCACAGGAGCCCCGATGAGGAGTAGCAGTACTGGCAGCTGTCGGTAGAGACGGATGAGGATGGAGCGGCAAAGAGAGCTACAATGCAGGATTCCCAAGACAGCGCAAGGCTAGCAGGCTGCAACAGTGTGAGACGCACGGGAGTGTTGCACCAGTACAAGATGGCACAGAGAGGTGTGCAACGATGATAGATGTAGGGAGTTGTTGCAGCAGTGCAGAGGTCAGAGAGGGAGCGCTTTTCAGCGATAGAGGGAGCTTCACCATCGAGAGTGTCTCTAGCCTGACAGAGATGTCAGAGTTGGCAGATCAGTTACTTACTTCTCAGTAATTGAGTTGCAGTGCAGCAGTTAGCAGTGGCAGTGCTATGGGCAACACGATGCAACATGATGAGAGGGGATGTAGTGCAGACGCAGCAGTGGTAGTGGCAAGGCCATGGGCAGCAGCAAGGAATCAGAGGGAGCTGTCATACAGATGCAGCAGTGGCATTGGCAGAGCCATGGGTGGCAGTACGGGATGCAGCAGTACAGATGATGGGCAGCAAGCCTAGCATTAGGGACCGATGCCGGATGATCAGAGTAATACTCAGTGAGGAGTATTGCTAGAGCACAGTCCTCACTAAGAGGGAGTGTTGATTTGGGGTAGCATCAGATGTGATCTAGCCACGAACTTTGGTGGAGAGGCTAAGGCACATGAGATCTCCAATACCCAGAAAGAGTTTGGGCAGATTCTAAACAGTTTGGGAGATATTAAAATAATTAATATTTTTAATGGAGTCACTAAGTCTAAACTTAGGAAAATTAAAATATTAATGTGAATTAATATAAAACTGTGTTAGAATGGTCCAAAAGTCATGGATCAAGCCAGATCTAATCTTAGCCGTTGATTAGGGACTTAATCTCGGCCATTGATTTGTCAACGAGAAAAGTATAAGAGGAGGCTTGAGGGTTACTTAGAGAACACACCGAGTTGATCAAGATTTCGACTTTCAAGGGCAAGGTTTGCTGAGGAAGTCGAGAGAGTGATCAGAGTTACAGCTAAGGGGCAGTGAATACAGAAGTAGAGAGGCAGAGATAGTGACAGGAGGATCAGCGCAACAGCCAGGAAAGCAAACGCAGAGGGCAGAAGCCGGAACTGTCGGGAACAGTCAGAACTGTCGAGCACTGCCAGAATGGAAGGGAAAGCTGACGCAGAGGGCAGAAGCCGGAACTGTCGGGAACAGTCGGAACTGCCAAAACAGCCGGGAAAGCTAATGCAGAGGGCAAAAGCCGGAACTATTGAGAAAAGCTGGAACTGTCGGGAATAGCCAAAACTGTCGGAAACTGCCGGAACAACCGGGAAAGCTGACGTAGAGGATAGAAGCCAGAACTGTCGGGAACAGCCGGAACTACCAGGAACTACCAGAACTACCAGGAACAGCCGGAACTACCGGGGACTACCGGAACTGCCAGGAAAGCTGACGCAAAGGGCAAAAGTCAGAACTGCCAGGAACAGCCAGAACTGCCAGGAACTGTCGGAACTGCCAGGAACAGCCAGAACTGCCAGGAACTGTCAGAACTACCGGGAAAGCTAACGCAGAGGGCAAAAGAGGCTGACGCAGTCCCTAGAGGCTAACGCTTTGGTTTTTCGTGGGGCAGATTGGAGCTGAAGAGCTGTCGAAGTGTTTATCCGGGGTTTCAACTGCAGCATCTATCTCCGAAGGAGAGGTACTACTGCCGAGATATTCTCTGTTGGGTGAGCCGGTTTTGGCACCCAGATTGTATTCAAAAAATGCATAATAATAAAACCCTCAGATAGCTGCACTGGTTTTCCTGCATTGGGTTTTCCTGGGACAATGGTCCAAAAACGACGGTGTCACTTGTGTGCTTGTTTTGTTTCCTTCAGTTGATGATCTGTAATGTGTTGAGCGTGTACTTGTATTTATTTCCAGTGTTTACATGGTAAATAACTTTTTAATTAACAGAACAAGTAGGTAGGAATAAATCAGAAAGTACATGAAGGGTTTCTAAGGGGTTAGACTTAGAAATTTCAACACAAACATACAATCATAACAAATGGGCAAGGGCACATAATGGTTGACCCAGGTGCCGGAGATGGTAAGCTATCTGATGGCTGCAAGGGGTTGTTCGCTGCCGGTTGAAGACAAATTAGGAGAAAAAATTCTTCTATGGGTGTCATGTTGATTTCTAGTAGCATCAGATGTGCTCTAATCCTCAAATTTTGCAGGAAGGGTTGGGCACATGTATTCCAAAGAACTCAAAAATCGTTTTGGGAAATTCCACCCTGAAACAGTTGTATTAAAATAATTAATTATTTTTAATGGGACCCTAATTCTAAACTTAGGAAAATAAAATAATTAAAGGGTATTAATATAAACTGTGGGTGTAACTTCTAGAAGAAGACGAGGATCATGTCAAAATGATCTTAGCCGTTGATTAGCTTCTAATATAGGTCACTGAATGTCAACAAGGAGATTATTTAAGGAGGGCTTGAGGGTCATTTGGAACACATAGACACGGAGGGAGTTCAGAGAATCGATTTTCTGAAGCAAAGAAGTTGTCGGGAGATTTTCGATAGTGAGCTTTTGCAATGAGGGGCAAGGATAGTTGGGTTGGAATATCTTCTCCAGAGCCCAAGATACGGGGCAGAGAGGCAGAGAAACACCAGGAGGTGGAAGCGCAGACCCAGGAGAGGTTGACGCTCTGCCAGAAGGGCGCACGCAGTGTTTAACGCACAGTCAGAAGGGCTCACCAAGAAGTCCGAGATTTGCTAGGGAATTGACGTATGAGCCGGGAGGGTTGACGTCAGAGCTCTGGGAGGAAAGTAGACTCAGCGCAGAGCTGATGCGAAGCCTTTGAGGCTAACGCAGGGCCAACGCAAAGATAGCCGGGGACAATTGGTCCAACTGCTGGATCAGTCAGGGACTTGCCGGGTAGAGTGAGGTAATCTCACTAAGTTTTTATGCCAGTTTATTTCTCTGTAGCTAGATTTCCAAAAGAGCATGCAGAGTTGTATTCATAAACAACTGCTTAATAATATAGAACCCTCAAAGTTGTTGCACCGGTTTTCCCACATTGGGTTTTTCCATGCACATTTGTCCAAAAAATGTTGTCACTTGTGCATCTTTCTCTATTTGTTATGTTCTTGTTTTGGGCAAATTAATTAATTAAGTGAAGGCTACAATGTGTTAGCTTCGATATTTGTTGTAGGAAACAGTAAATAATTTGTTTCAGTATTTAACAGATAGGCAAAGTTTAATCAATTGCTACAGTAGGTGATTCGAGTGGGAATCTCGAATTTTCACAGGGTATCAGAGCATTGCAGGTGAAAGAAGAAAGAACAGTACAGAAACCCAATGTTGAGAAGAAGAGGGAGTTCGAAAAAGCTGCAAGAGGCAGCCATTCGAAACCCCAGAGTGTTTGCGCAGTTCTAGCCAGAGCGCTGAAATTTCGAAGTGGTCTCTCTCTGAGTGAGTCAACGGAGAGAAGGGCTTCCAGATCGAGTTTTTATCGAGACAGAGGGAGCAGCGCAGAAGCCTCAGCGTGAGGAGAGTTGGTGGGACGCAGTCTTTTCTGCAGGCCGTTTTGTTGGGTAGAAAGACGTCAGAAGAGAAGGAAGGAGCACGGTTGAGGGAATTTCTTCCTCAGAGAATTCCTAGCCAAAGGAATTCGAATTCTCATGAGCTGAGCAGCAGTAGTTTTACTAGCTCCAGCAGGGAGTGCGTAGGCTAGCCCAGCAGCAACGCAGAGGAGAGAGGAGGTCATTCGACTTTCTATTTGTGGCAAAAATGGCAACCAGTGGCTTGAGGGATCAGGATAGGTTGGACGAAGCATCCAACTATGTCATCTAGAAGGCAAGGATGTCATTCCTTCTAGATGAGCATGCCCTCAAGACATATGTCGACAGCGTGGTGGTTGTGCCTACAAATGCAGATCCGTTGAAGAAATACAAGGCCGAAATGGCGAAGGCAAAAAGGATGATCCTCGACGGAGTGAAGGATCATGTGGTTTGTCACATCACTAGCAGAGGGACTGCTAAGGAGATGTGGGATGCATTGTCTACGTTGTATTAGGGATCTTCCGAGCAGCGAAAGTTGTACCTTGAACATACACTAAGATATGCTCAGATGCAGTAGAGGGAGCCTGTGGATCCAGAGTATCCTGCGCAGCACAGCTTTGCCGAATTGGGATGAGATGTGGGCAGCTCTAAAACAAGAGGAGTTGAGGAGAGACTTAGTCAAGGTTAAACTTGATGGAAGTAGCAGCAACGGGTCGAAGCCCAAGGAGGAGGAGGAGAATGTAGCCCTTGCATCGAAGGGACAACAAGAGCAGCGGAGACGTAAGAAGGACATCTCGAAGATCAAGTGTTTCAGGTGTGGTGAGATGGGTCACTATGCTACACAGTGTCCTCTCAAGAAGAAGGACAAAGATGAGAAACACGATCTGAAGGCTGCGCCCGTGAAGATCGAAGAGGAGGAGTTCGCCATGACAACCGAGATACCTCCAGGAGGGAGGTGGGCTAATTTGGAGTTGTAGTTCGAAAGAGCTATAGATGGGAAGGATCCTTGAGGAGCCCACCTCTTGGATCAATTCCTTGCTACGGGAGCCCAAATCAGAGGTAGCAAGATGGACTAGTGTTGGATGATGTCGAGGAGTGTCGAAGAGACAGTTGCAGTGGCCAAGGGCGCCAGAGACTGAACAGCGCAAAGCAGAGTTGGCAGCAGTGCAAATGGCACAGAGCAGAGGTTAGCAACAGTGCATTAGAGTCAGAGGGTTAGTGCAGAGATGAGCAGCAGTTGGGCTCCAGCATTCACATGGTATCATACTAAACACAGTTAATTTAGTAATTTGAGAAGCTTTTCCGTTGTTGATGCAGTAGCAGCAGCAGTTTGCAGTGCGGTAGCAGTTGGCAATGGTAGTGCCAGCAGCAGCACAGATGTAGAAATTTAGAGGGAGTTGCAATACGGATGCAATGTTGACAGTGGTAGGGTCAGCAACAGTACAGATGCAGCATTTGCGTAGAGGTTGGTGGACATGTCAAACATCAGCAGCGCAGAGGGAGATGTTACAGAAAAGTGTGATGCTTCAGTTAGAGGCATTGCTAGAGCACATTCCTCGCTAAGAGGGAGTGTTGATTTCTGGTAGCATCGGATGTGCTCTAAGACTCAAATTTTGTAGGAAGGCTTGGGCAAATGTATTCCAAAGAACCTAGAAATTGTTTTGGGAAATTCCACCCAGAAACAGTTGTATTAAAATAATTAATTATTTTTAATGGGACCCTAAGTCTAAACTTGGGAAAATAAAATAATTCAAGGGTATTAATGTAAACTATGGGTGTAACTTCTAGAAGAAGATGAGGATCAAGTCAAAATGATCTTAGCCATTGATTGTCAACGAGGAGATTATTTAAGGAGGGCTTAAGGGTCATTTGGAACACAGAGACATAGAGGGAGTTCAGAGAATCAATTTTTTGAAGCAGAGTAACTGCCAGAACATTTTCAATAGTGAGCTTTTGCAGTGAGGGGCAGGGATAGTTGGGTTGGAGTATCTTCTCCAGAGCCCAGGATACACAGCAGAGAGGCAGAGAGACACCAGGAGGAGGCAGCGCAGACCCAGGACGGGTTGACGGTGAGCCAAAATGGCCCATACAGTGCTTGACGCAGAGCCAGAAGGGCTCACGCAGAAGAAGCGCAATCTTCCAGCAGAAGTCTGAGATTTGTTGGGGAATTGATGTCTGAGCCAGGAGGGTTGACATCAGAGCTCCAGGAGGAAAGTAGAATCAGCGCAGGGCTGATGCCTTTGAGGCTGACGTAGGGCTAGCGCAGAGATAGTCAAGGATAGTTGGTTCAGTTGTTGGATTAGCCAGGGACTTGCCATGTAGAGTGAGGTAATCTCACTAAGTTTTTCTGCCAGCTTATTTCTCTATAACTAGATTGCCATAAGGGCATCCAGAGTTATATTCAGAAACTACTGCTTAATAATATAAAACCCTCAGAGTTGCTACACCGGTTTGCCCGCATTGGGTTTTTTTGGGGACATTTGTCCAAAAAATACTATGTCACTTATGCATCTTTCTCTATTTGTTTTGTTCTTGTTTTGGGAAAATTATTTAATTAAGTGAAGGCTGCAGTGTGTTAGCTTCGATATTTGTTGTCATAAACAATAAATAATTTGTTTCAGTATTTAACAGATAGGAGAAGTTTAATCAGTTGTTGCAGTAGGTGATCGGGTGGGATTCTCGAATTTTCACATGTCACCCACTGGTGATATATAACAATACCCTCTTGAGAGATTTTGATTTTGATGTGCAAGAAACCCTTCCATTGATGATTTCTATAAACAAATTCACAAGGGTTAGCACTCTAAAACCAGAAACAAAGATAAGGCCCTAGAGGACTTACGACCTAGTAAAATCGAGCAAAATGCTAGCAACCTTCAAGAACAATCCTCAATAAAAACTTAAAATCAAACCCTTGCTAGATACCAAAACAAGCCTCTTAAGGCCAGTGATTATCACAAGATGAATTTAAAGGGCAAACATAACCAAATTCCAAGCGAAAACCCCTTAAGGAAAAAAATTGATCTTGAAGTAGAAACCCTATAAACCTTTGAGGCCTCAAGCAGAATGCTAGACAGCCCTTAAAAAAAATCTCTAGCCTAAAAACCCCAATCGTCTAGCTAGGAGGATGATTGCAGCCTTTAGAGAACTAATCTTCCTTTGAATTGATAAGATAAATCCTACAAAAAAAAATATTTACAAATAAATCCACAGCCAAAATCAACGTCCTCTCTTCAGATCTGCAAAAGAGAAATAAAAACAAAAATTTATATACAGGAAATTATATACAAGTGTTGGAGAAAATAATTACAATGCTTATTTACAAATTTACAATAAAAGCTTTTTAAATAGCAGATCTATTCATTTAAACTCTAAAATAATTCAAGAGATTTTTTAAAGATAGATAAAATTTTGATCTAGATAAGATAAGACAAGATAAGATAATTTTATTAATGTCCAACAAATGACCATAATAGGTCAATGGGACTGTCGGTTACAAATGATTACATTATGCAAGTCGGTGGACCAAACGGTCCCCTTTAACATTTCTATTTAAAAGCAAGAAATACATCTAAAAGTAAATGAAGAGTCAAGAAGCTTCGGAACAAAGCGCTACGATGAAGCAGCGAAGGAGAAGAGGAAGAAGAAGAGGGGGGGCGGGGGCCCTGTCTAACCCCTACTCCTAACATCCGAGGTCGAGAGAAGAAAACTGAGAGAAGCTCGTCAAAGTCTGCTGTCTTGTGGGCATACTGGGCTGTCGTTGATGTCTCCTAGAAGTTCTGAAACGCCTCACAGGGGTGGAACTGATCCTGGAGCGCTGGCGCAGTCTGGTGGGTCGGCCCCCCCGGGACCGCACTGATCTGGTTTCAGTGTCTGTGGGTCGGTCTATGATTCTTTTGGTGCCTCGCGCTGAGGGTAGTGCTCTAAAGAAGTCTGTGATCTTTTGTGTGGTGTTCGGTCTGGCTGGTGGCTGAAGAAAGCGGGCCCGGAATCTGAAGGTCTCCTGGAGATAAAGTGTTAGGCATCTCTGGTCAACATATCTGAGGAAGCTGGATAGGGTCTGAGAAGACCTGAAGAGACAATGGACACAGCCCCGGATCTCGTAGTATGCAGGGCATCCGAAGATGAAATGTGTCTCTGTCTCTATCTCCTGTAAGTGACAAGGCTAGCAGATCCTATCTGCTCTATCAGTGTGGTGGTCTGTTTCCACCCGAAGTTTGTGAGATCCGACTCTAGGCTGCCCGAGGGGGATTCTAAGGGCATGCATCCAATGCTGGAACGTGTATTGGGGTCTGATGATGAGCCCATCCTTGATCTCCAAGCAATGTTCCGCGTAAAAGGCCATTTTAGGGCGCAACCCATTGGGAAGGAGGTGGCCTGGAGCATTCAGAGAGTATTGAAAAGGAGGGAGACGCTCAATCTGGATTCCTGAAGCCTCCAGAATCTCTGTCACACCGGTGTACCAACATTTGGATCGGCCTGTCTGTAAACGGGCGATGTTCTCCGAGGAGCAATATGCTAAATATGGGTATCTGTCACGACCCTCCCTCACTTCTGCCAGGCCACGGAGTCTGTGCAGGAGTGACACTAGCTTGAATATCACCTCTAGGCGGAAAGGTTGAGCCCCGAACTCGGCTAGAAGGATGTGCTGGGGAACTGTCTGCTTGCACCTAATAAAATGGCGTAGAAGGAGAGTCTAGACACGTTCCACTGAAGCCCAATCTGATTCTAGGAGAGAGGGGCCCCAAATTTTTGAGCCATAAAGCACTGTGGGCCGAACCAAAGTATCCATGATGCACATTTTGGACGAGATGTCCTGGAAATGGTGCCGTAAACACTGTCTCTCCAGAAGGACTAGGGAGCCATACCCTTTGTTGACCCGAGGCTGAAGGGCTGGCCGCAGACTGAATCGAGGTCCTGAAAACTAAACTCCCAAATATGTATAGGTGCTGACAATCTCGATCTCTTCTCCTTTAAATAGGAAATGTAAATCAGAGGTTTTCTTGACACCATTGAAGATAATCACTTTGGTTTTGCCCAAGTTTACAGTGAGATGCCTCCGGTCACAAAAGGCTGCGAGTGCATCCAGCTGTCTCTGAAGGCCTTCATGGGAGGAGGCAATGAGGACAATATCGTCTGCGAAGAGAAGGATGGAAATTAGGACCTGGTTAAGAAGACATCCATCCGTATCCTGAGTATGCTCCCGGAGAAAGGACTCAAGTTCATCGATATAGATCCCGAACAGAGTAGGAGAAAGGGGGCATCCTTGCTTGACTCCAATGGTGCTTCGGATAAAATCCGACATTCCTCTGACTGTGCGGAGACGACCAAGGACGGCCTCATATAGGCGCATGATAGCATTTAGGAGAGTAGAGGAAATGCCAATCTCGCTTAGCCTTTGAAAAAGATCTTCCCTCGGGACTGAGTCAAAAGCTTTCCGGAAGTCTACAAAACAGCAGTACACTTTAGAAGACCGATGCCTGGCCTCCTCGATTACCGCACGGAGAGTAAGGATGTGGTCGATCGTCTGGTGACCTGGGCGGAATCCTGCTTGGCCCTTGGCCCTGAGTTGTCTTTGCTCAAGGAAGTGGGAGAGTTTCCTGTGGAGTGTTGTGGCATATAACTTGGAGAATGTGTGCCCAACCATGATTGTCCTGTAGTTGTTAGGGTCGGAAGTGGGCCCTGACTTGTGGATCGGGTAGATAATGTGGTGTGACCAACTGTCTAGAAATACATCTCGAACCACCTGGTTGAAAAGGTCCACCAGATATCCTACTAGGGGGCGAAGTCCATGCTTGAAGAACTCTGCCTGGAAGCCTTCTTCGTCTGCTGCCCTGCTGTTATTCATTGTCCATATTGCTTCTCTGATATCTTTGTCGAAGAAAAGATGGCAGGAGGTGGGGGGGGGAGTGACCTGAATCAGAGGCTGCCCAGGGATGTCATACAGCTGGGAGGTGTGAGAAAACATTGAGGCAGGATCAAGGTCGATAGGGGTAGGTGAGCACCGGGAAAGGATGGTTCCCCAGAAACCTTTAGGTGAGAGAAGGAGAGTAGAAAGAACTTGTCTCCTATGGGCAATGAAAAGGCGCTTCTTGCGGCGAAGGAGGCGACGATAAGCAGAACAAAGGTCTGGGTATGTTGGCAAAGAGTTCCGGAAGGCGTGACGGAGGTCTTGATGCACAAATTTGCAATCTTGGTCATACCAGTTGTTCATAGGGCATTTTCCCGGCTTGCGGGAGGTGGTGGCTGAGCGAGTGGAGAAGGGGAAGGATTGGGGCGTAGCTTTCCAGATAGCATAAGAGAGACACTGATATTTGTCCTTAGCGGAGCTGAGAGAGGTGAATTGGGACATCGATGGGAGTGTCTGTCTAAGGATAGAGGAGAAGAGATTAGGGTCACCCTCTTCAAATCGGAAGGTGGTTCTGGGGGGGCTTCGGGGAAGAGAAGGGGGTGGATTCAAGAAATCAAACTGCAGTGAGAGTGAGAGGAGTGCGTGGTCCGCGAGAGGGATGGGGGTGATCAAGAATTTTTTGATGTAAGGGAGGAGATTTGGATTTGCAATAGCGTAGTCGACCACACTTGCCCCGCCTCCAAAAGGTCTGCAGGTAAAGAAGTGCGAGGAAGGGAAACAAGGTAGGCCATTCAAAATTATCAGCTCATGAGATTCTCCCAACTGTAACAGATATCTCCCGTAGGTTGTGGTGGGTCCCAAGTGATCCTCAGAGGTCTGGTGCATGCCAATCGTGGTCGGGTCAATCCCCCGAGTGCAAAATATATCTTCTGTCCTGTCGTGTATAGGGGTCTGGAGATCTTTGGTCCGGGCGTTGAAGTCTCCCATGAGAATGACGTCCCCTACTGTCGAAAACCTGGTGATGTCAGAGTACAGGTCTGTAAAAGGGTCTCCATCTGAGCTATTGTGAATAGCGTAGGAGGATGAGATAGGTGGGAAGTAACAGACTGCGACATAAATGTCTCTCGGTGGTGATGTTCTAGCTCTGATCTGGATCCACAGGAATCTGGCATGCTCATCTGTCGCAGCTATTGAAACTCTGCTCCGGAGGCTATCATGGACAAGGCAAGCAACACCCCTTGATCCTCTGACACCTCCTGAACTCTGTGTCTCCTATCTGCTAACTGCGGTCCACTGGTATCCTATAATGCCAGGGAGAGAACGGACTGGGCTCGCATGAGTCTTGGTAACTAGGAGGATGTCTGCTGAGCTAAGGGCTTCATAAAGTAGGCCTGGTGAGGACCAGAAGGAGCCATTGCCATTCCAGCAGTTAACCGAGAGATCCGTGCCCCGTCTCCTCTCCGCTCGGGCCCGTCATTTGGAGTTACCTGAGAGGGATACCCATCCTGGGGGGAAGGTATCCCGAATAACTGCTCGAAGATTTCTAATCACTGCCCATTTCCCTGCCTGTCTTGCTGTTGCAACGTGCATCCTAGCTTGTTTCAGTTCAACTACTTGAGTTCTTGTGAGGTCTTCATTCAAGAACACTTTATTCGGGAGAGAAAATAGCTTTCGCTTGGCACGGAGTACCCGAAGTCTATCCGAGGAGTTACGGAATCTGAGGAAGAGGGTAAAGTCCTACCCAATCCAGGATAGAAAAACCCTTTTCTTATTTCAAATGATAAGTCTTTAGATGACCCACTATGGGTTCTTCAGCATCTATGCCTTGAATAGTTGGTTAATTCAACTGAGAATGTCCCCAAGTATCCAAGATCTGATCAACAATATTATTTTCTACACACTTGAAAAATATGTGTTAGATCCACAAAGAATTGTATAGCACAGTGATAGAGGAGTCTACGGGTTTAATCGGAAACCAATAGATCTTCTCCACCTAGTGTGTTTCTCCAAATCTAAACAATGTTGCAAGATGACAGTACACCAATGGATCATCAATTGCTAACGAAAATAACAAAATTAGAACACTAGTAGAACATTAAGCACAAGAGATCAGAAAGATTATATCATATAACTGAAGAATAACACCATAGCTTTGCCCCAAAGACTTTATTTTATTGCTCAAAAAAAATATTACAAGAGTAGTAGAGCTTCACTTAGCCAAGATCTCAATTTTTTTATGATTTTTTAAATGAGGAGCTTAAAGCTTCCTTATATAGAAAAATGAGAGTGTGAGAGCCTCCAAGTGGAAAAAACGGCTAGTTGACTTGATCCATGGCTTGATCCTCGTCAAAATAATTCTAACCCTTGATTATTGTTGCACAAATCTCCAAAAATTTCAACCTCCTTGATTGATGTGTTGGATGGACCAATCTTTGACCCTGGAGTGGTTTTGGACCACTGGAAAATCTTCAAAAATAATTTTCTTGAAATTCCCTCATTCAAAATAACCACCTGGACCAAAAAATTTGATTTCCCTTGAGAAATTATTTTCCTTTGGCCAAACGAATTTTTTGTGGGACTTTTCTGCCTTGGAAATGAGACTTTTCTCATCTTCAATTTGATCCTTTTTTGGAAAGTGCACATTCCCTTTTTAATTGTTTTTCCACTTGGAGAAATTTTATTTTATCTCATTTTTATTTTTTTGACTAATTCTTGTCTAATTATTTTGCCAATTTTTGCCAGAAAATAATAATAATGACTCTAGAGGGGTTTGTACATAATTTTTCACCCTCAAGGTGTGTCTAGATAGAAATCTTACGTGATGAGATCTAATTATGATTACTCATACCACCTATAACTTCTATAGACAACACTTCTTACATCTTACATGATTTTTTTCATGAAAATCCCTACAGAATGGGAATTTTCACAATAAAATATGACCTCTAGACTCAACCAAATTCTGCGACACTTTACAGATGATCTAGTATGATAATTTACATAGACTCTATACACTAGGACTCACCTAAGACCTTACCAACGAGCCCCACTCTAGTTTTGGGGCATGCTCGGGAGAAAAACTCTACCAATTATAAATGTTTAAAAACACAAATAATTGGCGAAGGAAAAGAAAACTCCCTAGAGTGAAAGTCTTTGGTAAAAATCATAGGCTCACCTAGATGTTTTACATGGCTTTATAAGCATACTAGAATCATTTTTACATCATGGCCCATAGGGTTGCAGAATTTGGATTACATTATAATGGCCAAAGGTGACATGATGATGATGAAATTTGAAAAAAAATCTGATTGTTCTACATTGTACTCTGCTCAAGGGGTGGTTGACACATGAGTGGTCAACACTCCCAAAAAATGAAACATGCATATAAACCCCTGTTAAAATGAAGGGGTAACAAGGCTCTCAACCCTTGAGATTTTTTCTTGTTGTCGAGGCTTTCAAATTAGCATTTCTGGGTGAGTTAGTAAAAGCTCAACTATCCTAGGCTGCATTCATCTCATATACCAATCATAAACCTAGGATTAGTTAAGGGAACCCCCCTTTGCCTTGGATTTCCTGAGCCTAAAGTGTGGAGTGAGTCACTAAGTGATAGATAATGACCCACTTGATGGTCTCCTTAGGCTTCCCCTTGAGTAAGGTTGGACTTTTCCATTACGAAGTGTCTAAGAGATAACAAAGTTCTTCACTTTTGGCCCTGCTTTATGATGGTATCTGAGGGAGTTACACATGGTGATTGTGTGGTGGCTCTTGAAGAGAAATGTCATAGCTCTTTGGGGCTTACTTGGAATTGGATTATCATCTTGAGATCATTTACTCATGGGTATAGTTGAGCACTCCCCTTGATTACACATTCCTAGGAAAGGATGCCATATTAGCACTCTAACCAAGCTCAACCACACCAACATGAGCACTCAACCCAAACATCCTCAAGTCACGCACAACCTCCATAAAAGCAGCTAGGTGTCCCAATCCTACCCAGGACTCAATGCCCTCCTATATGCTCAATGCTCCTCCTCCAAATGGATCATCCTCCCAAGCAAGCAGCCAAGCCCTCCATGTGTACCTCTCATGATGAATGTCACCAAGGGACATAGGTCTCCAACCTCCTAAGAAAATGTGCCACATGAGCATCAAGTCAAAGGCTAAAGCATAGCAATCCATGAGTAAGATATCTCTAATATTTATGCCCATGATACAACCAAGGGTAGTCAACACAACATGCACCTCACATCACATGAAGCACCCTCAAGCATGGTGTAAACACCTTTGAAGTAACCCCAAAAGTTATCAATCCTCACCAAAATTGAGACATATGCACTTCTCCATAAAGGATATCCAAAAATATGACCAATTTCCAAAAATATCAACCTTTCTAAAAATAGAAATTTCCCAAAATAGCAAATCTCATAAATACATTTTTAAAGCTCTCTCATTCCCATACATGTGCCAAATATTGCATGTTAAATGCAAGCATGGGAAACCCATTGAGCTCAAGAAAATGAGTTCAAACTAATCCTTAACGAAAACAACTCAAAAGTTCTCATGCATGAAACCTGTTCAATCTTAAAGTCTAAGAATAAACTTTGTGACCATGCACTAAGTCTAGCCAAAGCACTCACAAACCAACAACGCGAAATCAATTGTTAATGTATCCATGAACACTAGATGTCAAATCAACTACTAATGTATCCACAAATCATTGATGTTGAAGCAATTGAGATGAACTTTTGAGAAGTTCAATCTGAGCCATAGATGACATAAATCAAAGTGTACATAAGCTAGAAATAAACAAAGAAAAAACAATTTTGTCAATTTACCAACTAAAATAGGGTATCATTTCCTTTTGTAAGGTGTTTTTGTCCAAGGAAAACATCGTGAAGAAACCCAATGGATGCTTCCCCACATTCACGTTCCAACCCTAGCAAACCCATCAATGCACTAGCGCAACTCACCCATAGGGATTTGACTAGACACTTGCTGGCACAAAACTAGCCAAATGCCCAGCAACAATGACAATAACCAGTTGAACTAGCCCCTTGGGCTATCCTTTTGTAAGATTTATTTCTATTAATTTGAAATTAATTTTTGGTGTGTTTATATTTGAGTCCAATTTATTTGCATGATGCACAACATCGAAGACATTGTGTCTTTAAAATCAAAGCAAAAGACCATGATCTAGTATTCAGTTATATGTCAAAATTATCCAAGAAGAGGCAAAGCAAAAAGAGTAAATGTATATCTTGAAGCATGGAAGAGAACTATAATGCCACATTTTCTATTTGCATTGGGAACAAAGAAGTGCATAAATTGAAAGGGATTTCAGATTGTATCTTTAAAACCCAAGCAAAACAATGGTTTAGTATTCACATATATGCCAAAAACATCCAAGAAGCAAGAAATCAAAAAATGTCAATTTACATTTTGAAACATGGATGAGAAATATGGTGGTATATTTTCTATCTGCATTGGAAAACAAAATGTGCATAAATTGAAGAAAGTGGCTTTTGAGTATACAAAAAGGATTGTTAAGTAATGGGTTCACCTGCAAAATACTTAGAAATGACCCACTTTGTGTCATTGCCCCTGAACATGAACAAGTCATAAGCAAGCCTCCTTTGTTTGTCAATTGCATTGCAAGAGCATTAAGATTGCGATACATACTAGTTGCACGCTGCAAAACCTATATAAACAATAGAACTAAAAACATTAGAAGAATTAACTAATACATTATGATTCGATTCATAGAAGAAGAACATTGAAATTGTTCATTTGGTCAAAACCATAATTTCAAAATCTATAACTAGTAATTTTTTGAGCTACTAACCTAAGCCAAAATAACATCACGCAAAAACTTGATTGGTTTAATTATAAACATTAAGGCTTTTAAGTGAAATCATTTTTTACTTGGAAGATAAACATTGATAATAATGCACAAAAGCACATTTAGCTTTTTCCCCTCTTCTGGGGCCCTTTCAACCATGGATGCTAGGAGAAATTCTATGCAGAGTACCATGAAACTTTTATTATTGGAACAAGATCCTCTTAATCCAACCCACTCTCTAGATGGCATTATTAGGATCAAAATTGGTGAATTCACGATGAATGATGGGAATCAAAGCTACCCTTTGGTTCAAACACTAGCTAGAGACACTTCATTATCTATCTCTTTGCTTGTGGTTTGGTTGAATTGCTTTCTCTGTCATAGCATTGCTTGCTCTTTCTAACTTCCTCTTCAAGATTATACTCTACTTCATTATCGAGGGTATACCCATGTTAGGTCTAACCTCACTTTTAGTTGTTACCATGACATCCTTTTTTCTTGTAAGGCAGATGCCTTAGGAACACTTTATTTTTCTATTATTAACTGTACTTTCAAGTCCCACTAACCTATTTTAGTCATTAGTGGAAATTATTATTCATTTGAATTTACATTGGCAAAAGAATGAGAGACATTGAGTTATTCATAATTAAGATATCATTACATAATATTCCCATGCAATGCATATAAGTTCTCTACTAACAAATATTTACAACAAAGGAAATTTTATTGTTTACTCATCATCAATGGTAATCCTTTGAACTATTTCTTTATCAACATGACATTTTTTTGTCAAGTAACTCCAATAATAAAAGAGTACTCTAATTTGATTATAACATTGGTGGCCAGATTATTTCATCATGTCTCCACTTGTTGCAGTAATTGTAAGAGATCATATGCTTTGATATCAAGTTATCAAATTTGAACAAAGGAATATCCAACACATAGATCTTGTCACATATGTTTCCTTCAGTCCCAAGTAACTTATAACCGATAGGAGTCCATGATTGTGGCCAACATTAACTATTTGATCATTTCATCATGTCTCCACTTGTTGCAGTAATTGTAAGAGATCATATGCTTTGATATCAAATTGTCAAATTTGAACAAAGGAATATCCAACACATAGATCTTGTCACATATGTTTCCCTCAGTCCCAAGTAACTTATAACTGATAGAAGTCCATGATTGTGGCCAACATTAACTATTTGATCACCATGCAACCCATACCCCTATATCAATTTTACATAACAAAACTCAACCTAATAATAATCACATCAGAAACAACTTAGCTTGCATAGTTTATATCTTAAACGGCATCTCTTGCCATTTTAGGAAAAACAAGACAAGCATGACAAATGATGAACAATGACCTCTTAGTCATGGGTAAATGCATATCCAATGAACATTTGTGAAAACATAATACAAGGATTGTGAGGACTGCTAGACCTAAAATCCTTGATACAAGTTGGGTGTTAATCATATTAATATGGGACACCCTCTCATGTTTACTCTTAAGATCAGAAACCAAATGCCTAGTTTCAACATATCATAGCTACTATGAGTCCACATTTGACTCCATCCCATCCAACCATACTAGAAATATTTCAACCATGATCATGAAATACTAACCACAATCTTGTCGGACTAGCAACAATCATTTGACACTAGGAACTTGTTAGCAATAAAGCTCAATTCCAGCATATTCTCTTCAACAACCTAATTCCAAGTGTCCATAAACATATACTATGCCACATTACCTTATGGACCTGTTGACCACACTTTGTCAACAGTCCAAGGAAGCAAGGTACAAAGAAGTGAAGAATATTTTTCAAAGATCAAAGTCATCAGCCAGCATGATTATATCATTGTAAACCCAATTTTTGCAAGTTTTATTGTAAATGATGCTAGTATGACCATTTAATTATGTAACAACACCTAGGTAAGCCTTTGATTTTGGCAAAGGATTTCATCCTAGGAAGTTTTTTAACCTCCCCGAATTATGTGTGTTTGTAAACACGAATAATTGGCAAAGTTTTTCTTCCAGCTTAAACCCCAAAGCTAGGGTGGAATTCGTTGACAAGGTCTTAGGTGAGTCCTAGTGTTATATCGAGTCTATTGTAAAAGTGTGTTTGGGAATAATTCTAGTGCATGGTCCCTCGCAGTTAGAAACCATGGCTAAATTATTTTATTACAAGCACACTTGGTTTCATACTAGATCATATTGTGTCGCAAAATTGGGTAAATTATTGAGGGTCTAGTCTAAATTTGTATTTCCCCTTCTAAGGGTTGAATTTGTAATTATTTTATGTAAAAATTATTTGAGGGTGGAAAAAATTATTAATCCCCTCTAGAGTCAATTAATTAATTTTTCTTGCTAAATTAAATAAAAATCCTAAGCCAAAAAATAAATTAATTTAGAGTCAAAAATAATTATAAAGAGATTAATTTTCTCCAGGTGGAAAAATAATCAAAAATTTGTGGGCCAAAGAAAAGTCAATATTTGGAGGGCCTACACCAAGGGAAAAATGGATATTTGAAGAAAATTTGAGCACTTGGACCTTGGTGGTTAAGTCAAAGTCAAATTTTGAAGAAATTAATCCAAAATATTAATTTTTGGATCAATTAAAAGTGGTTTTCAAAAAAAATTCGAATTTTTCCTCAAAATAAAAAATTTGATGGTGGAGATTAAAAAATGATAAAGTTATTTTCAACAGTCGAGATTATTTTGATGAGGATCAAGCCAACTCGCCATTATTTTCCACTTGGAAGGGTTTCTCTATATAAAGAAGCTAGCTTCTATTTCATAACTTTGGATAATCTCTAGATGAGAAAATTTTGTAAATGCTATTATTGAGTTGTTTCTTTGCTGGGAAATTTTTTTATCATAATAGAAAGACTTTGGGGTTCAGATCATGGTGTTCTTCTACAGCTGATTTGTAATATGTGTTATCCTATATTGTGCTGATTAATTTTTTATAAATTTTTATTTCATTTGTCGGTGATAAGAACATTCTATTGGTACCAATGTTTTTAAAACCGGAACCGGTGACCAGACCGGTCCACCTAATGAACCGGTTTACCAACCGGGACTGGTTTGGTCTAAACGAACCGGTTTTAAAAAAATACATTAAATAATTAATTTTTAATGAAACAAAACTATTTTTAAGATGTAAAACCATGATTCCAAGCCAATAGAGACAAAATATGCAAAGTTTGCTCATTTATATACCATGTAAAGGTGAATATATCAAAATGGCACCGAGTACAATACATATCATCGACAAAATAGCAAAATACATAAGAAATGAGGCTCTAAATGGCCTATAAAGTCCAAAAACAATGCGGCAAGCTATGAGGCCATTGACCTACCACAAGTCTACAGTGTACACATGATCAATCATCAAGTTCATCACCACTACTAGACACAGGATCATCATCAAGAGCTACATAGACATCATCTGGTTCAGAGTCTGAGGATGCCTCAGCCTGATCTGCAACCTTAGTATCAATGCCACCAATGACAATAGAAGTGGACCTAATGGAAGCACGAGTTTGTCGACCTGCATGACTAGTGCCTTCCATTGGTTCTTTGCCTTTCCTTGATGCCGCTATTGATCCTAGTTCTGATGCCACCACATAATCTGCATCATCCCCCGCTAAAGCCATGTCGATATCAAAATCAGCCTCAAACACAGGTTCTTCAGTCTCCTCCACCCATTCTGATGTTGGATCAATATTGTCCAACACAATGGCATCTAAATCAGGAGTTTTGCTCATCATTTGGAGCTCCGATTGCATTTATTGTTTAGCCCCAAACCATGAAATCGTGAAAACCATTAAGTCTGCTGAATTTTGAGTGAAATCTAAAATTCTAGTTTTTCCATATGAAATCCAATGAGGTCGAAACCACTCTCAAACATCCTGAGTCATTTCATCGTAATGTTAAAAATTTAAGTAAAATGATGAAAATGAAAATTAAAGGAAATGTCACTTTTACTTTAAGAATTTAACATTACCATTAATTGCTAACATTGTTAGGGTTGAAACACCCTTAGTTTCCCCCCAAAACCCCTGAAACACAGTGAAAAATATGATTTTTAAACTTTACGTTGGGCGTGACTAAAACCGGCCGGTTTAGGACAGAACGGCCGGTTTGATACAAAACCGGCCCGGTTCCGTCCTAAACCGACCGGTTTTCATCAGTTAGGGCCAAAAAAGGGTGAAATGCCAAGTCAAACCGGGAAAGCTTCTTGTCTGGGAAAAATGAGAAAGTGGAGACGCCACCCAAACAAGAAACAAACAGAAGAGATGCTACTGATATGGTGAAAAATAAGGCAATAAAAGATCCAAATGATAACCCAAAAGGTTGAATTTGCCAGCTCAAAATGTATGAAATGTAAATAATCTTAGCAGAGAGTCATGTATGTAAAGTTGCCTGTGTGGACCTAACTTTCTAATGATAATCTACGTCCCGGAAGGTTTTTCGTCTCACCGATCTACGATCGGCAGAGTTTTCCTTCAACCTGACCCCAAAGCCGGGATGGATTTTGTCATTAGAACTTTAGGAGAATCCTAGTGTGTTAATCTGCTAGATTATAGTTGTGTCGCAGAACTAGGTAGTTTATGAGGGTCTGTATTAAGTGGGTTCATCCCTTTGAGATGTAAATTGTAAAAATCATGATGAAATGTGTCTTGAGGGTTGAAAAATGTTTTAAATCCCCTCATAGGTCTTAGGTCCTAGGTCCTAGGAGATTTTTCCAAAGGCTTAGTTCGAGGATCCATTTTAAAATGAATTAAGAAATTAAAAAATAAATAAAAATAATAAAATCAACAAATTTAATAAAAATAATTAAAAAATTAAAAAATATAATAAATAAAAAATTAAAAAAATAGAACAAAAACCCTAAATAATAAAATAATAAATTTTTAAGTGAATGCATGCAAAATATCATTTTTTAATAAATTGACGGATGAGATCAAGAGATGTCTTGATCCTCATCAACGGTCGAGATTTTTTCAGCATGGATCACTCGAACTAGCCGTTTGAGTCATTTCCTTTAAGTAGGGTGCTAGGGGTCAGTTCAGATTATGGGATCTGTGAGTCTAAGACTGAAGAAGCTCTCTTGTAAATCTGTTTCTGGTTAATAAAAGAAGACTTTGGGGTCCATATCTTGCTGGTGTTACTCTCTTGAAATGCTGTGAGATTGTTTAATTTTCTGCATATGTTATTTTTAGCCGTTAATAATAGCTTTTTGTAGAGTATTGTGAGCACAGGTATCTTGTTCACTTGCTAGGGTTTGGGTGCTGTTAGGGTTTCTGAAGTAATGGCAGGTATCTCCATTGCTTCCTGAGATCTAGCAGCACTTTTGCCCTCTTTACTAATGGTTGTTTTGAGCTGTGTAGAAAACATTTTCTGAAGGAAATTTGTGCGCGTTCGGGGAAGTTCTCGGCTGAAACCAGCCAACTCTCATGAGCATTTTTTGCTGAGCCCAATTGGATTTGATCCTGGGTCTATCATTCAGTTTATTTTTAATTTGCATGAGAGATTTTCTGAAGTTCTTCACAGTGAAAATCTGAAAATCTTTATTTCTTTAAAATATTTCTGTGCCTACTGCTGAAACTGGCTGTTAAGGGGCCAAATCTGTAAATTAATCAGCTGTCTTAGGGTTTTCAATTTTTTCTGATCTAGGGTTTTCAAAATTCTGCTTTTCACAATTTTTTCATTAGGGTTTTAAATTTCTGTTTTATACAGATATTTTTTTATTTGGGCTTTTGTTTTCTTTTTGCAGGTATAGGGTTTTGTCAATTGCATGACTGCCGTCAGAAGCCTCTGCTGTCCCCTCAAACTGCAAACGCATATCAAATAATGATCTGAGGGTCAAGCAGCAGAGTATTTACCGCCATTGAATCCAGCGATAGTGAAAGGCACGAGATAAGAGGTGCAGTGGTAGCCTCCGACTGGCTCAATCATTTCGATCAGTCAGCGGATCCGATCCAAACCGAAATCGTTCAACATAAAATTGCTCAGATTGTTTGAGTATAGGTGCATTATTTGTGCTGAACTTAGTCACGATCTCTTCCGCAGCTCCACTCAGATCAAACATTTGCGTATTTCCTTAATCTAATCAGCACGCTAAATCGATTTGAAAACCAGTCA